>CM065921.1:32192952-32897041 GCA_033439105.1 Magallana nippona | reverse complement strand
AGGCAATAGGAAATCAACAATTAGATGTAGCAAACACTCTTCTTTTGCATGGGGCTGATGCAAATATCCATGACTCAAAAAGAAGAACGCCGTTGCATTTGGCAGCAGAAAACGGTAGCATTGCCGCAGTAGATATTTTGATAAAAAGTGGCGCACAAATTAATGGACGTGATAACTTATTTCAGACCCCGATTTTCCTAGCAGCCCTATCTGGTCGAAGTGTGCTAAATGATTTAATAGCAGATGGAGCAGATTTGAACCTTCCTGATGATAAAGGGAGAACACCATTGCACGTAGCAATTCTTAGTAGACATTTATTTGCGGCAACAATCCTGATACAACACAATGCAAATGTCAATTTAGCAGATCTTGAAGGAAAGACCCCATTACATCTGGCAACTGATTTGGAAAACCTAGAGTTAGTTAATCTTTTGCTAATATCTGGCGCAAGTGTAAATGGAGTGGATGTCAACAATCAAACTCCTCTTCATGTTTGTAAATCTACCCATGTATTAATATCCTTGATACAAAGTGGTGCATCTGTTAACTCCAAAGATGATAGCGGGAAATCTCTACTCCATAACGCTATTGAATATCTGTGCGACTCTGAGAAAATACCAAGCAAGACTGACGAATATTTAAGCATTATGAATGAGCTATTGTCGAATAGGGCAGACGTATGTCTTCCTGACAACAGAATGGACACTGTTATCCATAAACTAGTACATGCATCCAATTACCACCTATTGACAGAATTGTTAAGTTTTGATTTTGATTCGGACATAAGGAAGACGTTAATTAATATTGTAAATGATTGTTTGAAACAAAGTGAGCACGAGTTTGTCACTGATGTCCTAAAACGATGGCTCAGTGTTCAGCATACACAGAAAGACAGTGAACAATTGGAATGTATGTTCTCACAGGAAAGGGAGGTTTGCCCCCCTCATCTTTTACACCAGCATGAAGAATGGCTTCGCAAACATAGTTAGTATATATGACTTATTTTGATTGAGAAAATATTTTTTGCGCTCTGATAGCATTTCTTGTGTAATGATTGTTCAATGTCTACTTTCAGAGTGTTTGAAAAGAGCAAATTTTCTTCGAAGAGTGATGTCTTTTGAAAAAGGTATGTAACGATTTGCATTGGTTTCCTTCTTAGTATTTCGTTTAAGAGGGCTCGATGGTCGTGGCCATTTTTAAACTGTATTGATCTCCTTTAGAAGAAGAGCTCTATACAAAAATATAGGAAAATACTCAAATTTAAAAACTAAAACTTACCTATTTTTTTCTTTTTTCTTTGTTAATAATAGTTAATAGATAAACACATCATATTCGAAAATTTAAAGTAGATCTGCTGGATAATTTGATGACCACCGAGTCTCCTTAAAAGTAGTAAAGTATCATGTACGTTTGTTATTTTCTAGATCTCAAATACGAATCAAATAGTGCAATACCTATAGAAATCGCTATTTTTAAGCTTATTAATTCTATTAATGAAATTGAGGAAAATATTTAAATCAATCAAGTAATAAGTTGATTTTTACGGAAGAAGATAAAATGGAACTCACAATATTTTAATTTGGTATCATTCAACTTACTGCATGAAAAAATTCATAGATTATATTCTATAACACAATTCCCATAAAATTAGTGTCTGTAATGTTAAAATTGCGTTCAATTAAGAAGAGAAGGTTTGCTACCGCATCTCCTACTTAACTCTCCATCTGAAATGTAAAGAAAATTACTATATTAGCCTTTATTTTTTGTAGATCATGATGGAAAGGATGGAAGAAAAAGAAAGGAATCTGTAGGAGAATCTACACTTATTGAACCACTTGAGAAAATGTTAAGAGTTCAAGGTGATTTTGTTTTCTGGTTTTATTTAACTGATCTACAAAGTATCCCTTTAAAAAGAATTTATCACAAAGGACGATGTAAGCCTTCAATACCTATTACAGTAAAACACGGTTATAGCGAACACGATTATAATGAAGTGACGCTTACAGCGAAGGGATTTTCATTCCCGGTGACTTTATTACATGTTGTAAACTTGACGGATATAACGAATTTCGCTTATAACGAAGTAAAATTGCCTGTCCCTGGCACTTCGTTAAAAGCGTGTTTTACTGTATTCTATTTCGTTCTTTTCTATTCTATTATATATGTTATTCTAATAATATGTGTACATTTTAGAGAAAAATGGAAACATTGTTGTGGTTGCAGTTATAAATTTACATTGATATTTCCAAATATCTTACTTCATATAACCTTGTGGAGAACAAAAACGTTTATTTTTGTGTGACGGGTCGAAAGGTTAAATTTAAAACGTCTCAAATATCACCACTTAGAACCATTTTAACAAGACCATGGAGTTTCAGTAGGATGTAAGTACTTATTTTTTTGCATCAAAACAAGACTTAGTTTAAATTGACGCTGGTTTCGAGTGTAATATGCATAGATTGCGTAGTCTTAGCTCAAAAGCCAGACAAAGCTTGTTGATTACAAAGAGCCATGGCTGAGTGGCCGACAAGGAAATAGACAGGCCTACCTCACATTGCTGTTTGACAAAACTACCCAAGGTCCATGCTCTTGTAAATGGTTCTAAGCTTAATGTTTGAATATGGCATTAGTATATATAATTAGTTCGCATAGTTATGAATTGATTGGACACGTGATTAAATGCAAATTGTTTTTTTTATTTTCTTAATAAAAATTGTCTATTTCATGCTGATCTTGAAATATGTTTTCCATTTTCCAGGCCACCAGAATTGAGACAACGGTATGCTTGAAAGTTTCATAACATTGATACCTGAACTTTATGCGAAGCGAATCCTCGAATTCCGATGAATATAAGTTTATGAACGAATGAAATGTGTTGCTGTTTGTTTTATGCAACAGCCTTTAATCCCAGTACTATTTTATGAAATCGTTTAAATCTTATTTACGACATTGTTACATCAACTATGGATTGATATTTTGACTAATTTTGTATGTTCTATGTGCAATTTTCAATGCAATATACTTTATTAATAATTTTATTAATAATTATCTGATAATTCTTTACATATCTAAGAAATTATAAATTCATCATGTGTGCAACACTATTACACATTAAATGTATAGGTTTGTTGTCAGATGTGTATGATTTTTAGGAAGATTAGTTTTTCTTGTTCGATGGCTATGCCCAACGCAATTTGCTTTTATATTAACTCTCCTTCGTATAATGAATAGAACAAAGAGAAATATTGTTCTATTTCAATCAACAATACTTCAGTTTCTTGTATGTTGAATAAACAATCTCTCTCTCTCTCTCTCTCTCTCTCTCTCTCTCTCTCTCTCTCTCTCTCTCTCTCTCTCTCTCTCTCTCTCGTCCGTTGTTTGCAATTTTTTTTTTCAGAAATCATCAGGACTAAGTTAAGAAAATAAATAGACTGTGCATGTAGAATTAGCAAATTTTAAGGACGCAGACCCATTGTGTTATATGCCAAAACTGGTTGCAAATGAAGATGATAAAAGCGTCGTCAATGAAGTATGGAGAACAATACACATATTAGTTCCTACCAAAAATCTAAAGTCCCTTTTCCCTTGATACGCAAATACAAATATAAATGTTCAACAGACTTAAAGAAAGATCACATGTAAACCGTATCTACATGTACAGTGTACTATAAAGCCATTCTGGTTTTATGACATTTGATCTCGTGACCTACCCTTATTAATTTCACCAATAAAAGTAAAAAAAAAATGAATCATTATTCCATAAAAAATTCAACTGAGTAAAAATTACTATTACTAAATCTACTTATTAATTCATTTATTTATTCATTTATCTATTTTGGTGAGCTTCTGCAGTTTGACCACTGAAGTTGGCTTTCGGGTAGGCGGGCAGACCATATAAAAAATCAGAAAAAAGTATGGCTTCATAAAAGGTTGATCTACATAATTATCATTAGAAACAAATTATATCTTTTCATGATTCGATTACACGGAACTTGCATATAATCAATCATTTAGAGATATGTGTAGTTACTGTAATGTAACCTTTCTAATGGATGATCTTTATTTTGAATATTTTCTGTAAACATTCACTAATATTGGACGTTCGATCCTTAAGAGTAATTATATAATAGCAGTATCCGCTAAATTTGTGGACGGCTCTCGTAGATTTTTAATATTGGCCAACGCCTTCGCAAATAATATGACCAGACTGTATGATTATTATTTATGATCAATATTACATGTACTAGCAACTGCATGTATATTTTTTATCCTTTTTTTAATATTTCAGTTTTGTAAACATTCAACATTTCTTTCTAATAGACGTCATGAAACAAAAAAATTATACCGTTGCCAAGTATATTACATTCAAAGTCGGGTAATTTTACTACAGGCGTTTTTCCAGGGTGCGTTGTCCCGATATGTTATACTGATGGAAACGGTATTTTGATACTTTGATAAAAACATGTCTACTATTTTTTTAAATGTACAGGTATTAAAAAACCCAGATAAATTGTATTATTTTAAAATGATATTTTCATCATGTCACTGATACTTCAATTTTGCAAAGTCCCAATCTACTGATGATGACAAATTTGAACTTATATCGTTGCCAAGATCTTTCTTACAAAGTCAAGTGATTTACAGGCCCTGTCCATACTTGTGCCGTGTCGGGGGAGATAATTCTGAGGGAAGAGGTACTGAGTAAAAACGTGTTTTTGTTGAAATGTATCCAACATAAAGATAAAACTAGTTGATTTAATTTTTTGGCTATTAAATAGGGGGGGGGGGGTCCTATATTTCTACATGTACTCTCTTAGACTCGGGCTTTGTCAGAACCCACAATTCAATACAGTTCTGGCCGAGGAGCGGATCATGTTACAGATTATTATACATGTACCTATATATGACCAAATTATTACGGAGGTAATTACTCAAGTGAATACGTATACACATAATATACATGTACTACAATGTATACGTATATAATCATAGTTTAAAGTATTTCAATACAGGTAATTGTCCATTGTGAGCCTTTATATTATAGGCTCCGACTATCTTTCCCCTGCACCATTGATGTACAATTAAATAAATAATGTTTTTTATTTAAATATGAACGAAAGTACTAGTCCCAGGTGAATTCGAACTCATGATCTGCTGTTCACAAGCCCGATACTTTAAACGCTAAGCTATTGCAATATTCAACGTAATCAATTAGGTATATTATACTTTAAAAACCTTTTTTCTATCAACTAGACGGGAAAAACGGCGGCAAGAAATCAAAAATAAAATTAAAAAGAAGGAAAAAATGAAAAATCTAGATCTCTCGTAATAAAACGTCAATGCCAAAAAATATGATGTAAAGTATTATCCATAACTACACCATGTGTAATACTTTAAAGCTATACTGAATTCTTAAGTACAGGTTCACGTAAGAATCAGACAATATTGGAATTTGGCGATAAGAAAAATAAAACAAAATTTTACCCAGCAAGCAACTGGGATGTATAGAATGTGTGTGCAAAGTTATTCTGAAATATTCCGTTTCGTTTTTGAATACGGGCCCGATATATTGACAAGGCGCTCCATTTGACGCCATGTAAGCCTTTATAAAAAAGCATAGATTTTTATCAAAATATAAAAACAGCAAACCTTATGTGAACATTTGATTATAAATAGTTACTAAACTCACTCAGCACAATGATTTCCGATTTTAAAAAGTTTTGAAAATTTCGAATTTGGAGTTTAAACTGCCGATGAAATTAGCAAATTCGAGTGGAAATTAGCTGTCTTCCTTGATTGATTCACAATATCGTTGCTACGTACGCTAGTGTGCGAAAATGAAAGTTCGTGAAGAAGAAAACACGATCTCTGTGCGGTGCGGGGCACTACACAGAAAGTTCCTGCGGCCTGAATAAACCGTACCCAAAAGATAAAAAATAATGTGAGATTCTCTATTTATACAGGATATTACAAGTAATGGTGGAAAACAACAACAACATTTACACATATATGATACCAAAATCTAGTTTTTATTATTAAAATAAAATTTAAATCATAAAATACAACTATTATTACTCTTAGATGAAGACGGAGATCTTATAATTTTTTGTTATGAATCCCACATGATTGCTTTGACTATGTAAACTGTTTTTTAATTTTTCAAAACTTTTTACAATTGAAAAACTCATTTCAGAATATCCTTTATTCATTGATATGTAATATACCAACATACAAGTTTGCTGGGGTTTTTTTCTTCAAAAATAAATGTTAAAGTGATTGTTTTTCTCTATTTGAAAAACCTTTATGGTTAATTGTGGTCATGATTGCCATGGAAACCAAAAAGATACCCCCTTTGTAACATCAGGAAAAGAAAGAAGGCATTGTCTATAACAACATTTTTCTAAAGAATGAATTGACGCTAAAATTTCGGGTAGTTCTTCCAGATCATTATATTATTGTTTTTCTTGAGTTTAAAGACTGTGACAGAGTGGATCTATATTTAGTAACACAGCTTAGCAATTATGCATGAATCGCTAAACATTTTATCATTTTTTGAGAACACTTAGTTATATTGTTCTCACAGTAAATAACCATTTTAATATGAAATATATGACTTAATACTGTTTGCCTGATTCTTATGTGAACCTGTACTTAAAGTTACAGGTACACTGAGACAAAGAGACTATAATTTATTCGGATAAACTATCGCAAAAATAGAGGTATTCGCTAGAGATTTAAGATAAACTGTTCATATTTAACTTTTATTATTTTAAGTATTGTATTAAGGTGTAAAATTCATTTAACAATAAATTATATGCAAATACGAAGACAATTTTGAAGGCTTAAAATAATTAAATTGTTCCATTTTACAAAGAGAGAACGAAATCAAAATGCTGGCTTTCCAAAAAGCACTGGTAATTATTGAGATCTTACATGTTTTTATTTATATGGAAAAAAATTGATTTTTTCACGAGGGTACGCACCCAACCCTTCGAACTGGACCAGCGCATGCAATGTACCGTAAAATGTCAAACACATGATATTATTCTAAGACTTTAAAATTAACTGGCACTAATATTGTGACTGCATTTTTACAGAAAATGGAAAGGAAAGAGACAATGTTGCATAACAGTTGTGTGGATTTGCTGGTAAGACTTGAATGAAATTACTTCATGTTTCTGTTTTATAAGTAAGATAAATTTCAATATTCGAGGTCTTTTTTTAGTTAAAGCATAACTATGGTACGTGGGTTTTTTAAAAGAAAAGAATAATGAAAGTCGCAATCCGCAGATGGCAAAGATAATTATGGTAAAATTATTTCTGGTAATGGTAAGATTTGTAAATCCGGTGATGAACATTAAGACACTCTTCAGTTCAATAAGAACTTTCCAATGGTTATGTAATCAGTGTTTCATTTAAATGAATAAATAAATGAAAAAAAAACCAATTAATTATTCAGTCTATCGATCAATGAATCAATTAATTAACCAATCAATCAATCAATCACGTGTATGATATATGAGGTCTGTGTCTTTAAAATAAAGTTTTGTACTATAAAATGAAGTTTATTAAGTCTTCGCTGAAAGATATTTTACATATAGCCGATATTTTTTTATTTGCAAATTGTTCAAGGTTCTATTAATAGCTATTGATATTTTACAACTGTTTGAAAATTTTAAAGATCTAAAGATACGTTGAATAAATAATATTAAAACATAATCAGTTATCATGACGATTTTTATGATCTTATCATAGAAAAGAGTTGAAGAAAGGGAACTTTGGCTGTTTGCAAAAAAGGTCCAGCGGAATTGTTGGTGAGTACATTGCATGTTTCAGAATGATCTTTAAGTCATTCAGTTACAAACTTGCATCACAACAAGGATTAACATTTTAATCATTGAAAAATGACATTTATATCTTCTCAGATGAGAGTAGAATAAGTACTAGTAGTTGAAATGTAGAAAATGAAAATAAAAGACAAGTTTTGACAGAGATGATGGTAAATAATTGATAATAATACAGAAGAGTAGACGATAAGAAATAATCAGTAATTCGTTTGAAAAGGTTGATGCTAAAATCTAAAAAAAAAAAAAAAAAAAGTTAAAAAAAATAATGTTAAAACCTAATCAGGTAAGATATGATGGTAGAATTGAATCCAGAAATCGATATACCTGTAAAACTTCTTATTTTGAGGAAAAGATATGACAATTTTTTTTATGATCTTATAATATAGAAAAGTTCAAGAAAGGGAAAACTAACTGTTTGCAAAAAAAAAAAAACCAGCAAGAATTGTTGGTGAGTACATTGCATGTTTTAGGATGATCTTTAAGCTATCAATTTTTTAACTTAACGTTACAACATATATTTAAGGATCATCATTCAAATCACTAATGTGTCTATCTTTTCAGATGAGAGTAGAAAAAAATAGTTGAAATGAAGAAAAGAAAAGTCGATATTTTGACGGAGGTGATGGTAAATAATCAACAATAATACAGAAGAAAAGAGGATAAAAATCATATTTGATTGCTGAAAAAATTGAATTAAAACACATCAAATTATTTTACTAATTGCAGATGAAAATTTATCAATTTCTAGAAAGACCTTATTAAAGGTTCGATGTTTTAGGAATAACATTCTAATCAAACTGTGTTTTTATCTATACAGACCAAAGTAATGAAAATTGCCGAAGTAAAGAAAACGAGGGCAGTTTGGATGGAGATGATGGTAAGTACAAACCAATAATACAGAAGGGTAGATATATGTAATAGGAAAAATCTAATACCTTTATAGCTGAAAACAATATATTAAAAGAGAAAAACCTGAATTCATTGTCTGTTTACAGAGAGATATAATTAGAAACAGACAACAGTTCTTTCACATCCAGATCAGAAATTTGGACTTCAGAAAAGTGTTGGTAAGACACGTACAAATTATACAGATAAAATTACTTATGTAAATACGTGTACAAATAAGTTGTTTTGTTATAAATGAGTCACTGGATTTTTTTGTTTAAAAGAATTACTAACTGGGAAAACCGGATGCGGACGACGGATTTGTTCCACGAAAGCTCTTTCCGTTTGTCGTTGACACCTTCAGTATCGTCCCAAAGGTACAATGTCATGTGCATCTATCATCATTTGTGATTTTTTAAACGAAAAAATTGAGTGCACAATACAGATTTCTTTTCTAGTTCATCTCTTCAAGATATTGACAAGTGGTTACAAAAGGCATTAAAAACAATTAGGGATCACGTTTCATCTATAGGTCGAACAAAAATTATAGTTTTAACTCATATTATATTTTTCTTTTTACATAGTATGAAAGCTTTCTAAGTACAAAGAAAGAAAAGGATCTGACTGTTGTCTGCAAAGATGATGAGAGCTCTGCTGATTCAGCGACCTCAATGGTACAAATGTTTGATTTCTGTTTGTATATGATACTCAATCTGTTATGTAATTTTAAATCGCTGGTGAATATGCGATTCCTAAGTAGATACGTTTTTGTTCAGTTGTCTTTTTTTCCTTTCCAGAATTATGCTATTATAACAAGGTTAAGCAGCGCCAAACCCTCAGGAGGGGTATGATTTGTGATATAGTAGAACATGCTATATACCAGATTCATATATTACAATCTATGTGTTAATGTTGAAAATAAGACTACAATGTATTATTAACTTATATTCTTTGATATAAGCTGTGTTATTTCTAAACAATTTGGCTAAGTAGAACATGCTATATAGCAGATTCATAAATTACAATGTATATGTGTTGATGTTGGAAATAAGACTACAATGTATTATTAACTTATATTCTTTGATATAAACTGTGTCATTTCTATACAATTTGGTCAATGGTTCCATCTACAGATAATATATATAATGTTGATAACTTTTAATAACAAATGTCTAATAAAATATTAGAGTAAATTTACATGCACTGAAAATGTTCCGTTAGCCAAACGGAGAACAAAACTAAAAGCTATCCCTTGGAGCCCATGTTGTAGGGTTAATTCAATGAGTAAACGGAATCATCATGCCTAGTGAATTGAACATATTTTATTAGATAAAAAATATACAAACGGATCAGAAGATGCTAGGATAATTACAGTGTAAATATGTCAGCTATGCTTTATTTTTTTTTTTAAATTGTACAGTACCTACAATGTATGAGACTTAAAATTTTTCATGACAATTTACCTAACAAACAGCACATGTGTTTCAATTTTACATACTGATTTTAAAACCTGAACATAGCAATCAAAATAAGGAAATTTAAAATGTGAGAAAAAAGCAACAAAAAAAAAAAAAAAAAAAAAAATCTTACAAGAGATCACATAGCAAAATGTTGGTGATTTTTTTTTAGAAATCTTTTCCCAATCTATCAGAGGTACATTATTATTGTTATTTAGTCACTATAAACAAGAATAATATCTATTAAACATACCTCAAGTATATATTCTCTTCCCCTTCTTCTGGTTTTTCACAAAACGAAGTAATAACTTATACATAGTGTATTGATACTCAGATGGATTGGCTAACAGGCAATCATTAAGTAGTGGAACTGGATTACAAGATATTTCTAGTAGAACATAGTATTATAGGTTTACATAGTAATTTGATTGATATTTTTGTGTGCATTATATAGGAGAAAATTAAAAATAAGTTATCCTAACTGTTCTGTATATAATTGTAGGGATGGCAATTGCTAACCGGTTACATGTAACCGATTCACCGGTCGGAACGATTCGGTTGGAACGTCATGCGATAAACCAATAACAATTTTGTAACCGATTACCATCCCTAAATTATTAAATTGTATTTTACACAAATTGTTGTTTCAACATACGCACTCACACCTAAATTTGCAAACCAACCACTTCCATATTTGTGGTTGAATAGGCTAAGTGGACAACAAATTAACCATCAGATCTACTTAAAAAATTTTAGGCTTAATTTGTTTACCTAAAAAACTTTAATTTAGAAAAGAAACAGTCCATATATTTTAGCTTTGAAAATGGAGTAGTTTGCTATATCTTTATACAGAGCTCTTGTGTAGATTAATATAGTCTAAAAAATATCCATACCCATTCATTTGGCAATTAGTCTGAATGACGTCTCATGCATAAATATTTAGAACGTATGATAAACACTTTTTGGTAATTCGGGTTATTTGTTTTCTGCAGACGATTTTTTGTTTTCAGTAAACAGCAAGCCAACAATCATTTTAAGTGAATATTTTATCGACTTCATTTTTTATTTTCTTTCATTTTAAACATACAAAAACAGTCAGACCTATCAGAGTGATGCCTGTTTGTGTAGATTGAAGATAATTGTAAAACACACCTGAGGACTTTGGAGCTTATTGAAATTTCTTGACATATGCTGATATATTACATAATGCATTTAAGTAAACAAAAAGTTCTTTTTCTTTATAGAAGTTCTCATAAAATTGCTCTAAGTGGTATGTTTTTAGGTCGAATCCCTTTGTACATAAAATAGCAAAACAGGAAATATAAGAAAGAAACAACTGGGTTTTCAATCCTAAAAGTCTTCCTTTCTTTTGTATAAGTGATTGTCGTTTTTTTTTTAAAATGAAAATAGAGTTAAACATGAAATTGTTTAACTTTTTTTGAAATACCAGGCAAGGTATAATTGTTGCAAATTTGTAAGATAAATACATGTAGTGTTCTTTGACTTTAAAGTATTTAAAAATATCACCTCATGTCTTTTAGTCAACTTTACTCTTAAACTAATGAGTATCATAAGAAGCACATTTCATGAACTTTAACAGAATACAAACCCTTCAAATACAGCAGGTCACAATTACAGAGTAATACAATAAACTCACCACGTATCCCACACCATGCGGGGTTTATACTATTTAATACAAGGGGTGTATGCCCTCTAGGCAACTAAAAGTAGGTCAAGCAAGGGTTTTTTGTCTAATTTCTTAACGTACATATATGAGCTTATTTCAGCGGTCAGAATGTGCTTACCGACTAAAACCATTTAGTTAAGAATATAAAGACAAGTACAATTGCATCGTACACGTTCTAATTTTCTCAAACACCTCGACACAATCCCGACGATCAGAGCAAATTTGACTATTTCACGTATGTTTATGATCAAATATCAAATTATGATGTTTATATTATTTACAAATATATGTCATCTATATGACATGTGGTGATAACGAACAAATTCAAAAGTCCAAAGGAAAATTACAGAACAGGAGCAAAGCAAACACGGACCTCTTAAAAAAAATAGATGTAGGATCAGGTGCCATGGAGGAGTGAGCATCCTCTGCTGACCGGTCACACCCGCCGTGTGCTCTTTGTAGTAATCGGGAAAAAAACCGGAAAAGTCCGTAGACAATTAGGTGATTAATTATGGTCTAACAATTAGTATGAAAAACGTCAGTCAGCATGCGACCCAGTGGAAGATTGTATTTGCTGACAAGGTCGTTGTATCGACCATAGAACTTTCGAAAAGATGGCTTCAAAAGAGACTGTTGATAGTCCTGTTTTATTAACTTGTTTGTCAGTAGCTTGCCTTGCCTTAGAAACTGTTCATACGAAGAGCATACCCTTGCGTATCGAATTAACTGAGAGACAAAAACACCATATGCAGGTGATGAAGGTATATTGCTACATAAGTAAGGAGAGTTGACTATAGAAAAAGTGATGTCATCACGTTTATCATATAGTTTTGTTGTTAGGTTACCATCAATGTCCATTTCCAGTAAAATATCCAAATATGAAACAGATGACACAGACTCTGTGGTATCTTTTATTTCAAGTTCACTGGGATATATCGAATCGACGTAAGTATGGAAGTAACAATTGTTAATTGATAATACGTCGTCGATATACCTGAATGTTGCTTCATATGAATAGAAAAATAGGTCTGCTAACAATTGGGCACAATTGGTACCCATGGGAATGCCAACAGATTGTTGGAAGACCTGATTTCCAAAAACTACATAGATATTACACATACATTACCAGTAAATATAATCAATCGAATACAAAGTTATTGATGAAAAACTGATGTTGTGCAAGGGTTGTATATAACCTGTTGTACCAGAGGTGTATACCCACTAATTATTTAGGGAATTAATCGACTTTCTAGAGTTTTTTTAAAGTACCACTATAACCTTAGGGAAAAAAAATGTTGAGATTAAAAGTCAAAGTGGTCTTCTCTCCTGTTTGGGTATATTTTAACATGTCAAAAAATGTGAGAAACATAGTTATTATATTACATGCATCGAAAGAACATACTGTAATCAACAAAAAATATGACAAAATTGAAATAAGGGCCAAAAGTTAATCAAGAAAATAAGAGTAGAGCTATAGATTTCAGACCCTGATTGCCATAGATTTAGACGCGCTCACTTTTAACGTAAATCTGACGCTTCCTAAAAGAATGAAAAGTAGAAAATTTAAAAAGTGAAACATCAAAAGTAAGCTCGAATAAGTTTAATAACAAGAGGGCCACATTTATTTACCTGGCATTGACCGCTTGGTCGCTTGAGTACCATAGCCCGTCATGTCAATCTCATGTTTGCATTTTAAGCTTCATTTTGAAGTCTTAACCCTAATCTGCGAATCCTCTGACTGTTATCCCTGCTTTTATTAGTTAATGTTTGAAAAACATTCAACACTGTGCCTGATAATTATACCAGTGCCAATGTGGCATTTTTGCACCCGTATAGGCTGCATGTATCGAAAACTTCAAATATGCCATATGATTTACCATAATTGCTTATATCTGTCAGGTGAGATATTTACCCTAAAAAAATAAATTCCTACAGGAAAATATGTTTTCCCATAGGAAAACTATTTTCCTATAGAATATTTAAAATTTCCTACCAGAAAAAAACTTCCTAAAGGAAATTTAATATTTCCTGTACGAAAATCATTTCTCCTATGGGAATTATTATTTTCCTATCGGATATTAAATTTTAAAGGTAAATATCTCACCTGTCAGGTGAGACACACTAAATATAATAGTGGTTCTTTACTCTTTAGACAATGGTCTATCATTTGGTACATGTATATATGGATTTTTATGAAACTATATCTCAAGCGGGTGCAAAAATGTCACCTTGGCATAATTATCCGGCACAGTGTTATTCATTGATGAAAATGGGGAAGGGAAGGGGTCAAGAGTCGGAGGAATCTCGGATTATCTATACCCTAGCTAAAGGGGCAAAACATTGTAAACTTTTGGTAAAAAGAGACCTGCAGGCCTTTAATGGTCAATCTTTTATAATATCAATAATTTCATTTATAATGCACACAAAATGCATACAGCTTTTTGTACATGTACAAGAAATTAGATTTACGAAAATAGAGCACATATTTAAGTCAATATTGCCAAGTGACAATTTACCATGTTGTTAAAAATTGTTAATAGATGACACATGGCAATTATACTAAGAAAAAATTATGTTCATATTTATCAATCCCCTCCAATAAAAAGCCTCAACTTCTGTCCAATGGCCTGGGCAGTGAATTTCACAATTTAGGACATTATAAACATAATAACAATACAATTACTTTATCTCCCAAGATTGTGAAAGTACAGAAGAAAATATTATTAATTCAATACATTTTCACTATGTGGCCATATTTGCTTCACCTAAACCCCTGTCCCACTCACCATGAATTTTACAATTTAGGTAGAGGGTTTCATGGACATCATAATCATGTATTCAGTTTTTCTCAACTATATATGAGTAGAGGATAAGATTTTCATAAATTTATTACATTTTAACTATATGGCCACATTGGCCCCGCCTTATGGCCTGAACCCTTGTCCCTTGGGACATGAATTTCATATTTTAGGTTGAGGACTTCATGGACATTATAAATGTAACCATGCATTTGTTTTTTTCTGGAATACATATGGGAGTAGAAAAGAAGATTTTTTTTCAGATTAAATACATTTTTACTATATGACCATGTGTTCTGAAACCCTGACCCAGGGCCATGAATTTCACAATTCGGATTGAGGAATTTGGGGACATAAAAATCATGCATTTAGTTTTTTTGTTTTTATCAAATATGTAAGGGAGTAAACAAGATTTTCTAAGGTTTAATACATTTTCATTATATAGCTATATTGGTCCCACCCTAGGGCCTGAACCCCTGTCCCAGGCGTCCATGGGTCATGAATTTCACAAGTTAGGTAGAGGTCTCTATAGACATCATAACCAATCATTTAGTTTTCTCAATTATATATGGGAGTAGAGAAGAAGATTTTCAAAGATTTAATCCATGTTTAATATATGTCCATATTTGCCCCACCCTAGGGTCTGAACCCCTAACCCAGGGGCCATGAATTTCATAATTTTGGTAGAGGGCCTCACGGACATCATAACCATGCATTTAGTTTCCCCCACATGATGGCAGTAGAAAAGAGGATATTTGAATATTTGACTTCTATTGAATATTTGTCCGCGTCTATGAGGCCCCAGGGGTGGTCAGGTCATGATAAATTTCACAATTTACATTTCTCTTATTCTAGAGATGATTCACAATAAAACTGGTAACAATTCGTTTTGTAGTTTTCAAGAAGAAGATAAAATTGTAAAATTTTAATGCATGACACACGGTGTACGAAACACGACGACTTGCAATAGGTCACCTGAGTGACTCAGGGGAACTAAAAAGTAGCCATCGGACTAGACACACCATGTCCTTTTCTAAAAATTAATACATCATAAAAGAAAACATATATGTTAGCAGAAACGTTTTGCTACTTGCCAAAAAAAAAAACATCAAATTTCGTTATGTACCATTTCTAGTTCTTACATACATGTATCTAATGAATGAGGAATGCTGTTAATTTGATAGCTAACCGGGTTTTCTTTTGTGTGAATAGTATCCATTATCCATTTGTCAACCCTGAATTGATAAACACAACCTATCCAGAAAAATGGGGTACTCTTGCAATATTTTGCCAACAATTATTAACTAAGTTCAACAGGTGGTATATTTTCATAAATTATCAAAAATCAAAATCCAATTAATATGCACATCTCTGATACATATACAATTGATCTGCAAAACAACAACTTCCTATCTTGAAAACTATAGGAAAAGGTATCAGTACAATAGATGTACCCTTTATGCAATATAATGCGAAAAACTGACTAAGTTTAACAGCCGGTATTTTTTCATAAATACTCAAAAATCAAAATACAATTTATATACACATTTCTGATGTATGTACAAATATTTACATTTTCCAGTGTCTCTGTCTGTGATAACACTACGAATCCATTTGTACTATACAGCCCAATAAATTCAAAAGACGTATTGTTGGGGGCGCAAGCGGGTTTGCATAATTAATATTATAATATTTAATCGCACAACTGCTGAAAATTATACAAATACATGTATAAGTAATAAGGAATAATTCTTTGAATATTATGAGGTGATAATTTCGGTCGGGCGTGATCAAATCTATCATAAAGCCCTTCGGGCTTTATTGGATTTGATCACGCCCCGACCAAAATTATAACCTCATAATATTCAAATTTAAGAATGATTCCTTATTCCTTAATGGATCTGCAAAACAACAACTTCCTATCTTAAAAACTGTAGGAGTATTTATCCTGCAACTTCCCCTTGCATTGAACGAATAAAGGTAACCCAATAAACCAAAGCCATATTCGGTCCATAACTGTCTTGTAATATAAGCGCTATTTGAAAGAGGGTAAGAAAATGACAGAGGGTGAGGCTTTATTCTAAGACAGTTGTTATCGTGTATTTTGTTTATCCTACAACATAATATCACATTTTACGCCTCAATAACGAGCTGTTTTGGACAAATTTTGCTGCATATCTTCAGTTGAAACCATGACGCCATTGCATAAACGAAGCAAGAAAGATGACGTTACAATGCATTTGAACGTCTGTTAAGTGCACGAGGCTATATTGGGGCATTGACCGAATATAGCTTTGGTTTATTGGGTTACCTTTATTCGGTCAATGCATGGGGTAGTTGCAGGTTAAATGTAAATATATGCACATCAATACATGTATGTTCTCTTTAAAAGTTGCATGAAATATAAAACAGACTTCTCGTACACAATTTTATAAGATTAATTTTAATAATCGTCTGCAGTAGGCCTACTATAGTCTGTCCCAATTTTTTTTGTATTTTTTTAAATTTTTTTATATGCTGCACATTATCTTAAATTGTTCTATATTTATAGATTCCTCGGGGTTCAAACGATGTTTATTCAATGGTATAAAAAATCCCAAGATTTTCCCTTTCCCTAAATATAGAAGTACACCCGGATGATAACGTTGAAAAATTGTGCGAGGCATTCCGAGTGACTTCCGAATGGAGAAAAGATGTAAACATATCCCACTATACACTGTAAATCTCCGTAAGAAATTGGTTTTCGTTTCTGTAAATTTTTCCAAGTGAAAAATGATAATATGTCAATGAACATATCTTACAAAATTTCCCTTTCATCGATTTCAATTGCAATTGTTTCACAGGTACATGTATGTGTATTTTTAACAAAAATCGTCCAAATATGCGGCATAAATCTCTTGGGACAGCCAATACATATAATACTATCTTTTATTACATACTTAGTAATAAAAACAGGGTTTTTTTTGCATACGTGATACAGGTGACATCACAAAACTCGCATCGGCCTCCGGGGCTGATAGAGGTTATCAGTCCTCTAGGGCTGATACGGATCCGTGTCACACCACTTGCTGAACTCCTCTGCCTTTTTCAGTTTCGGCATTTGTGTATGTTTATAGACGAACGAAAAATAAAACATTTGTTTAAGTCGACATTTTTAAGTGCAGTTGAAAACTTCAAATGCTTGCAAATGTTTTAAGGGCAGTTAACGTTTGAAACCGGAGGAAATTAAGGTTCTGTAGCTACATGACTGTTTGTTAAAACAGTTAGATCTCATATTTTTATTTAATACATGTACATACTACTTTCAACAAATATTTAAAATCAATCTTTTCAAGTTAATGTTTTTCCAGATTTGTCCAGATATTTGATCATAAACATACGTCATAGTCGAATTTGCTCTGATCGTCATAATTGTGTTAAGGTATTTGAGAAAAATAAAACATGTACGATGGAATCGAACGTGTCTTAAGAAATGCTTTCTTTCGTAAGCACATTCTGATCGGTGAAGTAAGTCCATAAGTTAAGAATTTAAACAAAAATTGTCGCTTGACCTCCTTTCCGTTGCATCGAGAGTGTACACCCCGTGTATAACATAGTGTACACCCCGCATGTTGTGGTATATATTTCACCAATGGTTTTTAGTGTAAAGTTTCTTTTCGTGAATCTTCCGTGAATTTTGACGTGAAGTTGTGGTCAGCTCGGTAGGATGCCACTCGGCTCTCCACCAAAACGCTACCCAATTTTCACGAACGCATCTTGTACCCGATTTGGACTGCAAACTGCAAATTGCGATGTAAAAATCCATATGGTGTATCCAGGGGAAAGCTCATTTCGCCACACTCGCTCAAGTTTACGCTGAATAAAAACTCCAACACGAAACAAAAGTTAAACAAGTTGTATTTAAGTTGGTGAAATAATGGTACATGGTATTCCAATGAAAACCGATTCTCGGAGTTCCGAGATAACAACTTAACAACGTGCGGAGATTCCGGCGCGGACAGTCCGATATAATTCTGTAGACAAAATCGACACTAACGTGCGGAAATCCAGCACAGTTAGTCTGATATCACACACACACTCCACTGATGTGCGAGGTTCCAACACAGTAAGCCCAACCGTTCTCTTCGAGGTCTTAATTAAACTATTCTCTCTGGTTTTAATTTTTTTGTTTGACAGGCATTGCTTCTTTTTGATAACAATTGGATGGTAACGGCATGCAAGAAAAATAAACATTCACACATATAGCTGTTAAGATAATTTCGCACTTCTATTGTCCAACAATTATTTAATTTGCCTAGTGATTAAGTTAAGAAGATATCAAAGGCTAGTGTCAAGAGGGTTTACATTTTTGTCACATGAAAGCATCTCCATTTGCTTGTTTGGTTATTTTTTTAATACAAACTACGTACATTGAGTAATTAATCTGAAAGAAAAAAACTTAAACTTATGTTCTCATAGCAGTTTGTAAATTTTAAATCTATAACTTGTAACATTAAAAGTTTAAAATCAAAGATTTCTTAATTTATCTATAACAATCCCTCTCTTGTTATAGATAGTTTTAAATTCTATGAATTTTAAAACTTAAATGTAACATATATACCTGGTGAAACTACTTCAGTTGGTTTTTTTTTTTTTTTTTTTATCTTTTCTCACCCCAGTTTGCCCTGTTGTGTACATGTATCAAAATAGTTATGTTACAATAAAATAAGTCCAAACCATCAAAATAATCAAGTTTGTAATTTGTATACAATAATATTTGTCTGGAATGTTGTCATATCTTTACAGTGTATATAGAGGAAACAAATTATGACTGGAGAGAAACAGAACTAATTTCCTCCAATCGTCGCTGTGGTAACATTATATATAAATGCATGTAGAGCATGGTGTTACAACAGTACAACGCGGAATCTCCTTGAAAATACCAGTAAGGCTTACAAAATGCGAGGATTCCAGTGTCTCTTACTCTGCTCTTTGCTTTACGCGGCTTCGGTTGACGCATTCGGTACATGTAGAGATGAGAATGATGATGCAAGCTGCCCAGACTATTCCGCATGTTTAGATGTAGATGGAGATAGAACATTTGAATGCAAATGTGAAGAAGGCTTCGATGAGGTCGTTCTTCCCGGATCAAATAAAGGGGGTCCTCCAACGACAGTTTGTATAGGTATGGAATAATTAATAAAGATAGAGAATTTTGGTGTTAATTTATATATTTTAAGAGAATTTCACTATTTATTTGAAGACTCTATGCGCAGTATATATAATATCATGGAATAAATGGGAAATTGTTAAGGCAAAAATCAGAAAGGAAGAAAATCAAATTACTATTTTTCCTGCAAAATATAATGGATTTTAATAGGATAAACAATTTAAAATCTCCATTTTCATGATGCTTCAATTCATATACTGTAAGTCACTTTTTTATTGAAGAGATTGTAAAAGAAAAGATAAAATATCTTATATATTTCATGTATACAGTGATATGGAGTACTAGTATTTCGAATATAACCCCACGATTCGTGTTTTCGGAAGTTTGAAGTATCGATGTACATAATTTTGCAACCAAGTTTGGGACACCCCAAATGACTGTATTTTTTCTTTTCATTTTTTCTTAGATATCAGCAGGTGCAATCCGTTCGACAACAAAGGAGATAACTGTATTCATGGACAATGCGTAATCTACCAGGACCAATATAGGTCATATAAAGCTACTTGTATATGCAAAGAGGGATTCTACGGAGAAAAATGTGACGGTGAGTATCTTAAACCCCCAAAACGGCAAGAAATTAAGAACTTTTAAAAGTTTCATCTCCTATCTTTTACCACCAGTTTTTGTGAATAAAATTAATGTAATCCTTTTCAAAACTCCCCTCACAATTATAAAATTTGTAAAGAGTCTAAAAAAAAAAATGTTCTTGTCGTTATCAATGTAGGAATCGAAGTCAGAGTTAAGTATAGAATCTATATGATAAGCCTGTAAAACCAAGTTATATACATTGTATTTCCTTTTATATATTGTACAGTTAGGATCAAATTAAACATACATACATACATATAATTACGGGTTAATTGGCTCAAATTTCAAAGGAGAAATTGTAAGCGAAAAATTGCTATAAAGGATATAACAGAAACTCTATAGTCCCTGTGAGGAAGATGTTTGTTCTTACAAATATAGACACTAGCTTCCTCTGTAAACGTCTTGGCATAATGGTATTATTCACGTTGGGTTTAATTTCGCGGAAAATGGTAAATCGTAAACATAGTGAAATTAAAACACAAAACTATTTTTTCCCTCACAGTTACCAGTAACAAATATCTGAAAAATAACTTTAAAAAGAGGCAACAATACTAGTAGTTTGTTTACGCTTTCATTATCATTTTCAGACATTTTACATTCAGTTCAAAATCATGACATTATTACGTTTCCTCAAACGTAAATTTTATGTTATATTGATTGTAAAAATGAAAAGTTTTAGAATAAATTAATTGTAACTTCAGAAACAGCGCCTACTACTAGAAGCACGACCACCACTCAGGATCTTGACTTCTCATTGTAATGATTGGAGGAGGAGCACTTCTTCTTCTCCTACTAGCCGGAGGAGCTGCCGCCCTGTCGTCCTCAACTGGATAGGTGTTATCAAGGTCCTCAAGATGCAACTGACAACAATTGCTCTGATCATGTCATTGATAGAAAATCTTTTAAAATACTAGTAAATAAAAAGGCAGTTATATATTGTGTAAATGGCTATTGCTTTGCTTTAATATAGAACGATAATTTAAAAGTGTTTACAGTACCGACTAAACCCAACCAAACAGAAAGCAAACCCCAACCAAACCCCGGGTCTGCTTTCTGTGTCCGCTCAGGGTATATTTCGGGTCTGCTATTGCAGACCGAGGGCTGACCCAAAGCAAACCCCAGGCTAACCCAGAGTGGGTACAAAACAGACCTCGATTTCAGAAACAGACCCTTAAATCTCTATTGTCTCCAAGTGTCTCTAAAATGAGTCTAAATGTGTATTTGGAATATACAAGGGGCGGGCTTGCAGGTGGTAAGAAAAAAGATGGGTGTGCTTCACATGTACGTACTTAAATCGTACCCCAAGAGCTGACACCGAGTTAACCCATAGCAGACCCCGATCAGACGCAGAGCAGACGCACATTTTTAAAAAGCAGACCCCGACCAGAGTGAGACCCTGAGTCAGCTTTGGTGTTAGGTTGTGTCTGGTCGGTACTGTATGTCAGTATGCCATTTGCAAATATTGACAAAGCGAAAATTGATTTGGATCCTATTAAGTTTCGATCAAAACCGCCGAAATACTTACACGTGTACGTTGGGAAACAACAAACTTTTAACCTGTTTAAAGATTTGCCCAATGGCATGTAGATGCACTATTTCTTAAACTTCCTTAAACTACATACAATGTACATGTATGCCCCGTTAAACTATTATATTAAAACGGGTTATCTATAGAGGGCGAAAATTAAACACAAACCATATACAGGTACATCAAGACAACAATTCATTTTATTTAATGAATTCTAATTCACATCAGGTTTTGTTTCTATATTACAAAAGTGACGGCCAATGTTATAGCAGTTTATTACGACAGCAAACTTCCGCTAGTGTTCGTTTGCTCACAAACCATGCACTATACCTCGACGGAGAGTTTGACTAGCACAGGTGTTTAAAATGAGACACATATACACATATACATGTACTAGGTATTGTGCAAGTTCATAGCCGCAATGTCTCAAACATAAGCTGCGGTCACTATTGGTACATATTTTATTTAAAGTTCACATGCCTGCGCCTGATGTTAAAAAAATCTTTTCATAATGTTATGATAATTTTCTGTACAAAATGATCAAAAAAAACGTTATATTTTATATTTAATTCAAGTTTGAGTATACTGTGCACAACTAATGTATAGAGCTAGCTAGGAAGCCAATACATCATCATTAGACATTGTTTGGATATCGATACATTAAAACTTACAATCAAAGAGTTCTTCCTCACTAAAATTAAGCAAGAAGACATTAAATATTTTAAGGGGTTCATTGTAGATATTGATTGATTGCAATAATTTGATTTTCTTGAATAACTAATGTATACCTTTCCAATAAATTTAGTAAAATCTCATAAATGAAAAGGTATAATTATGTATTTTCTCTCTCATATGAATATGAAACTATCAATAGGTAAATAAAGAGTTACTTTTTTACCTCTAATACAGTGTGTACATGCTTGTATGTCTTCTGTAAAATTTCTAAAATTAAGATAGTTAAGTGCAATGCCAAATATAAAAAAGAGTTATTTTAATAGCGGCCCTACTCGATCTATATACATGTAGTTGTGTCGCAGATATGTAGATAAATATTAATTCTGGCTGTCCAACATTAGCGCTGAAAACAAAACAATTTCAACTTCAAGAAACAAGAAAATTAAAAGCTTTAGAACCATTTTAACAGGAGCTTGGACTTTGGGTAGTTGTGTCAAACAGCAATGTGAAGGAGACCTATCTATTTCATTGCTGGCCACTCAGTCATTGCTCTTTGAAATCAACAAAATTTGTTTGGCTTTTGAGCTAAGACTACGCAATCTGTATATTTCACTTGAAACCAGCGTCATTTTTAACTTGTTTTGACGCAAGGAAAAGATAGTTACATGTACATCCTACTGAAAGTCCAACGTCTTGTTAAAATGGTTCTAATGTGTATTGATTTTATATTTGCTACTTTAAACATATAGTATAAATGTGTTCTTATAATCATTAGTTTATTTGATAGAAGTTTTAGATACATATTCCTGAATATAACAGTAGTATTTTGGTATATCTTTCAGTAAGTGTTTATAAAAGTATGAAAAACTTAATATCGGTGAAATTCGAAATGTTCTGTAGGTCAATTTTTGCATAACAAATAATCAACGTTAGGAGTATGGTGCATCAGGTTACTATTACATTAGAAAAAATAATCTTACCCTGACCAGGCTACGCTCATGTCCGTAGGACATCTGTCATTTTAACGATAGAGCCGGCATTCTATCTTCTATATAATTACAAGTACTACTACCAATCTCCATTTTTTTTTTTAATTTATAATTTTTGAGGGGATTGATAATTTTTTGCAAATGTGTGAATTCCAAATCTATCTCATAGTATTCAAATTTTAAAAAAAAAAGTATATATTTTTTTCTGAAGAATATGTGCTCCGAAAACTGTGACCATCTGCAAGTCGGGTTCGATATTCTTTATTGTACTTTCGTTTTACAACTTGTTGGTTATTATTTCCGTGAGTTTTTGTTTCGAATAGTAATCAATAAAGGAGAGGAACTATAATCGCGTTAAAGGTAAGAAATATGTTAAAATGCACCAAATTACATAAGAATCCAGTTACATGAGTTGCCAATTAATTAGATAAATGATCAAGATACAGTCGACTGAATAATTCACGTCCGCTAAGTTCAATAATATAATTAACCCATATCTTTCAATCAATGATTCATGCATTTATGTCCGTCTTTCATTTATTTGAGGAATAAGGAACCATTCTTTTAGTATTATGAGGTGATCATTTTGGTCGGGGCGTGATCAAATCCAATAAAGTCCTAAGGGTTTTATAATGATAGTTTTTTTATCAAGCCCGACCATATTTGATCCCCTCATAATATTCAAAGAATTATTCCTTATTACGTATATTTATATAATTTTCAGCAATTGTACGGTTAATTATTAAAATAGTCATTGATGAAATGTATGGGACTATACATAGTTAAACTTAACTAAACTAAAACTTAACTTTCAAATAGTTAAGAACGATGCATTGACCTTGACCTCAGGTTGTGACCCAAGACCTTGACATTTGCTTAATATCACAAACACTTCCAGTTTGTTTCAATTTCGCTCAGAGCTTTTGGATTGTTTTAAGTTGCCGATGGAAATGACGTTACACTTATGGAAGAGAAAAATTATATCAAAATAAAGTTTCCTTTGGATTGCTAAATATTTAAACAATATCGAGGACAAAATAAACAGCAAATTTAAAGTGAGTACAATTTTTCATAGAAACAATGCAGACACCAGTATTCCAATGGCTCTGGCTGTTTTCTGAATGATCATTTTGGCCATGTTAAGTGGTTTTCTTTTTAAACTATCACCAAAGACTAATATCAATCACAAAAACTTGTCAATCATATTAAGCATGCGCAGAAAAATACCAATTTAGTGCTTTGACGTTTCCTCAGGGGTATTTGATTTCAATCGTTGTTGTCTTATTTTATCTGTGCTGTTGATGAAAAGACATATCAGTGTTTAAAATTTCACATTATTTTTTTCGTAATTTTCAAATTTTTCTATTTATCAGGGTGAACACAGAAGTTTTTTTGAGTGTATACTAGCTTTCTGTCATATCACCATTTTACTACATGTACAATATGGATATGTCATGTTAAACTATCAATTTTATTTTTAATTTTATCTTTCATTACTTTTTCAAGATTAACTAAAATTTTACCTTATAAAACTTGTTCATAGATGCATATATACACCTGTACATGTACATGATGTAGTCATATCATAAAGTTACATGTATATGTTGTCAAACTGTTTTGGTAAGATGTTCAAAGAGCCAAAATGTTTCCATCTTTAAGAACTCAAATAGTTGACCAAAATGTTAACTTAAGACAAAACTGTCTTGATCAATGGACTGAAACATCTTTTAAATTAGGTGAAACTGTCAGCTGACATTCCATAACAAAGTGTGTACCGTTAATTCTTGAACATGCACTTTGACTTCTAAAGGAAATTATACTAAATGAGTTTCAGAGTCTCTTTAAATTTACAAAATTGTTTGAAGTATGTATAATTATGTAACTACAGCTGAATACCCATCTTCCTTTCAGAATGGAAAACCTTGTCAAAGCTGTGTTTAGTAATGGAAGATGGGAAAATCCCAAAGAGTTTGACACTTGGAAAATTCCTGGAAAATTAGAGTTCTTAAAGATGAGGCTAGGAGACAAAGACAACAGCGGCATTCCTTCAGATCCAAAGGTTTAATTACATTACATATACTGAAAAAGGACACTTTTTAAATGAGGTTGCTGGTCTAGAATACTGGTATTTCTGCTTTATCTTCTGTTCTACATGTAGAACATATCACATTGCTTGCATGCATGCATATATTAAATGCATTACAGTTATCATGGTTACCGGGTATATAAAATTGTTTTAGCAGATGAATAAAAAAAGTATTCAATATCAAACTAAATTAATCAATTACTGGTAATTAAAAGCATTGAAATTCTTAGCCATTTAAAAGAAATTTGATAAGGAATTACTGTTGGAAAGAAGAAAAATACTTCAACATTGATATAGGTTTAAAAAAAATTGTCCTACTTGATCAGTATGAATTTTTTTCTGTTGATATGTGCTTATACTCGAATGGTGTCACAGTCAATCAACATATCTAATCTTGGAAAATGGTTAATTCTTTATTTTGAAAGAAAGTAAGTCACAGAATGGAGTAGTTTCATTCCTAGCTTGGTAATGTATTTCATTGAATTAGGTAATTTTGTTGATGTATTTATAATTCATTATCCAAGAGTTTATGATCAGCTCTAGCAAAGAAGATATGTTGTTTGAACACATGGATAAAAGCTACAAACCTAAATTCATTGATACATCATTTTGTTCTTAAAATTTTTGATTTTTAGAAACTGGATGAAACTTTGCCAGTGGTACCAGTGGATTTCGAAAAGCTGAAAAACCCTGACCCCAAGAGCATTCAGATTCTATGGATCGGCCATGCTACTGTGTTTGTGCAAATGGAGGGGGTCAATATTCTGTGTGACCCATTATTTAGTGAACGCTGCAGCCCAACGTACAAAGTTGCTGGTGTTGAACTACTGAAGCACTTTGGGTACAAGCGATACAGACCAGTGCCCTGTCAAATTGGAGAACTCCCGCGCGTGGATGTGGTGCTGATCAGTCACGACCATTATGATCATTTAGACACTGAATCCATCATGGAAATAAAGAAGAAATTCCCTGAGGCAAAATATTATGTCCCTATGGGTTTGAAGGAGTGGTTTATGAGCTGCGGGTGTTTGGAGGCTAATATTGAGGAGAGGAAGTGGTGGGAGGAGATTCAACACCCTCTGCCTGGACAGAAGAACCAGAGTCTTACCTTTGCTTGTACCCCCGCCCAGCACTGGTGTACAAGGAACGGAATAACAGACCAGAACAAGGTGAGCTTACAAGAGAGGAACAGGAAGTACAAGGAGATATTCGCTTCTGCTTTATTTAAGGTATCAGATCCATATTAGGACCAAATTTTCTAACCTTGAATATCCATCATGTATTAAATACTCTGATATTAATTCAAAGCATTTCAGAATAAAGAAGGATTTACCGAGAGAAATTTTCAAAAACGATATTAACTACCCGGTAAGCAGTAATGAATTAATGAAGATTGCATTAAGGTCTATGTGTTCAAGCACAAATTTTAAAATAAAAAAGTTAACACTTAGATTATCAATAATTGCTTTGGTGGAAATATGTATTTAGTCATTAGAAATACAAAACTATTGAAAATAAATTTTATACCATAAAGATTTTTTTAGAATTTATTTTTATAGAGTAAAAGCAAAGGAGAACATCTCTTCAAGAAAAGGAAAAGGTCACTAAATTATTAGGACACTTTCTGTTCTTTTATACTGATACTCAAACATGAAAAGTTTGTCTAAGTATACTGAGTATTAAGCCCAAACATACATGTATCTGTTATGCATCCAGATTTAATGAATCTGGGGCTGTTATGGATCGGATACCTTAAGCCCCTTTCACCCTTGTTGTCAGTGGCTAAAATTAAGATTGGGTGAATTCAAATGTCTCAATTACAAATTTTCTAAGAAAACTGGGGGAATTCAAGATTAGGCGATAATGTATTCAAGTGTAAAAGGGCAAAAAAAAAATCAATGAAGGGGGGATAACCCTGGATAC
Source organism: Magallana nippona (assembly GCA_033439105.1). Classification (NCBI taxonomy): domain Eukaryota; kingdom Metazoa; phylum Mollusca; class Bivalvia; order Ostreida; family Ostreidae; genus Magallana; species Magallana nippona. The sequence continues at coordinate 32,869,369 of CM065921.1, read as the reverse complement.
AGTACTTCTTTTTGGATGCATGGAACAGAGGCTTGTTCAGCAGAAATGGGGCCTATGTTGGCTTACCAAATTTTGTGTTAAAGGCATTGGGAATTTTGGCTATAGCGCTCATGAGCAACTGCTCTGCTGAACAGGCCTCAGGTCAGAGGATTAAACTCAAGTTACCATGGTTACTTTGCAGTTTGCTCAGCATTCTGTGCTAGAAATATTTTTTACTATTTGGTATGTTAGAGAATTAGTCATCAAAGCCAAGAGATAAAAGATTGATATAAAGGGGCATGGTCACGATTTTGGTCAAATTTTATTTTCTATTTTAAAAAATTTATTGTTTACAATGCTTTAGTTATGCATTTAAAATGATCAACCAAAATTTGAGTGTCAGTCATAGAGTTACAAGCAAGATACAGAGCTCACAATGTCTTTGTTATGTAAACGAGGCTCATGCCATGATTTTGTTTTATATTGTTTCAATATACATGTACCACTCAAAGTTCTTTATTTAACTACTAATTCATTTTTAACATAAATTAAAAGTTACTTGCATTTGTCACATTTATTTTAGGTCTAAACCAGGAATTTTCTTGTCAATATTCAAAATGTAAACAAAAACATGATCTTAGCTTTGTTTACATACATTGTAAGTAACAAAGAATTGTGAGCTCTGTATCTCACTTATAACTGGACGACTAGCACTCAAATTTTGGTTGACTATTACAAATGCCTTACTGCAGCATTGTAAACATTTAAAACCAGAAAAGTCAATTTTGACCACAACCGTGACCATGCCCGTTTAAAGGTGAAAAGGGTACTTTACAACTTTAATAACATAATCATAACTGCATGTATAAACTGTATTCAGCAACATCCTAAGATGTTTGGTTAAAATGCTGAAAGAATTTTAATGCATATACACTCAGCTGTACTGATATGCCTTGTAGTAAGTCACATTATTCCAGGATGCATAACTACTTCAAGAGCAAATGAAACTGAATATTCTGTTCACATATTTATGGTACAATGTATTGCATGCATTTACCCTAGTCTTTACTTTCCAAACATTTGCAGATATAGTCATGCATACAAGATTCCCAGTCCTCCATTTACTTGATGTATTGTCTCTTACTGGTAATTTTCTTTCATCTAAAGACATTGTACATGACTGTATTTTTGTAGAGACTGTGGTGCAGCTGGGCTGTAAAAGGACCAACTCATTCATTCTACTTTGGTGGAGATACGGGGTATAACAAAATTGCTTTCCATCAGATTGGACAGAAATATGGACCTTTCTCTCTCAGTGCTTTGCCCATTGGAGCTTATGAACCAAGGTTGTCTACTTTTTTGATAAATGTGGTACAGAATCAAGACAAGATTCAGTGATCCCCAAAAAAAAATTGTAGAAATTCAAACATCTTTGAGTACTTTCAGTACTTTGATTTACGATTTATATCTGTTTTGAAAACAGGTGGTTTATGCATCCTCAGCATGTCAGTCCAGAGGAGTCTGTAGAGATTCATAAAGAAATTGGTTCAAAGTTTTCCTTAGGAGTCCACTGGGGTACTTTCAAACAGATGGGGTGCTTTGAGGTAATTAATATATTATCTGCTTCTTTCTCCTTTCATTATGACAAACCAAAGAAAAAAAATCTAGACAGTCAAACATTCTGTTGCAACTTTTGAAATCAGTTAATTTTGCAAAAAGATGTAATTATATACATTTAATATGCCAAATATTGAGACAAGAATTCATGAATAATGTGGAAGCAAAAAATCAGGCAAGCTCTTCAAATAAAATCCTACATGTAATCATGCATTCTCCTAGACTTGCTAAATTCTCAGTGTTATTTTAATATTTTTATATTTCTTGCAAATTTTACTGTGTTTCAGCCAGACAACTTTTCTTTTTTAAATTCCAGCTCTCTATCATTTTCAAATGTTATCAAACATATTTGGCATCATTTAATTAGTGTCTTAAAAATTATTAAACATACAGACTTGAGCAAGTCTATCATTCTGCCTAATATCATTTTAACTGTGAGGTAGCTTTGAGCAAGTGACACATACAGCAAGTGACCACATTTGAGGCCTTTAAAGTTGTAGTAAAGGTTCTATGAACCTTACAATAGTGTATATAATATGAAAAGTTACTGAGATACTGTGGAATCATCATTGTTCGTGGGGGACTAATGTTCATGGCTTTCGTGGGTAACCGTTGCCCACGAATTTACATCCCCACGAACCTATACACAATCATTTGTTTAATATTTATTAAAATTATCCCGATTACACTACCAACGAAATTACGTCCCTACGAACCAGGAAAATTTTGGCTACCCGTAAACATTGACCCCCACGAATAAAAATGATTCCACACTAAATGACAGCATAGGGACATTCATTCTTTTACAGTTATATTCTGTGGTGCATAATTATAATCTTGTAAACTTTAAAGTCATAATTGTCATGCATTTACTGAATTTAATCTTTACACTCTTACAGTACTATTTGGAACCTCCAAAACTTGTGAAGGAACATCTTGAAAAATTAAATCTACCAGCCAGGAGTTTCAGGACCATAAATCATGGGGAGATCTGGACAATCTCCAAAAAGGAGGTGGATTCCTAACCAACTCATTTCATCATGTTCATGACAGACAATTTGATGTCTGGTTTTGTTTTTTTTTAACCTTTTTTAAAATTTATTTTGCTTCTTGCAGATTTGTTATACTTACAAAAAATTTAAAATGTCAATTGTATTTTTGTACAAGCATAATAAATCCTTTTCAGATTTGATATGCACATTGTAATTAGATATTTCATTTATTATTAATTTACATCACATTGTATGTACTTACAATGCTGTAAAGTTAGAAAAGATAAATTAGCAATATTGGGGGTTTTACTTCAGGAAAATTATGTAAGTCCAGGCACCACAAAAGAAATTTATGAACTTGATTTTAAAAATATGATTTCGAACATGTTACTTTCTTATACAGTCATTAAGATTCTCTCACTTGATATATATACCTGTATGATACTATACACTGTCAAATAGTACATTAATATATTTGAATGAAATGATTAATCATACATTGGTCTAGGTTGTTGTATAATAATGATTGTGGCATTTAAAGATTAAAGTAGAGTTTTGAAATTTATGGTTTCTGCCATTTTATTTAGAATCATATATCTGACAAAATAATATATAATTATGATTTTTTATATTAATTATTATTTTGGATATTTTTTTATTTAATAAATGATAACCTTTTGTATTATTTTTTTTTTTTTTTTTTTTATAATAATCATATTTTGCAAAATTAGATACATGTATACCAGTAGACATGTATGTCAAAGGTGATGCATGCATGTGTATTTTATTTTATTAAATTTTATACTTATAGCTTTGGAGTAGCATTGTAGTGAATACCGGTATAACAGACAGTACAAAGACAAAGAGTTCAAGTTATAATTCATCAAATTAAATAAGTGCAATATTTTTTTTTGTTTTATGCATGAGAATTCAAAGTTTAATATCTAGAGTTTTATATCATTTGATCAAGATTGATTACAGTGGTGTCACTGTGGTGTTTTCTGATTGTGAGCCTTTACAGTAACTGTTTAAAATCTACTTTGATTATCATACAACTATATCATTTTTTCACTTTTGTTGGTTAAAAAAAGGTCTACAATGGTTGATGTGTAATTTACCTGTAAAAACTGATTATTCCTTGTATTGTTTTCTTCATACAAATTCATTTGTTACATATTGTTATTTGCCTCAGTTAACCATGCTAATATTAATTTAGTGCATTAAAATGACTTTGGTACTTGATATTTTCACCAGTCTCTATTGTCTTTCTTTAAAGAATAACCTCAAGTTTATGAAACAATTTAATAAAATTAAAAATGTATTACTAGTATTATTATTATAGATAACTCTGTATTTACTTACTATAGATTAGATTCTTTCAGATATTTATGAATTTTTTTTGAAAATCAGACTGCAGATAAAGAAAATGTGCCACCTACAGACAATTCTACGAGTCTCTAATCCACAGTATTAGAGAGAATCCTGTTTTCTAAGGCCAAATCAGGGTCCCGCAGAGTAGGTGGACTACAGTAATCAATCCGTACCCTCTATATCACTTACTGGACCATATTTTCTCTTTTTGGTTGCAATTAGCTAGGTTCATATCCACAAACTGTGCTTTGGTAAACCTTGTGCAGTGGCCTTGAACCAAGTTTCTGGATCAAAGGTCATGGTCAAAGCAGACATTTAAATATGCAAAATCCTTGTCCTAACTATATATTCTCTTCCCTCGTCCAATCGAGCTCATACTTAGCCAACAGTGTGTTTTTGGTAAAGGGTATGCAATGACCTTGAAGCAAGTTTTAAGATCTTGAAGTAAAGGTAATAACAAATTTCTTGAAATTCATTTGGTGCCATATTTTCTGCCACCTTCCTCCTATACATGTAGGAGACTTAACCACAAGATTGCCTGTATGTAGGTAAGGGGTGTGCAGTGACCTTGAATCAAGTTTCTAGGTCAAATGTCAAAGCCATAGCTGACCTCTGTGAAACTATTTTCTTTCCCCTTGGCCTTAGATTGCACAAAGAGTGCTTATTGGATAAGGACTGTGCAATAATTTTGAACTAAATTTTTAAGATGGGGGCTAGGTGAAAGCAAAGCTCATGTCTCTCATTAATTACGGCAACTAAACTGCCAAGCCCTACCCAATCCTTCTCCTTTCAGTAAAAAGAAAATATAATAACATGTATATATTTATATATCTGAAACTAATAACATAACACATATTTAAATATAAATTTATTATTTGAATTGAGAAAAAAAGGTATGCAGGACTTCAATCACAGAATTAAGCCACTATAGTAGCTGAAAACAGCAATACAGAGGAACTTGTAGAGTGCTTTGAAGTAACAATGTCCATTGACGTGCCTATCAAACACAGCAGTTTACTTAAAACAGGAAAGATTACATTATCATTCATGTCACACTTAAAATACATGTCCATTATAATGATGTATGGTAAATGTATCATTGTGACTTGTAAATCTGTAACAACTACACGTCTGACTTGTAAACTTGTTACATCATTCAACTTTTGACATGTAACCTCTGAACAACTGAAATACATGTACATACATGTATGTAATAAAATGACATGCTGTCTTTAATAAAACCTGTGAAATTTAATAATGTGAGAGACTTTCGACATGTAATCTAAAAACTGTTTGCAACATTGAGTTCTTTCTGTCAAAATAATTTACTTTCAAATCCTTATAGACAAATGAAGATTCAATACAGATATAAAAAAACTTAACACTTAAAAATGCACAATTATTACAAATTAATAGTGACAACATGTTAAAAATGTTAATATTATTATTTTTCTTATAAGACATGTGATTACTTGATGAAACATCTCACAATTTTAAAGCGTTTACACTCAGCTGTTACAATATCACAGAATATGTTAACAATATTAAGACACTTCAGTAATGACAATACATACATGTAACTAGTATGTATTTGTTTTATTCCAGACCACAAATAAAAATGCCAGTTACTACAAACTGGCAAATTCAACAACAACAATTTCATAATTAATCATGCAACAATTACACGCAGTTACATGTTGCATACATTGCCTTAGATTTGGCAGGTTTCTTCTCAAATATCTAACAATGAAAATCATTTTCTTTCAACTGCATATTTTTATTACACTCAGCTCAGGTTTTTTAGAGAGTTACAATTTTTTTTTCTAAACAAGTTTTCAACCTTGCCGTTTTCTGCTGTACATGTGTGTGCGTGTATATATATAATTTATATATACATTCACATTAAACACAGACAAAGAGCTCAGATATTGGCAAAATGAAGTAATACAATTATATAAATCAAATCTATAAATATTTTTGAAAATAAATTTTATTGTAAATATATAGAATCTGATATAATTTACTAAAATAAAGTTCCTATTTCCTGTTTTAAAGTCAAACATCACAGATTGCTTGCCAAATAAGTTGTAAATAATGAAAACATCTTGGTATAATGGGACTACATTTGTCAACTAATATAAAAGCAGATTCAACCACCGACATATCAACATTATAATACTTCACGTAATTATGTAAATAAAACACAGCTTGTAATGTATCATATTTACAATTATATTGTAATACTACTTCATAATATATCAAAATATTATAACATATATATTTATTGTCAACATTTCAGCAGTTTTGCCACCGATTTGGATGGAGAACAAATGTTGCCCCTTTCTATCGATCTACATAATAGATAAACTAGTATCTAATCTCTCTTCTCTCTCTCTCTCTCATCACACATACCATTTTCACATCTTTGCATCACATATAATATATATATCGGTCATAATTTTTTTTTACCACCCTGCTTTATATCAAATAAACTTAAACGGTAATTGAAGCTTGACAGTGTACAATGTATAATTATTACAGTCATATTAAAATCTTAATTGATTTTATAAAAAAAAATTATTGGATTAAAAGATCTGAAGTTTGTACGATAGAAACTCAAACCCTCATTTCAAACTTTTTTAAAAGAAATAATAAAGCTTCTGTATTTTTACAACATATGATATGTTGCCAACCACAAAATGGTATTATGCATGCTCTTAAACTCTGTATCAGTTTATTTCAATAAACATCAATCGTGCAAAAAATAATGTAAAAACATACCCTCATTATCAAATTTGGCTAAAATGGGTAAAAAGTTTATCACAGGCAAAAATAAACATTTCCTATTTATTTAATACACTTCCAGAAGGCACCTTGATATGAAGATCTGGAGCAAAATAATACTCAATGTAGAAATTGAGAAAAAACAAATGCTGGGCAATATATAACATAAAGGCACTACACATCAGTGGTACAGATAACCATTATAAATTTATCCAAGGCCTTATACACACTGAATACTAGAAAAAGGGAAAGAGAAGGGTACATGTTGCATTTACAAACTTTATTTTACAATGTACAAAATTAATGTACATGTAATTTATAAAAATAAATATCAATCCATTCGAATACAGATTTTACAAAGTGTTTTAAAGTTTTCTAAACAGGAAAATCTTCCAGTCCAAATAGGTTCACTTCCAACAATGTTTTTATATTCTTAACATAACATTAACTGACCATGGCCTCCTTTGCATTATATAACTTGTGATCTGTTGGAGGGAGAGACTGGGCGATCACACTGGGGACGGCTACATTCGGGTTCTCCACCGGTGGGAGTGTGGACTTGTTTTCTGGGACGATTCCTTCGTATGGACCAAACTTTGTGACGTCGTCGGGAATCCAGAAGAGATGGTTGTCCCTCTCCCAGTCATGTAGCGGGACGATGGTCCGGCGATACAGCTTAGTTCGCTCTGTGTGTACAGCACTGTATAGACAGAGACCAAATTAAATGACTGGCAATACAGTTGGCCTAGTGTACAGCAGTAGGTAACAAGATAGACCACAATTATTTGTATAACAGGCATATACTCAGTCAAGCTGACCCTTTGCAAATCACACTTGGGTCATATATATTGAATTTACTAATAAAGAACAACTTTATACTAAGATTGTTTTTAAAAGATCAGAAATCTACCTAACATCAGAAGAGATTTCAGGTCAATATCAGCAATTTTAGCATTTAAAGTTAATATTTCAACATAATAATAAAACATAAAACAACCAATCAAAAAAGAAATACTTACTTGAAATCAGCCCCTTTGCTCTCCCTGAACTGTCTATGCTGGTAATCATACACTGGGATCTTATTCCTCTCAAGATTCCAGCTGTGATCTTCGTAAGGCCCTGGTTTGAACCCATTAGTTTTTTCCTGTCCTTCATTCTCAACAGCTGGAATTGTGGGAAGGCCAGCCTCACGGGCTGCTGTATCCACACTGGGATTCAGCACAACATTCAGAGGAGGCACCTCCTTTAGCCCCAGACCCCGTTTTCTGAGCGAGAGCTTGACCGGTTTGTCTTTCAACAGACCCTGCAGCTTGTCCACCTGGTTCTGACCCTTTCTTCCACGCTCATTTAACTCCGTCTCCTTCAGACATCGGTGGAAGTACTGCCGAGTCTCATCCACCACGACCTTCGACCGCCAGACCGCAAGGTCTTTCCGGAAGGCAGCTATTTTCTCCTCCTTCAGCTTTTGTCCAGCGAGGTGGATGGTGACAGGTTCTCGGATGAAGCACGATTGTGGACGCTTGTACAGCTCCAAGTCGTATCTACGGTGTGTCCAGGGGAACTTGTCGCGGTCCAGTGGAGGTTGAAGCATTCCAACGTGGAAGAAGTTTTCTCTCCATTTCTAAAATGACAAAGAAACGGGTGCATGTGACACTGTGAAAGACTTTAATATTATTCATTAAATTCCTCAATTAAAAATCAAACCTAATTTTTTTCCAGGTTCAGGATTGATAGTTCAAATCACATAACCACAACAAATACCGTTTTCTATATATAACTTACATCAAGCTCTTTCCAATTTCACTGTATATGATAACATGCTATCATTAAAATTTTATCCCTGTATATACACAGTCATGCAAGTACACCAATCTTAATTTCATGCATAAACACACTGTCAAGTTTCAACAAATCAATTAACTAAACAAATATCAATAATCATAGAAAAGATCAATTCATTGTAAAATCTACTGTATATTTCCCCATTCCCTTACCTCCTGTAGTTCCTCAATGCGGGCCGTATTGGGCCTCTGTGGATGTTCATTACACTCCAGAGTGGACTTCATTCCCGGGAATATCCACCCCTTCTCGGTCTTCCACCTGGCCTGAGACTCCTCCTTCTCCGCTTTCTTGAGGGCCTCCACATTGACCGGTACCACGGTCATGGAGTGGTGGAACTCCTGGCAGTAGGTGAACCTGGTGTCTGGCTCCTACAGAAGGATAGTAATCATTTCAATATATTGACCAATTAGAAGCCCTTAAGGGGCAACAGGATGATTGTACAAAACGGATATGTATAGTGTTGAATCATTAAAACTTGACGGGGCCAAATTTTGTAGATTGTCAAATTGAATGTAGATCTTTTTAGAGGACTGGTTTGTTGGGATGTAATTCTGTGGATTTACATTGTACTTCAGTCTATGTACAATGAGTAAATACTGTGTTTCATAATTTGTTAGGGATGTTGATTTCAGGGTAATGGGTACCCCTGAAATCTACAAAGATTGTACCACCATGAATATTTATGATTGTGCCACGATGAATATTTATAATTGTGCCACCATGAATATGTGCCACCATGAATATTTATGATTGTGACACCATGAATATTTATGATTGTGCCACCATGAATATTTATGATTCAACAGCATGTACCAGTTCTTAGGAGACAAAATTCAATATCCTGTGGAATCATGTAAATTTTGTGGGGGACAATTTTTTGTAAAATTGTTATAATCTTTCACAGGTTCAAGGTGATGAATAGCCTCTCAAATTTATAGTTTGTATAGATAACAAAATGAGACTTTGTTTCGCACATTGAGAGTGTTAATTATTGGGTGAGGGGTATCCACAAAATTTACCAAAAACTTGAGTTCTTAAGTTTTCTCAGGCATTTTCAATTACAGTGAAATTACATCCAGCTATTACATAGAAATCTGATACCTCTACTGAGGCCTTTAAATAATGGTGTTACATTAAATTGTAATCTTTAATCCCTGACAAATAACCCTTACTTCTGCTAGCATCTGTCTGAGCTTCTCTTTGGCCAGGTCTGTGGAGTTGAGGGACTGGGAGCTGTAGTTATGGGCCACCGTGACGTCTGCGCGGATCGTCGGTATTTTGGTTCTCTCCCGCTCCTCCTTGTTCTTATCACTGACCACTTTCACATCATCCTTTGTTAATGGAGAAAATGAAAACTCAGATATATAAAGTTTGAGGGATTTCATGTCATTTTTGTTTAAGAGAGATTTCATGTTTCCCTCTGGATTCTCTCTTCTCTTTAATTAACAAACACCTATCCTATATTCAATCCATTGAAAAAAAAATGCATTTTCTGTGTTTGACCACCATCTTTCTACTGGTAAATTTAATTCACAGATACAAAAAAAAAAAAGATCACTGAAATTTTTTTTTTTAATTCTTATCCAAAAAGGACAACATAGTTTTTTGGCATTGAGAATGATAACCCTGTTGAGTCTGTATAAAGGTACCTTGTTTTCTTTGATGAAGTTGACCCTTTGTTGGCGTGCAGCTATGGACTCCATATACTGGGGGTTGAAGTGGTCGATGGGGGTCCAGACGTGAGGCTCGTGGGTGGCAGTCTGATCCACAGGTCCCTCCTTCTCTTCCACAGTCTCTGGTTTGTTTGGCTGTAGCTCTGTACAAAATATATTGTTTTTGAAAGATCTGTGTAGTGGGGTAACTAGACAATGTTAATGTTAACTTTGTTATAAATAAATGTACATGAAAAAATTAGCCCTCAAGGCAAAAATCAAATACAATCATGTAAATATTTTTCTTTCTTAGGCAGCTTAGAACAAAATAAGAAAATTAAGTTACTCTTGCAACTAAACTCAAAACAAAACACCTGTCTGCCTCACTATAATTTTTTTTGCCTAAAAATCTAAAGATTTATTTTTGTTGGCCTAATTGTTAGGCCTTTTAAGAAGATAATCCATATATCATCAAGGGAAGTAACTGTAAATAGAATGCATGGATTGCAATGTAAACACAAAGTGCAAGTAAAAGACTAGTTCACCTACCATCAAAGTCCTCCTGTGTGATGGGGACGCCAAACTCGCGACTCATGGAGATGACCATGTCAGCCGTGGGGAATAGAGAGTTCCTGACCACATCCTTCATCACGTTTGAGTTGATCAGCTGATGGGGATAAAAGTTAATTAATAGGTTTTTGTTATTAAAATTGAACATAAAAATATATCTTAATTTGAACAAATTAAATGTCAATTATACTCTGATATTCACTGAAGAGGGAGGCAAAGAAAAAACTTAGTTCATAGGCGTCTATGATAATGAGTTAATTTTTCTAGGAAAATTAATGGTTTCTGTTTGAAATCAGAAAAAATGTACATATTAAGTTGACCATGCTTCTATTTTTAATACCTATACAACAAATAAATGAAAGTCATAGGATGCACCCACAAAAGAAGGTCAATCATAACCTCTTTTCCACTGACTTTGACCTAGTTTATAAATGACCCTTACCTGGTGAAGGTTGAGTAGCCCCTGAAAGCACGGCTTGGGCACCATGTCCCTCACGTACAGCAATGGCTGCTGTATGATCTGACTCAGGGGCTCGTGGAGCTTGACTCGACACAGGTCAACGTCCAGTGGGCCGTACAGACGCTCACTGAAGCTCAGGTCTGAATTGTACAGAACTCGCACATCTGAAAAAAAAGACAAAAGGCACATTTAGTTCATTCTGTTGGCCACTGATGGAGGTTAATAAGGATGGAAATACAAGGAGATAATGAAAAATTTGTTGGTGAAATTGTGAGTTTATTGTATGAATCTCATATTTATGAGAACTCAAATGGGCAAGTTTCTCAGGTACGTCATCACACCCCATGACTTTCCTTTACCAGAAGTGTTCATTCCCTCCATGATTACATGTTCTACATTTTAACATTTTATCTTTACATGGTATTTCTGAAAAATAACCGTTAGATGTGTTACCTGTAAATAGAACCATTCTACCTTACCTGAGTTCTCTGGGGCGGGGACAGTCTCCCACACATAGGCGATGGCCCTGTCCCTGAGTCCTTCCAGAACAAACACATGCTTATCTCCGTCCATCACCTGGAACCCGGTCATAATGTCCAGATCTCTGCTCTTCTGCTGTGCCCTGTAATATTCAAGTAGATGTATAATTGAATAATTAAAATTTATTTCACCTTCAATGTCTATTACTCCTAGAACCCTTTTTTCAAAATTTTATTTACATTGAGTATTGTCCTTGACTTTACAGTTGTACATAGAGAACTGTTTTGCAGTCCTTATAATCTTATTCTGAGCATTTCAATTTTAGATTATTTCAGCAATTATGGTTCTTATACCCTACCCCAGGCATGAACTGATCCTATCACATAAGGTTTTCTGTTCAGTACATGTTTTGTGTTGAAAAGCTCTTTAAAAGTGTGAAAATCCTTTTGCAATGACAAATATTATCAAATATATGTCTTGCCATGTAAACTTACCTGTGTTGCAATCATAACCGACTAGCAATGAAAAACTGACTTATAATGTGAACAGACTTACAATGATAGTTTGTAGGTTGACTTACAGTGACAGTTTGTAGGTTGACTTACAGTGACAGTTTGTAGGTTGACTTACAGTTAACAGTTTGTAGGTTGACTAGTTGACTTACAGTGACAGTTTGTAGGTTGACTTACGGTGACAGTTTGTAGGTTGACCTACAGTGACAGTTTGTACGATGTTTGTAGGTTGACTTACAGTAACAGTTTGTAGGTTGACTTACAATGTGAACAGACTTACACTGACAGTTTGTAGGTTGACTTACAGTGACAGTTTGTAGGTTGACTTACAGTGACAGTTTGTAGGTTGACAGTGCAGCACTGATTACGTGTGGAGGCATGTCATCAAGCTGTAGAGCCTTAGCATTAATCTCTGTGACTAGAGTTTCCAACTGGTTCAAGATGGTTGTGTTCTTGTAGTTGAAAATGTAGGTTATTCGGCCAAAGGGGCACTGGAAGGAAGACAAAATTTATATACACCAAATAAAATTAAGCATTCTTCACTCATATTTAAAATTTTTTTTGGTGAATCACATTACATATACATGTCTATTGGAAAAACACGGCTTCTGAACAGTTGATCAACATATCAACAGAGGCTTTGTACTAGTGATCTATATTTAAATATGCACTTAAAATATAGAGAAAAAAAAAAGATATATCAGGCATTTAACCACCAAAACCAGTTTGTTAAAAAGTAATCATATATTACATAAAAAGTAATCACATATTACATATAAAGTAATCACATATTACATATAATATGGAGAAGAAAAATGTTCTACGGATGTATAATAGTTTACTTTCATAATTTTTTTTCATAACTCACAACATTAGATTCTGATATTCTATAATGTATAACATTTTTCAAAATACCTGTGGGGTGGAGGATAAGGGCTGTTTAGCGGCCACCTCTGTAGGAGTTGTCAGGGGGTTGGCTAGTTCTACTTTCACTTTCAGCATGGCATTGGACTGTACGTAATGACCAGCATTGTATGGTTTATCCACTGAAAAAAAAAATGTAGCGAGACAAGAATTAGTATATCTTCAAACTGTAAGACTGCATGCACAAATTGTTCAATATGCATCTTGATTCTCTTTAGAACTTTAGTGATGAAAAAACAACATGTGCAAAGTTTCCAGTCTCTATTGCAGCGGCTTTCAATACCCTCAGTTTTGAATTGAAGATAAAAATCATTAAATTGAAGAAAGTAATGATCATTTATTTATTTCCAATAGTTTATTCTTTCAATTGTCGAAATTGAATCTGGTTATTCTGACCACTGACATTGAGAAAATTTGCCTCTTGCCTCTCCCTATTGAAAGCCCCACTAGAATTGCTAAACACTTCCAGAAGACAATATGCCCAGATCATAGGGTCGCAAAGTCAGCTATATGTGTAAGGCTAAAATCCAAATAAAAATTGAACCAAGTGTACATGAACTTTCAGGGTCATCTCCCTCCCTGTGTTAACTTCCTGTTATTTACCTGGTCCGTCCACTGCTCCCATCACCCCCACGCTGCGTCCATCCTCCCTCTGTTCTGAGGGGAACACGTCGGGGATGGGGCAGTTATGGATGGGAACTTTCAGGTGGAGGTATTGGTGTCCCAGGAGCAGCTCTGACAGATCTACCTTGGCCACTCCGTAGGGATCCCAAGGTTTATTTCTTCCCTTGAATGGGTTGTGTACCGTTCTTCTGCCTGTTAAAATCAACACCAAACTGTGGTAACAAATGTTAACAAAATCTACATCATTTAATAATTTCCATAATGCAATATGAAAAGTAAATCAAGATATATCATAATAAAATCTTTTGATGAAATGATAATGCAATAATATATCAAATACAATTATTAATAAGACTTACTTGCGACAGTTCCAACATTACTGATTTTCTCATCTTCCAGATCGTCCCCAAACAGCGTGGGTTTTAGCTTCACCCCCTCAGGTTTCCTATCTCTATCGTGGACCTCAATCTCTAGAGGGGGACCATTCAAATACTGCCTCAGTTCTGAGGGCTCCACAGTTCCTGTATTATTGAAATTATAGTACTTCATTTTGAACCATTATGGAGAGAGAAACTTTAATTCCACTGAAATGCATTATTATGTTTTCAGGATGCACATGATGACCGTCAAAATGAACTTAACACCTGCATTCTGAATTCATCAAACTCATCAACAACTTTATGTTGGAGACAGCATACAGAAAGATGACTTAAATGCTTTCACCAACTGTTTACCAGTGTATATAGTGGTGAGTTTACCGGTAATTGATTATGCAAATATTTTGCTTTAGTTGGTAAATGCAATATACAAAAAAAATACAGGTACATGACATTTATGTTTTATAATTTACGATATAAAGTAACAATACTTTGATAAGAATCTGACTGATGTTATAACTTTTTAAAATGCTTAAATACCTAATAAGACTACATTGACGTCATCCCAGTAGACATCTTCTCTCTGCTCCCTTCCCATGCTGCAATGCTCCGGCTGCTTGTAGAACTGATATTTACAAAACACAGGCTGGCATCTGAAACCATATGATAACAGCAATATTTGATATTTGAATCAATGCATTATGAACAAAAACCAACAACAGAAAATAATAAAATAATGTGAAATTTTCTGAAGCTTACAATGAATAAATAGAAATATTAAGCCCCTTTCTGAGATAAGAAGTGAAGGAGGTGGAAATATTAGGCCTTTTTCTGAGATAAGGAGAAGGTAAAGAGGAAGAGGAAATATTGAGCCTCTTTCTGAGATGAAGAGGAGGTAAGGAGGAAGAGGAAATATTGAGCCTCTTTCTGAGATGAGGAGAAGGTAAGGAGGAAGAGGAAATACTGAGCCTCTTGCTGAGATGAGGAGAAGGTAAGGAGGAAGAGGAAATATTGAGCCTCTTTCTGAGATGAGGAAAATGGAAGGAGAAAGGGAAAATATTGAACCTCTTTCTGAGATGACCAAAAGCTAGGATGGACCTACTTGTCTTTGAGCTCCTCGTATGACATAGGAGAGTTGGGAAGGTTTGAGGCGCTTTTGATGGTGAAGATCATTGGATTGAGCTCCTTCCTCTGCTCCTCAGACATGAGCGGGGCATCCAGCTTCAGCTGTATAAACATGTCTTCTATCCCAGGGACCGGCGTCTTCAGCCGATTGGTGACCGTCTTCATTCCTACAAATTAAAGACATTTTCAAAGACAGTTAAAGACAGTTTCATTGGGTTAGTCAATCAAATAGTTATTCTCCGTCTGTCCTTTGTTAAAAATATCCTTGAAATTGACTTGTCAATGAGTAAAAGTCCTCTTTATTCAAAGGGGCATGGTAACAATTACTGAAAATTTTGATATTTTTATTTTCCATGTTTGATGTTTATAGTCACTGTGCTAAACTACGGTATTTCTAGTGCTCAACAAAAATTTGAAAAATTTCAGTGTCAGTTGTCAAGTTATAAGTGAGATACAGAGCTCACATTTCTTTGTTATGTAAAGAAATCTCATCAATTAATTATATTCTTTTCTTGTCAGCTGACATACATGTACTTTCTAGGTTTATAACATAATAACATTTTTTGCGAATTC
Source organism: Magallana nippona (assembly GCA_033439105.1). Taxonomy (NCBI): domain Eukaryota; kingdom Metazoa; phylum Mollusca; class Bivalvia; order Ostreida; family Ostreidae; genus Magallana; species Magallana nippona. The sequence continues at coordinate 32,853,487 of CM065921.1, read as the reverse complement.
AACACATCAATTACATCCAAACACTCTATCAGTTTTCTTACCTTACGGATACTAAATCAGAACTCAGAAGTAGTATTAATTTATTTAGGATATTATTATTCTATTGCTTTTGCTTTACCTGAGAAGAACAAGGCCATCCGGATAGGAACCATACAGATTCCGTATTTACGGATTTGTTCCGCGGCTTGCTGGGCAGCCTGTTCCTGTTTCTTTGTTCTGCGTGGCGCCTTCACCTGATTGGCTGAGACAGAAACCTGTTTTCTGACAGACCCTAGAAATTAAATTTTTTTAAATTAATCTTTGATAGAGTATGTGTTGGAATGGGACTATAATACTAATACAGCATATAACTAGTATTTCAAGAGTTCAAGGAGCAAATCCAAATATATTACATTACAGTATTTTAATAAATTGGACCTTTATTAATATTCAATTTGTTAATTTGAACTCATCTAAAAAACAACATGATGCTTTTCAAAGATACATTAGCTACCTATCTTAAGTTGACATGAGTTTGGCAAAATAAAAAGCATTTTAGAAGCAATTTACAAAATACAATTTTTCAAGGTTGGTGTCTTTGATAATACCTAGTGCAGTGAATAACAGTTACCTGAGGATTCAGCAGACTTTGGACCTCGGGACCTGGAAGGAGATGATTTAGTTCCCCCCGCGTCTTTCTTCCCTGAGCTGGACTTACTCCTATGAGATTCTTTGCCCGAGGGCTCTTCTGTGCCGTCATAGTTTGCTAAACGTCCCAGGCGACTAAACGAAGACCTACAAAGACCATCAATTCAAAGTTTGAAAAATAAACAGTGTAATATATGTAGATAGAAAAGAAATCATGTACTGTACATCTAAGCAAAAGATGTCTTTACATGTAACTACAAGCTATCACAACCATTTCAAAGCTTTCATTCAAAAAACTTTTTGAGAGAATCAATAGTTATAATTCCTAATTTATCATTTTTTTTTCAAAAAAGGTACACACCATCTATATCTTAATGTCATTAAAACTTAAATGCTATTACGATGAGTGTATTGAAATAATTAACTGTATTCAGAATAAAATGCTACTCTTACCTTCCATCCTGATCTGGCTGTTGGTTAGGGACCCCCACCAGGGTTTTGGGGGTGGGAGACCCTGGGGGTCCTCCCTGGGAAGGACCATCTCCTGGGGCCTGTGGATGAGAGTCATAGGAAGGCTTGGTCTCTAAGGGTTTCTCCTCTGTAAAATAAAAGAGTTTAAAGTACATGTAATAATGGTTCTTTCAGTTTTCTCTCAGATCTTCACTTCGCTAGAAGTATCAAGAAATCTACAATTAAGGTGCAGCTACCTTTTGATAAAATAATTATATATCTCCTTTCCGTAATAAAACTTCACTGTCAAGTTAAAAGACAATCTCTGTCAGAATTGTGCCATGCTTGTTGCAAGGAAAGCTGAAATTCTGTGCATTACAACTGGCACAGTTCACGTTGCATTACAGGTACAGTATTTTCTGATTCTATTAACATATAAATACATGACCTACCCTCTACGGGTCGGAGGACTTTATCCATCGAGTGGAAGGACACCTGTGTAGGGATTGGCCGGATCTCATTGGCTTTCTTAGGCTGGTGTTTGGCGAAGCTCTTTGACAGTCTCACTACGATGCTACGAGCACTGTTCTGGTCCTCTTCTCCTAAAAAAAGGTGTAAAAATACACGTCAAATTTTAATCAATACTCTAATCATGCTAATTATCATTCTTAAAGTTATTTATCCATAAGCAAGGTTAGACACATTTCTTTTCAAATTTAAAATTATAATGGCTCACAGTTAAATCAAGACTACACAATAATTCAAATCAGAAAATGAATGGCATTTGGTCCTGCCTTTATAAACATAATTATCAGTTATACAAGACCATATGCATCTTTCAGTCTATTCACATTAAGTGCATTTACATGTAATACATACTTTACAATATAATACCTGTGAGTACACTTTACCTGGCTTCGAGTTAGGAATCTTGAACTGCTTGGGTTTGGTGAAGCGAGCTTTAGCCCCCACTTTCTCTTTTGTGTCCCAGATTCTCAACTCAATGTTGTGGGTGAACATTTTCAGTAACAGTTCAGTGGAGATGTTGACAACATGTCTGCAATCATCAAAAACATTTTTTTTCTGAACTTCGTACCAATGAATATGAATGCAAAATTTGAGAAAAGCAAAAAGCGAAAAATAGCTTTTTTCCAAAAAGGACATCGAAGAGTTACTCAGTCAAACATATTTTTCCTTTGATTCTTTGTGTGTAGCAATGAACCTCAAATTTATCTGAAAGTTTATCATTTCCATGAATATTCCTGCACCACTTACTTATGAGTCCATGCAACCCACGTAAGTTCTCCCTCGATCCAGGTTCGGACGATACGTGGATCATGTGACGCCATGAAAATAATGGCCGCCGGGCCGTACGTGACCACATCAACCTTCTGTAGACTGTTTTCTTCGGGGGTCAGGTAATACTCCAGGTGGTAGTAGTTCTGGGCCCGGGGCGCCTCAAACACCTGCTTCTTTTTCTTGATCAGCTGTTTGATGTCAGGGACATCCTCATCTTCAACTGCACAAAAACAGGAAGTGGAGGGAATTATGGGTGATTTTTTAAAAAGTTCCCAATTAAAATTCAATGTACATTATGAATTGTTATTACATGAAAAGTAAGAAGTTGACTTTTAAAAAATGAGTATGAAATCTTAAGTATTACAATATAAATAGATTTAATTTTACAACTGAAAGAAGACAGTACATTTCAACAGTGCACAAGCATCAAATTTAACATGACCTAAATGCATTTAAAAACTTTAATAAATAAGTGAATTCGAAAAGCACAGTGAAGAAAAATTTAATGAAATACTACAAGAAAATTTATTCTATGGAAACAAGAACTTTAAGAACTATATGTAAACGAACTAAATCATAAAAGATTTGCATCAAAACTGGTGTCATCTCAAAATACAAATCAATTAACTGTGAACACAAACATACATCAATAAACTTATTTTGGGATTCTAATCAAGATAAGCAAAATTGTGGATGGAATTGAAAATCGAACCATGTAATTCAGAAGTGGTATGACCAGATGGGAAGCTACGATAAATATTTAATCAATATGATCGCAAAAAACCAAACAGATGATGAAATATATTAATGCATGCATGGATTTTGGTTTGGATCCACTACGAGCGGTCGAGCACACATGCACTTTTTGGTCTGAGTGGCGCATTATAATATTATGTCATTGAAGTGCATTGTAGGGTGTAGATTACTACAGAAAAAATTAATTATGTGACGATTTGGGTTAAACTTAAGAAGCATTGGGGTCATGAGTTCAGATGGCCAAATTGGCCTGATTGTGTTGAGAAAAATTGACAAATAAAAAACTTTCCCTATATAAGTAAAAGTTATACCAACTCTAACAGTTGGTCATATAATGATATAAAGGAAAGACAACGCATTGATCTAACAAATCATAAAATAAAAGAGGAACAAAAATTGAAACTGGAGAAATTAACATCATGCAATTTTTTAACAACTGGGACAATCTAAAATCTGGGCTAGCTACCACGAGCAGTTGGTTTTTGCTCTGTTCGTTCGGGGGTGTTATAAGTCCTCTCAAATACATTGGGAAGCCCCTCTGGGGTATTGTCTACCCTATCGGTGGTATTGAACGTCCTTTCTGGGGTATTGGACAGGGATTTGAGAGAGGTTGACTGAGGCTGGCTCACATAATGACCTGTGAATGAAATATTGGTACATAGCATCATAATTTTGAAAAAAAATTAAAGCTGTGTTCCCCCTGTGATCCTTGTAAAAATAAAATTGTACTTATGGACATGATGGATGACCATTAAATATTTCAGTGTATACCCATAAAATGTACTCCAATCATTTTTCAATGAGCAACGTATATGTATTAACTGTAAGATGCATGACTAATATTGACTAAGAATGTGTCAATGCTAAATGAAATTTAACTTCTTTTAAATGAACTGTTTATTTATCTCAGAGTTGAATGTCAGTTTTCAACTTAATGAGAAATCTATATTTACCTTTTTTGTAATAGAAAGGGCATGCAATCTCTCTTCAGAAAGTTAATTGAAGATTCCGCATGATCACAAAAAACACTAAATTGCTGGTATCAATACATATGTACTGTCATAGTGTAATGCTAAAAGAGCAAGTCTTATATATATACTTGACTTGGGATCCCTTATAATCAATAACTGTGTATGAATCAGGCCCGCAAACAGACAAATTGAAACCTTCCATCCTTAATGACATTAAGTTCTCCATTGATTGTACAAAGAAGAAAGGGACAGAGTTACAGAGTTATTGGAAAATAAAAGTCCTGTAAAACATGCTACCTTATGACATGTTTTCAATAATCAATAAAACATTTTCTGAATCAGTACAATGCTTGGAATCAAAAGGCTTAATGTGATGATTTAGTATTTAATATCATATATGTTACATGTCATATTAGTGAGTTTGACTTCTTCAGTACTCTAAGAGAGAGAGAGAGAGAGAGAGAGAGAGAGAGAGAGAGAGAGAGAGAGAGAGAGAGAGAGAGAGAGAGAGAGCAAAAGCAAATGAGAGAGAGAGAGAGAGAAACAGAGAGCAAAGCAGTGGGATAGAAATAGAGAATTCTCATGCAGTGATAGGGAGTGAAAAATGGAGATATCATCATAATTAAATTTTCACATATCTTTTATTGCATCGATTCAAACATGGTCGCCATTGCATGTCTGAAAGCCATTCGCATGTCAATAACCATTACCATGGCATTAAGAGCATTTAGGCAGGTAATTGGTCTGCCAATATTCATGGCACCTAGTATGTCCATAATAGCCTTATATCATGAATAATTGATTCAATTTCCTATACAGGATACAGGATGTATACAAGCTCTAACTACATTATATACACAAGTATATTAACAGAGGCACTGCTAATCTAACTATAGAAATAATTGGCCGGCCGGCCATAAAATGCATAGCTTGACAAAATGCTTATTAAATATAACACGAAAAACGGTTACACTAGTGCATAGTTCTTAAACTTGCATTACGAAAAGTAAACTGTTTTGTACAGGGATTTTTATCAAGATATTTCTTATTTAATTTTAATTTGTATACATTAAACAGTCTACTTGATTTATGTTCTGTTAAGTTCAGTCTCTCAATGAGTGTTTATAAAATTTCATAATAAATCACGATGGAATTTTTAAAAAATTTAAATACTTTAACAGATGACACGTCCGCAAAACAATTTGAATCTAATATTTTTTCCATTGAAAATTAACTGCTTTTTGTTTAAATATTGACTCATTATGAAATGATTAATAAAACTTAAAAATCTGCAGAAAGATACTGAGAAGATCTGGCTCTTAAAATTCTTTTTAACTTAAATTGTTTCAACAAAACATGTGTTACTCCCACTGGTCATGCACCCACTAAATTTTATACTACTTAAATAACTGAATCATATACATGTACTATAGGTAAAACAAAATTCTATCATAACATCCTTTTTTTTTTTTTTTTTTACAAAAAATGCTCCCACCTAAAACGTGCTACAACCACCAATATCATTGTAATAAATGGAAAGAACTAAATTCTAAAAAATGAAGCTTAGAAAACAGTGATGTCTAATTAAGATTGCTAAAGAAGTATACGTGTGTACTGCTCTAGATCTACAGGTAAAGAGATGGCCCAGTGTTTTATCACTGCGGTTTATAGCTATATGAAACATACCGGTCGAAGGACGAGTGGACGTGGAGTTGCTGTTGTTAAGCATGGCTGCAATTAAACATTATTTCATGATAAATGATATCAAAATTAACATGCATGATCATGATGAATAAAGAAAGTAGAGTTCATGAGAATGAATGATGGAAGAAATTGAAATAATGAGAATCATTGATTAGAATTAATGATGGAAGAAATTGAAATCATGAGAATGAATGATGAATAACATTCATTTGAAATCAAGAAAATGGAAGATGAAGAATGGAAATCATGAGTAATGTTGATAACATGGAAATTATGAGTAATGATGAAAACATGGAAATCATGAGAAAAAATGAAAAATACAATAAACAACAGTAAAAATTGTGCATAGATGATAATGATTATGACTTGAAAGTGATGAAGTGAAAGAGCTTCCAAGGAAGATTTAAAGATCATTATTCAATCATTAGTAACATGATTAAACATAGCAATCATGCATAGTTTTGTAAAAAAAAAAATTTCTCTTATTTAATATCATTACAAAGTACTGTAATGCAAATTAAAGATTGCTGAGCCCAAAGATACCACGTACATCATGGAAACGAAAATAAAGACAGTGTATACATAAAGTATGGAAATAAAATATATATGATTAATATACCAATAACTTTTCGTCCTAGTCTATGATATATTCAAAGTACTAAGAATCTTAGTCTAAGATATGTTTTAGATAATTGTGTTATTATTTTAAAAACTGAACAGTAATGCCACCGAGTCCTTTGGAATATACATAAAGGAGAAAATAATTTCCTTAATTACCCCTGTATTCAGGTACATGCAGTTTAAGAATGCAAGATAACTCACATCAGAATAATATGAATATATCTATCAACTCAAAGAGATATCAGAACTGAAGATAGATTTATAAAAGTTCAGAACAGCTGTTGAGATTCTGATGTTACAATACAATAGTTTAGTATCCCCTGAGACATATAAGATACATGCACCGAATTTGAGGAGAGACGAGAAATCAGAACAGATTGAATCAGTTGCTGAGATACATACCCCTCCTCTGCTGCTTTTTTGTTAAGGGTTTTTCTTTAAGAAATACACATTTAAATTTTTAAATTGGAGATTTTCATAATAAATTCTCTTTAACTTACCTGACAAAATTCACTCAAAAAAAGATTCTTTTTTTACAATAAATTTTATAAATTAAGAGGCATATTTATGCATATAAATGCATTGGTCTAGCAAATTTATCCAGAATTAGTTTTTTGAAAGGTATTTCTAATGTAGATCGATCTTTGTCTCCATGTTGCAAACAGCCAACTTTTTAAAAATTTAAAAATTTCTATTAACATGATGCCGAGCTCTCTTAGCAGTAACCCTAGCTACTTGTAAATTCAATGAGCTTTAATTTTTTCTATTGAAAAATATAATTTTCAAGTAAATCTTCTGCATATCATTAGCTGAATCATTATGAAAAAAGATAAATCATTCAAAATTCTCAGGAATATTTACATCAAGTTCACACATGCTAGTTAATACACATATATTAAAAACAACTCAAGCGACAACTGTTACAACATCATCAAAGTCAAACAAACACAGAATATATATAATTATACACATATTAAGAATCGAATCTCAAAAAAAATACTTACTCGTTGGTACGGCAATACAAATTGTAATGGTGAAAGTAACTTGTCTGGCATCAGGATCAATATTTGTCTTCTTCTTTTTGCGTGATCCTTTCAATGGTTGGGCCGTGTCGCTGCTGCTACTCTTTGGACGACCTGTACTCTGGGAACTTCCGGGACGCTCCGATTCACGACTCTCCGACCTGTCCAGGGCAGACAGACCACTCTCATCCTCAGTTTTTGTATCTGTTTCTGGACTGTTCTCATCAACTTTTATTTTTGATTCCCCTTCCGATTCTTCCTTATCTTCCCTAGACGGGGGTCTTTCAGGGGATACCTCCTGATCGGACATTGTCTTTTTCCTTCCTCGTTTCTTAATTTATCTAAAATCACACACTGCTATTATTCTTTAATCAAAGACCTTTATTCAACATCGGTATTTTTCAGTTTGTTGCGAAATTATTCAAACAGTCTTTCATGTCCTTGCTTATAATTATAATACAATAATTAAGTTCATATCGATCAGCAAAACTTTGAAACCTGGAACAATGTAGGGCTTACAAACACAAGTAAATTTATAAGGGTCCGTATACATTCAGATAGTATGACAACTTTGGAAAGTTTTCAAACTTTTTCTGGTAACATTTTTTGTAGTTAGCAAACCTATATTGACAATGCATCATTATCATTCCCATGGAGATCGCAGTTCCATGGTATGTAATTGTGATATAAAATATCATATCACTCATTAATATTGATGTTTATAAATAATCAAGACTTATAAACGACAACTCAAAATGTTCACAGAACACGAGACAATTTATGAATATTCTAAATAAAAGGCAAGGTAAAAATATTTACACACTAGCACAAAAAATAACATTAAACAAACGTAATTACTTTCTGTATATGATCATAAAAAACTGACATAATAAAACCGTACCGATAATTTTATGACAACTGTCCCATAACCATGATTATTGTTGATCACACACGACAACCGCCGGAAGTGCTTTCGTAGTATGAAGAAAATAGTTCATAGAAGAATTAAACGGAAGCTATTAAAAATCAAAATATCTCTATTAAATTAAATACAAAACAAATAGATAGTATGTTTTATACTCAAAAATGCAAACAAGGATGTTTATGTGAAGTCTAAATGTAAAAAGCCTAATGAGTTACAAACGCGTAGGAATTTTCTTGTTGCTACAACATCAGACTTTTCCCGCGAAGATACAAAAAGAAAATTTAAATCGTAATAGGCCCATAATTTAACTCCCTTAATTTACATGTATGTAATGAGTTTTATTTAAAAGCTCAAGATCTCTCTCTCTCTCTCTCTCTCTCTCTCTCTCTCTCTCTCTCTCTCTCTCTCTCTCTCTCTCTCTCTCTCTCTCTCTCTCTCTCTCTCTCTCTCTCTCTCTCTCTCTCATATCCAAATCCGGGGCTTTTTTGTTTTTCATGCCCGGATCTAGAGGGGGAGGGGTCAAATTTATTAAATTTACCGAAAATATTATATAAATGCCCCGAACCCCCCCCCCCCCTTGACAAAAACAATTATCACTCGGACCTAGCCTATAGAACGATTTTCTGGATCCGCACATGTTTTCCATATTTTTTTTTTCCAACAGGTTTCCAAGAAAGTTGGGGGGGGGGGGGGTTCTCCTTAAAAAAATGTCTGTTTCCAAAACAAAATTACAATTCATGTAATTGGAAAAGACCCAACATAAATTATATAACGTCATATACTGTAATAAAATTTCATATATAAAATTTCACCCAATCAGCAATTGCTAAATATTCTATTAAGGGATGCATTTAATCGTTAAGAATTTCTCTAAGTTCACAGCGACGTCACATTTAGATTGACATCTTAGAGAGCCGAAAACAAAAGAGAGGTGATATTTGATTGGCACAAAACGAAACAAATGATCAGCCGATGAAAAAGTGGGTTATAATTAAATCTGTTTTTGATATTTGGTGGCAAATATCAAGCAATCAAACTGTGTTAACTGCTGGACAGTGAACTGGTCAATTAAAAAAATATGACGTCAAAAAAATTTTGGCTATGGTATGGTTAAAAATTAAAAAATGAAAATTTGTTTTTGATTTTTATTTTTGGCTATTAAATTTTAGATTTGGAAAAAAATTGCCCATTAAATGGAGATATCATCAAATGTCTTGATGATGAGAGAACATTTCCTGAAAACTTTTAATTTCTTAAAACCAAATACCCAACCTCAAAGTGGGAAAATTGCACTGTGCTGGTTTTTCGCACAAAAATCTTTAGATTAAAGAAAAAAAATCAAGGATCTAAAGAAAAACACAAACGCAGACCTGCCCAGTCAAGAATTTGAATTTCCTGTTCCAAACATTGAGCTTCCAGTATTTAATGACAACAACAAAACTCAAAAGCTGAATTATCTTATCAACAAAACAAAAGATGTTGTGTTTGAAAACCGCCAGCTAAAGAGAGAGCTTCTTGATGAACAAGACCAACTGAACAATTTGAATTTACAAATATTTCATTATGAAAAAATTATTGAGAGTGTTAGATTCTTGAACATTGAAACATCAAGAAACATTGTCAAAAACTAAAGATTTGAAAGTGTTGGAGAGAGAGTGTAAGCACTTAGAAAAAAGTATGATGACTTGTCAAAAAAGACAGAGAAATCTTTAGAACATTTTGAACTTTTAAAAGAAAAAGTTAGAAAACTTGATGCCAGAAATTCAAACAAGAAATTGAAACGTATACGTAGAGATCAGAGAATTGAACTTGATAATAAGAATGAGGTGTTAAGAGAGAAAGAGAAAGAAATGCAAGAATTGAGAGAAGAGAGTAAAAAAAAGAATGTGCAAGTAGAGAACCTCAAAAAAGAAAAGAGAAATTTACTGGTCAAGATTTGCAGATTAAACAAAAAAAGGGAAAATGAATTTGACAACTTTATTTCTGGAAATGTTGAACGAATTATGAATCTCAGACAGGAAATCAAAATTAAAGAGGAAAAGATAATAGAGCTTGAAGAAATCAACAAAGTTCTATTAAATGAGTCTAATATAACTTCTTTCTGTGATGGAAAGTATACAAATGAAATCCGCGAAACAATAATGACACTAACGACCGAGTGCGGCGTTAGTTGCAAAAAGGTAAATCGTGTAATTCAAACTGTCTTGAAAAGAATTTAAATTTTGGAAATAGCGATTCCAGGAAGTCATCTTGGAATAATTTTTCACTTGCTTGTGATCGGTCATAGTATATTTCTTAATAGGTGCCTAGCATTTGGTAGCATTTTGGATATTCATAATCAAAGAAAAGAAGAATACATATATATTAACAAAAAACTAGTTTTAAATTCAAACAGAGCTTCATTATATCTAAAAACGGATTTCACATGTAAAATACATTGTATTACGACTGGAGAAAACATAATTCAAAATGATAAATACAAATTGTATCTTATTTAGAATCGAATGGAGTTTTTTCTAAAGTAAAACAATATCTATTATGAAAAAATTGCATTTAAGGGCATGTTTCTACAATTAACATGTGTAAAAGTTTTAGAGAGTGGTATTGTCTGCTATTTAACTAGTATGTTAAAGTAAATGTTCTCGTTTATTCGTTAAGATGTCAATTAATCATTCCATTTTGGTGGTTGAATCATCTGTTAGAAATTTGGTGGTATTATCTTCATATTAAAAAAAGAGAACAAAACCGTATAATATTTTAGATAAATTCAGTTGTATAATTAAGGAAAACAAGACCTTAAATGTGTTGTACATATGACTAGTAGATACATTAATATATATGTAATAAAATTAATTTACTTGTTAATATGTTTTAGAGACGCCATTTTCAGCGTTACTCTCTGGGATACTACTGGGAGGTCATCCTATATATAAACTTTATATACTACTGCTCTTATTAACTAAAAAGGCATGTTTGCCCAATGTGAAGGTCATGGTGGATCGTGGCTTGAATTATGATTGTACAGCTGTTATCTACTATGATATTGATTTTATAAATCTGTACATATCATACTTTTTAATCAAGTTTCGCTTTTGGATTAGGTATTGTTATGACTTTACGAGCTTTAAATCACAGAAGTTAATCAACGAATTAATATTTATTTATATTTACCTGGTGTGTTATAATCAATTTAAAGACAAACTATCCTTGCATCGTTAATTTTTATCTAAATTTATTTACAGAACCCTGCGCTTCTCTCTCTCTCTCTCTCTCTCTCTCTCTCTCTCTCTCTCTCTCTCTCTCTCTCTGTATATATCTCTCTCAATCTTGTAATTTGTATTAGTGGGGGTATATCATATAGTGGGGTTTTTTTAACGTCCGCTGTTTGTTCTTGACTTTGTTTCATGACTAATATTTAATCTGTATCTTCGAACGAAAACCGATACAACGCCTACGTATCAAAGTGTGCTTTACAGGGTCATAAAACATGCGATGTGTAGTTTTTTTTTTAATGAATTGATATCTTACTTTTTATATTAAAAGCAATGCAAGAAAAATAGTTATATGATGGCCCTAGGAGGTATGACAGATCCACTTAACATAGAAAAATTTGTGAGAAAAATTAAAATCCTATCAATTTAACCGAGCTTAAATTTGTCACATTACAATACAACCATCCTGTCATACCAATTTTATCAGAATTTGGCAGTATCACTTTGTATAGTAAATGTTAGCGTATGTAATGGATGACAGTGACCTATTGACTTATTGTTGGACCCATAGAGTGCCAACAAAGACAAAGTAAAACATTTTGTAATCAAAATATTTTACATAAGATCTCCTACAAATTGTGATATTACACTACAAGCATTTTTTAAGTCCATACCAACCATATTCTAAATTCTGATATAAGAAACGGTACAAAGAAACTAGACACGATCTCGTTGCGAGCAACGAGGAGGTCTTCCGTCCGATTTTAGCTGTTAAGATACATGTATGACCTTGATTTTGCTAATAAAGAGCTAAACACGATTCGGAAATGGAAGCAATGGGTGTTTATTCTAAGGACCAGAAGCTATTTTGTTTCATGTGTAAGAGCTTCAGTTGAAAACATTTAAACCCCTCTTGGCAATAATTTTCCTGATATCAAATGAAAGGTTATTTAATTTTAAAGACATTTTGTTCAAAAAGTGTTTAAGAATTCATTATCATTTTTCAGATTTCTGAGAAGGAATGTTTTAGTGATATCCTTATCGGGGCCGTTTAACTTTAAAATTTTGATCATTGGGCCATCATTAAAAATATCTTTGTTTCCCCTAACCCGACCCTAAATTTTAAAGTTGGGTAGGTAGGTAGGAAAATAATTTTTTTCTGCCAGGGCATCATTGAAAATACATTATAAATTAAAAATCGATCAATTCTTTAATTGATTACAAAGCTAAAAAAATATGACCAGTTGTAAAACATATTGTTATACTTGTACTGATGGAATGTAATACAAATTTAATAGCGAATTCACAATTTGATATTGTTTATCTTATATTTAAACATGATTGATTCAATGACTCGATGTGTATGAATAGATTCATTATCATTTATATGTTGATGTACATGTTAACCTATATTTAATTATCATTTTAATGATAATGTACATACTTCAAAGTATCAATTAAATTAATAAAGATTTTTGTTAATTTACCCAATTTCACTTTAATTATAGTCATTACCAAAAGTCAACTTTTTTGTTTCGGTCTATTTGAAATTTGACGAATTTAAGAGAACTGAACTGTTTAAATTGTTCACATCATAAAGAGTCTTTCATATCACAGGTACCAACCTCATTTTTGAGACTTATTTCTCCCTAACAGAAAAGTAGGGAGAAGTTTGAGAAATCAGGGAGACTGTCATTATTTGATACTGTAACAGCATAACCTACAAGAATGATGATATACACAGATCCAACCTTAATTAAGATTGGATTCGATTTAAGCAAGTTTATAAAAAATAAAACAACTTCTAAAAGTTTTAAAAACTTATCCAATCTATTAAATTTAATTTATTGATGTGTTCATACATTTTATAGATGAAAAGTTTTGTAATTGTGTTAGCTAAATGACAAATAAAATCAGTCTCTGTACTTCTGTGTATTTTGGAGGTATTAGTCAAACCATCTGACCCAATTACAACCGTTGTGTAGAGGATCATTTTAATTTTTAAGATAACTGTAGACATATGGTTTTATGATTATTTTAGCATTAATTTGGCAGAGTTATTAACTAATTACATGTTACCAACTAATTGTAATATCAACACTAAAAGTAATAAACATCGGTTGTAATTTTCAATGCACAGTAGGCTATATGTTGCATCACACGTATTTATTAACCATAAAAGATAAGATAATCGCGATTTCTTAATCACAACAGTGGTTAACTGAGGCTGTGGAAACGTCTTTTGAATTAAATGATTATCATTTTAATGTCTTTGGGGTTAATTTACACAGTCGTGAACTCATAATACAGGGCGACTTCAACTTCTCTTTCGGAGGAAATTCCGGCGAAATTACCGAGCATAAGGTCAGTATTTCGCCCATGTTGATGTTCATTACCAAAACTTATCAAAAAAGATCAAGGCTAACAAAATGATTGTAAAACGAAAAAGATGTGGCTCTCCTAAAAACGAATTTGGGTAAAATTAAGTTTCTTTAAAAAAAATCTCTATTTAATGTGGTAAAAAAAACAATTCAGTCGCCGGGATTTAATGGGGTCGGTCGCGTTAGGGGAAACACAGATATTCTTAATTTTGGCCTTGCATATTATTAAATAAATCATTGTGAGCATCTTATCTTTTATGATGCATTTCAAAGCATTTCTTATTTTTGAGATATAAATGATCAAAGTTTTGGACTTTTGGCCCCTAAAAACTCCTAATTACATAACGCATGATAACAGTTTTATAATGCATGGTTTAATAATTGTAAGATGAACATATTTGCTTCTATAATATATTACAAACTATTTCTCGGTAAAGAGCTATGGAAGAAATACTTAAGAGCCTTTTTGGCCCTTAATTTGAAGGGCCAGCCCCTATTTCTTGATATCAAATAAAAGTCTTGTAAATAAAAACATATTTTGTTCAACAAGTGTTCAGGAATTGTAAACCGTTTTAGAGTTATCTGGGAAAGAACGTTTTAGGGGCCGACCCCTTTTTCGGGGCGGTGTTAAGAAATTTTGATTCTTGAATATTATATGGAACATCATTTTAAGCATCTTCTTCTCTATAATGCTTTTTAAAATATTTGTCTTTTTTGAGATATAAATGATCAAAACTTTGGACGTCTGGCCCCTAAAACCCCTTATTACGTAACGCATGAGAATATTTTTATAATGTATAGCTAAATAACTGTAAGATGAACATATTTGCTTCTATAATATCTTACAAAATATTTCTCAGTAAAGAGCTATGAACGAAAAACTTAAGACTCCTATTGATCCCTAATTGAAGAGGCCAGCCCTTATTTTCTTGATGTCAAACGAAAGCTTATTTTAGAAAATAAACTTTATTTGCTCTATATGTTTAAACAAATTATTTTCAGAAAAAAGATAAACAAAAAAAATCTCGAAAAATGATGACGTTTTTTAAATTTCAATTTTCGGGTCTAGGCAAGCTTTAGCGCCTTTTGAGTCAGACAAAAATAAATGCCTAAAGACACATCTACAACCTTTCGTCTAAAATCCCTGAAAATTTGAACTCAATATCTTTAATCGTTAAGGAGAAGATTCCAGGACAAGCCGACCCTCTGAAAATCGCTAAAACGTCAATATCTCAAAAACGGAAATGGCGTCATCAAAATAAAAAAAATTGTATAAAGTTTAGATTAATATCTATTATATCTGAAAGTTTGATGAAAATCAGTCGAATCGTTTTTGAAAAATCGCGTACACAAAATTTGTTGGGAAAAAAAGAAAAATATTGAAGAAAAATAAACAGAACGAAAACAATAGGGTCTTCCGTTGGAAACGGAAGACCTTAATTACAGAATTTATTTGGAAACTTAATGTTAGTTAAGCAATGTGAACCTCTTGTCCAACTGGTCTTTTGATAGTACTAGTAATTTCTACTAAACGTTGGATCGAATGGAAATGTGTGAGCTGATTTCATTTGAATGGTTGCGAACAAAATGCATCCAAGTACGAGCAAATTCTTTAAACATCTCCAACAAATGATCGTTTAGCGTGAGGTGTGTGTAATTCGATAGTCAAATTTGTTTGAGCTTTTGTATAAATATTCTCCAAAACATAGCAATGTAAGTGGGTTTTTTTTCTCAGGAGAGATAACAATATGACAAGGTAATATCTCTCTCTCTCTCTCTCTCTCTCTCTCTCTCTCTCTCTCTCTCTCTCTCTCTCTCATATGGAAACATATTACTACATGGGGTTTTTATTTTAATTGTAAACTTTATGTTCAGAATTTGCTATTTGTTGATGAGCTTTGCTCTTCTTGTGGCTGGAACTACACATGAAACTCCACAACAGGTGGTTACTAGATACAACAATTACAAAGCGATATGCAATGGAATGGGCTTTGAAAATGTGCGCTGCAAAGGTCCGGAAAACATTTTATCTATAAATTTTGATTTTATGATTTGAATGATAAAACGTATCGTAACTGTATATAATCCGTTCCCCATGACCTGTTTGATTACGCAGAATCATCGCAGTAAATTTCAATTTTTTATGGTTTTTTAGATTTCATAATGCAAGGTAAGTAATAAAATTATTCACTGCAAATTACCGTTTAGCACTTTGTATTGATTACACAAGCACAACTTACCTCACCCAATGACAGGTTAAAGTGGTAGAAAGCCAATTTGGAACAGATTGACCAAGCATATGTGCGCCATAGAACTAACTTTTTAAACTATGTTGGAAACTCTTAACGCTAGTGTTATTAATTCATATTGAGACTAATGACATTGATCTTTAAACGCTTCTATATGTCCTTTTGCTCGAAACTCCTTTTTATTTTCATTTTATTTTGCTTTCCGTAAGCTATTTTATTTATTATCCTAAAATAGATACAATTGCCTTCCAATCTTCACTAACCAAGACTTTGGAAAACATGAAGAACCAAGAGACTGTGATCTTTGATAAGGTTTCGTTAAACGAAGGAAACGCTTACGATAACACTTCCGGAATATTTACGGCACCGCTGGACGGAATCTATTCCTTTACGTGGACAATGTCAACAAGTCGTGGAAAATATTTCGTCACTGAAATTGTGTTGAATGGCAAAAAAGTTGCATTTAACCATGCCGATGCAAGAGGTCACGATGGATTTCCTATGACATCCTCACATGCTAACATCAAAATGAAGAAAGGCGATAAAGTATGGATCAGAACCCTTGATAGCTTTGGACAGTATGCCCGTGGTGGAGACTGGTGTTACTTTTCTGGAAGCAAATTGTAGTATATCTATAACGATATCAAAATAAAACATTTGCAGTTTAAAACATTCAATTGTTTTGTAGTTTTAAAATGCACGACATTCTTGAAATGCAAAGAAATCTGTGTGCCGACCAAACTGTGTGCCGTTCGCCGTTCTTTGTGTTTTCATTTATTTAAGTTTTATATATATCACCGATCACTGAGGTTTTTCTTGGATTTATCTCTTCTCTCTCTCTCTCTCTCTCTCTCTCTCTCTCTCTCTCTCTCTCTCTCTCTCTATATATATATATATATATTTTTTTTATTTTTTTTTTATTTTGTAAAACATTTGTATTAAAATGTTAATAAAATATTAACCCCCCCCCCGTCTCCGAAGTTGGCCTTTCTCTCTTGCTCCACCTCTGGCTCTGTCTCTCCCTCTGGCTCTGTCTCTCCCTCTGGCTCTGCCCCTACCTTGTCTCTCGGTGCTAGAAGATGACTCTCTGTCGGATCGAGAACTTCTTGAAACCTGTATAAGATACATTTAGATTATGCATAAATTTGTCGGGGTGGGGGTTATCATGATATGATAACCAATACGTACGTAGTTTCTCCTCTTGTATAAAATATACGTTTTTACTGTTCAAAAACCTGAAAAATTGAATTTGAAGTTAACTATTTACAAAAAGTAAAATCTTTATATCAATAATTATACGTAAATTATAATATGATAACACAGGCACACGAATTGTAATCATGAAACGTGGTTTAATATCAACCCCCCTCCATTATTATACAGTACATGTATCTAAGTGTTAGGGTAAGGATTTTTCCATCAAAAACCAAATAAACCCCCCCCCCCCAAAAAAAAAAAAAAAAAAAAAAACCTGGAGTTATTAAAATAGTACGCCAATTATGAGCAGGTGGTATGAAGTATCTACGTTTACACCTCGAATCTGATGCTGATCAAATTTTTATACATATTTCATAAGCATTTAAGATATATTATATGTTTTAATATACATATTTATTATTGAATGATTTAGAATTAACGATGATATGTGTGTAAAATCCCAGATCATAAACATAATGAGGCCAATATCAAAATAAAGTAGACTGTCCATAGTGTAGTTTAACTAAAACCTTTATTATACGTACAAACGTACAATTCAAATTATCAAACACTAATCAGGGAGTTTGATAACACTGGTTATAAGCAAAACATATTATCTTTCAAATCATCTCTAATTTAAACTGGGGGAGCTTTTATTTACCAGTTGAACTTTCAAATAGAATGTCAACACAAGTTTTTATTTGTGGTTGAAGGCATTCATCCCCTTACCCGTCCCCTGCTACTGTTCTCTTTACTGCCACCTTCTGAGCAGCTGGATTAACATCAAAATAAAGAAAATAAAGAAAATGAACATCTCTCTCATAAAATGCTAAAAAATAAAAACAGTATTAGCCCAGTTTATTCACTATATGCTCTATCATTCTAATATACATAACTTAGCAAATCTCAATTTAAATCAAAACATCGCACAGAAGAAAGACAGATGAAAGACAGATGAAAGGAGCGGGATGATGCTGATCTTCCCTCCTACTTTGCTGATCTTGATGGCGGAAAGGACTTTAATTTGCAATCCAAAGAAATAAGATGGTTGCATAAGGCGTGTAAAATGCCTATACACAGACGGATAAGATAATGAAAAATCAAAATATCAAGAAATCTGATGGATTTTTTTTAATTATTCACAAACAGTATAGATTTAATATATCATCGATTTTTAACCTTTAAATATGTTCAATACTTGGAAAATTTTGACTCAAACAGGCGTATACGTATCAAATCCTCCAAATAATGTAATTTTTTTTTAAAACTTCAAGGCCTTTTTTTATAGAGTGGGTCTGTGCTTGAAAATTATGGAATCAACCTAACTGTTTATAATTCAATTGAAATGTTAACCATGTCGATGTTTGCTACAAAAAGATAGGAAACCATTTACATTTACCTCTAAATAAACTGACACTGTATTTTATTGAATTGAATTTTAATGTATACTAAGTCGTAGTGACTGAAAGGTATTATAGAATAATAAATAATAAAAAATATGAAAACCTTAGTATAAAAACCTAAGCCAAAGGTCGTGAATTTTTACGCTTTTGGTAGAAGTCTGCTATAGCTGAAGATTACCAAATACATTTACATAGATACGGTTTATCAAAAACAAATCCAAATATAATACCCGACAATAAAGGGTAGTAATCCAACATGTCACGTGAGTGAGTATGACAAAGTAGCTGGTATTATTAATACTTGTTTTATTTCATAGATGGGATAGTTGCTGATCAAACAATACGATATGATTAGATAAAATCCCTTTGATAAAACGGAATGTCGTTTCGATCAGAGGTCAGCCATTTTGTGATGATGTGTTATTCCACTTTAATAAATACTGTAATGAATTCTTCTTAGCTTCAAATTAAACTTTACAAGATTTTTTTTAAATGTACAATAATTTACAATACTTTATTATTTAAGGAGAAATTAGATAACATTCTTAAAGAGGATACATCCATCGAATTTATCAAGAAAAAAATAAATGCATAGGCATCTATATAAAACACAACAGAACAGAATGTACCAAAAAAACTAGTTATGTAACCTACGTTAATTTGATATTAAACAAGAGTATGAATTTTCGTGAAAAACCGAATACATGTAATTAGTTCCCCAGTAACTGACGAAACGATCTCTTCAAATACATGACAGCCAATCATGTTCCGCCCAAATTTTATGGGTAACATAACTACCAGCACCGTGTATTGATGGTAATACATACTGGATTATGAGGGTGCATGTAACATATATGTAGCTTAGCAAATGTGACTAAAAAACAAAACAAATTTGTACAATTATATGTTTCTTGTTCATTTTCAAATCTTCTTTTGCACAAATTAATAAATGACAAATTAAAATGTTAGTCTGCTTAAACACATGATTGTATGATTTTTTTTCAATACATGTATATTAATATATTAATTAAATAAGTACAAATAGCTTCGAAAAGCTTGGAGAATACTCTTGTAATAAGATTTTGAAGATGTTATTTTAATTTATTTCAAAGTAAAATGAAGTGCGTGTAGTACCTGTCAGATGTTTAATCGGTGAAGGGTCGCAGAATTTGACATGCCTACTTGTATGTCCTATATTCGATAACATACCTGTGTAACATATCACCCAGACTATGATTTGTACAACAGAAGGTTTTCTCGAATTTGACTTAGACTGTCTTACATTCTACATCTCTGAATTTGTAGGACAATAATTCGTACATTATATGATGGTCACTTTATATAGAGATAGGGCCCTGAACGGGAGGAGCATACCGTTCTAAAGAGATTTCCACGACACCATTAAACACCACCACTGTGACCAGGTAATTGTGGCCGCATCCGGATGCTTTAATGACAAGGTACAATGCACTCCATTAAAGGAGTAATTTGAATCTATATATATGCATAACTCAAACCTTTGGCTGGCAATTGCGATGTTTTGATAAAGAATTGGCAAAAATATATTAGTATGTATAAATTTTAATCTTTTTAAACAATTAGATTTATGGAACATTGATGAGTGTTATTTGTTGCAGTTAAATAAAACGGTATTAATATGAAAAAGCGCTCGCTTTGGAATAATTTACCTAAAAACAAGAAAGCAAAGATAGCTGTGCATACCATTAACACGTATACCTTTTGATAGTGTATTTTCACTTTCATTTTCTTATTTCATTACATGTACCACGGACTTTATGACTTTGTGTTACGAGATCAATTTATATCGATGTGTAATAAAGACTTAGCATTGTTCTTAAAAGAACGGATACCAAAGACAGTTGACGAAATGAGTACGTTAGCGGACCAATATAAAGAAGCTCAAGTAAGCATTGTATCGTTAGTCTCTTCTAGTAGGAAAGAAACGCCATTTGAACGGAAAAACGCTGGAGCAGGAAAAGATCAACGCAATCAGAAGGAGCAGACGTCGAAGAATGAAGGTCAACAATCAGCACGACAGAACAAAACAGGATCCGGAAGAGATGGTCGTTGCTACAAGTGTTCAAGACCAGGTCATATAGCATCGCAGTGTTACCAGTCATCAAACAGGAATCGAAGTATGGCAGTTACAGCTGCTACATGTACATCGAATGAGAGAGTAAGCGGATCCAGAAGTCACGGAGATTTAGGCAAGTGTGCTGCTTTCACATCTATTACTTCAACAGCAACATTCTCAGTGGCAAGCGATTCAGACTTAATCACAACAACAGCTTCTGATCAGATGCCAATTTGTGCTGGTGAACTTAATAATCATTCAGTAAAAGTACTTAGAGACACAGGATGCAATGGTGTTATCGTCCGTAGAAGTCTGGTCAACGACGATCAACTTACCGGGGATCATCAAGTGTGTATTTTAGCAGATAGATCCAGAATTGAAACGCTGATTGCAAAGGTGAATATTAACACTCCATATTTTGTAGGGGAAGTGAATGCGTGGTGTGTGAACGCTCCTTTATATCCTTTAATTATCGGGAACATTCAGCACGCAAGAAATCCATATGATCCGGACAAGGACTGGAAACCAAGTTGTGGGAATGCTGTAGTGACTAAACAACAGGAGCGCAAGAAGTGTACGAAAACTAAACCACTCCCTGTTCCAGAAATAATAGGATCTGATATTCGTCTAGAGAATATACTGAAAGCTCAGGAAGAGGACGAAACACTGAAGAAGATCCGATCTTTGCTGGGGAAGACAACCGACAATGGCAGAGTCGGTCGCATACGTCAGGAAGTAAGGTTTACTTTACCGAGAGTTCCAGTCAGGGAAAGTTGAAAACGGTAAGAAGTTTACGCAACTTGTTGTGCCTAAAAAGTACCGAATGAAAGTCTCATCATTAGATCAGGAATCTTTAATGGCAGGACATTTAGCTACTTCTAGGACAGTTAACAAGATACTAGCTGAATTTTATTGGCCAGGAGTCCAAGCTGATGCCAGACGGTTTTGTCGTTCCTATGATATATGCCAGAGAACTACCCCTAAATGTAGGACGACTAAAGTTCCAATGAGTGTTATGCCGATTATAGATGTTCCATTCAAACGTGTGGCGATAGATTTGGTCGGACCAACACAACCAAGAACAGAGAACGGAAATCGTTATATTTTGACTTTTGTAGATTTCGCAAACCGCTATCCAGAGGCAGTTGCGCTCAAGGGCATTAAAACTGAACAAGTAGCAGATGCATTATTAGATATCTTTTGCAGACTGGGAGTTCTAAAAGAGATGCTGACAGATATGTGGACACAGTTTACCTCAGAACTGATGGGTGAAGTAAGTCGTTTGTTTTCCATTAAACACTTAAACACGACACCCTACCATCCAATGTGTAACGGCCTAGTGAAGCGGTTCAATGGTACTCTGAAGCAGATTTTGCGACGACTGTGCTCAGAACGTCCAAAAGACTGGGACAAATACCTGCCAGCTGCACTCTTCGCATACCTAGATGCCTCCCAAGAAAGTTTAGGATTTTCACCATTCGAACTGGTATATGCACACAGAGTTAGAGGTCCGATGCAGATCTTGAAAGAGTTATGGACAAATGAAGAGACGGATTCTGAGGTGAGAAATACGTAACAATATGTTGTTGATCTAAGAGAACGCCTTGAATCTACTTGTCAGTTAGCCAGAGAGAATCCAAAGAAGTCATCCGAGCGATATCGAACACATTATAACAAGAGCAGTAGGTGAGAAAGTGCTAGTTCTTTTACCAACAGACAGTACATGTAATAAGTTACTGGTGCAATGGAAAGGTCCCTATGAAATAGTGGAAAAGCTAGGCAAAGTTGATTATAGGATAGATATGAACGGCAAAGTCAAGACTTTTCATGCTAATATGTTAAAGTTGTACTTTAACAGAGACGACTGTGGTGTCGAAGATGATGCAGTTGATGACAGCTGTCTAATAGATTTGTCATTTCAAACACGGAAGGAAAAACCAAGTGATGTTGTAGTAAGTGACGATTTGACAGTCGATGAATGTAAACAAATAAAAACATTGATTGCAGAATACAATGATGTGTTGTCAGACATGCCAGGATGTACCACGTTGGATGAGCATCGCATCAAGTTGACTAGTGGTGACCAACCTGTGCGTTCGAAACCATATCCTTAACCTTTTACATCCCGTGAGACAGTCTGTGAAGAAGTAAGAAGCATGATAACTTCAAGTGTGATTGTACAATCTAACAGTCCATATTGTTCACCAATAGTGATTGTAAAAAAGAAAGACGGCTCAAATAGATTTTGTATTGACTTTAGAGCTATTAATAAGATCACAGTATTCGATGCATAAATTATTCCAAATGCAGATGATGTTTTTGTGCAATTAGCAGGGTGTAAATACGTCTCGAAATTTGACTTGTGCAAAGGATATTGGCAGCTTTCGTTGGAAAAGTCAGCAAGAGAAATCACAGCGTTCCATACACCGCTAGGTCTTTAACAATTCAAAGTGATGTCGTTTGGACTGGTAAATGCCTCGGCAAGCTTCACTCGACGAATGAGAAATTTGTTACAGGGGATGCATTCTATTGCCAATTTCATTGATGATGTGATTATTTTTACGAGAACATTTCAGGATCATTTAAGGGTAGTCGAAGAATTTCTACAGAGATTGAGAACAGCGAACCTTATAGTAAAGCCAAGCAAGTGTTTCATTGGATTCAGCAGCCTAGAATGTTTGGGATACATAGCGGGGAACGAAAAGCTGAAACCCATACCGGACAAAGTGAAAGCAATACAGAATTGTTCCAGACCAACACCAAAGAAGCAAGTAAGATCATTTCTTGGTTAAGTGGGCTTTTATCGGAAATTCATTCACAATTTTTCAGCTCTTGCGTCTCCATTGTCGGATCTGACCAAGAAAGGGCTATCGAACAAAGTCGTGTGGGGAGAGTCCCAGCAGAACGCCCTCCTTACGTTAAAATCTGCACTCATGGTGACGCCAGTCTTGAAGTTACCCAACATCAACGAACAGTTCATCTTACAGACAGATGTGTCAGATATAGGTATAGGAGCAGTTCTTCTTCAATACGAGAATGGTATCAAGAAACCAGTTGCTTATGCCAGTAAGAAACTTACATCATCAGAAACTAAGTATTCCACAGTTGAAAAAGAGTGTTTCGCTATTATTTGGGCTGTTCAGAAATTTCAGAGATATTTGTACGGCAAAGAATTCTTATTGGAGACAGATCATCAGCCATTAGAGCCATTATAGCAATTCATTTTGAAGTTGTAGGCCATTTTGGTGTAAAACATATATAAAAACCACTCACGATAATAATTAATAAATGTTCAAATATGTCTGCAGCTGTCACATGCATTTTACATCTTTCGTGCAATAAAATGTTTATCTTGTTTCAACCTACAAAGTTTATAAATCCAATTGATAACTTGATTCTCTATTTGCTTGCATTTAGATATCGATTGTTTTTGTATATATAAATAACCTAGACAAGTGCACGCATCTATAAATCTATATATAACACCATTTTACACGATCCATCTTGCTTTATGATATTACCCCAATCTTCCAAGGTTTGTTTTTTTTACCTGCTTGTGTCAAATGTTTTTTTTTTATTTTGAATAATCCTGTTTCATTCTATTTATTCGAAAAAATGAAATACATTCGGCACGTGAACTCGGAATCGCAAATTCTCGGGCCTTTCGGGCAGAGCTCGGAAAAAACACGAGAAGGCCTGAAAGTTGCAATTGGCGAACTCGATGGTACATGGTGAATGCTGGTTGGTCTTTGTCAATATATTAATCATAGTGTTTAAATCTTTTGAAATTAACTACATGTAACCCAACGATTTTGAATTTTAGGTTCGTGATTTTTATATATACAACAATGCTACATAGAACTGAAATGATTGCAACTTTAATTCTTATGGCAACTGTCCTGCATCAAGGTATTGCAGTTCTGATTAAAACGAATCAAATAACGCTTTGACTATATATTTACAAATGTTAAAGAATCATTGAAAGTATCGGAAGTCGCTGAATAAATGAGATTTAAAAGAATATCGTAATTGCTATAATTACAATATACATGTAGCATCACTATTTTTCTTTCTGTAACATTTAGAATACACATATTTACATTGTATTGAGGAAAACTGGATAAAAGAAAATTAGCCAAAAATGCTTTGCTGCTATGCAAAGACTTATCATTGTCTGTATGCATTTGAATTTCAAAAATATAATTAAATAAAAATAGGAGAATCTCATTGAAAATTTCCTTACCATTAATTTGTGGTTTGGACACGATTTCTTCACATTTTACCTATCATTTAGAATTAATTGTTGTACAAAACCAACTACCAGTAAATGTATTATATGAATACATGTTAAAGGTTTACATGCCGTTTTAAACGGCATTTTCGCGATGTTGAAAACAAGACCCAAATTTTGTCAGCATGACAAGATGTATGAAAAAAATTTTCGATTTACCTATGCATATTCATTAACGATTAACGTTTGAGGTGGATTTGCACATATGCGCAGGAATATTAATTCAGAAAAGCAGCTTGCAGAACGAGGTAATATGACAGGTTTGTTTACAGTTGTATATAAACAGGTTTTGTGATTTTAACAGAAAAAATATCACATATTGTCATATGCATATCATGAGGATGGTTGCGTATCGGTGTCGATGACAATCGATGAGAATTCTTTTGTAACTGACCATTATTTACATACATTTGACAACATATATAATTATAAAATAGAACGTCAAATTATCCCGTCTGTAGCCCTCAGCTCAAAACATATACAATTTATAGATTTTAAGTAATCGAGTCATTATGATAGCTATACAAGTTTTATCATATTCATACAATGATTATCGTTCCATAGACATAAGTTTCTATTCCTTTATGAGTAAATATCTTATTAAACAAAGAAAACACACCACTGTATGACCAACCTGTCTAGAGCAAGAAGCCGGCAAGCTCATATAGTTAAACATGAAGTTTCTAACACGTGTCCACCGCTCAAAGTGGTATCCAATATAGATTTTCATTTTACAACTGAACGTCCTTTATCAAACTGTTTTTTTCCTCTTTTTTTTTCTCATCGAACGCGTTATTCCAATGCCAACGGACCGACGACGTTTTTGCGTTGACATCTTGTGCACGTTATAAAATTAGCTTATCACACCACATGCTTATGTAATATTAGCTGTGAGTGAGTAATTCTCAAGTCTTGAAGTTTATTACTTCCGAATCGTTAATTGATAACAACAATTGTTAGACCGTGTACTTAATTTAATTTGATAAAATTCAGTAAACGACACTAGTGTGCTTAACTTTTCCATGTGATTGCATCATGTGATATCAAATCAATGAAAAATTGTATGTTTTGGTTTCTCCATGAGCTTTTATTCCTTAACTACCGTATACTGTTTTCATTCTCTGAATTAGATGTATATTGTAAGATTTTATTATTATCTTCATGTACAATATGTTGAAATGTTGTTAAGTGAATGAACTTAAATCTTCAAATATTTTTCTTTTTAAAGGACAGTCTACTCCTGCGATAGGTTTTAGTGCGATTGTTTCAAGGGATACCTTTCTAGGCGACAATCAAGCCATACAATATGACAGAGTGTTGACTAATATCGAAAACGGATACGACAAGTGGTCCGGACACTTCACTGCTCCCCTAAGAGGCCTTTATCTTTTTTCATGCTCTGTTATGGCTGTAGATAATCGTTATATAGCAGTTACGATGGTTAAAAATGGCAAATGGATGGCATATGCACATTCGAGTTCTTTTGCATGGGAGTCTGGAGCTATATCGGTGGTACTGGCTTTAAAGAAACGGGACAAAGTATGGATACAGCGTTACCATGGTGATCGACTTGTACATGCAAGTTATAACTTGTTTTCTGGATACCTTATTTCAAGACAGATATCAATAATTTATCAAACATAAAATTTCCCGTCTTGTCAATTGCTATTTTTAAAACTCTTTCTCTCTCTCTCTTTCTCTGTCTGTCTGTGTGTCTAGCTGTGTTACCGTCCGTCCGTCTGTCTGTTTCTCTCTCTCTCTCTCTATCTATCTATCTATCTATCTATCTATCTATCTATCTATCTATCTATCTATCTATCTATCTATCTATCTATCTATCTATTTATCTATCTATCTATCAATCTATCTATCTATCTATCTATCTATCTATCTATCTATCTATCTATCTATATTCGTCTTGCCGTGTATGGGATTGATAAACCCGATATATTTCTGTAGTCAGTCAGTAACAAACCTAATAAGTTTTTTGTTTTCCCGAGGATAATCAAGTGAGACATTTATCAACAAAAAGTGTTGAACTTTGCAAATCCATGTACATCTAAAAGTGGCCTTTCATCTCGTCTAATTTTACACCAATAAACTCTTCAAAATAATCATTCTCACCTTTTAAATACTCTTTGAAAATCTTTGCTGCACCCTTGTTTACGAACAATATTTTGTTGCTTTTCAATTTTAAACGTTTATTCCTTTCATCCGCACAGGTTTGAGCAAATATTGACGCTGCCATTTTATTCTGCTCAAGACATGAATATTTGACGTCAGTTCAAAGAAAAAACCACTCTAATTTTAAAGTTATTCCAAAGGGCAAATACTCAAAATATTTTTTTAAGAACTTACAGAACACAGTTTTTAATATAAATAATATGTAAGATCGAGAAGAGTTGGCGAAGCCAAGGCTCGGGGATAGAAAACACACAACTCGTTGGATAAAAATCATATACCATCGCAAATCATGAGAGATACTACATAAAAAGCACTCAAAATGGCTTACAACACAAACAATTGAATATGACATCAGGACACAGAAATAAATTACATTGGTAAAAACAAGGAAAACAAAATCTAGCACTACAACTAACACTACTAAAGAAACTATAAAAAGAACAAGACTATATACATTTGAAACAATTTTGAATTAAAGTGTTGGAGAAGGTGTTGGCAATGAGATGAGATAGATGCAGTTGTCTATACGGCAAGACGTGTTGCCAAATATCTTGAGGTGCGACTCGTGATGGGGCTTTTTATACTGTCTGTGCGGGTGCTGTGTTTGCATAGAAGGTGTTGCATAGATTGAACTTTATGAAATTCAATTACAGAAAGAAAGGCCTCAAATCTCTTTTCAGTAAATAAATAAATTATTTATTTAAAACATGAATTATTAAAGTGAAAAATAATCAATAATTTAATATTAGAATTGCTATGACACTAGTCACTTCAATATATTACACTATCAATGTTTGAAATACCCCTGGTAACATTCGTTACTCAATAACTTCTGATATCTTCAATTCTCTTCTGTTCTCTTTGAATGCTAATACAAGTCTGTCTGTAATGGCCCTCTATGAATATCTACGTAACTAAGTAATTAGGTCATAGAGATATACAAGTATATATGGCCAATAATAGCTATATTAACGTAAATATAGTAATATACATGCAACAATGTTTATTTACAATACACAACTAGATGCTGTCAGTAGACAGTAATACCCACACCAAGTGTTTGCCCCTAAATAACACTCCCTTGTGCCAGTTTTAGTAAAAAACAAAAAGATGGCCACATGCAATTTCCGGTACTTTTTAAAAATTATAATTTTCATAAAGGTTGAGATCCCATCCCATAATACACATATTGCCTTTATGTACAATTTGGGGTTGGACTGTTTGCATGTGAACTTTAAATCAATCAATAATCTAAACATTTCATGTCATAGAAAGTATGGTCTATATAATTATTACTAACAAAATTAAATTATGCCCCCCCCCCCCCCCCCCCCCGGTGGTTGCCTGCTTTAGATATGCTTTTGTGTGCCAACATCATCGTGTGCGTGGATTTAGAGAAGGTGTGGGGGTGAGACCCCCCCCCCCCCCCAATTCATTTATGTAGTAAAATTATCAAGAATAAACCTTGGACCACAATCCCCCCCCCCCGCACACACAATTATTACTCTGACCCCCCCCCCCCCACTACCCATGGATAAAAAACATAAGAATATTTTGATAACAATGAAAGCCCGAACATGTAGTTGCAATAAAGACTATTGTAAACAGTGCAAAGTAAATGACATATTGCGCAATGATTTTCACTGCTAGGACTGCTAGGACTGCTAGGGCATAAGATATAATTACTGATTAAAGGTGGTATCGGACACATGTCGATATTTATGTGGATAAAAGTGCGTTATTTATATTATATTAATTTAGGATTAATTAACATGAATAAACATTTCTTTTGTGGTTATTAGCTAAAGGAATTCATATTGTGCTCTAATTGGATTATCATTACGATGTTGACAAATATAGCTAAGTATAATACATGTAGTAGCGCAATATTATGAGACATCTGTATACAGTCAAGTTTTACTTTCACTTTCTAAAATGTGATCTCCCTTTGACATACTGTATCATCATCTTTATTTAAATAAACTTATCATCGTTAACCTTCTTATTGCAGTTGTACAGTTTCTGTCATTTTAATTGCAGAAATTATTTTTTCATTTGTCAGACTTACAAATTTGTGTATCAAATATGTTTATATGAGTTATAATAGGGAGGAAGGGGAAGGGGTCTAATTAACCCTTCCCCATCCCAAGGATATGTGGTTTAGATACATTTGTAGTAAGAATGAAGGCATGCTCAGCTTTTTTTCTCCATTAAACCCCTACCCCATCATCACACACCAGTAATAGAAAAAGAGTTAATGAGTGTAATTTACTTTTAGTATGCTTATTGTTTTTGTCAAGAGATGTCAAGATGTCTGACTCATGAAAATTTATATAATATACATACGGGATGGCAAGCGCAGAATTGCAAATCGGTTATTTATAACTCATTTTGACTGATTATTATTGAAGATTGATTTTGTAACTATTAACATCTTAATTAGGGTCCCACTCTACATATGCCCTATAGTGATCATTCTGTCCAATTCTGCTGATCATGTCAAGATACATTTAAGACATGGCCCTTGGGTCATCCCTCTCCCCCTCCCAGGAGTTGTTTTAAACCACCACCCCCTCCTCTGAAATAGAAAATGATAATACATTTTCATAACTGTTGAGATCCCCACCCCTAAACCATATTCATTCTTGCTCCTTGTATCATTGCATATGAATTGGTAAATAGGTTATGCCCCATTTTAGACCCGCAGTGACTTTCCAGAACTGGAACTAATCAAGTATTTCATCTTATTCATATGTAGTGTTTGACTTATGTAGGTAATTCCTAGCCCTAGCCAAATGATGACATGCTTTGTTTTTATAGCAAGGTTTTTGTTGACTGACTTTATAATTTCCGCAATTACATATAGCATTTTGTTTATCTTTAAGATTAAAAAGCTATTTCCAAATTCTCTTTATGTACATCTGACATCATACAGAAAAACACAAATCAAGAAATGATTTTACTGCTGTAAAAATGTGAGAAGAGACTCTGAACCCCCCCCCCCCCCCCGAAAACATGAATATCTTCAAAATCATCGAAATCCCCTCTCCTTAACCATATATATTTTAGTATAGTATTTTAGATAGTATTGACCCTCAGAATCAAATTTATATTTCTAAACCCTTATTGTATATCTATAGCTCAACCCTTGTCGTATCCCAATATATGATGGGACTATTCATTAAATCATGTGAGGAGTTCTGGGAAGTAAGTTTTTTCTAGAAGTGAGTGATAAACGTCAATTTTTTACTACTATTTGACTCCCTGGATGGAATTTAAATTTTTAAAACCTTATTGCACATCTATAGGACAGCCCCTATCATATCAGATGACATAGATACTGCATAAATTGTAAGCGGAGTTCTGAGAACCATATTATTTTTGCAAAAAAATGTCATTTTTCGTTGCCCACTGACCCCCGTGATAAAAATAAAAATTCTGAAACCTGATTAAACATCAACATGACACACCTAATCATATTATAGTAGATCATTTGGCTACTGCAAAAAGAAATTGACATTTATTGAAACCAGTTTTTTGTAAAAAAAAAAAAAAAAAAAAAAAAAAAAAAAAAACCCACGTCATTTTTCAGGCACTAAATGACCCCCAGGACAAAATACTTAACTAATAATATCTTGATTTTGGTTTTTCCATGTCTTTGCTGAACAAATCTTATTATTAGGTAAAGATGACATGTAGTGATAACCAACAGTGTTCAAATTCAAAAGTCTAAAGGAAAATTACAAAATAGGAGCAGAGCAAACAGGGACCTCTTAAAAATATCTATTTACTTGACTATATTGATGTAGGTTTATAAATATGAATCAAAATAATTATCCGCGATACGAAGAAATATTAAACTTTCGGTGATATTGGGTTAAGACCAAATTATGGTGGGCCTTGTATTCAGGTCGAAAGCTTCTAGAAAATGATTCAAGTCTAAAGCTTACTTAAAAGCGTCATAGTCCTGAGCTTCGTGAAAGTGGCTGCAGATTTTCGACAAAAAGAGCCTTCATGTAAATATAGATTTTTTCTACGTTTGTTGCACAGGAGAACTTCATTTTATCATTGAGAAAAAATTGTCAAACTGCATGTTACAAGTTAGAATTCAATCTTTAACACTGTGCTGGATAATTATGTTAGTGCCAAGGTGGCATTGTTGCAACTGTCTAAGGCGCAGGTTTCGAAAAAAAAAAATCAAGTATGCCATATGCAAGACCATTGCTTAAAGAGCTGACATGATCACCTTTGTTATTGACGTAACAAACTTATCAAATGAAATAGTATAAAAGTGGTTATTTACGCTGGTGGTTAACTACGCATTTCTAATCGTCAGGCATTGCACATGGATATTAAATACGCGAATGCGTGAAAGATCGATTTACCACTCAAATTTTTTTTTACCATACGCGCAGGGTTTTTTTTATTGTACTCATTATGATAATTATAAAAATTAATCATTGAATTACTCTCACAAGCCGGTAAGAGGAATATTATGTAGCAGACAAGCGTATTTTACATGTAAAACAATGGCTACGTTA
Organism: Magallana nippona; assembly: GCA_033439105.1. Lineage (NCBI taxonomy): Eukaryota > Metazoa > Mollusca > Bivalvia > Ostreida > Ostreidae > Magallana > Magallana nippona. The sequence goes on along the minus strand of CM065921.1, from coordinate 32,821,559 downwards.
ATTTTCAAATCACTTTGTTTGGTTGAGGACTACTCTGCTCGATGAATGAAAACGGGTAATTAAGGTTCATTTTAGTCCAGTTTAGAGATATTTTGTACTGTTTATTTTGTAGACTTTAATCATTATGATATATCATTGGCTTTTAACGACAAACATGTTACATTACTTCTTGATAGTTACGATGGGTGTACAATGTATTTGGCGTACACGTAATATAGACAAATTATTTCTGAGACATTCATTTTAGTTAAATTTACATCCAAACCAGTTTAATTGTTGTAAAACAAAACGAATCCATATTCAATATAAGAGGCTGCTGCATTCATTTAACAGCTTCTGTGCAATAAAATATTCCAGTTTTTGTTTACCCTTATACAACATATTGTATTTCAAATGACTTGATTCTTATTTTGGTTCCATTTGTATTGTTTTGTAAATTTACAAATCCTCAATAAGTACCTGCAATCAACATCTGTGCCATCCATACCTTTCTCTATATAAAACAATTTTAGACAGGAAAAGTTAGATTTTGCATTAACCTTGTTTTATAATTTTCAGCCAAACCTATAGGCACAGATTAAGGTTTGATATTTGTAATTTTTTACCGAATAATTTTCCGAATAATGGTCATGACGAATGTTTTTGCTTTCATTATAAAACCTACTTTTTTCAGATTTTACATTCGTGAAGTTTACATTTATATGACAATGCGACAAATAACTGAAATGTTTACAACTGTAATTTTTCTGGCAACTGTTCTACATCAAGGTAGATAAGAGCGTTTTTAAGGTTTTGGAATTTTATAGTTGGTTGATAAGCTTTAAACTGTTATTTTTACTTTAAGAGAAAAAGTGCGAAAAATTCTGACGTTTATTGTAAATCAATAAACGATATTGCATAATTCAAAATTGCAAAATTTGTATACAAAACGTGTATATCAGAAAGAATATCATTTTTGTAATATGAATTAGTTTTAATCATCTTTTTTTTGTACAAATTTACCAATCTTTAATTAAACCATAAATTTTATGATTAATTTATCTAATGCACTAAAACCGTAAATTTTATGATTAATTTATCTAATGCACAAAAAAATACATCATTATTGTGTTGTTTTTGAAGACTTTGCTTTATTTTGCGTATACTGATATTGTGTGCATAATTTTGAATAATATCTTTTTTGAAGGAATGTCCGCTCCTGCGATAGGATTCAGCGCGGTCCTTTCAAAAGATACCTATCTAGGCAACAATCAAGCCATAAAATATGACAGAGTGCTGACTAATATTGGAAACGGATATGACAAGTGGTCTGGACACTTCAAAGCGCCGTTCAAAGGACTCAGTCTATGTTTTATCAAGTACAGTCATGGCGGTAAAAGGTCATGATATATCAGTTGTGTTGGTCAAAAATGGACAAAACATGATGAATGCATATTCAAGTGCTTCTGCATGGGATACAGGAGCCATCTCGGTCGCACTGGCCTTAAAGAAAGGAGACAAAGTATGGATTAGGCGTTACGGCCATGGACGATACATTCATGGAAATTATAACATATTTTCTGGATACCTCATTTCTAGAAAAATGTAAATCATACAATAAAAGTTTTTGTCTTTAAATTTGCATGTTAGTTAATTTTAAATTTAAACCTTACCGTATATTTGTGATGGGTGCGATTAAAAACCTTTGTTATTTCAACACCAGCTTTTGAGTAGCAATCATAAATCATAAATTAAACGCCAATGTTTCACGTTTATGTGCAAAGTGATTATTTGTAATACACTTCTGTTTAAAACTTATTTTATTACCTCTTTTAAACAACATTTTAAACTTATTTTTTATCTAAAATATAAAAAAAAGTCCGTGTTTTAATTTCTATTGCATTTAAACTGGTTTCGCATTCATTCAAAAACATTTATTAAGATAAAGGTAAATGAAATGAAATCATGTATATATAAATTAATATTGTTATGGTACGTGATAAAGAAAAATACCCATTAGAGAGTAAATCATCTTGAAATCCTGAGCTTTTTTGTTGTAAACATCGTATAGCTATTTATGCAGCTGTTGCATTCATTCTACATCTTTCATGCAACGAAACGTGTTCCTTATTTAAATTTATAAGGTTTATTTTGTCAAAAAAAAAATTCTCTCTTTGCTTGTATTATGATATTGATTGTTTTGAAAATTTACAAATTCCGCACAAGTGCGTGCATCTAGCATCTGTGCTAGATATATACATCCCTATATAACACAATTTCAAATAGATTAAATCCTTGTTTTAGTACTTTCTTTGTATTGAGGAAAACTGGATCAGAGAAATTAATCAAAACACTTTGCCGTAATGCAAAGACTTATTATTGTACATATATGTGTACATTTGAATTTGACTTTAACTGTAAAATCTCTTTGAATTTAAAAGAATTTTGTAATTTAAACACCATCTAATCACAACTTAGCTAAGATTTTTGAATAATTATGAAATTTTTGAAGTATATTTGTCAAAACCATCTGCTTGTAAAGTTATTATTGGAATAACCACAGAACAGTAGAATACTGTACAAAACTCGATTGACAGGACGGAAAGTCGCAGTTCTGTAATATTAGCTGAGTAATTCTCAAAACGTGAAGTTTAATATTGATTTTTAGTTAATTAATTTGAAAATATCTCTTAGACCGAGTGTGTTGAATTTTTTTTTGCATCTGATTACAACATGTGATGTAAAATCATTGCGAAAATTATGATTTTTTTTTTCTCCTTGAGTTTTTATTCCCTGAAGTCCTATTGTATAGTAGTTTTCGTTCTCCGATTGTTATCACTTAATTCATATGTACAGTGATTTTGGGTGTTTAAAATCACCTCTGCATTTCGTCGGAAGTTTGGGGTATCGCTTTGCAGTATAAGAAACATAAAAAAATGATTCTACCAAACAGTCATCATCAGCAATATCTGAGTTATTTATATACACAATTTTAAGAGGAACTATTTTACAATAATTAATAATTTGTAATTCAATGAATGTTCTCGCTATCCTCTATAAAGAGAATTTGCATGGAGAAAAGCTTTTCAAAAATACTCATTAATTCTGTAGCCTTACAAATCGAAGAAAATTGACAAATATGTACCAGTATTAATGAATCGGCAATTTCATTACTGGATTTGTACAAAACCTTTAAAATATAGACTGAATTGGTACATTTAAACCTTCTTCATATGTGGTATATCGAATCATTTGTGTATACAAACCGATTCCGCAATAAATAAGGGCCTATTCCACACGTGTGTTGAATATTTTTCGTTAAATTGTTTTTGTTTATGTTTGTTTTTGTTTATGAAACGATATTACAATGCAAGGGCTATTAGAATAGAACTACTTGTATGTATATGGTAGGTCACGTGATGGATTAATACTGGTTTCTGCAAGTTTCCTCTGTATTTCTACAGATGGCGTTTACAATGATGCTAACTTAATTTAAAATAGTCAAACGCAAGGACTAAAATGATGATTTCTTTACCCTGTAAGATTGCAAGGTAATAGAATTAACTAATTAATTAATTATAATATTTTTGTCAGACATTTGTTTCTAGTTAAGCTACTGGTTCTAAATAATCGGAAGTGACCTGCAATACGCTAAAGTGATGTGTTATAAGAACCCCTGTTAAAGTCGCATTTCTAAAGATAAAATAATTAGGGCTTCTCGACTTCGGTCGAAAAGACCGATTGTTTTTGTCTTTTATTATTATTATTATTATTATTATTATTATGATTCTCGACAAAGTTTCGTCAGCGATTTTTTGAAAACGGGAAGGAATATTGAAACAATTATGCAACATTCTTATAGCATTTTTTAATGACACGCGTATGTAAGGCTATGGACTTCCGGTTCCTGTACTTCCGGTTTACACATGCAAAATACTAGAAATTAAAAGAATTAATATATTGTTTTTGTTTCTTGAACAAATTCAATCAAATTTTAGAATGAGATTCATCTTGTCCAGATGTACAGAAAGTTTAGTGGCGGCGAGTTTCTGTCTCTTACCACTTTTGAGATTTACGACCCCAAACTCGAAAAAAGGGGGGATGAAAAAACTAAAAATTAAAAAAACCTTAGGAATATTATAAGATCAATATACATTGTTAACATAAGAGTAATTAACATATATTTCAAGTTTCATTGAAAAGTATTGAGTACTTCCGGTTTTATGAGCCGATGAAAATCGTCTATGGGAGTTTCTATGTTAAATTGAATTCACGCGTGTAACGTTTTCTCAAACAGTTTTCAACCAAATATTTTTATATTTTACATTTACAATTAATGACCTAATGCACAGACCGGAAAAGGTTCTGGAAATGAAAGTCCGAAAAATAAGGGATCTGGAGGGGTCAATATTCAAAACAGCCCTTTAGCTGTAACCTTTTTCTTTTTCATCCGATTTTCAAAATCTTTTCGGTTAACAATTAAGAATAAAGAGTACAATTTAAAAATTATGGTCCGAGGGGCTACTTTTTGCCTCCTTATAGGGGTTTTAAGGGCCTGCAAATGATAACTTTATCACAATTCAAAAAATTAAATTTCAAGAGTTATCTCGCTTCGCACAATGAATGATTATCATTAGAGCTTTAGGCATACCAAGATTCTTGAATCATAAATTAGTACTTTCTTAAATATGATTTTTAAAAACTGTTCTTCAAGAAATAAAAGATTTATTTGTATATAAAGTTCTGGAGTTGTCTTTCTTTGGGTATTTAAAGCTCTTACAAGTTCATGTATGGGAATATGTTAATAACCTATGATCTCATTTTATTATGCACAATCTTAGAAAAAAAAATAAGAACTTAATTAAGGGGCTTAAAGGGCTGTCGAAAAGCCCTTCCTTTTTGTTGAAGACAAAAACAGGTCTACTTATTATAATTACTATTCTCGACAAAGTTTCGTCAGCGATTTTTTGAAAACGGAAAGAAGTATTGAAATAATTATACAATGTTCTAATAGCATTTCTACATGATACGCGTATGTAAGGTTTTGGACTTCCGCTTCCTGTACTTCCGGTTTACACAAGCAAAATACTAGAAATTAAAAGAATCAATATATTGTTTTTGTTTCTTGAACAAATTCAATCAAATTTTAGAATGAGATTCATCTTGTCCAGATGTACAAAAAGTTTATGGCGGCGAGTTTCTATCTCTTACCACTTTTGAGATTTAAGGTCTCAAACTTGAGAAAAGGGGGGATGAAAAAACTAAAAATTAAAAAAAACCTTAGGTATGTTACAGGACGAATATGCATTGTTTAGATAGTAGTAATTAACATATATTCCAAGTTTCATTGAAAAGAATTGAGTACTTCCGGTGTTATGAGCCGATGAAAATCGTCTATGGGAGTTTCTATGTTAAATTGAATTCACTCGTGTAACGTTTTTCTCAAACAGTTTTCAACCAAATACTTTTTATATTTTTAATTTACAATTAATGACCTAATGTGCAGACCTGAAAAGGTTCTGGAAATGAAAGTCCGAAAAATAAGGGATCTGGAGGGGTCAATATTCAAAACAGCCCTTTAGCTGTAACTTTTTAATTTTTCATCCGATTTTCAAAATCTTTTCGGTTAACAGTTCAAAGTAATGAGAACAATATAAAAATTATGGTCCGAGGGGCTACTTTTTGCCTCCTTATAGGGTTTTTTTTAAGGGGTTGAAAATGATAACTTTATCAGAGATCAAAAAGTTAAATTTCGAGAGTTATCTCGATTTGCACAATGAAAGATAATCATTAGAGCTTCAGGCATACCAAGATTCTTGAATCATAAATGAGTACTTTCTTAAATATTAATTTTTAAAACTTTTCTTCAAGAAATCAACGATATATTTGGATATAAAGTTATGGAGTTATCTTTCTTTGGGTATTTAAAGTTCTTACAAGTTCATGTATGGGTATATGTTTATAACATACGTTCTCATTTTATATAATACACAATCTTTGAAAAGAAAATTAAGAACTTAAATACGAGGCTTAAAGGGCTGTCGAAAAGCCCTTTCTTTTTGTTGAAGACAAAAACAGGTCTAGTTAATGATTTGGACATGGTTTCCGACATAATCTTTTTGTTTATACCAAACAATCAATTTAAAGGTGCGTTTTATCGATTTTGCGACGAAGTTGTAAAAGTGATTCGGAATACCCTAAATGACTGTACATATTATTAATTTATTATTGTGCAACATGTTGAAATGTTGAGTGAATGAACTTGAATTTGATTTTTTTTGAAAATGGCAGTTAACTCCTGCGATAGGTTTTAGTGCGGTAGTTTCACGGGATACATATTTAGGCGACAACCAAGGAATACAATATGAGTGCTGACTAATATCGGAAACGGATACGACGGGTGGTCCGGACAGTTCACAGCTCCCCTGAAAGGACTCTATATATTTTCATTCACAGTTATGACTGTAGATAAACACTATATAACAGATATGATGGTTAAGAATGGCCACGGAATAGCATATGCACATTCAAGTTTTTCTGCATCAGAGTCTGGAGCTATTTCGGTGGTGCTGGCTATGAAGAAAGGGGACAAATTATGGATAGACGATACCATGGTAATCAACTTATACACGAGAATTATAACTTGTTTTCTGGATACCTTATTTTTACACAAATGTGAATAAATCATTCTACATGAAATTGCCTGTCTTGTCATATGCAGCTAATTTTGAGATTCACGCACGTTTTACAAGATTTCCTTTACTGTTTTATAACATAAGACTTAAAATATGCCTAAGTTATAACATACGATGTTCATAAGATTTGCCATAGCTGTTTCACAAATTATTCTTAGCGTTGACTTATCTTAAAGGGGCATGGTCAAGATTTTGATCAGATTCTATTTTTTGTTTTTATTCTTTACAATTCTTTAGGAATGCATTTCTGATGATCAAATGAAATTTGAGAGTTATAAGTTATAAGCAAGATACAGGGCTCACATTTCTTTGTGATGTAAACAAGGCTCGTGTCCTGTTTTTGGTTACATAGGTTCAATATAACAGTAAAAAAATATTTTTTAAGCTGATTTGTCTACCTCTTTATTCATTTTAAGCATAAATAAACAGTTCCTAACTTTTAACACATTCATTTTAGGTCTAAAACTGGAATTTTCACTTCAACATTCATAATGTCAACAAAAGCTTTGTTTACATAGCAAAGAATTGTAAGTTCTGTATCTCGCTTATAACTCAACGAATGACACTCAAATTTTGATTACCTATCAAAAATGCCTTACTGAAGCATTGTAAACATTAAAATCGGAAAAATAATTTTTGACCAAAATCTTGACCATGCCCCTTTAAGACATATTGTAGGCAACGCTTATATCAAATTGTTAATTTTAAAGAGTAAGATAATATGATAGCTAAATTTGAACCCAGATCAAAAATTGAAAAAAATTATGGTTTATGAATCTAATCAAACTGACCTTGTAAAATACACGAACACACCTTTTTTCCTCATTTTTTATTTTTCAGACTTTTGGGCTATTTTTATAATCCATTAAACATCGCTGGAAAAGTTCTGGAAAATAGAACTTCTGTTGATATTTTAGTTCTGTCTGATATACTTAGCATCTGAGTTATGGTAAATAACTCAATTCTGCTGAAATTCAATATTAGACAAAAATCACAGAAGTGGTTAATATCCCAACCTACCCCTTAGACCTACTCATTGACCTTATTGCACTGACCTGAACTGGTATCAGTTAAACACAAATAAATGGAAAACTGAGCAGTGTTACAACGCACTTTCAAACATTACGCGCTTTGAAAAAAAATCAAAGTGCGTTCATATTGGGACCAGTTCAACGCACTTTGAAAAAAAAAATTATATCGTAGATATTAACGTACTTTGAAAAAAAATGTTCAGGGTTTGGTCGAAATATTTGATACTTCTACTAGTATAGACAATGAATGATTGTTTATCCATGTTTTGCTCAAAGGGATATATTTAAGAAGAACCCAATACATTCTCAGCTAACCTGATGAACAGTTTCTCGTTACAATTATTATTTGTTTCACTCATAAGCTTACCTAGTTTGACAATTCACGCAAAGAACAACTCGTGAGATTTGAATTATCCAAATATGACATAAACTGCATCGCTTAGCAACTGCCTTAAGTTTTCTATTTTTGTGTATGCAGCAAATTTTCTTATCTGGTACAGATGCCTGAAACGAAAACGATTGACATATATATATATATATATATATATATATATATATATATATATATATATATATATATATATATATATATATATATATATATTGATTTCTGAGATCAATGCATAACATATTTCAACTGGCGTCAATTACATGTGCTTATAAATAAACATGCCATTGGTGTGAAAAAGGGATACAACAGTTATGTTTATCGAAAAATGATCTTCTAGAACATCAGTGCGAGAAAAAAATAGCCACACCCCATTTTCTTAATTTATAACTATCTAAGGTTTTTCAATCTAACTTTTTTTTTATATAATGCAGTGATTTATTTGATTAGAATTTGGAAAGCGCATTTCTTTTTCCGCTCTTATAGCTTAACTCGAAGTTGCTGAATATCATGTTTTGGAAGGAAATATGAGGGGTAGGGGACCTTCTTCTTGTAATCAATGAATTGATGTACTGGTAATTGACCTCTATAAGTGGTTAACCACCACCCCCGCCCCGTTCTCAAAGACGGTAAATGAGATTCACTAGTGTTAACAAATCATCATACTATCAACAAATAAGAAATTCAATTCCAGAATATGTGATTTATACATATTTTTTAAAAGTGCGTTTAGTGTCCCGATAATAAAAAATGTTGATGTACCTTCATAACTCACTTTGATAAAAAATTTCAAAGTGCGTTAATTCCAAATTTAATGCACTTTGAAAACATTTTTCAAAGTGCGTAATTTTTTTTAAAGTGCGTTGCCACAGAGCAGCTTATAACAAAATAATATCACACGATGATTCACTAATGTGTTTATTTAGGATTATTATTTTATTCATTTCATGCGAAAAGCATCAATTTAAAAGTTAAATACTATTCTTAAACAATCTGTCATCACTAGACTGGATAGAGTCACTTTCGTCATGTTCCTCTGGTTGTGGCAAATTCTTTGCGTCCACTAGGTATGGATTCCAGCCTGTAATATCATAGTTGAGCGATATACCACTCATATGCAAAGTGCCAAAGTACATATACAATGTGAGCACACATGCCTACAACTCTTGACCCAGTTCTACATCTACATTACCAGGATGTAACTTGGAACATAACTCAAGTGTCAGAGCAGGTAGGATTTCGACAAAAATGACGAAGTTTTGGCTCACATCACATGTGGATCTAGTGGGTGTGTCATGGCTTCTAATTCTGAACTCTTCGTTGAATTGTTCTTTCGCATGCGACTTTGCTACACAAACTTATACAACCCGACTGCTAATCTTCTGATCTCATCTTCTGTCATGAAGTAATAGGTTTATTCCCTGTTGCATTATTTCCTGCCAGTGTTCTCATAATTTGTCATGATGGTCTCTTTCAGCTTGAAGCTCGAGGGATCATTGTTGAGTTTTGAAAATTGTAACTTTTCACATTCAGTGACTTCATCGGCGTCATCCTCTGTGCTGAGAGTTTGCAAGTATTTGTTATATATATCTATTGCTATGGAGTTGTCCTCTCCAACAAAGGGTATAAGGGTGTTTGGAACAACTCTGTCAAAGTACCATACGATTGTCTTCGGAACAGTAACTGAGAATTTTTCTGAATATAAAATATCCATCTACCATGAGAATAGCAGGATCCAAAACTATAACCAAACAGGATATGAGCCAGGGGACGCGTGCAGTGTCTAATGAGTTCCCTTTTCCTGTCAGATGTTTGAATCCAATATTATGTGGCTTAAATGTTTGCTGTAGATGTTTTCGGAAAGAAATTACGGTACGCGTCCCGCTGATAGAGCCTCTGGAAACTTGGAATATTGTGGCTAATATTTTATTAAAAAAAACTGATTTTCAATTTTGTAAGGTAAATACCCATACAAGTTTCGCTCTTTGAACAGGTGTGTCACGAATTGACGACAGATATATGAACATGTTTTCAAATGCAGCTCTTTTGATAATATGTACATGTCATAGTCGCCATTAATGATATTTTTAAATAGCTTATCTACATATACTTTTTTAGCCAAACAAAGTAATAGACAGAGGGATGTGCAAAAATGCATGTGTTCAAAACAGTACTATTTCATATTAAACAATTGCATCACTGAACTCCATCTACTAATGCAACAAAAGTATATTATCAAATTTTTTTGCGTTTTTCAATTTATATCATTAGTTTAACCTTTTATTGTCGGTGTAACATATCTAAGGATCCTTAAAATTAGAATTGTCCTTTCTATTACCATATTGAAATTATGCACATACAAAATGATATTGTCATGGTCGTGATAACGAAAAAACCCAATCCATATCTAGAGCTAGAAAATAATATTAAAATCCTGAGCTTTTTCGGTGTAAAAAAAAATGTATTGCTATTTATGCAGCTGTTGCATTCATTTTACATCTTTCGTGCATGAAATTTGTCCCTTGTTTAAATCTATAAAAGTTTGAATCTCTCTTTGCTTGTGTTATGATATTGATTTTGAAAATTTACAAATCCCGCACAAGTGCGTGCATATAGCATCTGTACCGGATATACATCTCTACATAACACAATTTCAAATAGATTGAAACTTTGTTTTAGGACTTTCAGCTCAACTTTCCAAGGTTTGATTTTAGCATGCTAGTGTCTTATGTTATTCTTCGTCATTCGATTATCATGTATCTGTTTTTGAAAAAAGGAAATGGGTGCATTTGAAACACAAATTCGATGGTAGTCATGATAAATGCTAATCTAGTTGATATTTCTCCATATATTAATCAGATGATTTTTAAATTCATGTAACTGAATGTTTTTATTTTTATTTTATTTTTGACGTTTATGTTAACCACGATGCTACAGAGAACTGAAATGTGTGCAAATCTAATTATAGCAACTGTCCTGCACCAAAGTATATTGTAATTCTGGACAAAATAGATTAAATAATGCTTCGAATGTAAATTTAGGTATTCTTAAAAAAATATATTAAAAGTAACCGAAGCCACTGAACTTTAGAGAATTAAAGGTCATGCATTGCAATAATTACAATAACTAATGTACTTAATATAAACTTATTAGTGGAATACTTGTTCACAACTTCAACCGCGAAACAGTAGAATGCGGAAAAATCTAGATTTAGGACGGAAGTCGCAGTTCTGTAATCTTGCACTTTGTAGCTCAGTAGTTCTCAAGATTTGAAATTTAATCACAGATAAATAATTTTGAAAAAAATTTGTTAGATGAATGTGCTTACATTTTGCATCTGATTATAAAATGTGATGTACAATCATTGCGAAAATTGTGTATTTTATTCCTCCCTGAGTTTTTATTCCCGGACTATTATGCAGTTTTCATTTTCCGAGTATCATCACCTAATTCATATGTACAGACATTTTGGGTGTTTCAAATCACCTCCGCATTTCGTATTTTCGGAAGTTTTGGGTTTTGCTATGCAGTGTACGAAACATCAACAAATGAATCTACCCAACGGTCATCATCAGCAATATATAAGTTATCTATATACACAATTTTAGGAGGAACTATTTTACAATATTTACATTTTCGACTGTCTTTGTCTGTGATAACATTACGAATCAATTTTGAAGCCTATAGTCCAATAACTTCATTAAAGATGAGTGACAGAAAATGGGCGTGTCTTATAGCATAATCGGAAAACGGTATTGGCTGCGCCGCGTAGTAATACATAGCATGTGCTACATGAAAAAAAACCAGTGGTTTGAAAATGTTGTTTTTAAAGTGTGGAAATAATATAAATATAAATAATAAGGAATCATTCTTTGAATATTATGAGGTGATAATTTCGGGCTTTATTGGATTTGACCACGCCCCGACCGAAATTATCACCTCATAATACTCAAAGAATGATTCCTTATTCATTAATTAATTAAATAATTTGTTTTTCAATAAATGTACTCGCTATCTTCTATAAAGAGAATTTGCATGGTGAAACGTTGTTCAAAAAAACTTATTTATGCTGTAGCCTTACTCATCGAAGAAAATTGAAAAACTGTATATTGATAAATCCGCAATTTCACAACCTTTCAAAAACTGTACTGGAATTTTACAAAACCTTTGAAATATAGACTGGATTGGTATATTTTCAACCCACTTCATTTGGGGTATATCGAATCACGTGTGTGCAAAATAAAGGCTTTCTCCACACGAGTGTTGAAAATTTTTAGTTAAATTGTTTTTGTTTATGTACAGCAACGATATTACAATGCAAGGGCTATTAAAGTAAATATGGTGAGTCACGTGGTGGATTAATACTGGTTTCTGCAAGTTTCTTCCGTGTTTCTACAGTTGTCGTTTACAACGATGCATAGGGGTATTACTAAATTTAAAATAGTCCAACGCAATAACTAAAATAATGATTTTTTTTTACTCTTTTAGGCTGTAGGGTAATAATATTAACTCATTCATTGATAATTATATTTTTGTCAGACTGTTTTTTGCTAGTCTAGCTACTGATTCTAAATTATCGAAAGTAACCCGCAATACGCTAAAGTGGTAGTGTTATAAGTATTCCTGTCGAAATTGCATTTCTAAAGATAGAAATATTTTGTGATTTGGGCATGTTTCCCGACATAATCTTTTTGTTAAACCAAACAACCAATTTAAACATGCGTTTTATCGATTTTGCGACGAAGTTGTAAAAGTGATTCGTAATACCATACATGTCACAGGTGCTTGAGGACATGACCGACCTCCCCCCTCCCCCTTTCCACTCCATCCCCCATCCCCAAGAATCTAGACCCTCGGGAATTTACTCATTTTTTCATTAATTTATCCTTTTATGATATATTTATAAACTAACGTATACAATTATTGCACAAAATTAAAGAAGGAGTCTTGTTATTAGACATACTTCTTATAACAAGAAATTCGTGAAATTTTTACATGGTCAAACAGATCATATCATCAAATGATTTTACCAGTTTAATTAAATTTGACATCCTTGTTTTCGCATGAAGGTGAGGTCAAGGTCACTACCTTTTTTCTCAACTTAAAGGATGATAAAAATAAAGGTAGTTATCTGCAGATTTGTAGACATCTGTTTAAGATATGAAGTTTTTATTCTTCAATGAAATGATGGAATGTCAGAATGTCTATCAGCTTATACTACTAAATTGAAATAGATGTTTAAACTAAAATTGATATTGCTTAGCCCGCATTTCCTCTAATTTTCTTATATTTTGAAGATATTTTGATTATTTTTCTATGCTTCCAAAAATAAAATATTTCTGATTTTTACATATTATGAAGACTATACATAAAGATATAAACTGACAAAAAATCTTATATATTGACCATTTAATAAGAGAGAAAATCCGATTTTAGCGATTTTTTCACACAAATCTATTCATAGAATGAGTGCTTAAAAAAGCTTATAAAAATGTTATTAGATAGGCAAATTGTGTTTTAAAAAACATATTCTAAACCCCAGTATTTTGTTTTTAGTTCAAATTAGTTGAAAAAATCCATCATTAATGTTATTGTTTGAAAAATGCTAAATAAACTATTGAATCTATATCTAATTCTGAATTGCAAAAAAACATATGATATTTTCCTACGTAAGCCAATGTTCCACCAAAAATATAGTCCTTGTTAGGTTCTAAACTTTAATTATTATTTCTATGCCAAGTTGTATAATGGTAAAAAAGAGAGAAAAATATGATATTTCAATTTCCTTTCATCTTTTTTTTTTTCAAAATGTTTGTTTTTAGTAGAGGGGATATGATTTTTTTTTCAAAATGTTTGTTTTAAGTAATTTTGTACAATAATTGTATACATTTTATCAATTTATTATTGTCCTCATGTACAATATGTTGAAATGTTGTTGAGTTAATGAACTTGAATTTGAAACTTTTTTTAAAAGGCAGTCTACTCCTGCAATAGGGTGTAGTGCGGTAGTTTCAAAGGATACATATCTAGGCGACAATCAAGCCATAAAATATGACAGAGTGCTGTCTAATATCGGAAACGGTTACGACAAGTGGTCCGGACACTTCACAGCTCCCCTGAAAGGACTATATGTTTTCATGCACAATTATGGCTGTAAATGAACACTATATATATAGCAGTTATGATGGTTAAGAATGGCCATGTAATGGCAAATACATATTCAAGTTTTTCTACAAGGTAGTATTGGGTTTAATCGGTGGTGCTGGCTATGGAGAAAGGGGACAAAGTATGGATACGACGATACTATGGTAATCAACTTATACATGAGAATTATAACTTGTTTTCTGGATACCTTATTTCTACACAGATGTGAATAAATCATTCTACGTGAAATTGCCTATCTTGTCATATGCAGCTAAATGTGAGATTCATTCCTGTAGCCGTTTTACAAGATTTCCTCAGCTGTTTTATAAGATAAGACTTAATATATGCCTAAGGTATAACATACGATGTTCATAAGATTTGCCATAGCTGTTTCACAAATTATTCTTAGCGTTGACTTATCTTAAAGGGGCATGGTCAAGATTTTTATCAAATTCTATTTTTCTGTTTTTATTATTCATAATGTTTTAGGAATGCATTTCTGATGATCAAATGAAATTTGAGAGTTATAAGTTATAAGCAAGATACAGGGCTCACATTTCTTTGTGATGTAAACAAGGCTCGTGTCCTGTTTTTGGTTACAAAGGTTCAATATAATAGTAAAAATTATTTTTCAAGCTGATTTGTCTACCTCTTTATTCATTTTAAGCATAAATAAACAGTTCCTAACTTTTAACACATTCATTTTAGGTCTAAAACTGGAATTTTCACTTCAACATTCATAATGTCAACAAAAGCTTTGTTTACATAGCAAAGAATTGTAAGCTCTGTATCTCCCTTATAACTCAACGAATGACACTCAATTTTTGATTACCTATTAAAAATGCCTTAATGTAAACATTAAAATCGGAAAAATAATTTTTGACCAAAATCTTGACCATGCCCCTTTAAGACATATTGTAGCAAAACGCTTATATTAAATTGTTAATTTTAAAGAGTAAGATAATATGAAATTTAAATTTGAACCCAGATCAAAAATTGAAAAAATATATGGTTTATGAATCTAATCAAACTGACCTTACACGAACACACCGTTTTTCATCATTTTTTATTTTTCAGACTTTTGGGCTATTTTTATAATCCATTAAAAATCACTGGATAAGTTCTGGAAAATAGAACTTCTGTTGATATTTTAGTTCTGTCTGATATACTTAGCATCTGAGTTATGGTAAATAATTCTATTCACAATTCTGCTGAAATTCAATATTAGACAAAAATCACAGAAGTGGTTAATATCCCAACTTACCCCTTAGACCTACTTATTGACCTTATTGCACTGACCTGAACTGGTATCAATTAAACAAAATAAATGGTAAACTGAGCAGTGTTACAACGCATTTTCAAACATTACGCGCTTTGAAAAAAATTCAAAGTGCGTTCATATTGGGACCAGTTCAACGCACTTTGAAAAAAACAATTTATATCGTAGATATTAACGTACTTTGAAAAAAAATGTTCAGGGTTTGGTCGAAATATTTGATACTTCTACTAGTATAGACAATGAATGATTGTTTATCCATGTTTTGCTCAAAGGGATATATTCAAGAAGAACCCAATACATTCTCAGCTAACCTGATGAACAGTTTCTCGTTACAATTATTATTTGTTTCACTCATAAGCTTACCTAGTTTGACAATTTACACACAAAGAACAACTCGTGAGATTTGAATTATCCAAATATGACATAAACTGCATCGCTTAGCAACTGCCTTAAGTTTTCTTTTTTTGTGCATGCAGCAATTTTACTTCTTATCTGGTACAGATGCCTGAAACGAAAACGATTGATATATATATTGATTTCTGAGATCAATGCATAACATATTTCAACTGGCGTCAATTACATGTGCTTATAAATAAACATGCCATTGGTGTGAAAAAGGGATACGTTGGTTATGTTTATCAAAAAGTGATCTTCTAGAACATCAGTGCGAGAAAAAAATAGCCATACCCCATTTTTTTAATGTATAACTATCTAATGTTTTTCAATCTAACTTTTTTTTTATATAATGCAGTGATTTATTTGATTAGAATTTGAAAAGAGGGTTTATGTTGAAACATTTACATATTCTTTAACAAACAATTTGAGAAATTATTGCCAGCTCATTTTTTCAACTGTACTTAATTTTCAACAAAGCACATTTCTTTTTCCGCTCTTATAGGTTAACTCGAAGTTGCTGAATATCATGTTTTGGAAGGAAATATGAGGGGTAGGGGACCTTCTTCCTGTAATCAATGAATTGATGTACTGGTAATTGACCTCTATAAGTGGTTAACCACCACCCCCGCCCCGTTCTCAAAGACGGTAAATGAGATTAACAAATCATCATACTATCACATCATACTATCAACAAATAAGAAATTCAATTCCAGAAAATTCCAAAACATGTGATTTCTACATATTTTTTTCAAAGTGTGTTTAGTGTCACGATAATAAAAAATGTTGGTGTATCTTCATAACTCACTTTGAAAAAAAATTTCAAAGTGCGTTAATCCCAAATTTAACGCACTTTGAAAACATTTTTCAAAGTGCGTAATTTTTTCAAAGTATGTTGCCACAGAGCAGCTTATAACAAAATCATATCACACGATGATTCACTAATGTGTTTATTTAGGACTATTATTTTATTCATTTTCATGCGAAAAGCATCAATTTAAAAGTTAAATACTATTCTTAAATAATCTGCCATCACTAGACTGGATAGAGTCACTTTCGTCAAGTTCCTCTGGTTGTGGCAAATTCTTTGCGTCCACTAGGTATTGATTCCAGTCTGTAATAGCATGGTTGAGCGATATACCACTCATATGCAAAGTGCCAAAGTACATATACAATGTGAGCACACATGCCTACAACTCTTGACCCAGTTCTACATCTACATTACCAGGATGTAACTTGGAACATAACTCAAGTGTCAGAGCAGGTAGGATCTCGACAAAAATGACGACTTTGAAGTTTTGGCTCACATCAAATGTGAATCTAGTGGGTGTGTCATGGCATCCAATTCTGAACTCTTCGTTGAGTTGTTCTTTCGCATGCGACTTTGCTACACAAACTTATACAACCCGATTGCTAATCTCCTGATCTCATCTTCTGTCATGAAGTAATAGGTTTATTCCCTGTTGCATTATTTCCTGCCAGTGTTCTCATAATTTGTCATGATGGTCTCTTTCAGCTTGAAGCTCGAGGGATCATTGTTTAGTTTTGAAAAGTGTAACTTTTCACATTTAGTGACTTCATCGGCGTCATCCTCTGTGCTGAGAGTTTGCAAGTATTTGTTATATATATCTATTGCTATGGAATTGTCCTCTCCAACAAAGGGTATAAGGGTGTTTGGAACAACTCTGTCAAAGTACCAGACGATTGTCTTCGGAACAGTAACTGAGAATTTTTCTGAATATAAAATTTCCATCTACCACGAGAATAGCAGGATCCAAAACTATAACCAAACAGGATCTGAGCCAAGGGACGCGTGCAGTGTCTAATGAGTTCCCTTTTCCTGTCAGATGTTTGAATCCAATATTATATGGCTTAAATGTTTGAAGTAGATGTTTTCGGAAAGAAATTACGGTACGCGTCCCGCTGATAGAGCCTCTGGAAACTTGGAATATTGTGGCTAATATGTTATTTAAAAGACTGATTTTCAATTTTGTAAGGTAAATACATATACAAGTTTCGCTCTTTGAACAGGTGTGTCACGAATTGACGACAGATATATGAACATGTTTTCAAATGCAGCTCTTTTGATAGTATGTACATGTCATAGTCGCCATTAATGATATTTTTAAATAGTCTATCTACATATACTTTTTTAGCCAAACAAAGTAATAGACAGGGGGATGTGCAAAAATGCATGTGTTCAAAACAGTACTATTTCATATTAAACAATTGCATCACTAAACTCCATCTACTAATGCAACAAAAGTATATTATCAAATTATTTTTCGTTTTCAATTTATATCATTAGTTTAACCTTTCATTGTCGGTGTAACATATCTAAGGATCCTTAAAATCAGAATTGTCCTTTCTATTACCATATTGTCCCTTTTATTACATTGATGTTCCTTTTGTTACCTAAGAGCAGTTTTGTGTGTCTGGGTGTATTTCTTTTTTTAAATGCACTGGTCTCTCATAATCATTTTTTTTCAGGTTTTGTAATGTAAACTTTTAGACATTTCGACATGTTAATGGTATGCAACACTGTGTAAATTCATAGCCAATGAATGGCCTCAGATGCAGAATAGTATGAAATAAGGTTTTGCATATTACGAGTTTGCTCTAGAAAGACAAAAATCTGACATACGGCTTGCAACTATTTACCCTCTCGGATATATCATTAATTTAATGTGTTTAATGCAGTTAAAGTATACAAAAATATGTTTCAATTATGAAAGATGTTTAATTTTGTTGTGGTAACACCATGGACACACTTTTTGCATGATGTAAAATCGTCTGTATATTCTACAGAATGAATTAAGTCCATTGTCATTGCATTATTGTTGTTTATACAATTTTCAAATTTATCTTTACTATGTTTACATCAAAAGGAACGCAATGAACTTTTGAATTTGTCTTTAGTATTCTTATTTCAGACATTTTTTAAATCGAATAAAAAATCATTTGATCTATATATTCGATCAATTCCTTAGGCAAAATAGAGTAATGTTTTATTTGAAGCAGATTATTCAGATTTTTTTTTACTATTCATTTAAAACCGATTCTTCTCTTAAACTGTCTACCATAAATTTAAATCTAAACACGGGGAATCCTTAAAGATGCGCACAATGGATGAGTTAGAACTGTAATTTGTTGTATCCCTCTCTCTTAATTAATGTCATTGAGCGTAAGAAATAGATATATGCATATATACATTACGCCTATATAGTATTTATTTTGAAGCTGTGGACCATTTTGACGCAGAACAAATAAAACAAAAAAACACTCATGATAATAAAATCACAAATTGTCAAATATTTATGCAGCTGTTACATGCATTTTACATCTTTCGTGCAATAACATGTACATCGTATATCTTGTTTCAACCTACAAGGTTTATTTTTTTTCAAATTGATAACTTGATTCTCTATTCGCTTGCATTTAGATATCGATTGTTTTGTAAATTTACAAAACCTTTACGAGTGTACGCATCTATACAATTTGATATAACACTATTTCACATGAACCATCTTATATATCTATTTGAAAAAAAAAATGAAATATATTAAGCACGGGAACATGCAATCGCAACTTCTCGGGCCTTTCCGGCAGAGATCGGAATTTATTGTAAAAATAATTGCCAGCCGGTGTAACGACGAAAAGTGACCCTCGTAGAATATTGACCGGGGATCATTTTTCTACGTAGAAAAATGACCCACTCGATTTTAGAATACTTGGATCACATCATAGAAATTATGGTCTAAGGGTCTTTTTTCTCCGTGTGGGTTGTAGAAAAATGACCTTGTAGAATATCGACCATATATTATTATTATTGTCTTTAAGGTGGATACAGGGGTGGTGGTGGTGCTGGGGGCGGGAGGGGGGTACATTGCGTGCTTGATACTTAGATTGTTCGAATAACCAGCTTGAGTACGCTTTTCTGATCACCTGTTATTGTTTATCATCATTATCTTAGTCTGTCTTTTAATTTTTCAAATTAAAAAATGAAAGCTATAGTCATGTTTCGTTAATTAAAGTACACTGAATATAAAATCATCATTCATATTAAATCTTGGCAACAGAAGAAAAAGACGTACCTTAGATAACAACTGAATTTTAGATAGATAGTTAAAATAGGAATCTAGAAAAAAAATTAAAAGGTTGGGGGAGGGGGGAATGACCTATGTTTACATTGGCAAACCATGACTGAATAGGAATGATATCAATCTGAATGAATAAAAAATTCTCATTGTATGCAGAAATTGATACATGCACCAGTTAATTTACAGGGGAAGAGAAAATTATTCATCAGGTCTATTATCGGTAAATTTCATAAGTTGAATTCCCCCACTCCTTTAATCCGCGATTGCATGCATCATCCCATTTTGATATTTCCAACAACAATTTTGTTCTTGTTACAACAGGTTTAAGAAGAATATATATTAAACAAATACAATGCTTGATTTAAAAACAATATAGACGTCACAAATTCCAAAACTTCGAAATTAGAATTGAACAAAAGAAACAGAATACTTTATAGATGATTCTGTGCGAGTTTGAAATCGATCTCTATTGTAATCAAAATTAAAATGTACTTACAGAGATAACAAATCGCAAAGTAATACATGTAGTGACACTGAAAAGGGCTTTATATGTAACAATGACTTTGACTCCAATTGAATACAGCAGCGGTACTTATAAATGACATTTGAATCTAGCAATTAATACAGCCATATTCTGACATAACTCTAAACTTTCCTTTGATTTAATAATAATAATTAGTAACATATACATGTGAGTGTCCCAGGCATTCATACTCATTTTTAGCAGTTTCTAAAAGTAGAAAAAAAACAACGGTTATTTTATTGGTGATCTCTTAACTGAGTGTTAATAAAATATATCATCTGTTGATAAGTAAAAAATAAAGTCATCATGAATATGTCACATACCTCAGGGGAAGGAACAGCTCCCATGCTAGCACCCAATATTGTTTATAGAGGTGACCATCAAATTTAAATTCATTATTCTCAAGCAGAAATTTTAATAACTTAACTGTATTCGACTTTTTGGATTTTTATTGTAACCTCATTTTGTTTTAATTTTGTGACTGTTTTTGCAGCATTTTGGACGAGTTCCATGGCTGTCATGTTGGTATACATGGAAGTTACGTCATAAGCCATGTTTCAACAGCATTGATTCTACTTTGTTGATAAAGTCTTTAGTGTCTATATCATAAGTGTGCTTTGTTAATTTGTACTTGATCTACAAAGTTAGCGATCAGCATTGTACATACAGGGGACGCGCATTGAGATATAATTGGCCGTCCAGGTACAGGCATTTCACGCTGAAATTTTCAATATCCAGGACGCAGGTTTTATGTATTTTATGTAGTAGATACAAACTGCCTGGGCGGAATTGAAGTGGCTGTGAATGGTATTTGTGAGGGATTCTATTGTTGTTAGAATTAATATGTATTTCACTTACAACCTTGTTGACCAGGCTGTGTATCTTTTATTTTTTCCTTGTGGATTTCAGCATAATGAATGTCGTCTTTTAATTGCCCGAGTCCTTCGGCTTCTTAATTGACCCGGTTCTGAACCACGACACTGGTAGATTTGTCCGCCTTTTTTATGATAATACTCGGCTCATTGCGGAGACTGATCAAGGCAGCTCGTTCTGTTTGAGAGAAGTTGTCTCCAAACTTATGGAAGTAAATTTTACATAGCTCCATTCTGATTGCATAGAGATACTTTTCCAAGGCTGTATTTGTTGCCAGGGTTGTAGCATGTATTGATATATAAAGGATGTAATTTTGCGTCATTATCATCTCTATGGAATAGTACCCTACATCGCATTTTTTTCTTGCTTATTCATTGAGGCTATGTAACAGGTTGTGTCTTATAAAGCGCGTTCAAGATGTGGGAATGAATTTCAACCCTTTGCTGAGTAGGAATGTTTCAGCTTCAGACAAGTTATAGTCTGAGAGATAAAGAACATTTTGTTAAGAATATTATTCTTAGCATCCTGTGACAGACGTTTTGTTCGTCTGATAGAGCGAGCTTTTCCATTGTTTGCTCGTCTTTTTTTATACGTTTTCTCTTTTTGCGATTTTGAGAGCCCTTCTGCTGGGCATTTTAGCGTAATGCTCAAACGGAAGCTGCTTTTAGTGGATTTGCGAAGCTCTGAACACATTTGTTGCTACACCTGAATGAATCATAATGTCGTTTGTTTTTGTGTTTGTACATGTATTGTATCGTATCGTATATGTATTGGGTTTTTCTGTTATGTTGATTATGCGTAATTTACCATTTGCTAGGTGGGTACATGGTTCTCACGTTTTGATTTATCGATGCATTTTGGCAAGCATCGATGTGAGGTTGTGAACTTTAATTTCCGCTGACATTAATTAAATTGGTGTGAGTTATAGGTAACAGCAAGGATAGGCTGCAGGGAGTCTTATGCACATCTAGATGCTGTCGATTGTATATGTATATAAAATGTCAATTGTGTATTGTATTCTATTGTACCATACCCTGATTTCAGGAGAAGTACTTTGTCATTTGCAAGAGTTACTACTTTAGGTAGAACATTTTATGTAATAAATATATCCATAATATTTTGAATATGAAATGTCAGATTGTTAAATGTGAGTATTATAACGTGTGCCCGAAACACCAGTAATGGTGACACGTGCCTCAACCGACATAGTACACGGATCGAGAGTGGAAACCAAATCGATACACGGGATGGTGGCAAGGGGTAAGAGGTACCAAAATCATAGTGTAAAACAATTGCCATCCAGCACCACGTGTGCCGACAGATGAGGACCTGACAATTGAATCGGTGTTTCGGGCACATTAAGGAGATATTCCAGGGTCTGCTCCTCATCAGATATCCAACCCGGGTTTTGTTTTTAATTGTACATAATAAAATGTACATCAATCTGAACCGATCGGTAAACGAACAGAGCATAATAATGTTTTATGTATTGTCAGATAATACAACATGTTCATAAAAGGCTTTGTGAGTCCAAAGCTGTATGCTTTTAACGAATTCAAGACAATGATTACGACAACATATTTTGTCTTAGAGAGATAATATTCTCTATCTTCGAGCTACTAGAGTATTTGCTCATCTTGTTTTGTATCACGAGGTGATCTAAGCAGCCTTTTTAGGAGCTGCCATACACAGGCGGGGTGAAACGTCACATCAGCGCGTTCGAAGAGGTGTTAGTGCTCTTGTCGTAAGAAGATATTGATTGTAACAACTTAAATGTATAACGAGATCGTAATATGACGTCATGCCACTATATCAGAACTTGGTGTCTTTAAAGATGGATTCATAACGTAATAATAATTCTTTTAACGTTAAATTATATCTCTAAATTTTCTATCTTTGTATTATTTATTGGGGGGGCGATAAGATAAGATAATTTTATTTCCCTTTATATCTGGGCCCTTTTGGATATACAAAGGTGATAACAAAATAAAAAATAAAATACAACAATACATACACACAAACAAAGAGCAAGAGAAGGTTTCAAAAGGATAGTTTATATTTTAAGTTATATAGAAGATGAATCTTTTACAGTCTCAGTTGTTCACAAGGCTTTTCTCAGTTGAAAACACTATAAATGTAGTTTGCAACATTAACATGACATTATCACATTCATTAGACATTAGCCTGTGAACTTGGTTTAATATTTCCAAAAAGACTTGAGAAGTTTGAAATAGACTTTTAAAGCTCTTTTGTAAAGATCAAGTTGGCAATTTGTAAATGTACCTGAAGTGCTAAACAGAATTCCTAGATATTTATATGATGTCTCTTGTTCGATTTCATGATTTTTATACAAGAAAGTATAATAATTTTTGTTTTTTTTAAGATTGACATTTAGACAATACTTATCACAATAGTCAGTCAACTTATTTATACACTTTTCCAGGCCACTTTCAGATTCTGAGAAAAGTAACAAATCATCAACATACAATAAGCAACTTAAAGAGAAATCCCCTAACTTGACGGGGTCGTCATTAGTATTAAATATTGTTGGTAAATCATTGATTAGTATTTTAAAATAAATTAGGACTAAGATTATTTCCCTGTCTTACTCCAACTCTTGGTACAAATGACTTAGTAAGTTTATTTTGGAGTTTTACAGACACTACATTTACCATATACATGTTTTTAATAACACTATAGAAACATCCTTGTATACCCAGTTGTTGCAATTTATATAGTAGAGCCGAGTGCAACATAGTATCAAAAGCCCTCGAGAAGTCTACAAAACAGGCATAACGTTTGGATGTATTGTTAGTATATTTTTTTGAATTAAGGTTTTTAGTATAAACATATGGTCACTGGTCCTAGATTTTGGCTGGAAACGAATTTTGACTTTATTTATTACATTGTTAGAATCCAAATAGTTTTTAATCTTGTATTCAATATGCTATTAAACACTTTGGATAAACAAGAAGTAATTGTTATTCCTCTGTAATTTGAGGGTTCATGTGGAATAACATTTTTATGAATTGGCTTAATAAAACCAGTTTTTCTATTCTCTTGGATATTTTCCAGAGGAAAGTATGAGATTAAACAATTTTAACATGTATGGAAGAAGAGGTTGTATGCCTGTTTTCAACATTTTATTTCTAATATCATCTAGTCCAGCTGATTTATTATTTTTTTTAGATTATTTATTGCATCAATGACCTCCTTATCATTATTTCTAAAATCCAAAGCAGAAATTTGTTTTGATTTTTCTGACATGTAAGCAGGTTTTCAAAGTATTTATTTTTGGGCCAATGCTTCATCAATGCTGAATTATTTAGAGAAATGGTTTACCCACTGTTAACTACTTATTTTTTTCAGATTGATCAGATTGCTTGTTATCTTGCACTTTTTTCCGAAGTTTCCAATATGCATTTGGATCTGTATCATGAAGAGAATTAAATTTTTTTATGGTGCTTGTTCTAAAACTTTTATATTTTTGTTTACAACATCTGCTATATATTTTACGAAATTTGAAAAAAAGACCTCCTAATTACTGGGTCAGTTGGAAAATTCGAGTACAACTTACTCTTCCTTACAGGTTCAGAGTGCATCGAGGCAAGATCTTTGTCAAACCATTTCTTGTGCCTAGAGGATTTTTTGTGTTCAATATTTTTGGCTTCTTTAATTTTAAGTGAGCCTTTGCATACCGAATGTAGTATATCATTAAAAGTTCTTTGTCGGTATCTATTGGTAATTTTACTGAGCTTTGCATTGATTTAACATAGTTGTCAAAATGTGACATTGTACGTTTTAACTCTGTGTTGTTAAAGGCTTGTTAAAAAAGACAATTTCAATTTTTGTTCCAAACGTATTGATGAGGCATATTAGTACATTGATCTAAGCTTGGTACAAACAGTTCTTCAAACAAACCATCAATACGAACAGTAATCTTTGCATTGCATGATCTGAAAGAATAGGTAAATGTTCATCAACATAAAAATATAAAACACTTCTGGCAAAAAAGTTTGAGATTAAACAATAGTCAACCACGCTATTTTCATTGTATTTGAACTTTCCTGAGTAATTATCAAATGTTCTACTATTTAAAATTCAAATCACTAGAAATACAAAAATCTACATGATCCTTCCCCCTCTCATTACAAACAACATCATGACTACATCTGGCAGGTAAAACTAATATTATCACTAGACAAGGGTACAAATTTGTTATTCTCGACATTTACAGTTTCACAGACTGTTCTCCATTAAAATCACCACATATAACTAAAAATCCTAATTTGCCAATATAACATCAGAACATAAGGTACCCATCATGTCTAGGTTATGCTGAATAGCAAAGAAAAAAAATAAACGGTGGCACATAAACAAAACATACATAAATATCTTTGTTCAAACCAAAAAAATGTTTTACAGAGCCACTGTATTTCACTGTTTGAGTTTTTCAATATTGAAACACCTTGTTTAATGTTCTTGTTAAACATTAAAATCATACCACCAGAAGTAGGAAAATCATTCTCCACATTACGACTAACTTTGACTGAATGATATTGATCAGTACAAAAATCAACGACACTAATATTGTCGTGTTTAGTTTTTTGCAAACAAAATATATCATAGTGGAAAATTTCCCGTAGAAAAGTCTTATCAGTCGATTCATCAAAGAGGCGGCTTTTTAAGGAGTGAATGTTCCAGTTTCTAATTTTCAGATATTTCCTAATGGTCATATCATGCGATAAGGATTTCATCCCTCAAATTGTTGGCTAGTACGAGAGTTCCTCTTCTTGAAAGATGTTTTCTATCATACAGGATACCTCTCTGAGGATAGCCGCTATAAAAGAGGTTGCTGTTGTCACATATTTCAACTGACTGATCACTGCAGAATAAGTTTTAGAGTGCGATGTTCATTGTGTTCACTTTAAGATTAAACTCCAGATCTCTTCTTGGCAGGCCAAGTGATATGATTTTCGAGTTGGGGAATTTGGATTTGGTGCTTGCCACTAGCTCTTCCATATTTTTGGTGAGCACTGCCATTTGGTATTTTTCGATGTCATTGCATAGAATGTGGTAGATGACAACTTTTGGGCTACATGTGGGTTTGTATTCAGAAGTTATGCCCGTAATATATTTAAGTGCCTCCTCAATTATGAATTTCTGCACTTCATGCATGTATGCTTTGGATCCAACAATAAACACTGAGTTGATGTATTTAATGTTTGAGGTGCCGATCAAGAGGACTTGGGCCTTATTGAACTTTACATTTGTTCGTCTATTTCCTTCTGAGCCTTGTTCCTGTTTCGAGATATTTTTGGGGTTTTTCTGTTGGTTTGACTGTTCTTTTTGTGCAATCTGTTTTTGTTTGGTGTTGTTTGTTTGCCAGTCATCAGGGTTCTCTTGATGACTCAGCTGAACATTATTATTTTCATCTTGTAGCTTACCAATTTCTGATTTGAGGCTGGTACTTCGCTTTTCTGGTTCTGAAAGTTGTGAGTTTTTTTTATTTCTTTATCTCCTCTAGTGTGTACATTTCTTTATTCAGTTGGTTGCACAATCCGTTTCTCTGCACAGTCTACCTTGTTTTGTGAAATTGAAATCTGGCTTTCAAGTTTGGATTTCAGTAATTCCTTTTCAAGAACTGTGTTGTGAAGGAGGGAATGGAGTTCTTCACACCTTTTTTTCTGTTATGCTACGTGTAAGCTTATTTCTTAGAGCTTTTGACTCACCCAATATTTTGTTTGGGGTATTCTGAGTGTTACACTTTGATAAGAGTTGAGCTTTTTTTTTCAATAGCCTCTTGTTGAGAGATCTGACTTTGTTTTCAAGTTTTTCGTTGACATTGTCAGCATGTTGAAAACAGATTTTTTCCACCATCTTTACAAAAGTACCTTCTGGGTCCTCCAGTCTTTTGAGAATTACATTTAATATACTTTCGTCTAGTGAATTGATAGTGGTCAATTGTTTTGGGGTGTCTCAGTTTCCTTCCATACTACTTGTCAATGTAATATTGGATGCTTCTGTATTATTTCCTTTAATTGGCGATACAGCAGTTTCAAGAAAAGTTTCCTCCTCATCAGACTTAACATACATGTTAGACTGCTCACTGTCATCAGTTTTGATGCTTGTCTTGGATTCCACAAGTTTGGTCAAATCTTTAAAGTACTTATCTTTGAACTTTGCACAGTAAATTCCCTGAATGACAACTGATCCTGTCAGATAAAAGTTTTTTTTAACGGAAGCCTCTACTCCATCTGCATCGAATATTGTTTTAATTACGTCACCACGCGGGTAGGTTAAGGCAACTCCGAGTTTAATGACCGTTGATATTATGATCAATTTAAAATCTGTTTATTTTTAAGAAAACAGTGCTGAATATTAATATCAAATGAATGTGTTCGCCAAGATATTATTTTTCTACTTTGGAATCGAGTCGATCTTTGAAGCTGTCGTTCCATGGTATCACGTGACAGTAAAAAATAGATCACATTTTTATCTTAACAAAACATCAAAAAGTGTAACACTACCCCGAAGTTCATTTGTATGTATGATGCAATAATTCAATTAGATCATGTTTATTAGTATTACTGCTAGAATCCTATAGTCAATGGCATAAAATAAATATTGTCATTATTTATCGGAAACACCATCAACTTCTTCAATTTCATTGAAAATACTGAAATTATTTACAACAACGAAACACAGGATTCTAACAGCACTTTTCAAGTATTTTAGGTCATATGCTTTTGATATATGCCAAATTTAACTTTCAAAATCTTCTGGGTAGTGTTACACTTTTGCTTTTTTTGTACACACTGACAGAGGAAAGGTCGGTCAAGCCATATAAATGTATCTCTGTTTACCTTATAACACTCGCTGATAAAACAAAATATCCATGTCTGTATTATCCTGATTATATCTTAACTGACACTCATCTAAATTTTGGGTATCTGTATTAAATAAGTCTTATTTCGGCATTGTTTACAATGCATTCCGTGAATTTCTCTCCCGACATTGATCTTCTCTATTAAACATGCTTGTGACGTCATCAATGATAATGATAGGTAATACAGAGAAATCGAAGATATATTCAGTTAGAAAAGTTTCTAGTGACATTTTACGCCTATAGTTTTTATAATTTAAACCAAAGATAAAGTTAAAATTAATATGTTTCTGAGTAAAATATGACATCATGCTGCTTATTGTGACGTCATATCGATCAGAGGAATTTTTACTTAATAGATCGCCGAGAGTTGCCTTATCATACCCGCGCACTTTTAAGAATTGATGTGTTGTGTTCGCCAAAATAGTTTACTACTGAATATTTCCATAAGTCAATATTTTCTTGCGGAATGTGGAATGCGACATTGTTTATCTTTCCGCCGCGCTGTAAGTTTTCTTTAGTTCAATGTTTAGTAAATCAGAATCAATTTCATCACCAGTCAAGCATTCCTCATATTTCACCGGTGGTTTACTTATTCCACGTGTTCCTTTCAAGGAGGACGCCATTTTGTCAGGACAATTCGATTTCTAATGTGCTGTACCTTCAATATTTGCCGTGTATAGTTAATCATGGTCCGGGGCACCGATATACTTGGGTAACGTATCCTCCAGGTTGCGGCACTGCTCTATTTTTTTTATAGAATGGGTTTCTTGACTACCCCGCGCAAGGGATTTAAGTGTAGAAGTTTAGATGCGACTCCATATTGTTAACCGGAAGTTTTAAGTCTATATATATTTGTAAACATTTTAGCAGACGCCTGATACTTTTTATTTGCCAAATTAAAGAATTTACTTAATATTTGAAATGAAATTGTTAAATAAATTAATAAGTTATTAAAAACATAAAAAATGAAGAGTCATACAGTATAATAAGTATACATGAACAGATGAATTTGGCATGACTCAGTTCAAAATAAAACAACATACAGTAGCCCGGTGGTGTCTTATTTTCGGAAAAGCACAGGATCGAAAAGGGCTGAATGGTTATGGAAATTTTTAAACTGTATTGGTCTCCTTTAAAGATTACAACTATTTGACATTGTTCATTAATTTAACCACCTATTTATGAAAATGTGAATGTGTTTTGAAAGTGGTCTGATATATTAAGGTGATACAGGACACTGATCACGTGACTATAATTGCAACGATGCTTTGATGTGCAAACTCTATTTGACGTCATAATTGATTTGATTGTATGATGCTACGATGTTAGTTATCCAGTATGATGTCAAACATGATTTGATAGATCTTTTTCCCGTACTTTACGGTTCTAAAGTAGTCATTGTCAAAACATGATTTGGGGAAAATTTAACATTTTAATTTTAGAAATGTAAATGTAAAATCATAATCATAAGCGTTTAATATAATCAAATATATAATTTGATTATTATTCTGTTCGTGTTAATTAATAAATCTAAAAAGTGTATTACGTTTTTGATAATTTAAATCAGAAATTGTCCAAAGTCATAATTCCAGAATAAGGGGTAGGGGTGATTCCTATTGTAGTATCTCCATTGAATGCCAAGAAAGTTGCCATGAAAGTTTTATAAGTTATAAAGCACATGCTAAGGTTGATATATGAAAATTAAAAAAAAAAAAAAATCATTGAGAATTTTGTATGTGCCATCACATTTTGTTCAAATTTAGAATACAAAACTGCAAATTTTGAAGTGCTGATTTATAATTAGCAATATTTTGATAAAATTATGATATTACTAAGTAAAAAGCAAATGTTGTAAGTAATTTTGAAACTTGTTTCCGTTCTTAAAATTAATGAATAAAATTGCAAATAAATTCCATCAAAGAAATAAAATAATTATTGCAGAAAGTTGAAATTGTAAAAAAAAAATTCATAATGCCAAAAAAGGGGGGCTATTCCTATCAAAATATATCCCTTGCGAGATAAGAAAGTAGTCATGAAAATAATATGTGTTAGAGGACATATTAATGTTAATGTGTTAAAAAAGGCAAAAAAATCATTGACAAATAATTTTATACTGCAACGTCCTGTTTCCCCTTTGGGTCAAGATCTAGTTAAATATGGAACCATTATGATGATTTCTTTCCCTGTACTTTAAGACAAAATGAGAATTACGTAGAAAATGTTCCCTTGACATTCCATTGAAAATCCTATAAAAAGTAATTCCGATACCTACGTTCAATTTGATGTTATTTTAAAAAAGAGATCAAGAACATTTCATATTCCGGTTTTAGAGAGACTGTACGCTTTGCAATATATTTCTTTTGTCAAGACAGGAAAAAATTCAAGTAGTTAGGTTCGTTCATATTACAGTGAAAATGACAATTTGAAACACCGCTTTTCATCGTAATTATCTTAAAACTCCTTTCATCTACCAGATCTTGACCTTAATTTGACATTATTTTAAAGATGAGGTCAAGAACTTGATTAATGCCGTTTTGGGGGGACTGTGGACATTCTATTTATGTATCATTAGTCAAAATGGAAAACAAAAACTCCGATATTTACTTATTTCCTTCATATTTCATAGAAAATGACAGTTTAAAACATTACTTTTCACAGAAGTGTTTAGCAACAATTTAAGCCCCGATACACCCTATCAATCAAAGCTATTGTTACATGTACGAAGCATCAGTGAACGAATTCATGTGAAAATGATAAACCTATATACTGCAAATGTAAAACAAGTTGTGATACCAAACGCTGCACGTGCAAAAAAAAAAAAAAAAAACACTACTAAAAATATAATATTGCCTGTGTTAAATTTATTGGTTTGACTTTCTCCAACTTTTCCACACAATTTTAAACTAATTGCATCAAAAGTCTTTGTGGCAATGAGTTACGAATTATGTCTTAACAACATATTAAAAATCGACAAAAATCGATCGGCTTGTTTTCTTTCTTAAAATCAATTTCAGTTTTGCTAATAACATTTAATGTATCTCATTTCACCTAGACTTATACTTTTTAAGACACTACGTCACAAGATGGCGATTTAAATGTCTAGCTCAGTGGTTAAAGTACTGGGCTTCTGAACCACAGATCATGAGTTCGTATCCGCCTTGAGCTTTTGTTCATGTTTGCTTAATGAAATTTTTGAAAATATGATTGCTCATCCAAAATTGAAGTTTTTTCGCGTTTTTGACTTATAAACTTCTTATTCATTATGCTATCTATCATAAAGAAGTTATTTTCTGCTGAATTCATAAACTATTGCAAGGCGTAATGAGCCACCTTCACAACGAAGTGAATCGGAAAACGATGAATACGCCAATGAACTACAATAACAATGAAATGTTATTATTTCTTGTACTGGGTACCGTATTTAAAATACTCGAATAAAAGGCAAACTATTTTTCAGGTTATCAAATAAAGTATTTATTAGTTATTTTTTTGATTTATGATATCATCATTAAAACCCTGTTTAAATGGTATTATATGAAGAAAAATCATTCCAACGAAAATGCATTAGAATGAAACAGTATCATGTTTAAGTGCCAAAAAGTCATACAATTAATTATGATCAAATTTAAATGTTACAAACGTTTTAACATTTTTTTTGGCTAATAGTACCCTTGTTTGAGAAACACAAACGGTGTGCTTTTATTTAAATTTATAACTTTTTTAACTGCTCAGACGGTTTTACTGTAGTGTGCGAATTGCCTTTAAGTTATTTTCTTGCCCAAATACTCATGATTTCGCATAGCAAAAACTCACTTTAACTTTTAAACTTTTTCCCTTGGTATAATCACTTTATATGTTAACGAAATACAATGAAAAAAATCTTCTGCAACTTGTTTTGGGTTTTGCAAATTTGGGCGTTCATTGAATGGACTATTTTAAAGATCATTTCTAACTAACCGTATTTCTATCTAAAATGTGAATAAAAAAAATCGTCGGTGGAACATTTTATTCAAATTGGCTTCGCATTCATTCAAATCCATTTCTGAATATATAGGTAATATTGTGTGTATCATTTAAAACATATTGTATTTGAAGTAGCCTACCTTGTTCCGTTCAGTTTTCATTTTAGAGAATTAATTTTAATGAACCGACATCACATGTACATACAAAATGACATTGGATTGGCACGAGATAAAGAAAAATACACATTATAGAGCAATTCATTTTTAAATACTATGTCATTTTGTGTTTAAAAAAAGGTGCATTTAGGTGTTTTTGCAGCTGTTACATTCATTTGACATCTCTCGTGCAATAAGATGTGCCCCTTGCTGAAATCTATAAGGTTTATATTTCTAAAACTTGATTCTCTTTTCGCGTGCATTATGATATCGATTATTTTGTAAATTTGTATAAATCTTGGACAAGTGCATGCATCTAGCACGTGTACCACATATACATCTCTATATAACACCATTTCAAACGGATCACATTGTTATATGATTTTCAGCTCAACCTCCAAAAGGTATGATATTTTGCATGGTTATGTCCTCATGTTTGTTTTCTTTTTTTTCGTGTATCTATTACTTGAAAAGCAAAGAAATTACTTTTGGTACTCTAACTTAATTGTTCAATTATGAATGCTACTCTATCGTTGATCTTTGTCATTTCTTTAATCAGATAAATATTTAAAATTGTTTTACTATACATGGGACCCAATATATTTTTTTTAATTTTAGAATTTTGACACTCTATATACCATGATGCCACAGAAAGCTGAAATTATTGCAACGTTAGCTATTCTGGCAACTCTCCTGCATCAAGGTATTGCATGCTTGGGTGAAATCGATTAAATATTGCTTTATATAGATTAAATAGTGCTTTATATATATATATAATTCTTAAATCTCATTGATATTTTTGGCAGTTATATGTAATTTGTAAGCCAATACCATATACATTTTAACTACTTATTTATGAAAGTTATAAAAAAACTTCTCTTTTACAAAACAAACTTAATTTCATCCAGGAGATCCTACTAGGTGATAACGTTCAGTAAAATTTACATAACTTTACGAGTATATTGCAGTTGGCTAGATGTTGTGGGAATCGGCTATTCAATTCATTTCTTCGACTTTGCTTAACATTATATTTCTGTATTTGTCCGCATAGAAATAAGTATGAAACGAAATAATTCACAATATGAACTGAATATGATCTTAGAACAAGACTCATGCATGCTATTCTATAGTCATAACAAAGTTTGGGCTAGGCTTTTTTTTAGAGGGTGGGGGGGGGGGGGGGCTGAGCTTAGGGGAAATGAGATCAAGTCTACGACGTACTTACACGAATTATAGTTAAAGAAAGCTTCATGCTGTTTTTTAACAAAGTGGGTCTTTCACCAATATCTAATCTACATGTAACAGTACTATAAAAATGTACAGTAGATCTCCATTTATTCTCTGATTTAGAGAGCATGGTTCATAAGAATAAATGAATCATAACACAAATATTTAAAATATTTTGTGTAGAAAATGTGATTTTCTCAGCTTTACTTTAGTGAATATGAACAAAAATCCTCAGGCGGATTTAAAATCGGGATCTGCGGTTCACAATCCCAATACTTTATCGATACCTGTAGGCTATGATGATATTTAAACAAATTAATCGATGCAAATAATTTCATACAATTTTTGAATCGTTTATGCTTAACTTTTGCATCTGATTATAACATATGAAGAAATCATTGAGAAAATTGTGTATTTTGGCACTTTCTACTCCATGAATTTTCATCCCATAACTTTACTATCTAATGTTAATTCTTCGATTATTACATGTATCACCTAATGTATATGTACATTGTTACATTGTATCAGTCCATATGTTCCATATGTTACAATGTCGAGTATATGAACTTAAAATATTTTTCTTTTTAGATTTGTAACATTTTCTTTTTAAGGACTATCCACTCCTGCGATAGGTTTTAGTGCAAGCCTCTCAAAGGATACCAATCTAGGCGACAATCATGCCATAAAATACGACAGAGTGCTGACTAATTATGGAAATGGATATGACCACTGGTCTGGACACTTCACAGCTCCCCTAAGAGGGCTCTATTTATTTTCCTGCACAGTCATGGCTTATAGTGGTGGCGACGTATCAGTTGCGATGGTTAAGAACGGCAGTGTTATGATGTATGCATATTCGAGTACCTCTTCATTTGATACAGGGTCTACATCGGTGGTACTGGCCTTGAATAGAGGCGACAGAGTCTGGATAAGGCGAAACGGTCATGGACGATACCTTCATGGAGTTTATAATATATTTTCTGGATACCTTATTTCTGAAAAAATATAAATCAAACAATAAAGATTTTTGTCTTTAAACCTGCATTTGAGTTTTTAAGAAAATTTCGTCAAATTATTTATGAAAACATTATTCTTTGAATTTATACGACTTTTCTGACAAGTCTGCTCTAATTTGTGTAAAACTATGAGAGTTTTAAGTGATTTTATTCTATGTTAAATTTGAAATGTCAGAGAACATTAGTGCAAAAAGGTAATCTTTAAGTTAATAATCAGGGGAACCTTTACTTTGTATTTATTTTAAATAGAATCAAGTTTGTAATAATACCATGATTAATTCTGATACAAACATAAAAGAGGAAAAAGGGGTTTATCGGTAAGTTGCACTTTAAGTGCAGAATAGTCAAGTTAAAAGGACCATAGCGTCGAAACATATTGGCCCTCAATTTTTGTTTTAATTTTTGGTTAAGCTGTGCGTATAGATAACAAAAATACTTAACCAAAAAAAGTAAGACTTCTGATTGCAGGACCCAACCCCATAAAATTACAAGATCGATTTTTCCATGTCATCTCCTGCTTCTTGAAGAAGATGACATATTTGAATTTAAACAAATTATATTGCACTTGTTAAGAAACTTGTTTAGATGATAACCATACGAAAGCAACATCCACTCCTTAAAGAACACAAAAAACCACAAAAAACAAAAAACAAATTTAAACCAGATAAAAACAACCGCAACTCACCCAATGAAACAAAGTATAGTAGGTAAACTATACTACCTACGCGACACAACCTAACAGAAAGCAGATCTTAACTACATCCCGGGTCTGCTGTGTGTGTCCGCTGAACGTCTGCTTCTGGTGTGCGAGGGCGGACTCAGAGCTGATGGAGATAAGACAGAGTAAGCAGACCATGATGCATATGGTGACTGTACGATCGCTACTGAAAAATGACCAAATGTCTATAAATGTGCATTTCGAATATACAAGGGGCGGGGCTTACGGGCGTTAAAGGAAAAAGAAGGGTCTGCTTTACACTTCAGTGTGAAAGCGGACCCCAAGGGCTGACTCCGCGTAAACCCTTTGCATTCATAACCATTTATTGAGAAGGCAACTACTATTATCAATCGGATATCTGTCTTTAAAATTTTGACAAAGTCTTTTTGTGTTTGAAGCAGCTTATATTGTTCTGTTTATTAAATGATTACCGTAACTTTCTTTTCTATGAGATGTAGTGATAACAAACAGTGTTCAAAATCAAAAGTCCAAAGGAAAAATACAAAACAGGAGCAGAGCATACACAGACCTCTACAAAAATTAGAGGTAGGATCAGGTGTCATGGAGGAGTGAGCATCCTCTGCTGACCGGTCACACCCGCCGTGTGCTCTTTGTCGTAATTGGGAAAACGGAAGAAAAATCCGTAGACAATTCGGTGATTAATAATGGCATAACAATGAAAAATGTCAGTCAGCATTATCTTAAACAAGAAATATGGGGAAAATTTTAATGATGCATGTAGCCAATGATTAATTGTTGGGTGGGGGTTGGAATGGAGAAGGAGATGGGGTTGAAATGGGGGTAGGATTTAGGATTATTAGGCTATTACATTTCGGATATTTGTATAATTATTGTTTAAGGTTTCTCCACCCTAGAAGCTTTTATGGTTTAATCAATGTAAATATTGTTTAAATTTGAAGATCAATATGTAAACAATCAAATTGAACTAAAATCTAGATATGTTGCAAATATTTTTTTCATGCTGTATGAGTTAACACATATTCACTATCAGAGCAATTATACCGACGACGGCTCCCCAATCAAACATCACATACATCCTTTTCTGATTTCATATATAAAAGCAAATATTTCCTGAAATGAATCAGAAACCTTTTTTCAAGTTTTTATTAACAATTTAAGGCCATGAAAACTTGCAAGTATGTATGTTATGACATTTACAGTACATTTTGATTCAATTTTTCAACCTCGAAAAAATACAGTTTAGCATCTTAAAATGTCTATATCTTTTTCAATAGTGGTTCAAACCCACTCAAAAATGGTACATCTGTAATTCATTATATATCCTATTGAAATATGCAAAGAAATTATTACCTTGCCAGGTAAAAAGTGTTGAAATATGGTATATGTACATAAATGCCTTATACGGTTTTATCAGTTTTTCATTATATTCTGTGGTTCCATCTAAAACAATTATCTAAATTGTTCAGTATAATTGTCATTTCACTTTAAATAACTTGAATATGTGTTGAAATACAACTGAAAATGAAGATATATTGCCAAAACCATGAATCACATTAACTAATATTAAAGCCGATAACGGTAAAAGAGTCCGGAATGCTCCCGATGACGTCAAGCGACATTCAAAAGTCTTAATTCTGTCTTAACAGGAATGCAGTTTATTTCTCTGTACAAACATCTACAATATCATACAAATCAATTATAACAAAAGATTCAACAACAACAGTTACTGTAGTTTAACTAATTTCTGTAGATGTTTATCCCCTCTGTTTTACTCAAAACATTGTACGAAAGCAAATATATTTGTTTACCAATAAACTAAGAGTCTGATTAATTTTTTTTAATAATAAAAATTATTTTATTTAAAACTTGCATGAAATTTGCAATAATCTTATGCATAATCAAGGCAAAGAGAAGGTATTTTTCACTTCGTTCTTCATGTTTATAACAACTCCATCTATACTCTGTCCCAAGATACTGCTTCCACCAATTATTGCGTAATATCTCGATAATCATGAATACGTTTTCGCCCAAACTACATTCATTTACTAAAATGATAGAAAGTCCAGATGTCGACTATCTGTTTTAAACTGTTTCAAGTTCCAATACACAATGAAACATAGTACATTGTAGGTCTACGGAGATTTTGCGTTGCAAAAGACATTAAAGTACCCTGGATAATGACGTTAAAAAATTGTGCGAGGTGTTCCGAGTACTTCCGAATGGAGAAAAGAAAAGAAAAACTTTTCCCATTTTGAATCTCCGTACGATGTTTGTTTTCGTTCCTCTGAAAGTTTCCAGTTAAAAGCAGATTATGATATCGATGAAGAAATCTGGGATTTTTTCCTTTTGATCGATTTGAATTGTGATTCATTGACATTGTTTATTTTAATTACAAATCATCAATAAGTGTTGGAAGCAAAAACTTGGACAGATTATAATATACATATATATTACTGTAAGTTGAATTGAACACGGAAATCACTTGCAGAGGTTGAATTGATCATTGAAATATAATAATTAACTATCCCATTTTTCTATTGTTAATTATGATCATCGATCAGTCGAGAACTTGAGGTTTTAGTAATAAAATGCAACTATACTTTTACTTAAAATAGCCATAAAATCCATAAAAAGATTAGATAACAATTTTATTGTTTTGTAATTCAAATTTTAGTACAAAGACTGGAAACACATTTAAATCAAAGTACTGATAGTACTGAAAAGCGCTAACCTAGCTTGGTTCTAAAGGGAAATTACTTTGTGCAAGCTTAGTTAGAAAGAATCGATTTGATTTTTCTATATTTCAGCTTCTGTATAGGCACTATCTTTCCTCATCACTGCGTGGCAGCCCCTGCAATGATGTACGTAAGCCCCGCACCTTAGATTCGCAATAGCCCGTATATTATATTCACAATAGCCCGTGCATTTATGTCTGTAAATCCCTGAAACTGGTTCCGTAACCAGTTTAAATGATGTATATTTCTGCTCATAGGGGGCGGTTATTTGATGCACCGGAAGTAGAAGTCTAACGACAATAAAGCGCTTAGCTATGCTTAGCGCTTTAAAAATCCTTCTTCACTGCATACGAGGGTTGTTCGGAAATTATTTAGGCAACACAAATATTTTCCTTTCTTAGTGACGAATTTTTGTGAAAATTGGCAAAAACATTGAAGAAACTTCATGAACAAATTGAACAAAGTAATTTTATGAAAATATTAATATTTTCTTTAAAGGTCAACTGAAATGAAATTTCACTTTTCTTTATTTTACCGACTTGTACTTTCCAAATAGGGCCCAAAAATCGATCAATACCGTTTATTTGGTAACATTAAAGCGTATTTGCTAAATAAGGGCGAATGAAGTTGTCACCCGAGAAACCCGGTCAACAATTTATTGCGAGTTATCTCCCTTGACACGAACCCGCCATATTGAAACTACAGACGCTGATACGTCACTCTTCAGACGATAGAGAGGAAAGAAACAAGAACATGGTGTTGTGTGCGACGCCGAACTGCGATATTCGGTACGGACAGGGGGTGTCCATGTTTTCTTTTCCTGATGACCCCAAATTATGTCAGATTTGGGTAAGAAAACTGAAAATTGTGAACTACTGGCCCTCCAAGCACTCTAAGCTGTCTGAGAGACACTTTACCCCCGTTAGTTTTATCATTGAGCCAGGCAAAGCACGATCTTTTGGATATACTCGTCTTCATTTAAAGAAAGACGCAACACCCAGTATATTTGACTACACGCTAATAAAAGTAAAAGGGCAGAAAAGGAAAACATCGGAAGCTAGTACGCGTTTACCAAAACAGGATCGTTCATCCAAGGCCTTGGAAAAACGACGTGCACTTGACGTAAGAAGTTAATATTAGGAAGTTATTGGACAATTACATTGCATTCAAAGTTCCTATTCTTTACCATATAATTTTTTTTTAAACCACTAATTACGACTTTGAAATTACAATGGGGTATCATTTTAACTCAACAATATTTTACAGATTCAGGAGCTTGAAAATGACGTGGAAATTATCCATCCCCCTCCCTGTCAGTTTCAGGAAAGCGTCAGCGAGGAGACAAGCACAGACGACGGAGAAGACGCGCCCAAATTTGAAATATCTACACAGACTTCCTATGGCTTAGTGGTAAAGCAAATATTGAATATGACATAACTTTATAGAATTTAATTTTCATTTATTTATTCTATTCCTTTAATATTGATTTATTAAGACTTTGAAAACTGACAATACAGTTGATGAGCCCTAAAAATAAATAACGGTGAAATTTTGTTTCAGGTTGCTCATAATTATATGATACATGCAATGTCAATGAATAATAATTATAAATATTTTATTTTAGAAACGCAGGCATGTCTCTATACAAACGGAAATTCGTCCCTGTATGAAATCTATTAGTACTCAAACATAACAACATCATTTATCAGATGACCATGCGCCTGTTGAACTTGAAGAAAGTTTTGAGTCATCGGCCACTACAACCTCTGAAGCTTCAGAATGGGCATCCCCCGAGATTGATGAAAACAACAATCTGGATTATCAAGAGGCCCCACCAAGTCACCACAGCAGAAAATTCATCGTTTTTGATGAATGTTTGGATCAGCTGCTCCAGTTATGTACCATCTCTGTGAGAAAATGTGACATTCAAAAAATGTTGTTGGGACAATATTGGTTGTTTCTAGGGTATGTGTCTGTGGGGAGGCTTTTACATGAGAATCACAGTCCTTAACTGGATCAATGTCCACTGGAAACTTGGTCTTGTCAGCAGCAATTTTATTTTGTGGCTGTAGTATCAAGCAAACTTTGGTCATGTTTCGGCACGCCAATGCATCCTGTTTCTCTGAGAGAACTTTCCACAATATTCAGCAACATTACCTTGTTCCAGCTGTGGAAAGGGTTTGGAAAACTCACCAAGATGCCTTATTTGATTTGATAAGACGACAGAATGAAGCTGTAGTTGTTGGAGGAGATGCTAGGTGTTGTTCGCCAGGACACACAACCAAATATGGATCTTGCAGTCTTATGGATCTGGAGCGGAGACAAATCCTTGATGTTCAGCTTATTCAGGTAAAACAAAATGTTGCTTGAAAGCTTTATTAGTTGCTCAATAGATAAAAACAAATATTAATTGGTTGAACACAAATTTCTCTCATTTAAATATGTTTTATATATCTTGTTATAAACCATGTACTTTTAAAAAACCTAGAGTAATGAAGTCAAAAGTTCATATTGGATGGAAATGGAGGGTTTATTATGGTGCCTTCAGAAATTGGAAGAAGAGGGTATGGTAATAAGTGACCTTGTTACTGACAGACATCCCCAGATTAAAGCCTACATGAAGAAAGAGAGGAATGATATCAACCATTGGTTTGATGTGTGGCATGTGGCTAAAGGTAACTTAACTTAGCTCATTAAGCTGATTTTTTAATATACAGTATTCATATATATTATTCATATTATTAACATAATAAATTATTTCACAGAATTAATGTTGTATTCTAGGTGTGTTCAAAAAGCTGGAGACTGTTGGTACATGTACGAAGAAGTGCGAGCTAGTGGGAGAT
This sequence comes from Magallana nippona, assembly GCA_033439105.1. Lineage (NCBI taxonomy): Eukaryota > Metazoa > Mollusca > Bivalvia > Ostreida > Ostreidae > Magallana > Magallana nippona. The sequence goes on along the minus strand of CM065921.1, from coordinate 32,780,623 downwards.
TGGGCCCAGTCAGTCTCAAACCACCTATACTGGTGTGCATCATCTGCAGTGACGGAGATGGGGAATTGGTGTCCGAGAAATGGCTGTCTGTCCTCAACCATATCACTGATGTTCATGAAGGTCATGGAAAGCGATTTCCCAAATGTTTACATGGTGAGCTAGAGGATAGAGACTGGATCAAGAACGGTAATTTTTTTTTACATAAAACTTGAGTTAAAAATATGAATACAATGCATGAAATAGTATAGATCAAAACAAACATTTTTTCTCTTCAATTTTTAGGAAGTTTGGCTTTTCTAGAGATGGAAAAAATTGTGAAAGGCAAACTATTGGTGAATGACATCAAAAAGCTTTCCCCAGCCGAGCAAACTTCAGCACTTAAATCCTATCACAATGTTGTGTGTCACTTTGCACCAAAAGCATTGCACTTCTTCTATGCTCCAATGAAGGCTAGGTAAGTTGATTTATTTAATTCTGTTTAAAAAGACAAAATTCAAAGTGATTTCTGAAATATTTATTTTTGAATATAATATTATAATATATGGCACTGTTCATCTCTATTTCAGGCTATATATTGCTGCCTTACACTTCAATGAGAACTCCTATCGGGATCAAGCTGTAAACAGAAATGGGGAGCCAATATACTCAATATCATATCCAAAAGGCATAAAAGGTGCTGGTATTCCAAAGGAAGTGAAAGTTCAGCAAACGTACAGTAAGTAAACTTACTAAGATTTAGTTTTGTAATTTACTTCTATAAATTTTACAAAATAAATCATTATTATATCATGATCATAAATTATGTACCCATATATTTGTTTTCAGATTATGCACTAGTCTTGATGGAAGAAGTGGTCAAAGTGAGACTGGAGTTGGGTTCCTACCGAAATTCCAGGAGTAATCGGGAAGCTGCCATGAGGAATTACCCAGCTCCAATAGCAGACTCCTATCCACACGTCCCAAAGACGGAACTTGTTGAACGCCACGTCTGTCATTTTAACAAAAAGTGAAGATTATTAATAAACTGAAATGAATGAATCGAATCTAATGTTCTAAACGTTATTAAAATCATGACATTTTTAACAAAATTTGTTAAATTAATTGTTGGATATTTTATTTACAGACAGTTTAGAAGACTTTACAAACAATATTAATTTATTTCAAATGCCAGTTTTAAACTGCAAATGAAAGGGATAACCAGGTAATTATGATTTATGTACATACATGTAACGCTGTTCCTATAAACTCCCTGATGGGTACTTAAAACTACAGTATTGTTGAGAGGGAAAAGCAGTTCTAATCTTGTTAACAATACAAGATGGCAGAATCATCCTGTTGTTTTTCTCCAGTCGCTGCCAAATCCACCGAACAAACCGTCGATATGCTAGGTGCCTGTAAACACTGAGAATACAAAAATGTTACGTCATTAGTTTTTCTAGTTAATATCTAAATTAATTTCTTCATATATATAAAATAAAAACAAAATTTAATTAATTTAATTTGGGATATTGTATAATAGATATTGTTTCTATTGTAGATGTGAATCAAGAATGTGATAGTGGGATATTTACTTGTGTACAAATTCATTTTCTTTCTAAGGTCCATTTTCATGTAAATATTCATAAAAGGATGTTTCCAAGACCCATCTGTTAAGGCAATTGGCTACAATCCCCTCATGTTCTGTGATGCACTTGACACTGGCCATCTCTAGTCTAGGCTCAATAGCAGGATAGAAATGGCAGCACTTGCACTCTCTTGCAGTAGGCATAATAGTACAATTTTCACAGGAACACCTGCATTACAAAATAAATGCTTACTTTATCATTACTTATTTCTATCCAGTATATTAACTGTATTAAGATGCATTTACCAGTCCATATCTGACGGTATATTTTCAGTCTCCGTTGGGTCTTCGTCGTCAATTTGCGACGGCTCCGAGTCACTGTCTTCATTAAAAATCTGTTGAGACGGTTCTTTTCTTCGTAAAGGTTCGTACTGATAGGGCTGTACATTTAATTTAAGGCATATGTCTATTTCTTGTATACTTTCATCCGAGTCACTTTCGTTGGATTCGTAATCAACGCGCGACGCCATGTTCCACTAAAGGGCAGATAACTCGCAGCAAACTTTTTACCTGAACGTTGCGTTTTCGTTAATTTCTACCTGTGCATCAATGAGGTGAAAAATAATAAAAGTGTGGTAATTTTTATTTTAAAGTATACTTATTAAAAACGCTTTCTTAAAAAAAAAAATTAAAAATCGTTTCAGTTGACCTTTAAAGGTAGCGTAAACACATTTTTAGTGTCAATTGTATCACATTTTAACAAGACATATCAAAATCGTTCCATTTTTGTTATGTTTTGTTTACATGTTGTGTTAATTATTTCAATATTTATCGTGAATTTGTTCCCCTTTGCTTATCTTTGCTGATATTGACCCCCTACCCCCTCCCCACCCTCACCCCCCCCCCCCCCCCCAAAAAAAGTACCAATAAAGAAACCCAAACAAAACAAAAACAACCAAAAAACATATTTTGACCTTTTTATCTCACCGAGACAAAGTCAGGGGGAGCTTATGCTATACCCCCGGCGTCGGCGTCGGCATCTGGACCTGGTTAAAGTTTTTGTTGCAGGTCCTGTATCTAAGTTATTACTTATCCTATCTTCACCAAACTTGCATTGATTATGCATCTGGACCTACTTATGTACTTGAATGACTTGGATGCTGAATCTGGGCCATGAATTTTAGATGCTGGAGGAGGTTAAAGTTTTTGGAGCAGGTTTAAGTTTTTGGTGCAGGTGCCTTTTGATAGCAATTTCTAAGTTACTACTGGTCCTAACTCCCCCCCCCCCCCCCAAACTTGCATGGATTGTGCGTCTTATGATACTGATGCACCTGACAAGCTTCAATGCTGAATCTGGGCCAAAGTTTTCGGATGCTGGAGGAGGTTAACGTTTTTAGAGTTGGTTAAAGTTTTTGGAACAGATGCCCTCTGATGATTATATCTTAGTTGTTACTGGTCCTAACTTCACAAAACTTGCATGGATGATGCGTCTTATGATACCGATGCATCTGACAGGCTTCACTGCTGAATCTGTGCCATAGGTTTCGGATGCTGGAGGAGGTTAAGGTTTTTGGAGCTGGTTAAAGTTTTTGGAGCAGGTGCCCTCTGATGATAATATCTTAGTTATTACTGATCCTAACTTCACCAAACTTGCATGGATGATGCGTCTTATGATACTGATGCACCTGACAGATATGGATGCTGAATCTGACCCATAGGTTTCGGATGCTGGAGGAGGTTAAGGTTTTTGGAGCTGGTTAAAGTTTTTGGAGCAGGTGCCCTCTGATGATTATATCTTAGTTATTACTGGTCCTAACTTCACTAAACGTGCATGGTTGATACATCTTATGATAGTGATGCACATGACAGGCATGGATGCTGAATCTGAGCCATAGGTTTCGGATGCTGGATGATGGAACAGGTCACATGTTTAATAGATAATAGTACAATTTCAAACTTAATAGTTGATTTAACTATAATACATGTATAAATGAATCGCAGAGGCAGCTGCAGATGCAGAGCCTGATTTCCGATATCAAGGATGCTAAAAAACATATCTTAGTTATTACTAGTCCTAACTTCACCAAACTTGCATGGATGGTAAGTCTTATGATACTGATGCTCCTGATAGGCTTGAATGCTGAATCTGAGCCATGGGTTTCGGATGCTGGAGGAGGTTAAGGTTAAGGTTTTAAGAGCTGGTTAAAGTTTTTGGAGCAGGTGCCCTCTGATGATTATATCTCAGTTATTATTGGTCCTAACTTCACTAAACTTGCATGGTTGATACATCTTATGATAGTGATGCACATGACAGGCATGGATGCTGAATCTGAGCCATAGGTTTCGGATGCTGGAAGTGGTTTAGTTCTTTGGAACAGGTCACATGTTTAATAGATAATAGTACAATTTCATACTTAATAGTTGATTTAACTATAATATAAATAAATCTTGTATGGATGATGCGTCTTATGGTACTGGTGCACCTGACAGACTTTAATTCAGAATCTGAGCCATAGGTGTCAGATGCTGGATAAGGTTTAGTTATTTTGGAAAAGGTCAGGTGTTTTAAAGATAATACATGTAGTACTATTTCAAACTTGTATGGTTGATTATGCTATAATATAAATAAATCGCAGAGGTAGCTTCAGTTGCAAAGCCTGATCTCCATTATCAAAGATGCTAATAAAATCTCCTATCTAACTCAAACCTGCTTGATAGATGTGTTTGCTGTTAAATGATATCACATGATTCCTATGATATAGTATTGTATGATGTGATACACTTTTGTTTATATGATGCAATATTATATCATATATTATATTGTAAAGAGTTATTTGATATGATATGATATTGTATCAATTTTTTTTGTACATTATGATATAATATTGTATCATAATTTTGTTATGTATAGTATTGTATATTATGATACAATATTGTATAATATGATATTGTATTATATATCATTTTATCACATGATATTGTTTCATATGATATTGCAATATACGATATTGTATCATATGATACGATATTGTAAAATACATGTATATGGTATCGTATCATATGATACGATATTGTATAATGTGATATTGGTTTATATAATGTATAATTATATCACATGAAATTGTATTATATGATATTGTAATATATAATTTTGTATCATATGATGCGATATTGTATAATATGGTATTGATTATATTATACAATTATGGACTTCATTGTAGGTCGATATTTGGTTATATGGACCAATGTCAAGTGATATCGACCGAAGACATAGAAAGTGATATCGACCGAGCTTGCGAGGTCGATATCATTTAATGTGTCTGAGGTCGATATCACTTGACATGGGTCCATATAACCACATATTGACCGTGCAATGAAGTCCATAGTTGTTATATCATATAATCACTAGCAGCACAGTTATGGCTGTCAAGAATTTCATTTAGACGAAAAAATCTGGGCATTGTACATTGTGACGTGAAAATAATCTGCTATCCTTTAAAAAACTAAACGCATCAATTACCAATTAAAGCTATCCTCATTTCAATAATCACTACTGACATATAACATTATTTACAACGCCGTCATCATTTTTTTTAATAAAAAAGCCTATGCAGGCTACTGTACATACTGTATAGAAGCGAAAGGCATAGCTTACTATGACGTCATCTGCCTCTTGATGACGCACAAAGTGAACGGAGAGTAGGCTATCAATATCAGTTTTACAATGAACATTATCTAGAGATTATAGGTAAAGGGAAAAAGATAGAAGAATATTTCGCAATATTATTATTTTGATAATCTGTATTTAAAAATTCCTGTTGGTGCAATGTCTTTACAATACCTATTTTTGTTGATACTGCCGAGTCGTGTGATATCATATTCCGCGGACGCGCTTTCGCATCGATATCGGAAAAGGACGAATGTCACGTGATGTAATTTCAGCCAATGAAAATGACGATTATTATTGTCTTATATAATATAATATATTACTATACCACATGATATCGTATTATATGATATTATGCAATGTTTTATCAAATTATATTGTATCGTATGATACAAAATCATATTATGTATCAAATATGTTACTATATCATTCAATACAATATCATACTATATTATACAATATAATATCATACGTTACAATGTGATGTGATGTATTATGTGATATGATATTGTATCATATAATCCTATATTGTATCATATTTTATATATTATGATATTGTTTTACTTGATCAAATACAATAATTTATATTACGATACAATGTCAAATGTTACAATATCATATTGCATCATTATTTATTACAGTAATATATTTTATTATATGATATATATTTTAAGTATCATAGGATGCAATATCATATTTTATGTTATTGTGTTGATAAACATTGTATCTAATAATACCTTATGAAATGAACTTATGATTATCATACAATACATAACATATGAAATACGATATTGTGTCAAAATGCATGAATATCCAAGATCATTAAGTATGATTTTCATATAATATGATAAAGGTGGTCTCATAAAGATGATGCCCCATAAAGGTGATGCCTCATCTCGGTGAGCTTTGTAATCTGTGATTACCTATGTTTGTATTATAGGCCCGCGAGAAAGGTATACTAAGCTTTTTTCCATAGCCATTTCTGTTTGTGTATATATCTCTGTCTGTCTTTCTGTCTGTCTGTGTCTCTCTCTCTCTCATTCTCTCTCTGTCTCTGTCTCTCTGTCTCTCCCTCTCTCTCTTTCTCGTTGGCTGTAAACCATTTATGGTTTAAAAACTTGTGATTTAAATCATGGTGTCTGAACTTCATCATAACCTCTATATTGATAGATTGTTGATTTTGATCATTAAATTTCGTTTCATTATTAAAACCACACCCCTAATTTTGATTATTCCGATTAAGATTCTCCTATCCCTAGTCTCAAAATATTTTTGTCATCATAAAAATGTTATTCGTCCTTCAAACTTTATAAATGAAATGAAATAAAAAGTGATTTATTGATGTTACCCATGCATTTGACAACATTATCACAGGTTTGCCTTAGATGAATAATGGAATAAATATACAATCTTAGATAAAATTCAAAAAATGTTTGTACAGGTGCATCGTCTGCTCGAACCCCTTTGCCTTAGATAGTTAAAAGCTATAGGTCACTGTGGACCCACTAAGCCATTTATTTCGTTGAATAACTGTTCGAACTATTATTTAAATTTTTAACATTAGAAGACTAATTAAATTTGTGTATGTAAAAGACAAATTTATGGTACGAATAAAAAAAAATCCGGATGATTTAGAGTCATCGGACATTGCTAAGGAACGGATTTTGTTAAAGCAGAATCGTCTTTCTTTGATTGATTTTTACACAATCGGGGCGAATACACTCCAGGTTAAAATGAATTGGGGAAGAATACATACATGGCGTGCAAATTCATTTGGATTCGCGAAGCACATATTATAGTCATTAATTAAATTGTTCATACTGTGTGGGACAATTCATCAATGTTTAACATTTACTAAATAATAGTTTATAGCCAAACTAAAAAAAACCCCCAAAGGTATATGATTAGTAATTTATTGACAACCGAGCCTCCTTAAGAAACCACGACTCTATCTGCATAAAACTAGCATGGATGTTAATTGGGGTTGCAAATTTTCAGATTGGCTGTTGTTTGTCATCATGAGGTACCAGTACTCTATGCCTCTTTATGATAACCATAAATATATATTTTCCAAATGACTTAAATAATTAAAATGTTCTAATTTTAAAGTAGTACCACACAGTAACTATGGTCTCTACCTTTTGTGATATTGCGTCGTACAATGCATTATCCCAGTCATGCTTCAGATGTTGTATGTTGCCTAGGTTCCGAATGACCACGCCGTTTTGTGAATAAGCTTTAACCAAACTTGCATAGATAGAGTTTTGAGAAATGCATGATTGTCATGTTTTAGATGTTGCATGTTTTGTTCGGACCAAAACAACTCCTATGTAACAATTGGCGTTTAACTAACCTACTCAAAACAAGTGTGAATAATAGTCCAATCCGCACTTTGCAAAAGTTGTTTCCCTTTGCAGGGTCAATCTACATTTAAAGGTCATCTTTAAAAAACCTTGCTTTCACCAATTGTTTTCAATACTAGTATGCACATAAACCCAGAAGAAAAGCGTTTGTAGTAAATGTATGGCAAAGTGTAGCTTGAGGTTAATCTTTGTTGGTTTTATGTTTTTTTAACTACTGACTTCATTGTGTCTATCATATCTACCTCTTAATACAAATCATTCAGACCTTTGGCCAAGGTACATGATGCACCATTAACACGAAAAGTAATTGACAGTGTACTTACAGAGAAAACTCGTTTGCCAGTCATGCATAATTATGCATCTTAAGTTTGCTTTATTTTTCCTTCCTTTAAGAATAACAGATGAAACACTGATGAAAACATTAATATTTGAATGTCGTGTAGGATTGAGTTTGTTCAAACTATGAGACATAATCAAAAATAAAGCCATAAAAAAATTCATGATGGCAATACGATGTATTTTCGAAGAAAAGTCTAAATCATGAAACCCCTTCACCTTTATGCTATGCTATGAAAGTATCAAATATTAGTAATTTAAATACTCTAATACTACTGTCAGAACACAGAAAGCCAGGGATATATATTCAAGGTACATATGTCAATATAGATTAAAAATAAACTTTGCATTAAATTATATAATAAGCTTATATACGAATATTTGATGTAATGTCTCTTAGTATTTGAGGTTTTTTTTTCTGTTCTATATAATTTCAGGTACTAGGCAGGACCTGGAGAAATCAGAAAATACGACTGAGAATAATGAATCACCAGCACTAAGTATTCATCAACGAAATTATTCAGTTAAAGTTCAAAAATGCCTGGGAAGAGTTCGTCTGAAAAGTATGCAATGGAATTCTGGGGAAAAATTGACACGCCATTGTAAAGTTCCAAGGTCGATGTGTGCACATCGTCAATCCCACTGTGATTCTGCTTATAAGTGAAATATATATAAGCTCATTTTACAATTTGTTAAAGATATGCATACGCACTTGTTTCGAAGTTGATAAAGTTTTTGTTTTTGTTGTTTTTATTTCAAGAGAGAAGGAAAGGGTAATGAGAAATTGGCAGTATTTGGTCACAGCCCTCTCTCTCCCACATGCACTCCTCTCTCACAGCTGTCACCCCCTTTTTCTCGCCACTCACATTCCGCCCTATCCCCATCCATATTTCTCTCTCTCCCCACTCATAATCTACACCCTCTCTCTCCATGAGAATGGGGATTGTGAGTAGGGAGGGAGAGAGTGGGGAGTGTGCGTGGGAAGGGAGAGAGAGAGGGTGTATGAGTGTGGAGAGAGAGAGAGAGAGGGGGAGTTCGAGTAGAAAGAGAGAGGGCGGAGTGTGAGTGGGGAGGGAATGTGTGTGGATACAGAGATTTGGAGAGAGAGATGAGTTTGCGAGTGGGGAGAGAGAAAGAGCGGGGGTATGAGTGGGGAGAGAGAGGGTATGAGTGGGAAGGGGAGAGAGAGGGGGTGTGAGTGTCGAGAGAGAGAAGAGAGGTGGCGTGAGTGGGGACAGAGAGAGAGAGAGAGAGAGAGAGAGGGGGGGGGGTGAGTGGCGAGAGAGGGTGTTAGTGGGGACAGAGAGAGAGAGGGGTTGTGAGTGGAGAGGGAGAGAGAAAGGGTGTGTGAGTGAGGAAAGAGGGGGTTGTGCGTGGGGGGAGAGAGAAAGAGGGGGTTGTGGGTGGGGATAGAGAAAGAGGGTGTGAGTGAGGAGAGAGGGAGGTTGTGGGTGGGGATAGAGAGAGAGGTGTAAGTGGGGAAAGAGAGAGAGGAGGAGGGGTGTGAATGGGGATAGAGAGAGAGGGGGTTGAGTGGGGAGAGATAGAGAGCGTGTAAGTGAGGAGAGAGGGGGTTGTGGGTGGGGAGAGAAGAGAGGGTGTGAGTGGAAAGAGAGAAAATGGTGTGTGGGGAGAGAGACAGAAAGGGAAAGGGTGTGAGTGGGGAGAGAGAAAAAAAGGGTGTGGGCGGCAAGAGAGAGGGGGTGTAAATGGAAAACGAGAGAGAGATAAGGGTGTGAGTGGGGAGAGAGAGAAAAGGGTGTGAGCTGGGAGAGAGAAGGGGGTGTGAGTGGTGAGAGAGCGTGAGAGAGAGAGAGTTTTGGAGAGATGTGTGGGTGTATTTTAAAACACTAAACATTATACAACATATTTAAAATTTATGGCTAGCAGAAAAAATGTATCCACAATTTTTGAAATAGATCTTATAGGAAACATTACTACAGTAATTTCAAAGTTTTTTTTAACATGATAAATATTCAACTAGATTTTATTTTTAAAGTACATGTTATTTTATAACAATCATCTAAAATTAATAGAAAAAACCGAGTTCTCAAAACTAAATGTATGCGAAATTAATTTATAAACAAAATAAAAAAAATAAATAGTGAAATTTCTGTGAACTCTGTTTCAACATTTGAAACATGTATAAAGTTATTGAGAAAATTGTGTACTACGTTTAATTCTAAGGCATACAAAGTCCTCTTTCCTCCATGAATTTTCATCCCATTACTTTACTGTTTCATTCTCCGATTATTATCACCTAATTTATATGTAGATTGTTAAAATGTGTCATTCCCCTTATGTATCATATGCTGTATCATGGAGAGGGCGATTTCTCTTTGAAGTTCTGAATTTGATATATCCAGTTAAAATAAAAGGGGTGGAGCTTATGTGTGCGTTATCTTCCATTGCAATAACTTGTTATCGCACATTTCAAAATGAAAACAAAATGCAAACACAAATTTATTTAAACAAATAGAAAGCAAAATTTCATACATATTTACATGTATGTATGTTCAGAAACTTAACTGACTTTAGTGTTCAATTTTCAAAAATCGTCACACAAATCAAGATTAAATATTAAAAACAAATTTTAGTTTTAAAATTTAAAACCACGCGTACGGTTGGTTAATTCTGTCATGACCCTTTTCTCAGCTTTTCCGATGTATTCCGATTTTGTTTCCCGCAGATTTTCAGCGCACACAGTTTCTTGGACGTGCAAATTTTCTCCACAGGGCGCTTTTGTACTCGTTTGTACTTTTGGACTTACATGAATGACCCGTACTCTCCATAATAGCCTTCTCATCCATCCAAGCGCAGTACAACTAATTGACACAAGCACGCTTGCCACTGTGGTTAGTAAAGTTTTCAACGAGACCCTTTTTTACATATGATCTTCATTAAGCTCTTTATTTTGTTTACACCAACAGCTTGCGCACCATATCGAATAAGGTTCCCTGCAAACGGAGATCTGTAAAACTCTCCGTTATTTCAAAGCGCATAGAGGTACACATCTCTCTCCTTAAGAAAAAAACCACAAAATTAAAAAAAAATCGCATAACATATTGAAATTAAATTTCATCATAATTAAACCCTTAACGTTTATATCAAAACAAATAAAGTATAGTATTTTTTGCCAGACCTACCTGGTTGACAGTAGTGACGAATATCCTTACTCTGCAGAGATAAATGAGCTAGTCCACCCTTAAACGTCTTGTTAGATCCGCCGACAACATGATACATGTCTGCAATATCTCTCAGTTTAAAAAGTTTCAAATAGGTACTCAAGTGTGGCCACATTCAAATTTGGGAAATACTGCAGGAAAATCTACAATTTTCAGCTATTATTAACGACCATGGTATGTTTGATGATGCGTATGTGCTAAACGGTGGGGCCGAGGTGTACAAATTACATATGTATAGAAGCAGAATATTGTGCCATACATTATAAGTAATTACAATTTGTATTGTTTCAAACTTGAGTTTTGTGAAAATGTTAAGGCACATATTGATGCTTCTTGGCACTAGCTCTTTACCTCGGTCATCCTCCCCAGTGGTAACGTTTACGCAAGTCAGGTCTTTATGTTCTTCAAATCCTCTCAGCCCAAAAGGTTTACACAGTCATGTAAAAGGACACGGTGTATTGCAAAGTTTCTGCAGTCTTGTTTCCAAGCACATCTCTCTACCATAGTAAATGGGGTAATTGGGTCTCCTTGTTCAGTTTTGTTCCTTATCCTTTAAATAGGAGATACTTCATCTTAGAGTTTTACTGAAACCTGCAAATATTAAGTCCGAGAAAAAATTAATGTCGTGTCTGTTGTTTTACCTTAAATACCTCAATAATCCACAGACAAGATAATAAACCGATTTAGGTGGATATTCACTTCCGTTCTTTTTATGTGCGTCATAAACAAAGCGCGTCAATGAACAGCTCATCGTGGAAACATCCATGTTCAGCAGTTCGGATACTGAAAATTCAAGTGGCACACTCTTGTTTTTCTCTTGGCGCCACTTTTCGAAAAAACACCAAATGTCTAACGAATGTTTTTTCTTTGTATTTTGATTTTCTTGACTTGTTATTTACTTATTTATTTCGGAACCCAAAATTTCTTCAAAACGCCGTTTGTTTCAAAATTATTACTAGATTTCATGAATACCGTCAATGAGTTCCTTTTCTTTCTCAATTGCATCATAAATCTGTGAAAGAGTAATGTCGTTCTAGGTTAATTGCAGAAAGTCAAGTTCATCAAAACTTATGGTCTCAAATATCTCGCCCATCTTGCGTTGTCCTACTGCAAATGTCGTCTGCACACCAGTTGGGATGTACCACAGTGCTTTGCGATAGTGGGCGGAGTTAACGAAAGAAATTTCTGAACTTTTCTAGAGTTTGTTACATGCACTACTGTAGTAACCGAGGCATTCCAAGCACACTCGGAAGGCCTCGAAAACCAAGCTAGTTTAACGAAAGGTAGGCGGGGTTGTCCATAATACAAATTATTTATAGGACAGTTACTCGTTACATCCCATTGGGCAAGACTCGTTGCTGTGCAACTCGTCTTAACCCAATGGGATGTAAGATAAATACAGTTATCACTGGTAAACTGTTCTCCAAATATCAATTAAAATATGATGGAATGAAATATTTTCTTATTAAATTTTAAACAGGTTTTAAAGGACTATCCGTTCATGCGATAGGATTCAGTACAGTCCGTTTGAAGGATGCTTTCTAGGAGACAATCAAACCATAAAATATGACAGAGTACTAACTAATATTGGAAACGGATACGACTTGTGGTCCGGACACTTCACTGATCCTCTTTAGGGACTCGATATGTTTTGCTGCACCTTCATGGTTGTAAATGGTCATCGCATACATGTATCAGTCGTGTTGGATGAAAACGGCCAAGAGATGATGGTTACAAATTCGAGTAATTCTGCATCAGAGACAAGGGCTACATCGACGGTACTGGTCTTAAATAAAGGCGACATAGTACGGGTAAGGCGTTACACCTACGGAGGATACATTCATGGAAATTATAAGATATTTTCTGAGTTTCTTATTTATGAAAAAAAAAATAAATTTAAAAAGGTTTCAATTTATGTTATTTCAAATTAATATATATTTATCTACAGGAAATATTGAAAATCCTATAGTATTTTCTAAAATCCTCTAGGAATTTTATTTCCTATAGGAGAATGGTATTTCCTGTATGAATTTGATTCAGACAGATAGTATTCCAAAAGGAAATTAAGATTTCATATCGGATTTTATCAAATCCCATCAGAATTGAAATTCCTATGGGAAGTTCTTGTATTCTGATAGGAAATTTCAAACTTCCTTTAGGAATCTTGTTTTTCCTATGGGAAAAATATTTTCCTGTAGGAATTTATTTTTGAAAGGTAAATATCTCACCTGACAGGTGAGATACAGTGAAAACAAAGATGTAAGTTCTCTAAGCAATGGTCTATCATATGGCGTATTTACATTTTTCGATATATGCAGCTTAGACGGGTGCAAAAATGCCACGTTGACACTGGCATAATTATCCGGCACAGTGTTATATGTTTGAATTTCTTTTAATTTTCCCTTAAATCTTTATGCATAATTTAATAAAGAACATGCATGACATTTTGAATATTTTATTGCATTATACATGTATTTACATTCTCCAGTGTCTTTGTCTGTAATACATGTAACACTACGGATACATTATAATCAATCATAAAGCTATTCAGGCTTAATTTGGATTTGATCACGCGTTGACCATCATGATCACCTCATATTACTCAAAGGTTGATTCCTGTTTCCTTAAATCAAGATAGGTGAAAAGTAACACTGACTTCGTTGTTCATGCTTATACCAAACATCTATTATATATATTGAGTTTAATTGAGCATGGAAATCACCAAAAATAGGTTTTATTGATCATTAAAACATCAACTCTCTCAAGAGTTTTTCTTAATAATGAGCATAAAACAGACAAGAACTTTACATTCAGATTCAGAGATTTTAATCACGATAAGCAAAATGATCTTTAATTGTAAAATCCGCGAGTAATTGGATGGGCATTATAGTGCTCTATTATTAACATCAAACTCTATGACTTGAAATTAGTCTTCTCTTCTAATCGGCATCTAGCAGGCAAACTAATTCATTGTAATATCTCTTTAAAATTGTCCATGCGTGACCAAGGAACTGTGGTTCAGATGCTAATTTTAAGGCACGTCATATAGCAAGGATAAATCATCTCTTTGAACTGTTCATGCCATTAAAGTATCTCCTTTGATACTTTCGATTCATTGAAACCGAATCATCAATTTCAATTGAATTTCACAGATGTTTAACCCTGGTTGATATTATTAGTTTATTTGTTAGCCACGAAGCAGGACCAATTGAATGAGGCATTAGAAAATATCACTATAACTTTTACTCTGTAATGCAGAGGTTGTCTGATTTTTTTTATACAGGAAAGAGACGCACTTTTCGAGTCATCCTCTAAATGTTTATTGTACAAGTATCTGCCTGACACTTTTTCCTTACAATTCTATTTGCGTAAAAATATTCCGGAAAATCTTGTTGTCTTTTTAACAGAATATAGACTGTCATAGTATATACTTTTGGTAGATCAAGGCCGTTATAATGGAACTGCCAGATCGGTGCGTATCTGCAAATATTGTAATTTAGGTGATTCACGATTTGGGGACACGGTTTGGCTTGGTCACGCTGCAATGCAATTTGATACGATGATTACGATTGATAGCGATTATACATTATTTGTTTTGATCTTAGAAAATTTGTGATGATCACAAAATATTCTACGATCAACATGATTGACAGGACAGACCTCAAGATCAAGTGAGATTTGATACGATAACTATGATGAATCTAGAATATCAATTTCAATCGCGCTGCAAATCGTGGTAGTTGGAACGAAGCATTACATAAGATGTGTCAATTACCGACTTTCTTTGATGTATCGAATTCGAATCGGTATTCCTCACGCAAATGAAATCACAAGAATTTCATCAAATTAAAGCCATGGGCGCTAAAACAAAAGATTGTATTGTCAGATTTTGTCTCTACCTCATTAAGTGAAATGTTTTCGACTAAATTTCAATAAGGAAATTTTTATCAAATTAAGCATGGCATCAACAGGAAACAATTATTTAATAGTTCTTATTATCACCATTATAAAATTTAAAAATATTCCATTACTTTCACAAACCGGAAAGAGCGATAACAATTAGCAGATAAGCTTTATTTACATGTAAAACAATGGCTACGCTAATATTCATATCATTTTGTGTGGCTAAAGCCTTTTCTGGTAGATGTGATGAAAACGGGTAAGGTTCATCATAGTCCAGCTGTCTTGAAATTACTTGTTCTGTTTGTTTGGTAGATCTTAATCGCATATCATTGGCTGTTGGTGACAAACATTTAACATTGCTTCATTGCGAGTGATAGCTATCCTTAATAATTTATTTCAAATTTATTGGTATCAAAGATCAAAATGAATGCTGCAAAAAGTCCAGTTTATGAATATTATAATGACCAGTTTGGAGACTGTTTAACCACTTTCCGTTAAATCAAGATCGTTATTGTTATTTAATTCTCTTAAGAGAAGGCGATACGAATATTTTAGTATTACTATATATACATACATGTACATGTACCATATCCTTTATACTAGACATATCCAATGCTGTTCCGGATACGAATGGAATAATTTTTTAGGAAAATGTACAAGTAAGTTTCTTCATAACAAGCGTTGTAGATCTAAACCAGATTGATTCCATATTTTACAAGATTAACACGTGTAAATCTTACACAGACCATTTTATTTCATTTTCAGAATGTAAGCCTGGATTTTATGGAATAAACTGTTCAAATGCCTGTTTGTTACCTTATTATGGAGAAGGCTGTCAACAGGAGTGTGTTTGTTCAGAAGAAGAAGAATGTAATATATCAATAGGGTGCCAAAGTAAGTGAATTTGATATCAAATAACATTGTTTTATTTAAGGCATTTATTGATACACGTTTCTTACATTAAGTGTCCAAAACATTTATGCTTCTTTTTGTTTAATGATTGAAAGCGTTGTCCTCTTTTTATAGAGAAATCAACAACAACAGCAACAACAAAAACAACAACAGCAGCAACAAACACAACACACTTTCACACAACGGGAAAACGCTCTATCACAACGTCTGACCATGATAGTTTCAAGATTTATTCAGTAAACATAGCAACATATGATGATACCACTCTTGAAATCACCAGACTGAGTACCAAGTACATAACGCTCCCAGATTCATCCACTGCCTTGTTTAGCCCAAAGAATATGCTTTTCATTGCCATTTTTGTGGTTGGTTTAATTCTTGTTACACTCTTTATTGTTTATTTGTTCAGAATAATCTGTAAACGTTGTTCTGCAAGGCAAAACGTCAAATGTAATGATAAAGGTGAATGTCCGACTACCAGTTTACCAGAATCAATTCATTATGAAGAAATTGCGAACGTAATGACTTTAACTGTGGACGACAGGTATGCCCCTCTGCAACAAATTAATATGGATCAGTATGGCAAACCTCTGGCCGGCACCCATGAAAATGAAATGAAATCTGAGAAAAATATTGAACAAGATACTTTTCTCAATCCAGATATTTCTTCTGATAGTTCAGAGACAGGGTCCACTGACTCGAAGGGATATCAGCTACCACTTTCTTCCGTGAGAGCGTTAACTGGACAATTAATGACAGCGAATCTTATTGTTGTAGCGGACACAGACAATAACAAAAATAATGGGGACTATTTGACAGTTCTCAACTAAAGTAGAACACAATAATTCCTTCTTCCAGAATAAATATAGATTTACAAATACCTACAAGGTTAATGAAATATATTTCGATTACTAATTACGTTTCTATAGAAAAAGTTGATGATTTTATGATTGATGTTTGCAAATGCAGTTTTCTTCTGATATGTATGCTACTTTCTACATCCATTGAACATTTCTTTTTTTCCCCTTTTAGTTAATTTTATCTTTATTCTTTGATAGAAAGAGACCCATACAAAATTTAATGTGTTAGAGGATCTTTCCACTTATTCAGACCCAATGGATCCAAGGACCCTAGTAAGCAGATAGTGTCCCTTATTCTTTCTTAAATCATTTCTTTTAATATATAGACGTATTTTTTTTACAACCAAATCATATCATTATAATAAGTTAAATATATTATAATAATTTGTAAGAAAGACCTTCGAATATTCGAAAAACAATAACCCTTCATCATGTGGCTCAGTCTGGAAAAACGTTAGGTAGGTATCAAACGTTAGGTTGCACTAAAGGTATCCACCGAAAAAAAATATTCCTTTCTAATGTTTAACTAAAAGTGTCAAATAGAAGATAAATCAACAATTTTTGTTCGGAATTTTGATGTGAATTCCATATTCCTACTAAAAATGCTCAACTTAATTAACTAGCATAAAACGCAATCAAATCTTAGAAAAATTGGATAGAACATTTTATGATACTGATGCACTTTACCAGCTTGAATGCTGAATCCGAGCTTAGGTTTCGGATGCTAGAGGATGTTAGGTGTTTGAACCTGGTTAAAGTTTTAGGATCAGGAGCCCTTTAATTTGATAGCCATATCTAAGTTATTACTGGTTATGTATGTACTTAACCTAGATTGATGTTGATTATAATTTTACCGATGCATTCACTGGACTTGAATGCTAAATCTGAGCAGTAAGTTTTGGGTGCTGAAGGAGGTTAATATTTTGTTGAGCGTGTCACATGTTTGAGTAAAAAATGGTTCTTATAAACAAGGACTACCAACAGTCTCGATCGATGTCATCTTTTCGTAAGTTCTATGGTCGATACAACGACCTTGTCAGCAAATACAATCTTCCACTGGGTCGCAAGCTGACTGACGTTTTTCATACTTCTTGTTAGACCATAGTTAATCATCTAATTGTTTACGGATTTTTCCGTTTTCCCGATTACGACAAAGAGCACATGGCGGGTGTGACCGGTCAGCAGAGAATGCTCACTCTTCCATGGCACCTGCTCCTACATCTAATTGTTTAGAGGTTCGTGTTCACTATGCTCCTGGTTTGTATTTTTCCCACATGTCATTCTTACTTATTTAAAGAAGGAGTCTTCTCGTTATCAGACATACTTCTTATATTAAGAAATTCATGAAATTTTTACACAGTCAAACAGATCATATAACCAAATGATTATATCTGTTTCATCCAATTTGACCTTTTTGTTTTAGGATCAAGGTCATGTCGAGGTCATTACCTTTTTTCTCAACTTAAAGGATGATAAAAATGTATGTTGTTATCTGCAGTTATTTAGACATCTGCAGAAGATAAGAAGTTTCTGTTTTTCAATGAAACGATATGATATCAGAATGTCTATCGGCTTATACTACTAAATTCAAATAAATATGAAAACTAAAATTGATATTGTTTAGCCCGCATTTCCTCTTATGTTCTTAAATTTTGAATATATGTTGATTATTTTTCTATGCTGCCAATATTAAAATATTTCTGATTTTTTTTTTTATATGATGAAGACTTTACATAAAGATATAAATTGACAGAAAAGCTATTATATTGACCATTTAATAAGAGAGAAAATATTATTTTGGTGATTTTTTTCACACATATCTACTTTAAGAATGAGCGTTAATGTTAATGAAACTATAATTAATGTGTTATATAGAGGTAGCATAACTTGATCTTGATTATCTGGTTGCTTGAGGTGAACGTTTTTGAATAGTTCAAACCAGGTTTTAATGTTTCAAGACAATGCTGTCCTGACCAACTCTTGTGGTTCATGTTACTTTGGATTTGAAACAAAATGCTAGTTTGAGATACAGTGCATGTTCTACATTTTCAATGATGCTAAGAAAACCTCGTCTTACTTCATTCAAACTTGCTTGATATATGTAATTGTTCATATATTATATATCAAATGATTTCTATTCCTATGAAATTGCGCCATTTGTGGTATCAAATTGCATCGTATGATACATGCATCATATATTTACATATGATACAATATCATACTGTAACATTTGATGCAATATTAAACGGAATTGTACTATATAATTTGATATTGTTTCATATAAAATGATATTTTATCACATCATATGATAATGTATTACATAGTAAATATTGTATCATGAAATGTGGTAATAACGAACAGTGTTCAAAAAATCAAAAGTCCAAAGGAAAAATACAAAACATGGAGCTGTAAAAAGATAGAGGTAGGATCAGGTTCCATGGAGGATTGAGCATCGTCTGCTGACCGGTCACACCCGCCGTGTGCTCTTTGCCGTAATCGGGAAATATAATATAATATATAATATCAATTAATACGATTATGTATGATATAATATCATATCATATGTAATGATATTTTATCATATGATACGAAATTGTATCATATCGTGGGTAGGATAAGGCAACTCTATCTGAGTTTAATGATTGTCGATATTATGGTCATTTTAAATATTGTTTATTTTATGAAAATAGTGCTAAATATAAATAACAAATGAATTTGTACACTAAGGTATTATATTTCTTCTTCGGAATCGAGTAGATCTTTGAAGCAATCGTACCATGGTATCACGTGACAGTTAAAAATAGATCAAATTTTTACCTTAACAAATAAATCAAAAAGTTAAACACTAACCTGAAGTTCATTTGTATATATACAATAATTCGATCGGCAATTCAATCATGTTTATTAGAATTACTGCTAGAATCATATTGTTACCTGTCATCGCATTAAATACATTTTGTCATTATATATCGAAAACCCCCTCAACTTCTCCAATTTCATTGAAAATACTACGTATTTTTCAATGACAACAACGAAGCAAAGGTTTCAAGTAGTTTAGGTCACATGCTTTTGATATATGCCAAATTCATCTTTTCATAATATTCGGGGTAGTGTTACACTTTTGCCTTTTTTATACACACCGACAGAGGAAAGGTTGGTCAAGCCATATAAATATCTATCTGCTTACCTTATTACACTCGCTGGTAAAACAAAATATCCATGCCTGTATCATCATGATTATATTCTAACTGACAATCATCTTAATCTTGTGTATCTGTATTAAATAAGCCTTATCTCGGCATTGTTTACATTGCTTTCCGATGATTTGTCTCCCGACATTGATCTTCTCTATTAAACGTGCTTGTGACCTCATCAATGTTAATTATACATAATACAGATAGATTGAAGATATATTCAGTTAGAAGAGTTTCTAGTGACATTTTAGGCCTGCAGTTTTTATAATTTGGGCCAAAGATAAAGTATTAAAATTGACATGTTTCAGAGTAAAATATGACTGTTATTACTCTTATTTACTGCTTATTGTGACGTCATATCGATCAGAGGAATTTTTATTCCATCGATCACTGAGAGTTGCCTTATAATACCCGCGATGGTATTAAACAATATTACTTCACATCGTATGATACAGTATCGTATCATGTGGTCATTTGATCATGTGAATATTGTTTCATATCATATGATAAAACATCAAATGATACAATATTATTTTTTATGATACAATATAAATTCATTTGTTACAGTCATATTGTATCATACGATATTATACATTGAAATATTGTAAGATATAATATCATACATTATCATATTAATCATATGATATGATATCATATATGATGCACTATTTTATTGTTTTTAATTTTATAATATACAATATTTTAACATAGATCATTAATTGATTTTCTCTTATAATATGAAAAGGTGGCCTCCTGTTAAACCATTCATGCATTTGTTTCAGAAATTGTATATCGTGATTGCCTAAAATTCAGAAGAAACTATAAAATAATGTTTGTCTACCTGTATGACAGTTACGTATTTTTTTCACGGTTGAGAGGGTCTCTGTACAGTTTTTTCTTGCGCTTTACAACTTCTATAAATTAGAAATATAATAAATAAGAAAAAAAGTCACAGTCATTAGAATCAACGATAATTTTTTTTTTCATTTCATAACAAAAATGAGTACGGTACATGAGTATGCCCGATAATTTTGATTGAATGATTACCATGTAATAAAAATGTATGATCTAAATATTGTATCTAGAAATCCGAGTAGTTTATATACAGTTAAATAATAATACTTTTTCACATAGCTGAGGTACAATGCGAAAGTTCTTTTAATATTTGTATATTATTCATTTTCTCACAAGGTCAAGGCTAATTGGATAATTACATATTCAAAGTGCTTCTTATCATAATTTTTTAACGAAAACAACTTCCTTTTGACAGTGCTTATTACGGCAACGACAAGAGATATAATTTTTATTTTGAAATAGAATCCAATAGTTTGATGATGTCTTTTTAGCAGAGAAATTATTAAAATAACACAAGGTACAGCTTGTCTGGTCTATTGTTTTTTTAAGAGGGCTTTTCTTTGTATATTTCCATGAAAAAAATTGAACCCAACCCGCACTGTGGTCCAACCTTACCCCTGAGAATCACGATTCCAACAAACTTGTTTCTAATCTACTTGAAGATTTTTCCACACAGGTAGCAGATTTATTAGCCTACTGGTTTTTGAGAAGAAGATTTTAAAATATTTTTCTTAGTACATTCCTTTGTAAAAATTGGTCTCCCATTTTGGCGCAAACCAACCCCGTGCATCCATGATTTGAACAAACTTGATTAAACCCTATCTGAATATCTTCTACATAAGTTACAGATTTTTTGGCCTATTGGTTTTTGAGAGAGAGATTCTTGAAGACTTTTCTCTACATATTCCTATGTAAATCTTTGACACCCCTTCCCACATTGGACTCGATTATTTTCAACTAAATTCTGTGGAAATAATTTTAAATGTTATTGATTTAAGAATTTGCTTAAAGAAAACAGTTCCATGATATTGCAATCTTACAACTAACAAATTTAAGAGTCTTTGATCAACAAATTTAGTTTCAATATTCAATGTTCAAAAATGACACCTGAGTAAATGTTCGACCCAAGTCAAAATTCTTCGCTACAACTTCAGAAGTTAAGTGAATCGGTATGTTCTAAAATACAGTCACAATTTTCTAAATTCCGAATTATCATGTCGAAATAACAAAAGCAGACATTTTCTATGATGTTTGACATCTGTGTACAATTCCCACAACTCCGCTTCTAGATTATGCATATATAGCGTTATGTATTCGATGAAGATGCTCTGTTTGTCATTGGTTTTTGTTTTAGCTGAATGCCAAAGGCGAAAGAACAGACTCAAATGGATGTTGTTCCATAATTGCCAGAACTTGTCAGTTTAGTGCAAATATCATAATTAGCTAATAATGATCATATGTTGATAAAACAAACCGAAATGGATGGTGTGATGGTATAGATTAAAGTTCAATGACAGCTCCTAATGCAGCGGTAATTTAAATTCTTGATTTATTCATTATTCAGAGGTTTTTATTTAAAGATTTACGATTTACAATCACAGTAGAATATGTTACATGCAATTAGTTGATGTATTGTACTACCTATGCAAAGTTTCCTTCCCCTTTAAGATATTGCGCTACATCGTTTTAAAATATTTATAAATAAATTCATAGGATATATATTTTCTATTACATTTGGTTTGATGTTGTAGTTAAAAAATAATGAGCGGTCTGTTATTGTGCTCTTAAACATCGATTATTTTTCAATATAATATATAATTTGATTGAATGATTGACTATCATCGTTACATCTACTTAGTCTAATTTTTGTTAATTTTGTTGCTGCGTTTATCCACGAAATCAAATGTTGATTGAAGGGCAAAATGTTATAAATCATTGTATTGATAGAATCATTGCCACTCAAATTTACTAATTTTCTAATTCCTCGGAAATTGATATCCATGATTTTAATGAAACGACATCTAAATCCTGTTTACAGGATCTTATCGTATGCGATCTCTGTGACAAACAGGCCGGACACATTTGTCAAGTCAATGTGATACATGTATGTAGTATTAACGTTTCAAACACTTGTCAAACATCTGCTCAATATTTTGAAAAGGAGAAGCAAGAAATTTATAAAACTAAAGAGAAAACTGAAGGAAAAAATTCCAAAACATAACTTACCGAATACTTATTTACAGAGCTAATTCATTTAAATGAAATAAGAACAAGGGAAGCTTAAAACACTTCGATACTAAAGCAGTAAAAAGTTTGATATAATTTACCTTTTGAAAAGAAGAAAACAATTTAAAATTATAATAGTGAATCATAAATTTGACACAATACAATTTACTTATGTGTTGCAAAGATCAATGTATTTCTACATCTCATTGATAGTTATACTATATATTATGTTAACGATGATCGCTTTGTTGAACTTTGTACAAATTCATAAAGGACAAATGTTCCCAACTGAAATTAATAGCGGAAATTATAATAATCGTCATTTATTAACCATAATTTTATATTAACAGGAAATGAGTAAGATAATAAAATATGTATCAAACGCTTCGTTTATTAAAAATAACGAATATTTGATTCTTAATTACGAAGCAGTCCAATCAAGATATGTTTTAGAATGCCAAGGTTTTACATACGCAATTTCAGTCCCCCTAAACCTGCTATGTTGAATGTTTGAATAATCTTTTACAACTACAACAGATTAGAAAAAAAATATAAAGTACACAATAAACTTTAAAAATATATTAACTTGAATACCATTGCCGTTGTATTTCTTTAATTTACTTTATATATTTTGAAGGATTTGATTGAGTGATATAATAATCAATGGCGAAAAAAGAGTAACATTCGGGGAAGCCGTTGTCCAATACAAATTTTGTCTCAAAAAGTCTCATTTTACGGAGTCAGTACGAAACGTTGCACGGTTTACATGCATTTACTTAACGGTTTGAATAAACATCCACAGAATTAATAATTCATAGAAATTGTTTTACCGTTTTCATAATATTTCGATACTCTGGACGATTTCTGATTAAAAATCAAGAAAATGCTTAAACATCATGTAATAGATGTACAAAGGGTTTTATGAAAAAAATGAACATTAGTCATTTTATTTATCTAATTTACATTTGTACCTGTCAGGTTCATTATGGTTAAATCAGTTTATCAATGCTAAAGATTTCCAAAATCCCGAGCTCCACTTACACATTTCGGGTTTGTCTAATTTTTATTTTTTGAACATGTAACATTTCCCAAGATTGATTTCTGCGTCTGGCATTGCGATAAAGGGTTTTCTTCTCAGTCTGTCCTTCTCCTAAAACGGCTGCCTGATCTCTGTCGAACAAAGTAAGAGTTTGCCATCAAACACTCAGCTTACAAGAGTATTCAGCTGGATTAATATTTGATAAATGTATATTTCAAAGGCTAAATGTGTATGTCTTAACATTCCCCGGGTTATCATACTGTGTTGATCGTCTCGCACTATCTGAACCAATGTATTCCTTTTAAAATTCTTTTTTTTCAACTGCTAGGGTTTGTTGGTTGAAATATAAGTTGATGATTTAATACTTATTGAATAATTTCGATAAAAATCGATAATTTAATAATGATAACTAAACGATATCTTCTTTCCAATAACGGTGAGGTCTTCCGTACGAATTTGAAACAAAAAGATACCATCTCGAAGAATTATAAATTCCTTTTTACCTTCAAGTCTAAATTACATAAGGTGTCGTAGGACACAATTGCAATCTTTGAAATTAAATGAAAGATCTCAATCAGAAAAAAAGACAATGAAAATTTGACGCAAGCGTCAACAGAATGACTGCACTTCATTTGTTCTTATGAAGAAACACTTTTGAAATAAAAAAAAAAATCGTCTGAAATACATGGCCAAAGTTGTGTACATTAGCATGTATTTTCACTTGTATGCATATCTAAATAAAAAAAACGTGAATAAAATTTTAAAAGATCCTTTATTGAAATTTTTAAGAAAAGGTATTTAAAATTAAAATCAATTTTAATACTTTTGTTAATCAAATACAAACTTTTTTTTATATTTAAATAATTCCAAACACCAAAATGATTTCTTACTCAATGCATACTTCCTCCTGTAATAAAGAAATAAAAATCCAAAACTGAAACATTAAGATCTTAAGTTGAAAACGGAAGACCTTAATTAATTAATGAAATGTTTTACGATGTAACCGTTTTGGGTGAGCGCAGCATAAACTATAGATGATTCTTCTCACTGTCAGCTAGACTTGCCCACCTCGCAAAATGGTATCACCGCCTTTCAAAAAGGTTAATATTTAACCCATTCCAGGAGTTACATATAACAAATATAACCATCCTTCCAACTTCCTCCAACCCTTTGACAAACTTGTTCTAAGTACAATGTTAACCCCAGTGTATAAGAATAAATACATGTGTACTCCTGATGACTTGCTTCTATTAGTACTGGATGAGCTGAAATGATTAGACATTTGATTCCGATTTTCAATAGGACTCGAATAAAGTTCAATGCATAACAAATTGTTTTTCTTGGCCATTATTCATTCCTGTCTTTTTCTTATCTAATCGATATCTAATTTTCCCACTCTGTATCCCGTCCCTCATTACAATGGATATGATGTATGCTTGGATAGATATGACAGCATTGCATTCAAATGTACGTGACCCTCTTATCTGCACCATAAAAAATTAGACAACGATGGATCAGGAAGGAATGGCGGTTTACACAAAAACAGGAAAGTGCAAGTGCACGCAATTTCAAGTTTAATACATTTATCAGAAGGAAAATATCAATGCTTGATCCACCTGTACATTTGAACGCGAGAAATATGAATTCAATTTGATGTCATATTTATAATATGTCTTTGCTTTGTTTACGTTTCTTTACAACGCGATTGGAAAGGAAGCACGGACAAGAAGATTATATTTAATTACTGTTAAACCGTTGTTATTGTGGGAACGTGTGACGTCAAAACTGAGACTGAATACTGTAGTAATCTTCACAAACATGTACAATTAACTTGATATCTTTTCATGAATCATTGTGTATAAGAAATTTATTGTCTGAATAATGAAAGTTTTAAGACAGGCAAAACATAAAAAATATTAAATAAATTATTAGATCAGCCTGAACAAGCTCTTCATTTGTAACCGTTCTTTTATTAAGAGTTTGTTTTTTATTTAAATGTGTTGACGTTGCAAAACAAAAAACAAAAAAAACAAAAACAAAAACAAAAAACAAAAACACAAAAAACACAAAAAACAACACAAAAACAAACAAAAGCCACAAGTGGCAAACAACATTAAAATGTTGTTTTTTCCTCAACATCCATGTTGTGATATTATCCAAACTATCATTAATTGGGAAGTATTTCCAATTGATTGAATAATTTCCCTATGCTTTTGTAGGGCGTACTTTTGCTTCGTGATATTAGATTCCGAACAAAATACATGTAGTTTTATAAATAAGTGTTAATGCTATTGCGTATCAAACTTTTCTCCGTTTTTCATTTACAAAACGTAAAATATGGTGCAATAGACTAGAAGGAAAAAGTGGCTTTAACACTATGGGAGGACATTTGGAATATTGGTTTTCCATAAATATCTCAACATTGATTATTCTGTCATTAGTATTGAATGAAACCTTTTGCGATAGCAAGAAGGGGTAAGACTAAATTCAGAGTAACTATTTGATTTTATTTGTTAATTTATACGTAATGTAAGTCACTATTTAACAATATATAAATATGTAGATATACAATATGTCAACCTTCAAAAGGTTCAATGACCGAATATTACCTGGGATAAGTTAACACCTTTGTTTCCCAAAGCTGTTAATATTTTCGTATGCATAACAATAAGTTTTTCTATTACACACAAGATTATTCTCTATCCAAGTTGCTGAAAAATGGATTATTTCATACTAGTATTCATGCCTTGTTTTTTCAACGAACCTTTTCGAAAGAGAAATGTGCGGATCATCTACGCAATTTAATCGTATATTCTTTTTTAGTATGTATAGTTTTAAATATATTCACATACATTTTAGGAAAATAATCAAGAAGTTAAAAAAATAATTCAATCTCAAAAATTTGCAAAGGTTGGCCAAAGACGGAAAAGTCGTAAAATAGCGAATTCGAAAGCACTTTAGTTTCTTTATGATAATTTTTGTTCATTGGTGTATAAATCATTGTACAAAGAAAATGCGATTGACCTGTGGTGATAAGAGTTTTAAGCTAATAACAACATCCAACAACATCAAATGGTTAAAAATTCGCAATCCATAGAAAAAACGCAAAATAATTTATGTATTGGTAAAGCACGTATTACCCTCGTTTGTTAAAGTTTTTGAAATATGATAAAATTAAAGGATGCTTATTTTTTCATGACAATGAATATCACTTCTACTGACAACACATAAACTATGTAAGTAACGTATTCAAGACAGTGTTATGCAAAATGATTACGTGATAGTTCGTCAAATGCTTGGTTTTTATTACTTTTGATTACCTCGATTTTTTTAATGAAAATTTTTGAAAATGCAATTTTGAAAGAAACCTCATACCATATTATAATTATAAATTTTTGTGTTCTATCTTTTTTTATTCAACATATTTATCATAAATCTACAGACACACACCACTTAGATGCAAATTGGAACCCGCTT
The DNA here is from genome assembly GCA_033439105.1 of Magallana nippona. Lineage (NCBI taxonomy): Eukaryota > Metazoa > Mollusca > Bivalvia > Ostreida > Ostreidae > Magallana > Magallana nippona. The sequence continues at coordinate 32,753,042 of CM065921.1, read as the reverse complement.
GGAACGATACCTCCTCCAAAAACTGTTCAAGTAAGTTTCTTAATCCAAAATGTATACATGTATAAATAAAAATATGTTTTACATTATCAATCGCCGATCATACATTTACATAATGATAATATAATAAGAAGCAAATACGTCATCTTACCAATGAATGACCAATTATAAATTATATGTTCTTTTTTCTTGTTCTTTTTTTTTAGTATGTAAGCCAGGGTATTATGGTCTTAATTGCAGTCAGTCTTGTACGTATCCTCATTTTGGAAATGGTTGTCAGCAAATGTGCAACTGTCTTGCGGAAGAATGTGATTTTTCGACTGGGTGTTCAAGTAAGTGTGGGTTTGGCTGATGTCAATGTAAAGGGAGCGAAATTGTATTCATAAATTGAGAGTGTATATGATAAGTTAAAAAATAAATATGTTTTAAAAAAAAAAATAGGCGGATAATACTGATTAGGCTTCTGCATGAGAGGAAGCAAATTGAGGTGCTTACTGTAAGTAAACTATGTATTTTTAAATTTTAAAAATATAGTGTCTTTGTGTATATGTAGATACCGGAATACTCTGTGGTTAAATATCCTTTATATATAAATAATGGAAATTGAAAACATGACAAAACCAATGACTATGGTTGCAAGAAATTCTTCATTTAAACGATATGAATTGTATTATCAATCCAACGACTAAAAGCATCATGTACCATATATTTGATAAAAGATGTTTTTAAAAAGAAAGAGACTAAGAATATTTTAGCAAAGTACACAATTTAACTCAAACCCATTCAATAGTGAAGAACATTTCTAATTATCTTTTTTTGTCTCGGACAGTTAGCGCTTAAGTTTAAAAATATTAATCGTATCGTGATATTTCAAGCTTATTTTAGTACGTAAACACTATGTCGAAAAAGTGTTGTCGACATGTTGATATTAGGCTTATGTAGTTACAGACGAAAGAAAGATAAAGACAGATATAAATCAGAAAAGACAGTCATACCGTGATTCGATCTGAAACTTAATAATATTACATAGTATTAAATGACGTATAAGTGAATTATCCCGAGTGTTTTAACTGACTAAAACGATTGCTATTTTTTTATTTTTAGAAGCAACAACCATATACATTATGACTTCTGTTCTCATGTCAGCGATGGATAATAAAACTGTTGAGAATAGTATATCTAAAGAAACCTTGTTCCAGGACACATTAGGTACATTGTTTAATACAAATAACATGTCAATAGTGGTTGTTTCTGGGGTTAGCTTGATTTTGACAACGATTATGATTGTTTTCGCGTGTAAACTAATACGCCAAAGATACCCAACAAGGCGAATATCAAATTGTCATAATAAAGTTGAAAGTCCGGATGACAGTATTCCAGAACCAGTTCATTATGAAGAAATTTTAAATATCGCAGTTCTATCTACGGTAGAGTGTTATGAATTGTTCCATCAATCTGATATTGACTAACAAAAATGTAAACGTTTGGTACGGTTTGAAAGTCATCAGCTTAAACAGAGATATTCAAAAGAGAGCTATTTACATTGTACATAGCAATGCGAGTATTTACGCGAGTGAGTTTTATAACATTGTTGTTTGCATTCCTTATGGAAAGTGGGCAATTTTTTTCTGAAGGATATTAGCTTTCAAATTCTTCTACTAGAGATTTGGTAAGAGTATCAATGACATCATGTACATACATTTATGTGGCACGGTTTTTCACGTCAAATTGAAAGTAGTGATAACTATTTAGCTGTTATTCCTGGTTACTGTGAACGCAAAACTGTAAAGTAGAAATGTGATCATTTTGCAAGAAAATGATATCATCTTAACTTAATATTTATCGTTCTTAATTTAATCTTAATTTCTTTATAATAACATGTATCTATTACATTATTTTACGTAACTTTTCATTACGCCCTGTTTTCAATCAAAAATGTGTAAAGAACTTAGAATATACAATGAGAAAATTTGGAAAAATAATTATGAAAGCATGATTAGAGATAAAAATATAAACGAGTAAATTGGAAAAAAAATACACCAAGTCAATATTTACAATGTAAACAAATAGAAAATTAAAAACAACCACTTGCTTTTTGAATGTGACAATGTGGAAAACATATGGAAGCTGTATGTATTTTTTGTCATTCAAAATACGATGGAAGCACATTGTTGTTGGTTCCTCTTATAAAAAAAAGCGATACATAACTAAATTTTTTAATCTGCTTATTTTTTCTGTACCTTAAAGATTTTACAAACAAAACACTTTGTAGATATTGGATTATATAAATAAAAATAAATTTATTAAGTACAATCATGTTAAACATCTACTTGTTTTTATGCATCAGTTCTACGTTATCTAAACGCAAATGTTGAGAGCAAGTTTTTTTTCAAAGTCTCTCAAAAATGATGTGAAGTGTTTTATTATGAAATTTAAATCATAGTAACATTATCCTTCAACTACTGTGGAGAGACTTGTTTTCTAGTAGGGATGTCATAAAAGGGAACAAAAGTTCTGTAATACTGAGGAAATTATAAATTTTATTAATATGTAAAAGCTGAACAACTTTTGTAGACTTGAAAGTATGAAAAAATATATAGAATAATTCAATACCTGTTGTTAAATTGTGCTCCTCTATTGGCTGACTTATTTTTATATTCTTATGAAGCAGAATTCATTCAAAGGCTTGTGCAAGAAAAGAATAAAACTCTTGCTGTGGTCTTCAACTAGACATTTACATATATTGTGATGATGTTTTAATAATTAAAAACTGTTACTTTATCTCTTATGTTATACTACAGATTGTGAAACATTTTTGGATATTTTACTAGAAAAAGACGTTGATGGTAACCTAACAACTAAACTATATGATAAACGCGATGATTTTAATTTTTCCATCGTCAATTTTCCTTACTTATGTAGCAATATACAATCATCACCTGCTTATATTTATGGAGTTTATGTATCTCAGCCTATCTGTTTTGCAAGAGCATGCTCTACATACAAACAATTTATTAAACGAGGCAAACTACTAACAAACACGTTGTTGGAACTAGAATATCGAGAATTTCGATTAAAATCATCTTTACGCAAGTTCTATGGTCATACAATGACTTTGTCAGCAAGTACAATATTTCATTAAGGTACACGCTCACTGACGTTTTTCATACTTGTTAGACCATTATTTATACACTGGACTGGCTGCGGCTTCTTCTGTTTTTAGCTCACCGGAGCTGAAAGTTTAAGTGGGCTTTTCTAATCACATTTTGTCCGTCGTCCGTCTGTCCGTCCGTCCGTCTGTAAACTTGTCACATTTTTTTAACTTCCTCTCTAAAACCACTTCGCCCATTTCAACCAAATTTGGCACAAAACATCCCTATGTAAAGGTGAATATAAATTGCAGAAATGAAAGGCCAGTTTTCATTCAAAGTGGAGAAAACCTCGAAACTGTAAAAAAAAAAAGGGGGGGGGGGGTGCATTTTTAAAAATCTTCTTCTCAAGAACCACTGAGTCAAATTCAACGTAATTTAGCATAAATAATCCTTATGGAAAGGAAAATATAAATTGGAAAATTAAGGGCTAATTCGCTTCCAAATTTGAGTTAATTACGAAAATAATAATGCAGGGGGCAATCAGTTTATAACTTCGGGTTCGATATTCCATATATCAAAAACAGTTCTTTGTTTGAAGCAGCCATGTTCGATGCATGATAAACGGGTCAATCTGATATGGATGAATTTGTTTGTTGTGCAACTATTCGCGTGCGAAGGGAATTTTTGAAACATGAAAGATATATTAGTGCCGATTTTGTGAAATAGATTGAGGTAATATATTTCAATGTTGGATATTTTCACTTCTGACGGTGGTTTTAACTTGTTTTGATTTTCGTTTCATTTTCATTAATTATGCTTAATAACTTGGGAAACTATCGCCTAAATTTTTACGTATCAAATCAAACATAGACTTCGATAAATCCGACAGCTGATTGTTTACCTGCGCAAAATGAGCAAAATTGAAAATCTGATGCAATAAATACATACTAAAATTCGGTATGATCATGATAAGATCATAATGATCTATGCGTAATGGTTGATTAATGCAATGTGTTTTGTTAAGATGCACAGCATTTTCAGTCTGAACAGAGATTATATTCGCTGATGGAAATATGTAGGTATATAAATAATTCATTTTGAAAAATAAATTGTGCTCTTTCTTTGTTTTAGTGCATTTTTCCTCTGTTTTAATTGTTTACAATTTTCTAGTAGTTATGAGCAAGATGCAGAGCTTTGTTCACAATTATGTTTGTACACAGAGCTGTGGCCTTCTTTAGTTCGTTTACATTTTAAATGCTGAATATGAAATACCAATTAAGTTTAAAATCTGAAGTTGAATGTCATAAACTCATGTGAACAAAAGCATGACTCAAACCTAGCAGAATTGTGTGCTCTGTATCTTGCTTATACGTTCACGATTGTTGCTGAAATTTTGATTGATCATTGTAAATGTCTCGTTAAACATTAAATACTTGTACAGAAAAGTTTAAAGGATGATATGCTATACACATGTAACTACATGCATTTTCTGGGGCCCCTTCTTATACGACGAATTATATGAAATCTACACAAGTTTTGATAGTTTTTCAAACACGAGTAAACAAAAACAACATCTTTTAAACAGTTTCCATAGTTCTGACACATTATTATAATGAGGATAAATGTGTTATCGTTGTTTTTAAGAAAATATTGCAGCGGAAAATCAACTTTGTAGCCATTAAAGATGAAAATAATGGGTGAGCCTTGGTACTGTAATAGGAAAGGAGGAAATGAGCATATGAATACATTGAAAACATTTGGCTGGACCGGGAATCGAACCCGGGATCCCTGCAACTCCAGTCAGGAGCTCTACCACTGAACCAGTCAGGCCAATATCTACGGTCCATGATATAGCCCCAAATACTACATTTCTACCTTCTTAAATGATATTTGCCCTCGAAGATCACCCGTGATTCTTTCCTTTGGCAGGCGTTCACCTGTTATTTCCAGGAGTTGGTTTTGGCACCAATGTAATAGGAAAAGAGGAATGAGCATATAAATACATTGAAAACTTATGGCTGGACCGGGAATCAAACCCGGGACCCAGTCAGTAGTCAAGTAAACAACAATCGTTTATAATGGGGAAGACCAATCAAATTTTTGAATGTTTTTAATTTGAGCAATTGGGCTTTTTTCTTTCACAAATAGGAATTTTTTAAAGAAAATAACAATAGCTACTAGTAAGTAGTTGATTGTGAGAAAATGTGAAGTGTGTGTGTGTGTGTGGGGGGGGGGGGGGGGGGGGGCTAAATAAAGGTATTTGGAAGTTAACAATGAACCCAAACCCAAAATTTAGTTATTTATCTTGCAAAGGATATTCTTATTTTCGGTAAAAACTGTATTCCATAATGGTACATATGTCAAAGATTAACTATATGGCCATATGGCACAATATCCTTTGAACGCCCAAATAAAGCCATTGTTGCTCAGGTGAGCGATGTGGCCCATGGGCCTCTTGTTCATGATCTTGACAATGAGAACACGTCAGGTGTGACCGGTCGGCAGGGGATGCTTTCTCTTCCTAGGCTCCTGATCCCACTTCTATCTTTTTAAAGGTCCGTGTTGCTATGCTTTGAATTTGTATTTCGTTTTATGGATTTTTGAGATGGTTGACTGTTTGTTATTGTCATTTTTCATATAATTTCATATTATATGTTTAATATACTTATTGTATAATAATCCAGTATTTGTTTTTTACATACTTAAAACAAATATTCTGTGATATGTTTTAGGGACGATGTGATATAATTATATTAATATAGATCTAGATGTACAAAAGATCATCATTTTGTGGACGTAGAATAATAACCATGCTGTGAGATGTTTTAACGACAAAATGTATTTTTAGAAGTTTAGTCAGAAATCCATCACAAGCGACTGGCTTTCTTTTTTATATGTTTAGATGTTAAGGAAGGAATGGTACTATGTTATTACTAGGAATCTGGGAAATAAAATATGGAGAAAAAAACGTTTTCCTTAAAAATATGAATGTGAAATAACTTTAAATGTTTTTGTATGATTCATCGCCTTTTACTATCTTTAGTTCACTTTATTATTGGTGCCGTGCATTTAGACCCCTGGGGTAAATGACTTTTACCTTAATACATCTATAGACATATTGAAGAAGTTTATTTTTTATTTTTAAATCTGAAAAGGATTACTGATTGAAAATCTGTTTTTACTCCTTGAAGAAGCTATATATAATGCCTCCGCATTCCGTGCTCGTTACTTACCAGCTTGACTGTTTGCCTATTATGACGTCATCTTGTTTTTTAGTTGCAAAGGCTTATTGTAGTTACCGTCGACTCATCTTCAAATTAGAAGCGATTTCCTGGAGTAGTGGGGATATCCTTCGGATATTATTCTTAGCCGGTAAATATTGAAAAATATGTTAACCGGTCTATATTTTTCGGAACGGCTTAAATTTGAATAATTGAGTGTTTCCCTATATAGACTGATATAGTGAAAATATTTAACTGAATATAACACAAATATATAGTTCTTCTGGTTGAATTGTAATGAAAAGTTTATGCAGTCATAAGACATTGATATCCACACTTCAGTGTTTGTGTACAAATTTAACTCTCTTGTACCTGTCCTCATCAAAGTGAAGGCCACATAGGCAATACATATGATTCTTTAATTAACATACAGGATAAGATCCCGTCCCGTTATACATGTCGGCATCCGCTTTTTTACGAGTTGGGATTGCACTGTTTATATGTAAATAAATTTTAATTTATCCATAACCTTAACAATTGACAATCTATGAAGACTACACAGAAAGTAGATATAACTAGTATACTAATTGTTCTCGAACAATTAGAGGTCTTTGCACCTTTTCAAGTTTTATGCTAAGAACAATTCTGTTTCAATAAAATCACTGAAATGCTTTCCCTGCCTTACTTCATGAAAATATAATGTCAAAAGTTTTGGTATGTTTTTTAACCTTTACTTTTGACCTATATGCCATTTTGGTCTTGGTCAACTTTTCATTTTCAAGTGGTCCACTGTCTCAACGATGTATGGTTCAAAAGTTGTTTTTAACAGAATTAATATAAAGAAACTTTTGGGACAATAACCGCTTAAAGGAGACATCAGATCCTTTTGGTTTGGATAAGTTGAAAGATCCTTAGAGTCCATAATCTCTTGTGGTTTCAGAGTACTAGCGATAACAAGCAATTTATATAATAAGGTCAATAACTCTAAAACTATTTCAAGGTGAAGCTGAAGGGCTATATTTTGAAAGACCTTAGGAAGTCCTACTACATTCATGAATGTAGAATAATTTTGGGATTTTTGAATGACCTTTTCCTTTGACCTTTATGTCATTTTGATTGACCAAGGTAGACGCTTCCATCCCAAGTGGTCCGATGTCTCTATGATGGATGGTTCGTCTTTTTATTGTAGTTTAGGAAGTTTTAGGTGCAATAACTGCTAAAAGGGGACATCGGATCTGTTAAGTAAAGACATTGGTAAACGCTTCAAGCCTCTGTCGCTTATGGATTAAGAGGAGTGGTAATAACAAGCATTTCATACACAAAGTTTGTGTCAAAGTCAAAGTATTGGAATACCGGTAAACTTTATGACAAACGAACTTACTAAAATGAACGCTCCTCTTTTTTGATAAATTCTGAAAGGACTGGGTTTCTTTCATTTCTCAAGTTATTTTTGAGCAAAGTTCATTTTCGACCACTTTAACAACACAGCATTGAGCATCTACTCTAATCTGTGAAGGATGATGATTCATGGATATGAAATGACAGCAGAAAATTTGCAAGGCTTCGAGAAATTTCACGCTTTATTAACTAAATAGAGCTGACCCTCACTAATTCTGACGCTTTCGTTCCAAGTCTGATCGTACGGATGGTGATTTCTAAAATGTGTCTATTTTTGCTATGCAAGATAATATGTTTGTTTACAAAATAGCGTTAATATACTTTCCTTAACCGTTTATACCAAATAGCAATAAATTATAATAGTCTGTTGATACTCGTTTTTTTATAATAACTTTTATACCAGAAATGTATTTTAAATTGTGCATATGCAATGCATTGTTGTAAGTTTTCTTACACTGCAAGTCGGTGAAACGCTTGCATTTTTCAAATTCACAGAAATGCTTAAACGCACGCTAGATGATGACCGGAGCGGGATGCTATACTGTGTACATGATCATATTAATAAAGTCTTCATTTAATTTTAATGCCGCAAAAACAGAACATAAACAGTAACTAGCGTACTTGCTATAGTAATTCAAGCAAATTGACAGCTATGCATATTGTAAACAGCATTCAAATCATTGATTGTTGTATTTAAGGAATAAGGAATCATTTTTTGAGTATTATGAGGTGATAATTTTAGTCGGGGGGGGGGGGGGGGTGATCAAATCCAACAAATCCCGAAGGGATTTATTATAATTTGAACACGCCCCGACCGAAATCATCACCTCACAATATTCAAAGAATGATTCCTTATTACTTATATTTATATAATTTTCAGCAGTTGTACGATTAAATATTATAATATTAATTATGCAAACCCGGTTGCACCCCGAACAATACGGCATTTTATTTTTATGGGCTGTATAGTACAAAATCGATTCATAGTGTTTTCACAGACAGATACACTGGAAAATAATATATCATTATCAAATAATAGATCTACTGAAGCTGACAGAAAACGTATTTTGAAAAATTAGTTTCAGAAACGATATCTGAAAGCTGGATCAATAAATAGAGGCGCAAATTATTGAGGGAAAATGTAAAACGAATTATTTTTTATATTAAAGAAAACACTGCAGAGTTATATAAAAGCTAGTAAAGATAACGAAAACAATGTTAGCACGAAGTGTAAGAATATGTTTTCAAATAAAATCGTCCGTAAACTAAACCGTCCGGATATCTAAAGCACCATTGTAGATGACCTCCATTGCTGATGTAGTTGCATGATTGGTAAAAATGCTTGTGTATAAAAGTTGTTATTAATACATGTTAGTACATTGTAATTTAGCACATGAATTATGAATCAATTTTATACAAATAAACGAAAAATGATGTTTCTAAATATTTCAAGATCTTCAATAATTTAATTAAAAAATACAACAAATGCAAGCTAGTTGTGGTTTGTTGCATGTGATAGATTGAGCAGCGTTTAAGGTTCAGTGAATTATTTCACCTTTCTATTTTTTTTTCAATTTTGTTCAAAGGAAATACACTCAAGTGAGCTTTTCTGATCACTTTTTGTCCAGCGTCCGTCTGTCTGTCCGTCCGTCTGTAAACTTTTTACATTTTCGACTTCTTCTCCAGAACCACTGGGCCAATTTCAACCAAACTTGGCACAAAGCATCAATGGGTGAAGGGGGTTCAAGATTGTTAAAATAAAGGATCATGCCCTCTTTCAAAGGGAGATAATTAGGAATTATTGAAAATATGTTGGTATATTTCAAAAATCTTTTTCTCAAAAACCATTTAAACAGAAAAGCTGAAACTTGTGTGAAAGCATCCTCAGGTGGTGTAGATTCAAGTTTGTTCAAATCATGATCCCCGGGGGTAGGTTGGGGCCACAGTGGGGGGAGGTCCAAATTATACAAAAGAATATATAGAGAAAAAATATTTAAAAATCTTCTTCTCAAAACCCATTTGACAAGTAAAGCTGAAACTTGTGTGAAAGCATCCTCAGGTAGTGTAGATTCAAGTTTGTTCAAATCATGATCCTCAAGGGTAGGGTAGGGCCACAATGGAGGGGTCCAATTTTTACATAGGAATGTATAGAGAAAGGTCTTTAAAAATCTTCTTAACAAAAATAATTTTACCAGAAAAGCTAAAACTTGTGTTGAAACATCCTCAGGTAGTGTAGATTCAAGTTTGTTCAAATAATGATCCCCGGGGGTAGGGTGGGGCCACAGTGGGGGGAGGTCCAAATTATACAAAAGAATATATAGAGAAAAATCTTTAAAAATCTTCTTCTTAAAACTCATTTGACCAGGAAAGCTGAAACTTGTGTGAAAGCATCCTCAGGTAGTGTAGATTCACGTTTGTTCAAATTATGATCCCTAGGGGTAGGTTGGGGCCATAATGGGGGGTCCAAATTATACATAAGAATATATAGAGAAAAATCTTTAAAAATTTTCTTCACAAAAATCATTTGACCAGAAAAGCTAAAACTTGTGTTTAAGCATCCTCAGGAAGTGTAGATTCAAGTTTATTCAAATCATGATCCTCGGGGGTAGAGTAGGGCCACAATGGCGGGGTCCAATTTTTACATAGTAATATATAGAGAAAAATCTTTAAAAATCTTCTTCACAAAAATCATTTGACCAGAAAAGCTGAAACTTGTGTTGAAATAACCTCAGGTGGTGTAGATTCAAGTTTGTTCAAATCATGATCCCTGCGGGTAGGGCGGGGCCACAATGGGGTGTCCAATTTTTGCATAGGAATATATAGAGAAAAATCTTTAAAAATCTTCTTCTTAAAAATCATTTGACCAGGAAAGCTGAAACTTGTGTGAAAGCATCCTCAGGTGGTGTAGATTCAAGTTTGATCAAATCATGATCCCTTGGGGTAGGTTGGAGCCACAATGGGGGGGGGGGGGGTGGTCCAATTTTACATAGGAATATATAGAGAAAAATCTTTCAAAATCATTTTCATAAAAATCATTTAACCAGAAAATCTGAAACTTATGTAGAAGCATCCTCAGGTGGTGTAGATTCACGCTTGTTCAAATCATGATCCCTGGTGGTAGGGTTGGGCCACAATTGGGTATCGAATTTTTACATAGGAATATAAAGAAAAGCATCTTTGAAAATCTTCTTTAAAAACCAATAGGCCAAAAAACCCCAGGTACTTGTGTGGAAGCATCCTCTGGTAGGATAGATTCAAGTTTGTTCAACTCATAACCCCCGGGGGTAGGGTTGGGCCACAATGGGGGGTCCAATTTTAAATAGGAATATATAGAGAGCAATATTTAAAAATCTTCTTCCCAAAAACCAATCAGCCAAAAAAGCTGTGAATTTAGTAAAAGCAACCTCATATAGTGTTCATTCAAGTTTGTTCAAATCACGTTCTTCGTGGATAGGGTGGGGCCACAATGCAGAAGGGTGGGGGAATGAAGTTTTTACATAGGTATATAAAAAGAGAGAAAATTGAAAGCAACCTCAGATGGTGCTGATTCAAGTTTGTCAAAATCATGATCTTTAGGGGTGGAGTTGGGCCACATTAAGGTATCCCATTTTACATAGAAAAAAAATTGAATTATTTTCAAAACTCAAATGTTATGATATATATTATTACTTGTATGCAAGCATGTTGACATATTGTTGATTCTTAATTGTTTAGACTGTGGTCTCTGGACAATTCTTGGGCCCCACAAGGGGTTGATGTTCAAAGTTTGATGAAGGTTTATATGTTTAAGATCTTCTTGAGAACTGGAATGTTGAATATGTGATATGATATCATCCTGCTACAAAGGGGGCTTAATTTCTAACATGATAATATTTGGAGAACATTTGAAAATCTTTTTATACAGGGTTTATTCTACTAAATTGTCCAGATATTTTGTATATGACCCCATAAAGCTAATTTAATTATGGCTATCGTTGTTCAGGTGAGCGATGTGGTCCATGGGCCTCTTGTTTTTAAAGCAAAAGAAAACTGTTTACAGGGACTGAATCCTAACGTTAGATACATATGTTTGAAATTGTCAATCCATAATAATTATTTAGTTGAATATTAACTTACAGATTTATAGCTTAAATGTACAATAAATATTGTATTATTCTTTGCATAGAAGTTTCTGAAATGACCCACAATGTTATTTATTGTTGTAAACACCCTTGCCAGTGACAATGTTTTTTCTATTACTGTTTAAATACGCCGATTTTCTTTTTAGAGAAAAAAAAAAGTTGTTTATGATGAATAAAGGTTTCATTTTATCGGTTTTAATTCCTTTCAAATACATAGATGCGATAATAACGAAATACTATGCAGTTTTGTATTATAAAGTGTTGAATTATTAAATGCGGTTTATTTTAATGAATTGTTGCATACAGGTACATTGCAATATAACGATAAATTAAATGAATGAGTTATTGTTGTACAAATAGATGGAAGAATAAATTATAGTTTATTATAATCGCTCGAATTCATGATCATATCAACATCTCGTCCAATTTAACTCATTTAAACTCTTCAAAATTATCAATCTCACCTTTCAAATACTCTTTGAAATTCTTCGCTTCACCCATGTTTACTTACAAATATTTTGTTGCTATTCAGTTTTAAACGTTTTCCCCCTTCCCTCTGCAGAGATTTCATCAAATTTCGACGCTGTCATTTTGTTCTGCTCCAGACACAACAATGTGAGGTCATTTCAAAGGGCAACTACATTAATTTTAAAAATAATTACGAAGGGCAACTACTCTAAATATTTTAATAACTTACGGAACACGGTTTCTGTATTAAAAATAATATGAAATATCGAGATGAGTAGGCGAAGCGGCGCCATTGACGGCCATTTTACCTAATATTAATTCTCAACGAACCTATATAGGGATACATGAGGCAGTCACGTGCCATGTTTAAACCAATGAAAGTGTGACATTTCAGTCCGAGGGAAAACAAGTAATATTATCTAAATCGATACTAGTGTAGTATTGTAATTGTGTTCAAACGTGTATGACATATACATACATCGTCGATTATTTTTTAAATTTTGCACATTTGTCTTTATTATTAATGAAAGGAACACTGGTTATTCATTTACACATTCTTTTTATTTCTCACAGACATAGTTTGTTTTTTCTTCACAATTTATATCATTCCATCCTCCTTTCGAGATTCTGTAAACGGTACAGTCCTCGCTTTTATAATTGTTGGGTTCTCCTTTCCACCAGTTGCTATAGTGAGGTTTCCGTGCATCAGTCAGGGTCACAAATTGCCCTTCTTTCTGCAGATCGCTCAATCCAATCCACACGTGTTTATAACCTGAAATTATTTTATTAAACTATAAAATCAAATTCGTTAACGTACAATTTACTTTGTTTTATTTTCATTGATCAAACAAAATAGACAACAATTCTCTTTGAATATCGGTGAGACAACAATATTAAAGTGACTAATAATTCGATGAACCTTGAACAACATGACGATATAAATGTACAAGTAACATTTTCGCATGCAATTCTATTTATCGAGAGAAAATATTTATTTCCCTTTTCTCTCTCTCTCTCTCTCTCTCTCTCTCTCTCTCTCTCTCTCTCTCTCTCTCTCTCTCTCTCTCTCTCTCTCTCGTTTCTGTTGTATACCCTTACCAAAATGAATTGTCTGCGGCAAAGTTGCAGCAAAAAATTTGCGGCAAACAGATCAGTTTCCAGAAAAATTTTAAACTTGTTTGCCGATCTTTGCCAGTAGTGGAAAACAACTTCTGGCAAACCTCATTTATTTTGCCAGAAGTTTACCAGACACTCAACTATGTTTGCAGCTTTTTTGCCAGTAGTGGCACACTTTTGGCAAACTCCTCAAAATTTGCCAGACGTTTACCACAAACTTTTCTTCTTTTTTTCTCTGTTAAATCGTTACTTCCTGAGCTTTCCAAAGCTTTACCAGATATTAGACTTCTAAAATTTTACACACCCAGCATAAGTGTCAATTATAATTGAATTGCTTTTATAATTTTGTGATATTTTGGAAAGAGAACAAAAAAATCTTCTAAATATTTTAGGATTTAAGGTTTACTCTAAGAAAGTCTCAATTAAAATCCCCAATGTTTCGAGCTAAGATCGACTTCAATCACATGATTATGATGTTTTATGTTTGACACCCCCCCCCCCCCCCGAATTACGTGAACACAAACCTGTCTGTTCTTTTAGCGGGATATTCTTTTTTTCTTAAGTTCAAATATCAGTCAGTCCACTTAGATTTGAGTAAAATATCTAAACCGCTTGATGTTGAACATTCGTTGAATTAAGAATGTTCTGTATGTTGTTTGTTTCTACTTTTAATTTTGTTTCAATGTTAAGCTATGCGCGCGCTGATTGGTCGATCAATTGCTAGCCGCCAATATTCATATTCGATGCTGCCGTCACCGAGATGGTGAAATGAATTAAAATAAGGAAATTAGCTGAACACAAGGTAAAGTAAAATCATTGTCTATGGAGTGTTTGATTGTGAAAATCCCACGGCTGTGAACTGTGAACTTTGGTCCAAGTCCGTCTGTGCGCGTTGTGTGATCAAACTGCATTCAAGTTTATCGATCTGCAGCAACAAATCATCATCGATCGGTTGAGTACTTTTGTCAAGATCATTATGATTTGCTATCATTTTTGTGTTTATTTTTGAAATATATAAAATGTGTAAAATTTAAAGATAATTATTAATTATTTTAACCGGTATCCTTTATAAGCATGTTGAAACTCCAGTTTTGATCTCTAATATTGCTGCAACTGTTTAAGTTAAACATGTTTGTTAACCACCAGTAGAAGTTATTTGTAATTGATTGAAAAAGCATAGTAATAGTAACCATAATTAACTGATTATTAGTGTTTATTGTTTTCCTTATGTTGTAATATCTTTAGGTTGCTCATTGTACTGTCTATCTGTAAGCTTGCGGTAACTTTGTGGCAAACAGTTCTCCAGAAGCTAATTTGCATACGAATTCTGAACTTGCCGCAACTTTGCGGCAAACAGTTTGGCAGAAGCTAATTTGCATACGAATTCTGAACTTGCCGCAAACAGTTTGGCAGAAGTTAATTTGCATACGAATTCTGAACTTGCCGAAAATTTGCAGCAACTGTTTGCTACAAATTTGCAGCAAACTTTCGACAAATTTCGACTGTTTTCCAGAGGCCTTATATTTTGGTAAGGGTAGGTATGGGTGTCTGTATGCTTGTGTGTATTTCCAATTCAATGTGTTCAATTTTTTAAAGATTTACAAAATATATTTCAGCTTGGTTTCTGCGCTTAACCCCAACATGGATATTCTATCTATCTATCCAAATGATTTTAACCACATACATTGTGTAATGTTCTGCTTTACCTCTGACCCGACCGTTTAATTTCACCCAGCTTTCCTCCCATTTGCTTTCCAGCTCCAGAAGTCTTGCCCCATAGTGATTACAGATTACCTTTCGTAGAACAATTGAAACCATGATCAAAATGATATTTACTCTCACAGCCGTTATTCATTTCAGCCAAATACTTGTATATGATAATGTACACATTTGCACACACACACACACACACACACACACACACACACACACACACACACACACACACACACACACACACACACACACACACACACACACACACACACACACACACACACACACACACACACTTGTGTTGTGTTATCGGCAAAAAATACTGCCATGATGTGTCTTCACACTACTTGGCTAACATTTTTTATCCTACACTTAGTGTCATAAAAATGAACATATAGTACATGTTTTCCACAGATTAAGATGGTAAGAAATGTGAATGATTAAGTTTGAAAAACATATTTTGAGATTTAGACTTTAAAACAAAAAATTGAAAACACAATATATGTAATAGACAAAAGTAAACTAAATAAAATATCTTACCATAGCATCTTTGAACGTCACTTTAAATGATGAGAATTTATAGCAGTCTTTTCCAAATGGAAACCATCCTTTTTCGCATCTGTTCAAAAATGCTTTTGAAATGTAAAAAAAAATAAATAGAATATACAATCAAACATCTAGAGATATTGTTAAGTACATGTTTAAAAGACCAAACATTCAGTATGGCAATTCCAAAGTGAATTGAATAAGGTTGCTCAACACACCAATTGTTGTGTTTCATTCATTAAGTATCTTTATTTTAAAATAATACTATTTCACAAATAAACGAATGTATAAAAACTTCCATAAGCATGTTTATTTTTCTTTTACCTTCAATCGATGCCCCCAAACCAATGATGATCAAACACAGCAGCAGACTTCTTGGACCTTCCATTTCAAAGGCTGTCAGTTCGTCAACTGAGAAATAAAGACTGTTGGCGTTATATAGGAATTAAGTAGGTAAACTGCTATCGAATATCGTTCTTAAGTGTATTCTAATAGCATTCAACTGACAAAATGTTTTATTGATTTTCCGGGTAATTTTAAACTATAATTGTATAACGTTTTTATTCTTTAGCAGTGTAGCATATGTCGCAAGGCGGCGGGGCATCATGCCATAGATTAGATAAAGGAAATTATGAATAAGGTCTGTAACAACCGGCATGTCACACCTCGCAATATATACAAATATATCCACGCATATTTTGACCTCATCATTTAAGCATACATTGTATGACACATTCTCTAAAGAAGTTATTGTAAGAATTTGCATTAAAACATTTCTAAAGTTATATCCCAATTTCGTGTGTTTCTTATGAAGGAGACAAAGGAAACACATTATTCAGTGATGAAAGCTACATTGCAACAAGAGGCCCACAGGCGTCGGTTGTCACCTGAGTACCATAGCCCGTATATGGTCGAACCTGTCACGAAGTATCATGTTTGCATTTAAAGCTTCATTTTATAGTCAACCTTAATCCGAGACTCCTCTGACTGTCACTCCCACTTTTTTCCTTATTTGATCCCCTGCCCAATTGGCAGTTTATTTCACAATTTAAGAAGAGGATAAAATAAAAATACAAAAGAATATATCAATGACATGTACATGTGGTGATAACGAACAGTGTTCAAATTCAAAAGTCCAAAGGAAAGTTACAAAAAAGGAGTAGAGCAAACACGGACTTCTAAAAATAAAATAGAGGTGGGATCAGGTGCCATGGAGGAGTGAGCATCCTCTGGTGACCGGCCACACCTAGGAAGAATGTTCTATCGTTAAAATGACAGATGTCCTACGGACCCGGTTTAACGATAGAATTCGTCCCATATACTCGCTTCGTAGCAAATAAAAAAAATATATTGGGCTGTATCTCGCCTAAATTTTCATATGATTGGTCTCAAATACCTACAATGTTGCTCTTTTATAATCCCTTTTTACCACATTAACTGTTTTTTGCAACGAAATCACTGCCACTTTTTACGGTCACGGTCCAGTAGTCCGAAGGTTCATTAGTCCGAAGGTCCAGTGGTCTTACGGTTCATTAGTCCGAAGGTGCATTAGTCCGAAGGCCCAGTAGTTCGAATGTGCATTTGTTCGAAGGCCCACTAGTCCGAAGGTTATTAGTTCGAATGCATAACATGTAATTAGTTTGAGAAATCTTTTAGGGAATTAATTTCATTCTGCAATTTTCGTCATAAGCAAATTAATTCCAAAAAATAGCTAAAATGATTCGAATTCAACCAGTTAATATTAAATTAATTTGTTTTTTAATTCCAAAAATCTCGTGGATTTGTATGAATTAGTCCGACGAAAGAATAGGATTTTTATTTTTAAAAAATGATTTTGGGTAAATCAAGTCAATTTATCACGCCACGCGTCGACCCATTATCACGTTTTTACGTTAATTCTAATTTTCAGATTGTAAATTATTCGAGACCTAAATAAAAGTAACTATTGATATCAAGTGTGCACACTTTCAAATATCCCACCTGCACGTTTGTGCTTGTGTATTCATGTTGTATGACCTTAAAACTATGATTATACTAGCTCGGAGAAATTATTTTACTTTGCTTGCACATGTACATGTGCATTCATTATCATGTATCATTTGGTTAGTTAGAATTCATTCTGCTTCGCAAGTGTTTGAGTAATTTTGCACACCCATTGTATATGCCCCCATGTTCTATTTTTTTTAGCTAAAGTATATTTATGGTATTGGTATCTAAAACTTTTATTTCTACTATAATTTTACACTAATTATGCCGACTTACAAGTTAAAAAAAACAGTACGTATGTGATGTTTCAAATACCTCGTACGTAACACTGAAATATAATGAACATTGCGAAAGATAATTTAGTATCGCAAAATGGAGAAAAGAGGGGTAGGGGTTTCAAGTTTACATAGATATGCATGGCTAAACAAATTAGACTGTATCGTAAATTATATACGATTGTATTAAAGTATATTAACTTTTTTGCACTAGCTGTGGAAAAAGAGAGAAATGACAGAAATCTAGATAATTGAAATTCGTTTTAAAATGTGTGCGTGATAGATTAGCTAAAGCATGTCTTTATACTTAACGTTGCTGCAAGTTATACATTTTTTAGTCTCAGCACTATCGACCGCTTTCTATTTTTTTGTTTTGATGTTCATTATCATCATTATTATAGTTATTACTATTTCTAATATTTGGCATAGTATACATACAAATAAGGAGACATTCAACAAATCTCACAGGCATGCACAGTGTTTTATCAGAGACTATCTTTCGCATAGACTTATCGCACTCCTACCACCTAAAAATAATAATACACACAGGGAGAGATACAAAGAAACGAAGAAAGAACCTGCATGGCAAAGAATTCACCAAAATTATTTTAGAGGAAAAATGTGTCCCATAAACTAATTCTTTGGATATTAACCGTAGAGTTTCCCCTCTTGTAATAAGAAAAAAAAAGAAACAAAATATTTATATCTTGTATAATGAGATATAAACACACCCATCATCATGATTATGTAATTCTAAATAAAAACGATTTTGGCCAAAAATATTATATACACATAAAGTTAAATGATATTGACCAATCTGGGATGTTTATACTGGTGGAGAAGTGTACGTGTGTGTTGGGGGGGGGGGGGGGGGGGGGGGGGGGAGGGGTTGTGGGCGGCTAGGTTTACTCTATAGAACAACAGGGAGAAACTAGAAACTAACTGTATACCTTTCCCTTCAAAATGTGGTCATACACTAAAAGGGTGACAAATTAATAAAATTTAAAAGTTCTGTTTCGCAGTCTGGGTTTAACTGTTTATAGAATTATTTGCCGGGTTTCTTGTTTCCTGCCGCTCAAAAAGTAAAGCAAATAAGTTACCGTCATTCCCACGATGACGCGTGTCTGGTACATCTCACTTACGAGAGAAGAAAATAAATACTTACAAACATTTTCAAGAAATTATCCCTTTAAATTCGTTATTTAGCTAACATTAAAAATTTTAAAATTTAATTTTGTTTCTTAATTACAACATGCATGTACATGTACTCCATTGGTTTTTAAGAATTTCATCTTACATAAATATATGTTCGAAAGATATAAAAAGTCGTATTTTAAAGCAATGATGACAAATTGAAAAACTTTCAAAAATGAATTAAATATAACCTCGCATTGGGATTTCAAGATTTGGAGGGGGAGGAGAGATGTTGGCGGTTTTAATAAAAGGAACGGTTTCTTTTTATGTTGCTATGGGCTGATAACTGTCAAAACTTTTCGTGTGTGTGTCTGTTGCGGGTTGTTTTTTGAAGTTATCGCGGAGTTTTACTATTGTCTGGATCAGTGCGACATAACAACCATGGCGTATCTCATGCCAGGTCTGAGGAAAGGTATTGTCCTTGTTTATAATGAATATAGATATCATAAAAACAAGTCAACTAAAGTTAAAATCTACTGGAGATGCTGGCGCAAGGAATGTAAGGGCACGCTGACTACCAGTGTCTTTGACACGACTTTGGAGAGGCCTGATATCGAAGTTATATCGGTAAGCATTACAAAACTGACCTCTTACTTAATTTAAATATATGAAATTCCTCTTTATCAAAAATATACCATATCATTACTTTTTTTTCAATCGGAACATCGCTCGGTCTTTTCCGTCAAGTCGAGAAAGTTTTTTCTCGACTTGACGGAAAGAAGCCGAGCGATGTTCCGATTGTACTTTTTATGTTATAAATATCATTTTTTCCCAATGTAATCATACTCTGTTTGATTATATTTACCCGATAAAAGTGGCATAAAATTATATACGTTTAAAGCAAGACAAACCTACGGTCAGGCCGAATCCTATTACGATCAAAATCTTATAAATGTTTATATACATGGGAGATAATAGAAATATAAAATGTCTATTTTTTTCACTAAAAAACTATATTTATTAGTCGAAATACACTCGCACTCTTGTTCAGTGTTTTAAACTTCTAAGACTTTCAGCTTCAAAACCTAGATGTTTGTTCTAAGTTATTCCGTTAAACTGTATGAAAATGATGTAAAGAAATTATGGTCACTGTTGAAATAGAGTACAGTTGAAAAATATGTAAATTTAAAATACATAAAAATGTTAAAAGATGGATCAAAATATTTACTAAATCCTGCAAAATAATATACTTTTGTTGCAAAGACAGATGATATGCAATTATATAATTTAACTTCAACAAAAATCTTCAGGATCAATTATTTAACATTGCCGAAGATGGGAGACCGTAAACTATTGGATAAAACAGTAAGCAAGCTCACGCTCCCCCAATATTTGAAATGCCACACAATGAATGACAAGGAAAACTTCAACAAAATAATTCAAAATGATACATAACTCCCAAAATCATCACATTTAGGTCAGACGACACGTTCCTCAATTTTTTTTAACTTTTTCCAGGAATTTGTTATTGATTTACTACTACTTTGACAAGCTTTCTTGTAAAAAATTAGGATACCTTACCAAGCATTTGTGCAATATACTAGAGTATGCAATCTCCTATATAATCTGATTCAAAATACACTTCCTGATATAAACATTTTTGGCATATATATATATATATATATATATATATATATATATATATATATATATATATATATATATTTATGTTTAAAGGGTCATAATCAAATATAATTTTTTTAACCAATTTTGGTGAAAATCCGGTTTATTTTTATTGGAACTTTTTTTTTGGAGTTAGATATTTTGATTTTGTCTTTTAATTTCATGCAAAATGCAATTGAATGCTTATTGATAATTTAGTAGTATACATTTTCAACTGAAACTATGTATTCATATAAAAAATATCAAATAACATGAAAATGTAAATTTGGAATTAAAGAAATGGCCGGAATTCTTCACATTGCGGAGATAGGAAAAAGTTGAAAATAATTGATGCTAGGTCGCTTCTGCCCTTAAATTAAACTTTAATTAAATTTTATACCTTTTGAATAACATTCATCACCTTAATAAAGTTCATTGTGGTTCACTGTGGTATCATTGTGGTTCATTGCGGTTCATTGCGGTTCACTGTGTTAAAAGACGCGCCGAAAATGTTCGGCTTTTATCATTTAATAAAAACTAAGCTGTACAAAATTGGGCATTTCGTCAGTCAGATTAATGCGTTTTGACAAATTATATGCAGAATTGAATTTATTTACAATAGGTGACAGTATGCGTATAAGAAACACTGGTATTATTTCCGATATTCCTATATAATTAGCAATTTGTTTAGCTGCAAAAGTATAGATAACAGGTACGCTGTACATGTAATAATTCATATATTAAACAACAGGGTTAAAACAAACTAGATATATAACAGTTATTCCTTTTTTGTAGGTTTCCATTACAGGTGGAATACCTCAGTACAGAGAAAGCACCCGTCCTTGTGGCTTTTTATTAGGCAGATGAAAGATGAAGAAAGGCTTGAAAGAAGGAATCTCAGAGCTCGAATACAGGGTGACGGAGAAGTCCCAATTAAGATGAAATGGCGGCGACTGGAGAACAGAATTAAACGAATACGCCGACAATATCAGAATGGAGACAGGAACTTGGACGAATACTGGAACGCCATGGCATACGTTGTAAAAAATTACCAGTAAACACAGTCCACTTCCCATTTGCTTTTACTAATTGTGCATATACATGTAGTACCATTAAGATAGGTAAATTAATAAACAGCTCAGGGTTTTTTTTTTCTCTCAAAATGGAGTAAATTAACTTCAGTATAACATTTATCTTCAGGAAATAAGATTAAGAATTAATGTCAAAATTATATTTTACTTTCATGGAACAATTATAAAAATCATAATATTCTATATTTATATCTTGATCTTTGATTATAAATCTTGAAGACTAAATTAACCAGTGCAGCGTCCATGACGGCCAATTACTTCAGTTAACAATTCAAATATTTATCCTTCATTGTTTAAGTTCACTTCAGTTAAAGTGTATTTAAAACTCTACTTTTGGTACATTAACAATATCAAAATGCTTACAGGTTTTTTCTTCGCATGTTTCAAATTTTGTTTATATCGCAGTTTTTCAATAAACAATGACACCTTTTAATTGTTATTCAAACACTTCTTTGTATCATTCTCTGTTTTTGTTGGGTTACATGTAAGACTTCCTGGTAAATGTCATAAATATCGTTCTTTGTCAAGAGTATATAAATATAATTATTCGTATACTATTACGTGTGTGGATTTATACTATATATTTTTTAAATATATTTATATATATAATGTATAAATAAATATTATCTAAATCGTGTATTATTAAGACACGGAGAGAGAGAGAGAGAGAGAGAGAGAGAGAGAGAGAGAGAGAGAGAGAGAGAGAGAGAGAGAGAGAGAGAATCATCCGTCGGTTATTCGTCGTTTGAAATGTTTTGATTAACACTGAATGTAACTTATTTAAGTGTATGCTTTGGATTGAATTTACTGCATATTAAGTACCTGTGTACAGGTATAATTTCTCCAAGAGTTTCAAAGAATCAAAGTGCATGTATACTACGTTTTAACCCTCCTTTAAAATCTCTATTTTCTAACTTAAGATAAACAAACTCGCACGCTACTTCTAAAATACGATGTATATTTTCCCCTTGAAATATTTTATTAGGGTCTTCCGTCTTCAGCGGAAGACCCTTCTATTATTCTATTTCAGGTTTATCAGTTTTCTTCCCTCTTCTTTTCTTTACAATTTTTGTGCAGAAGATTCCTCAGAGATGTGTCGTCCGATTTTCGTCAAATTTTCAGCATCGATGTATTATCATCTGAAGTTTATACTTTCTTTTTGATTTTGTCAAAATCACTTCCGGTTCGGACTTATTCGCCATTCTGTCATTTTTTCTTGACTTTTTGTCCACGCATCTCCTAAAAAACGACTAAAGATAGAAAGCTGAAATTTTCAGGAATGATAGAGGACGTGCTAGTGTAGGTCACTGAGGAAAAATCATTGTCCGGAAATTCCGAGTACGGAAGCTATTCTTATTTTTCTTTTTTCTATTTTTTCACAAGACGCAAACTTTGAGGCTTCATATCTTGCTCATTTTTTAACGGTTTTTGTACAAATTTTCAGGACTAATAGACTTTACAAAGTACTAATTATAACCTGTCATAAACTGTAAAATCCCTGATCCGTTAACGAGTTATTACCCTTAGAATTTGTTTTAGGGTCTTTGGTTTCAAGACAAAGGTTCCGAGCTTATAATAGCAGGGAATGAGAATTCAACGAATTTAAATAACAGAGAAACTGACGTTTTGCACAGTTGTTTTTGTTTTTTCATTACGTTTTTTATTTAGAAAAAGGTAGGGGGTCAAATTATAGGGTTCCAAAAGGTGCAAAAATTTACACATGTTTTCCTTTTTATCTTTTAAACAAAACATATTTTGTTAAGACATGTATATAAATAAAAGTTGTGCAGAATATTATGGGCTTTCTTTTGATACCATTGAAAAGGGACTGGCCCCTTCAATTAAGGGCCTAGATTCCTTGAAAGTATTTGCTATATAACTCAAAAACGGTTAGGATTTCGATATGGCTGACGCGGGAAAAGTTGTTTATTGGGATTTTATCAATGTTTTTATAATATTACTTTGTTAGGGTATTGTGTAATATGCGTGTAAAAAGGTTTACATGTTAACATGTACCTGTTTTCATTTGGCAAGTTAACGAAAAGTAACTGTGTTCAACCGACATAAATTTACCACAGAAAATATATCATTGTATTCGGGATGCTTTAATTCATTTGTAAAAGTTTCAATACAGTATGCATTATTTTCTTAAAGTTTTACGTGAGGACTATATGTCACTTTTGTTAAGGTCTGCAAGCATTAAACTGGTTTCTGATCTCTGTTTGTACCATTTCGTAACAGACCCCTAGCTCGCGGCCGAGAAAATCGGTCGCCATGGTTGCGGCTGGTCTACCTAGCGGTCAGCGGTTATCTAATACACAAGATTCGCGTCTTCATATATGGGTTCACAAAGAATTGTTTAAAGTTCTATTACATATAAATGTTTATATTTCCAATCTAAGCATCGTCAGACAAAATATTAATGGTGGATATAAGTAAGTCTAAATAGTTGTAAAAGGATGTACACAAGACTCAAATACAGAAACGATTAAATCTTTAAATGATAAAATTAATCTGCTTAAGCTTCATAATTAAAAGCAGTAAATATTTCAGTATAACTGTCATTAAAAAGAGGACTCTTTGTATATTGTCAAAGTTGTGAAATAATCATATTTTGTTTTTAAACTGCAAACATTTTAAGCCGAACATGGCCACGGAGCTCTGTGTTCACAAGTATATAATCCATCCCCCGCATATCCCGGGCGAATGAACATGCATGCGATCCGCAGAAGTCTAATAACACTGGCTTCATGTGCTTCTACTTTATCACACATGTTCATTGATCCTTTGTATGTTTACAATTCAATCTTGATAATAACTACAGTATTTTGTTTACATATATTGGTTTAAGAACACATACCTTATATCTTACACGACAGATGTAATTTTAATTTATTTAGCATTGAATAAAATCATTGTCAGATTGTATATTCAAAATATTAAATACAATACAGAATTTAATAGATATAATTCGGCTAACAAAAATAGTGTAGTTCTTCTTATCAGTTGTAAAAAAATAATAATAACTAGATACGATCTCGTTGCGAGCAACGAGGAGGTCTTCCGTCCGATTTGTAGAAGGATGTATGACATCATTGACCTTGATTGTCGACAACAAAATATGATCTGGAAGAATGGGTGGAGAACTAATGCTTTCCTGTATCGCTTTTTATAAGTTCTCTTACATAGCTTTTTCAAATACTTGCAGTTCTTCTTATTCAGATAAAAGAGACTAAAGATTTTTACCTCCGGCCCCTAAAAAACCATAATTATGTAACGCATGAGAAAATATTTATAATGATCGGATATATAAACATATTATAAGTAACTTTGCTTTTAAAACCTATTACGAATTATCACTCAGTAAACAGCTATAGATAAACGAATTTAGACCCATCTGGATCCCTAATTTGAGGGGCCAGCCCCTTTTTATTGATATCGAATAAAAGGTCATTTGATTTTAAACACATTTTGTTCAACAAGTGCTTAGAAATTCATTACCGTTCTTGAGATATATGGGAAAGAACGTTTTAGGGGCCAATCCCTTATCTCCTTATGGGGGCCGTTTAACGAAAGTTTGAAGGTTGTATATTATTTAGTACATCATTTTGAGGATCTTTTCTTCAATACTGCATTTCAAAATATTTTTCCTTTCTGAGATATGGGTGATCAAAATTTTGGACTTTTAACCCCTAAAACCCCTAATTACGTCCCAAATGAGATAATCATTACATTGTTTGGGTACATAACTGTAAGATAAACATATTTGTTTCTAGAACCTTTCACAAAATATCTCTCAGTAAAGGGCTATAGATAAAAGACTTCAGACCCATTTGGATCCCTAATTTGAGGGGCCAGCCCCTTTTTATTGATATCGAATGAAAGGTCATTTGATTTCAAACATATTTTGTTCAACAAGTGCTTAGAAATTCGTTACCGTTCTTGAGATATATGGGAAAGAACGTTTTAGGGGCCGAACCCTTATCTCCTTATGGGGGCCGTTTAACGAAAGTTTAAAGGTTGTATATTGTTTAGTACATCATATTGAGGATCTTTTCTTCTATACTGCATTACAAAATATTTTTCCTTTCTGAGATATGGGTGATCAAAATTTTGGACTTTTGACCCCTAAAACCCCTAATTACGTAGCAAATGAGAAAATCATTACATTGTTTGGGTACATAAGTGTAAGATAAACATATTTGTTTCTATAACCTTTCACAAAATATCTCCCAATAAACGGCTATAGATAAAATACTTTAGACCCATCTGGATCCCTAATTTGAGGGGCCAGCCCCTTTTTATTGATATTGAATGAAAGGTCATTTGATTTTAAACACATTTTGTTCAACAAGTGCTTAGAAATTCGTTACCGTTCTTGAGATATATGGGAAAAAACGTTTTAGGGGCCGATCCCTTATCTCCTTATAGGGGCTGTTTAACGTAAGTTTGAAGGTTGTATATTGTTTAGTAAATCATTTTGGGCATCTTTTCTTCTATACTGCATTAAAAAATATTTTTCCTTTCTGAGATATGGGTGATCAAAATTTTGGATTTCTGACCCCTTAAAACCCCTAATTATGAAACACAGGAGAAAATCATTACATTGCTTGGATACATAATTGTAAGATAAACATATTTGCTTCTATAACCTTTCACAAAATATCTCTCAGTAAAGGGCTATAGATAAAAAAAAACTTTAGAGCCCTCTAGTCCCCTAATTTAAAGGACTAGCCCCTTTTTCCTGATATCAAACGAAAGGTCTTGTTAATATAAAGGTTTTTTACATTACATGTCTTAACAATATATTTTTCAGAAAAAAGATAAACAAAGAAAACCTCGTAAAATTATGACGTTTTTTTAATCTCAATTTTCGGGTCCAAGCGAGCTTCGGCGCCTTTCAAGCCAGATCAAAATGAAAATAAAATTACAAATCTACGATCTGTTGTCTACCATCCCTGGAAGTTTAAACTCAATATCTTATCTAGTTAAGGAGAAGTTGTATGGACAAGCTACCCCTCTAAAAATCGCTTAAACGTCAATTTCTCAAAAGCGAAAATGACGTCATCAATATAAAAAATTTCCAATAAGGTTCAGATCCTTATCGATAAGATCTGAAAGTTTTACGAAAATCGGCCCAGCCATTTTCGAGAACTTGCGTGCACAAAATTTGTAAGAAAAAAATAAAAATAACTAGACACGATCTCGTTGCGAGCAACGAGGAGGTCTTCCGTCCGATTTTAGAAGTTGAGATTCATGTAAGATCTTGATTTTACTATAAAACAGCTGAACATAAATTGAAAATAGAGGAAAAAAGGGGGTATTCATTCTAGATATCTAAGAGTATTTTGTTTCAGGTGTAAGAGCTTTGGTTTGAAAACTTAAGACCCCTCTTGACCCTTAATTTAAGGGGCCAGTCACCTTTACTTCATATCAAATGAAAGGTCATTTAATTCTTAACACATTTTGTTCAACAAGTGTTTAGAAATTTGGTACAGATCTTCAGATATTTGGAAAGATTGCTTTAGGGGCTGTCCCCTTATCTCCTTTCTAGGGCCGTTTAACCAAAATTTGATGGCTGCATTCTATTAAGTAGAACATTTTGAGCACCTTTTCTTCTATACTGCTTGTCAAAATATTTTACCTTTTTGAGATATAGGTGATCAAAGTTTTGGAATTTTGACCCCTAAAAACCCGTAATTACGTACCACATGAGAAAGTCATTATATTGTTTGGCTACATAACGGTAAGATAAACATATTTGCTTCTATAACCTATTACAAAATATCCTGTTGTCAAGGGCTATAGATAAAATACTTTAGAGCTCTCTAGGTCCCTGATTTGAGGGGCCAGCCCCTTGTCCTTGGTATTAAATGAAAGGTCATTTTAAACTACACACTTTTTGTTCAAAAGTGTTTAGAAATTCGTTACCGTTCTTGAGATATCTGAGAAAGAACGTTTTAGGGGCCGGTCCCTTATCTCCTTATTGGGGCCGCTGAACAAAATTTTGAAGGTTATATATTGTTAAATACATTATTTTGAGCATCTCTTATTCTATACTGAATTTCAAAATATTTTTCCTTTTTGAGATACAGTTGATCAAAGTTTTGAACTTTTAACCCCTAAAAACCCGTAATTACGTAACACAAGAGAAAATCATTATATTGTTAGGCTTCATAACGGTAAGATAAACATATTTGCTTCAATAATCGATTACAAAAAATCCCTCAGTAAAGGGTTATAGATAAAAGATTTTAGAGCCCTCTAGGTCCCTAATTTGAGGGACCAGCCCCTTTTCTTGAGATCAAATAAAAGGTCATTTAATTTTTAAGACATTTTGTTCAACAAGTGTTTAGAAATTTGTTACTGTTCTTGAGATATCTAAGAAAGAACGTTTTAGGGGCCGGTCCCTTATCTCCTTATTGGGGCCGCTGAACAAAATGTTGAAGGTTGCATATTGTTAAGTACATTATTTTGAGCATCTCTTCTTCTATATTGCATTTCAAAATATTTTTCCTTTTTGATATATAGGTGATCAAAGTTTATGACTTCTGACCCCTAAAAACCCCTAATTACGTAACACATGAGAAAATCATAACATTAATTGGATACATAACTGTAAGATAAACATATCTGCTTCTATAACATGTTACAAAATATCGCTCAGTAAAGGCCTATAGATAAAAGACTTTAGACCCATCTGGGTCCTTTATTTAAGGGGCCAGGTCTTTTTTCTTGATATCAGACGAAAGCTCTTATAAATCATAACATTTTTTGCATTACATGTCTTAACAAAATATTTTTCAGAAAAAAGATAAACAAAGAAAACCATGAAAAATTACGACGTTTTTTTAGTCTTACTTTTCGGGATCAGGCGAGCTTCAACGCTTTTTGAGCATGACAAAAATGAATGCCAAATGGCATATCTACAATCTCTTGTCTACAATCTCTCAAAGTTTAAAATCAATATCTTTTATCGTTTAGGAGGAGATCCCTGGACAAGCCGAGCCTCTGAAAATTGCTAAAACGTCATTATCTCAAAAAAGGTAATGACGTCATCAAAATAAAAAAAAGTATATTAAGTTCACATCAATACCTATCATATTTGAAAGTTTCATGAAAATCAATTGAGTTGTTTCCGAGAAATTGCGTGCACAAAATTTGTAAGAAGAAAAAAAACTAGATACGATCTCGTTACGAGTAACGAGTAGGTCTTCCGTTCAATTTTTTAAAAAGATTAAGGACTTTGGCTCCTTTAAATCCCTAATTGAGTAATAAATGGTTGTGGCAAAGAGTTTTTCAAACAGACTTTGTTACGATCAACAACTTGTCTTCTATAATGCATTACACAATCTTGATCGTTTTTAAATTATTTGTAAGAGTGTTTACTAGTATCTTGGCCCCTAATTTTAAGGGCCAACCCCTTTTTCTTGAGTTCATTGAAAAGGTCTTAAGAATACTATCATTTTTTGTTCGTAAACCTATCAAAAATTGTTGTTAATTTTTGAGATATAAACGATTGAATATTTTAGGGGCCAGTCCTATAGATCCTTAATGGGGACAGACATTGGTGTTTTGATAAGTGGAATCGATTAGAACCATCCATGCAGACATTTTCTCTTCTATAATACTTAACAAAATATGTCTCCTTCTGTAGATATATTGCGTCAATGTTTAAGGACTTTGGCCCCTAAAAATCCCTAGTTACGTAATAAATGGGCGTGGCAATGATTTTTTCTGATAGATATTGTTATGATCAACAACTTTGCTTCTATAATGCATTACAAAATCTTTATCGTTTTTAACTTATTTATAATAGAGTTTACGAGTGTGTTGGCCCCTAATGAAAGGGGCCAATCCCTTTTTCTTGATTTTGTTGGAAAGATCTTAAGTATAGTAACATTTTTTTTCTTACACCTATCTTAAATTGTTGTTCACTTTTGAGATATAAATGATTGAATCTTTTAGGGGTCAACCCTGCAAATCCTTTATGGGAACATACATTGGTGTTTTGATAAGTGGCATCGATTGAAATCATCAATGCAGACATTTTTTCTTCTACAATGCTTAACAAAATATGTCTCCTTCTCTAGATATATTGCGTCAAAATTTAAGGTTTTTGGCCCCTAAAAATCCCTAGTTACGTTATAAATGGGCGTGGCAATGATTTTTTCTGACAGATATTGTTATGATCAACAACTTTGCTTCTATAATGCTTTTCAAAATCTTTATCATTTTTCAGTTATTTGTTATAAAGTTTACGAGTCTCTTAGCCCCTAATTAAAGAGGCTAGCCCCTTTTCCGTGATATCGGTGAAAAGAACTTTTCATACTCTACCACTTTTGTAATATATGTCTCAACAAAATATCAACTGATAAAAAGATACAGATCAAAACGTGTGAAAATTTTGATTCAAAATCTGTACCCAATTTTCGAGCCATAGCGAGCTCCAAGAAATGGCGCCACAGGAGTAAAACAAAATCAATGGGCACATCTTCAAACTATGGTCTAACTATCCTGAAAATTTCATATTCATATCTCTGACAGTTTTTGAGTTTTTGTGTGCACAAAATATGTCGTAAAAATGAACAAAATGGCCGATAAATCGGTACCGGAAGTGACGACAGGAAAATTATCAAAAATGTATGAAGATCATATGAAGTCCAATCACCTGTGAAAAAATTGTGGAAATCGGTCGATTAGTTTTCGAGAAATCGCGTGCACAAAATTTGTGGAAAAGAAAAATAATAATAACTAGATACGATCTCGTTACGAGTAACGAGTAGGTCTTCCGTTCAATTTTTTAAACGATATGACTAAAATATCAAGAAAATTTCAGAATTCTCCCTCACCTCCTCCCTTTCAGATAATGTATAAGATTGTCAATATCATTTACAATGCTTAACAAAGTTTTTTGCTTTTTCACATACAGCACATTATAGATTCAAGCTTTTGGTCCCCTAAAATCCCCAATTACGTCACCAATGGGTTTTGGAATGAGTTTTACAAACTGATATTGTTACGATCAACAACTTTGCTTCTATAGTGCATCACAAAATCTTGATCGCTTTCAAGATATTTGTGATAGAGTTTACGAGTCTCTTGGACCCTAATTTGAGGGGCCAGTCCCTTTTTCTTGAGTTCATTCGAAAAGTGTCTCAAATACAAACATTTTTTTGTTCTTACACCTATCTTAAATTGTTGTTCATTTTTTAGATACATATGATTGATTATTTAAGGGGTCAGCCCTTTAGATCCTTAATGGGGACATATATTGGTGTTTTGATTATTAGAATCGATTAGTATCATCAATACAGACATTTTCTCTTCTACAACAACTTTGCTTCTATAATGCATTACAAAATCTTGATCGTTTTTAGGTTATTTGTAATAGAGTTTACGAGTTTATTGGCCCCTAATTAAAGGGGCCAGCCCCTTTTTCTTGCTTTTGTTGGAAAGGTCTTAAGAATACTAACAATTTTTGTTCTTACACCTATCTAAAATTGTTGTTCATTTTTGAGATATAAATAATTAATCTTTTAGGGGTCAGCCCTGTAAATCCTTAATGGGGACAGATATTGGTGTTTTGATCAGAGCAATCGATTAAAATCATCAATGCAGACATTTTCTCTTCTACAATGCTTAACAAAATATCTCTCCTTCTTTAGATATATTGCGTCAAAATTTAAGGATTTTGGCCCCTAAAAATCCCTAGTTACGTAATAAATGGGCGTGGCAATGATTTTTGCTGATAGATATTGTTATGGTCAACAACTTTGCTTCTATAATGCATTACAAAATCTTGTCGTTTTTAACTTATTTGTAATAGAGTTTACGAGTGTCTTGGCCCCTAATTAAAGGGGTCAGCCCCTTTTTCTTGATTTTGTTGGAAAGGTCTTAAGAATACTAACAATTTTTGTTCTTACACCTATCTAAAATTGTTGTTCATTTTTGAGATATAAATGTTTAAATTTTTTAGGGGTCATCCCTGTAAATCCCTAATGGGGACAGATATTGGTGTTTTGATAACTGAAATCGATTAAAATCATCAATGCAGACATTTTCTCTTCTACAATGCTTAACAAAATATGTCTACTTCTTTAGATATATTGCATCAAAATTTAAGGATTTTGGCCCCTAAAAATCCCTAGTTACGTAATAAATGGGCGTGGCAATCATTTTTTCTGATAGATATTGTTATGATCAACAACTTTGCTTCTATAATGCATTACAAAATCTTGATCGTTTTTAGGTTATTTGTAATAGAGTTTACGAGAATCTTGGCCCCTAATTAAAAGGGCCAGCCCCTTTTTCTTGATTTGTTTGGAAATGTCTTGCGAATACTAACAATTTTTGTTCTTACACCTATCTAAAATTGTTGTTCACATTTGAGTTATAAATGATTGAATCTTTTAGGGGTCAGCCCTGTAGATCCTTAATGGGGACAGACATTGGTGTTTTGATTAGTGGAATCGATTTAAATTATCAATACAAATATTTTCTCTTCTACAATGCTTCACAAAATATGTCACGTTCTTTAGATGAATTGTATCAAAATTTGAGAACTTTGGTCCCTAAAAATCCCTAATTACGTAATAAATGGGCGTGGCAATGATTTTTCCTGATATATATTGTTACGATCAACAACTTTGCTTCTATAATGCATTACAAAATCTTTATCATTTTAAAGTTATTTGTAATAGAGTTTACGAGTGTCTTGGCCCCTAAATATAGGGACTAGCCCCTTTTTCTTGATTTTGTTAGTAAGAACTATTAATTCCCTACCACTTTTGTTATATATATCTTAACAAAATATTAACTGATAAAAAGATACAGATCAAAACGTCTGAAAATTTTGAATGAAAATTCGTACCCAATTTTCGAGCCTAGGCTAGCTCCAAAATAAGGCGTACTGACCTAAAACAAAAACAATAGACACAACTTCAAACTATAGTCTACCTACCCTGAAAATTTCATAATAATATCTCTGATAGTCTCTGAGTTTATGCGTGCACAAAAATGGTCGTCAAAAACGACAAAATCACCGATAAATCGGTACCGGAAGTGACGACGTCAAAAATTACAAAAACATATAAAATTCAGATCACATACAATCATCTGTGAAAAAATGGTTCAGATCGGTCGAATAGTTTTCGAGAAATCGCGTGCACAAAATTTGGAAAAAAAAAATAATAATAATAATAATAAACAGTACGAAAACAATAAGGTCTTCCGTTGGAAACGGAAGACCTTAATAATAATAATAATAATATTAAACAGTACGAAAACAATAAGGTCTTCCGTTGGAAACGGAAGACCTTAATAATAATAGGGAAAAAGAAACCATACGAAAACAATAAGGTCTTCCATTGGAAAACGGAAGACCTTAATAATAATAATAGGGAAAAAGAAACCGTACGAAAACAATAAGGTCTTCCGTTGAAAACGGAAGACCTTAACAAGGGAGAAGTGGTGGCAAACTTAAAAATGAATGCACTAATTAAGGTCTTCCGTCTTATTGTTTTCGTACAGTTTCTTTTTCCCTATTATTATTATTAAGGTCTTCCGTTTCCAACGGAAGACCTTATTGTTTTCTTTTTCCCTATTATTAAGGTCTTCCGTCTTCAGCGGAAGACCTTACTGTTTTTTCTACTGTTTCTCATTCTTCTATATTATTTAATTAAGGTCTTCCGTCTTCAGCGGAAGACCTTACTGTTATTCTACTGTTTCTCATTCTTCTATATTATTTAAATATTCTTCTTGGTAGACACCCTTAATTTCTCAGCCATTTCTCCATCGATTTGAATGATTTTTACAGGGATGATGTCTTAGGTGAACCTCTCATTGCATACAACTTTTTGTCTGAAAATTCAATTCCGCTACTGAATTATCTCCCTTTTTCATGTATTTTGGGACAGGATATTGTCCACGCATCTCCTCAATAACCGTTATAGTTAAAGACTTGAAATTTATGTGCAAGATAGAGTGGTTATGGTAGATTTGCATGCTTGTTTTAGATTTGACTAGAAGTCATTGTCCTGGAAGCTCGCCTGAACCTGGAAATGTTGATGTTAACTTTTTTGACAGTTTTTTGGGAAATTTGAGATTTGATCACGAATATCTTTCTTGTCATAAATATTTTGTTAACATATGTAGAACATTAAAAGTTTATATAAACAAGACCTTTCAACTGACACCAAGCAAAAGGGGCTGACCCCTCATATTAGGGGCCCAGAAGGGTCTAAAATCTTTCATCTATATCTCTTTAATAAGAAACATTTTGTAATGTGATATAGAAGCAAAAATGTTAATCTTCTAGCTCTTTATCTACGCATGTTAAAAGTTTTCGGATATGTTACATAATTAGGGGTTTTGAGGGGCTAGAAGTCCAATATTTTGATCATTTATATCTTAAAAAGGAGAAATATTTTGAAAAGCATTATATAAGAGAAGATGCTAAGAATAGTGTTCGTAATAAAATTTAACCATCAAAGTTTCGTCAAATGGACCCTTCAGGGAGATAAAGGGTCGGCCCCTAAAGCAATGTTTCCCAAATATCTCAAGAACGGTAACACATTTCTGAACACTTAATGAACAAAATGTGTTTAAAATAATAAGATCTTTCAGTTGATATCAAGAAAAAGGGGCTGAAAAAAAAAAAAAAAAAAAGGAAAAAAGATAAAGAAATAGAAGAAAATTGTCTGTTCAGAATCAAGAGATCTTTTTTTTTTTTCTTTTTACAAATCATTTAGCTGGTAAATAGCAAAATAAAGGTCATACATGTATCTCAACTTCTAAAATTGGAAGGAAGACCTCCTCGTTGCTCGCAACGAGATCGTGTCTAGTTATTATTATTATTATTATTATTATTATTATTATTAAGGTCTTCCGTTTCCAACGGAAGACCTTATACTGATTCTGATGGTAATTCTTCATTATTGTTATTCTTCTTATAGACGTTTTTTAAGCCTCAATAACTTATTTGTTTGTCATCCGTTTTAATTCAAATTTTCAGGGTATATTGAAAAGGACATTCAGTTTCTAAGGCACAAAAAAATTTGAAATGGCAACTTCCGGTTTTGAGTTATTCCCCTTTTTCTAAAATTTTAGAGGCACTCGTTTCCAGACAAAGGCTCCGAAATGGTCCGTAGCAAATAATTTAAAGTTAAAAATCTTTAATATTGACACATTGAAAGTTGTCTCTGATTTTTGTACTTTAGTTTTTTCCAATTATACCACTCGAATTATTAAATCGAAATCTATGTTTTAAAATTTGCTAAAATTTTACTCATGTTTTAGCTTCGTATCTTTTTAGTTTGAAATATTTCCTAAATATATATAAAGCAAAAGTTGTGCATAATTTTAAGGGCTTTCATTTGAGACCATACAAAAGGGGCTGGCCCCTTAAAAAGGGATCTAGGCGTCTGGAAAGTCTTTGCTTTATAACTAAAAAACGGTAAATATTTCGATAATGCTGTCGCTGGAAAAGTTGTTCTTCGTTATCTTATCAATCTAATTGTAATTTAGTATTGTGTGGATATTGCGTAATAGGAGAGTTAAAAGCTTTACATGAAAACATGTATCCGCTTTCATTTTGCTAATGGACAATAACTCCCTGTGCAGAATAATGTTTTAAAGTCGCAATCAATACTTTTCTTGTCTTCATTAGAATCTACAAATTTATCAAAATACGTTTTTAGTATTCCGTGCTTTTATCACAACTCGTTTTTGGATAAGTCATGTTCTTATAAAAAATAAAAACAAATTAGAAAGCGGTTAATCAAATAAATTTGATAATTGTTTGGTTTTCTTTTATTAATTTAGCAAAAGAAATAAAAACACAACGATTGAGCATATGATTATAAGCATATAATAACTGCAACATTTCAGAACGTAAGCTTTGTGTAATGTATTTACGTAACTCATTCCTCGCACTTGGTCGTGGAGAGTTATCGTACCTTGAACGATTTGTGGTTATTTTGTACAGAAGCTTCGCACGCTTTGACTACCACTAGGTAGAAGCACGCGAAGTTTATGTGTGACGCCGTCAGATGTAAATGAAAAAGCACTGTATATGAATTTTCCTCTTTTGTTTTATTATAAAAACCCTTAAAGATCTTTATATTTCTGTATTTTCACTTAGTTAAGATTTTAAATGTA
This sequence comes from Magallana nippona, assembly GCA_033439105.1. NCBI lineage: Eukaryota > Metazoa > Mollusca > Bivalvia > Ostreida > Ostreidae > Magallana > Magallana nippona. The sequence goes on along the minus strand of CM065921.1, from coordinate 32,717,059 downwards.
CTTGCGATACTCATAAGTGCGACTACAGGCATTATCACGATCTTTGTTAATGCATTTATATATGATTAAATATTAAAATTGATACATACATTTATATTAAAACATAGATAAAAACTATCAAGCATAAATTCTGATACAATCGACCTATAGACCCCTGACTTTTGTGTACACAATTACGTAACTCATCCTTCGAACATTGGCCAGGGAGATCCATCGCGTGGGAACTGGCGATCTGCGGTCATCTAAATTACATAATCCTAAATAATGCTTAACCCAATGATACAAACATGGATTCATGTAACAAACACCTCAACCCTTCTAAATCTGCACATTTTAAATTTTTACGGGACTTTAATTTCCTGATATATATTTATGATAAAAAGGAAGAAAGCAAAAAACAAACAAAACAAAAACATGGAACGTGCATTGAATTTACTTTGTGTACATGTTACCTAAAAAATTCGACTGAATATGCCCCTTTGTCACATTTATTTAAATTAAACTGAAAATAAAAATTGTAACACCATGATCTTCCGCCTATATTATAAAAGTTTCTCCCGTTTTTTTTTCAAAATACATAAGTAAACTTTTTCCGAGAGAATAACTTTTGATCTGATAAAGAAGAAAAAACTGACATAAAAATAAGGATTTTGCATCTTATTGCATTGTCAAGAGAAGTAATATTCATTTCTGTAAATAAGGTATTTAATTTCATGTTACATAGCGGTGTCTCTATAAAATAGCACCATCTGGTGTAAAATTTAGACGCTCACGTTTGCATGAATTCTCCCGCTGATCTTTAATAGCTGATTATTATTTTGAATGTCCAAGTCTACACGTATCATTAGATAATATCAGACGACACACACTTCTCTATAGAAATGTTCAGAGGTGCCATCAATTTGACTAATTACTAAATTTTAACAGCAGGTAACAATTTCAAACTTGCACATAGTCTTCAAAAATTTAGAAAGATTAAAATGCACATGTTTTCTTAAAGAAACGGTTACGTGTTTTGTATGCGGATTCGTTTTAAAAGAACAAAATACAATTCTTGACATGAATCATGAGTATATAACAATGCTTGCTACCCTTTATAAATTATACTTGGCATTTAAGTTCTCTTTCTTTAAAGAATTTCTGAAACGATCACACAATCTGTGTCCGACAAATAGTTTTTCTAAAACATTTTCAAAACATCTTCCGTTTTTTTTTTTCAAAACATGTTTTCATGCAAGCTTTCAATCACAACACTTTATCATAACGAAAGCAGAACTGAAAATTTAGTCATTATAATCGTTTGACACCAAATCATATATATTTTCAACTCGAAGCAACAACGGAAGACCTACTCGTGGCTTTGCAACGAGCTCTGCTTTAGTTATTTTTCTTTTTTTTTCTTACAAATTTTGTGTACGCGATTTCTCAGAAACTACTAGACCGATTTACACGAAACTTTCAGATATGATAGATAATGATCTGAACCTTATTGGAAAATTTTTTTAACGATGACGTCACTTCTGGTTTTGCGATTTTAACAATTTAGCGATTTTCAGAGGATCGGCTTGTCTAGGGGTAAACTCCTAAACGATTTAAGATACTGAGTTCAAAATTTCAGGGATTGTAGACGAAAGGTTGTAGATCTGACATGTGGTATATATATTGTTCTGTGACCAAAAGCGCCGAAGCTCACCCGAGCTCGAAAATTACGGTTAAAAAAGCGTCGTGAATTTTTGTGGTTTTCTTTCAACATCTCTTTTGTTGATAGTATTTTGTTAAAACATGTAGAACAAAAAACTTTATAAAGTCAGGATCTTTCTTTTGACATCAAGAAAAAGGGGCTGGCCCTTCAAATTAGGGGCCGAGAGGGTTCTAAAGTCTTTTAATGATTACTTTTAACTGTGAAATATTTTGTAATACGTTATAGAAGCAATTATATTCATCATAACGTTATTGATCTATACAGGATAATTGTTTACTCCTTCGTTACGTAATTAGGGATTTTAAGGGGCCAGAAATCCGACATTTTGATCCTCAATATCTCAAAATGGAGGAAACTTCTAAAAAGCAATATTGAACAGAAGATGCTCAAAACAATGTGCTAAACAATATGCAACCATAATTTCTTCCTTATCCGGTCCCTAAAAGGAGTTACAGGGTCGGCCCCTAAAACAATCTTTCTCATATATCTCGAAAACGGTACATAACTTCTAAACACTTGTAGAACAAAATGTGTTTGAATTGACAAGAACTTTCTTTTAAAATCAAGAAAAAGGGGCTGGCCCTTCAAATTAGGGGCCGAGAGGGCTCTATAGTCTTTTAATGATGACTTTTAACTGTGAAATATTTGTAATACGTTATAGAAGCAATTATGTTCATCATAATGTTATTGACCTATACATGGCAATCGTTTACTCCTCTGTTACGTAATTAGGGATTTTAAGAGGCCAGAAGTACGAAATTTTGATCTTCAATATCCCTAAATGGAGGAAAATCTGAAAAGCAATATTGAACAAAAGATGAGAAATAAAATATGCATAACAATCTACCACCATATATTGTTTGTTATCTGGACCCTAAAAAGAGTTATAGGATCATTTCCAAAAATGATTTTTCGGAGATATCTCGAGAACGGTAACGAATTTCTAAACACTTATTAAACAAAAAGTGTTTAAAACCAAAATACCTTTTAATTGAAATGAAGGAAAAGGAGCTGATACCTCAAATAAGGAACCCAGAGGGGTTGATAGTCTTTCATCCATAGCTCTTTTAGATCCAACCCCCATTTCCAGATATGTTTCGTTGACGAAGATCAAGGGCAAGGTCTTTTCATCTTCAAAAAATCGAACGGAAGACCTCCTCGTTGTTCGCAACGAGATCTTGTCTAGTTAAGGTCTTCCGTTTTCAACGGAAGACCTTATTGTTTTCGTACGGTTTCTTATTCCCTATTATTATTATTAAGGTCTTCCGTTTCCAACGGAAGACCTTATTGTTTTCGTACGGTTTCTTTTTCCCTATTATTATTATTAAGGGCTTCCGTTTCCAACGGAAGACCTTATTGTTTTCGTACTGTTTCTTATTATTAAGGTCTTCCGTTTCCAACGGAAGACCTTATTGTTTTCGTACTGTTTCTTATTAAGGTCTTCCGTTTCCAACGGAAGACCTTATTGTTTTCGTACTGTTTCTTATTAAGGTCTTCCGTTTCCAACGGAAGACCTTATTGTTTTCGTACTGTTTCTTATTAAGGTCTTCCGTTTCCAACGGAAGACCTTATTGTTTTCGTACTGTTTCTTATTATTAAGGTCTTCCGTTTCCAACGGAAGACCTTATAGTTTTCGTACTGTTTCTTATTATTATTATTTTTTTTTTTTTTTCCAAATTTTGTGCACGCCATTTCTCAGAAACTATTCAACCAATTTCAACCATTTTTTCACAGATGATGAAACGTGATCTGAATTTTATATGTTTTTGAAATTTGCGTTGTCGTCACTTCCGGTACCGAGTTACGGCCGATTTTGTAGTTTTTTACGACCCATTTTGTGCAGAGCTGATCTCAGAAACTATTAGATATATGACAACGAAATTTTCAAGATAGGTAGACCATAGTTTGAAGTTGTGCACTATTATGTTGTTTTACGCCAGTGGCGCCATTTCTTGGAGCTCGCCTAAGCACGAAATATGGGTACGAATTTTGAATCAAAATTTTTGTACGTTTTGGTCTGCATCTTTTTATTAGTTGATATTTTTTTAAGACATATATAACAAAAGTGGTAGAGAATCAAAAGTTCTTTCCAACAAAATTAAAAAAAAGGGGCTGGCCCCTTTAATTAGGGGCCAATACAATCGTAAACTCTATTACAAATAACTTAGAAACGATCAAGATTTTGTAATGCATTATCGAAGCAAAGATGTTGATCGTAGCAATGTCTATAAGAAAAATCATTGCCACGCCCATTTATTACGTAATAAAGGATTATTAGGGGCCAAAATCCTTAAACTTTGACGCAATATATCTAGAGAAGGAGACATATTTTGTTAAGCATTGTAGAAGAGAAAATGTCTGCATTGATGATTTCAATCGATGCCACTAATCAAAACACCAATGTATGTTCCTATAAAGGATTTACAGGGCTGACCCCTAAAAGATTCAATCATTTATATCTCAAAAATGAACAACAATTTTAGATAGGTGTAAGAACAAAAATTGTTAGTATCCTTAAGACCTTTCCAACAAAATCAAGAAATAGGGGCTGGCCCCTTTAATTAGGGGCCAATAAACTTGTAAACTCTATTACAAATAGCTTTAAAAAGATCAAGATTTTGTAATGCATTATCGAAGCAAAGATGTTGATCGTAGCAATGTCTATAAGAAAAATCATTGCCACGCCCATTTATTACGTAATTAAGGATTATTAGGGGCCAAAATCCTTAAACTTTGACGCAATATATCTAGAGAGGGAGACATATTTTGTTAAGCATTGTAGAAGAGAAAATGTCTGCATTGATGATTTCAATCGATGCCACTAATCAAAACACCAATGTATGTTCCCATAAAGGATTTACAGGGCTGACCCCTAAAAGATTCAATCATTTATATCTCAAAAATGAACAACAATTTAAGATAGGTGTAAAAACAAAAAATGTTACTATACTTAAGATCTTTCCAACAAAATCAAGAAAAAGGGACTGGCCCCTTTAATTAGGGGCCAACACACTCGTAAACTCTATTACAAATAACTTAAAAACGATAAAGATTTTGTAATGCATTATAGAAGCAAAGTTGTTGATCATAACAATATCGATCAAAAAAAATCATTGCCAGCCGATTTATTACGTTATTAGGGGCCAAAGTCCTTAAACTTTGACGCAATATATCTAGAGAAGGAGACATATTTTGTTAAGTAATATAGAAGAGAAAATCTGCATGGAAGGTTTTAATTGATTCCACTTATTAAAACACCAATGTCTATCCCCATTAAGGATCTATAGGACTGGCCCCTAAAATATTCAATCGTTTATATCTCAAAAATTAACAACAATTTTTGATAGGTATACGAACAAAAATGATAGCATTCTTAAGACCTTTCCAATGAACTCAGGAAAAAGGGGCTGGCCCTTAAAATTAGGGGCCAAGATACTAGTAAACACTATTACAAATAACTTAAAAACGATCAAGATTTTGCAATGCATTATAGAAGACAAGTTGTTGATCGTAACAAAGTCTGTTTGAAAAACTCTTTGCCACAACCATTTATTACTTAATTAGGGATTTATAGGAGCCAAAGTCCTTAAACCTTTTAAAAAATTGAACGGAAGACCTACTCGTTACTAGTAACGAGATCGTATCTAGTTAAGGTCTTCCGTTTCCAACGGAAGACCTTATTGTTTTCGTACTGTTTCTTCTTATTATTATTATTAAGGTCTTCCGTTTCCAACGGAAGACCTTATTGTTTTCGTACTGTTTCTTCTTATTATTAAGGTCTTCCGTTTCCAACGGAAGACCTTATTGTTTTCGTACTGTTTCTTCTTATTATTAAGGTCTTCCGTTTCCAACGGAAGACCTTATTGTTATTGCTTTGTTTCTTTTCCTCTATTATTATTATTATTATTTTTTTTTTCTCCCACGTTTTCTCAAAAACGCTTCAGCCGATTTTGATGAAATTTTTAGATCTTATTTATGACAAAATTTGTAAGAAAATTACACGAGTTTTTTTTGGTCGTCACTTCCGGTCCCGAGATATTAAAGATTTTATGTTTTTGCTTGTTCACGATTTTTCTCCAAAAGTAATTAAGATAGAACTTTCAAATTTTCAGGGATGGTAGAAAGTGTCCTGCCGCAGTGCCCTTTGCATATCCGAACGTCCGCCGTCACTTCCGGTCGGCACCGGAAGGAAACAAAAAACAGTCAATTTTCAACTTTTTTGTTTTGAAATTTTTTAATATTATTGTTCGATAGAGACGCTTTAATAACTTCAGAATATGAAATTTGTTTTAAAATCGATCCACGCATTCTCGAGATTTTGGGCTCCAAAGTCCTGAAGCGAGAGTCCGCGTAGCTCAGTCGTTAGAGTGGTGGACTTTGGCCCAGGCGACCCGGGTTCAGTCCCCGAGTGCCGAATATTTTTTCTTCCTTAATTGTGTTAAGGTTTATAATTTTATATTTGAAATGATAGATTTTACTTATTTCCAATATAATTTTATCAAAAATCACAATAATAGCGACTTTTTAAAGATTAATTTAAGTACAGGTGAATCTCGATAACTCGAACTTCAGGGGACCTGGTGTAAACTTCGAGAGATCAAGAGTTCGAGAGATCGAAAGTTTAAAAAATTCCGGAAAATTTTGTTCCGATCATTTTGGTTCAATAATTATAGTAGCCGGAAGTTTACATTCACAACATGGTAGAATTGTCTAACATGATTTTATTCGTATTTTTAGCTACTTTCCTACATTTCAACAATACAGAACTTAGATTTGGGTAGATTAATGTGTGTTTTATTGTTAACAATGTTTTAAGTAGTTCACGTTTATTTGATCACATAAAATAATTCAATTAAAGAACGATTTAGTTTACCGGTAATTTCACAAGTTGTTGAAAAGATCATTTATAAATTAACTATCAACCATTTGAAAGAAGGAAAGGGGTAGTGTCACTTATGTAATCAAACAATTAACACCACCACGCTAGCCCCAGGCATTCACTGCTGCTGCCCAGGTAAGGTCCGCGTGGAGCTAATTATACGCTTGATTGATCGCATGTGTACACAGCCAACACTTCGAGTTATCAAGAGTGAAAACCAATGAAATATGTATAACGGGACCCAGGTTTAACTTCGAGAGATCAAGAACTTCGAGAGATCGGAGTTCGAGTGATCAAGAGTAAATTTGCTTGGTTATATAGAGAAAAAAATCGGGACCATGATTTCACTTCGAGAGATCAAGAACTTCGAGAGATCGAAGTTCGAGCCATCGAGTGTCACCTGTATAATTATATGTCTATTGAAATTCTTATAGAGGGTTTAATGGAATTTAATGACATGTTTAGAAATGATAAAAAAAGAACAACTATCCCTCTAGGCTATTTTATGGTGCACTCAAACGGAAGACCTCTTGTTGCTCGCAACAAGCGTCTAGTTAAGGTCTTCCGTTTCCAACGGAAGACCTTATTGTTTTCGTACTGTTTCTTATTATTATTATTATTATTATTTTTCTTTTCCACAAATTTGCACGCGATTTCTCGAAAACTATTGGACCGATTTCCACAATTTTTTCACAGATAATTACACTTCATATGATCTTCATACATTTTTGATAATTTTCCTGTCGTCACTTCCGATACCGATTTATCGGCCATTTTGTTCATTTTTACGACCTATTTTGTGCACACAAAAACTCAAAAACTATCAGAGATATGAATATGAAATTTTCAGGATAGTTAGACCATAGTTTGAGGATGTGCCCATTATTTTTGTTTTACTCCTGTGGCGCCATTTCTTGGAGCTCGCTATGGCTCGAAAATTGGGTACGGATTTTTAATCAAAATTTTCTCACGTTTTGATCTGTATCTTTTTATCAGTTGATATTTTGTTGAGACATATATAACAAAAGTGGTAGAGTATGAAAAGTTCTTTTTACCGATATCACGGAAAAGGGGCTAGCCCCTTTAATTAGGGACCAAAACACTCGTAAACTCTATTACAAATAACTTAAAAACGATCAAGATTTTGTAATGCATTATAGAAGCAAAGTTGTTGATCATAACAATATCTATCAGAAAAAGTTATAACCACGCCCATTTGTTACGTAACTAGGGAGTTTTAGGGGCCAAAATCCTTAAATTTTAACGCAATATATCTAGAGAAGGAGACATATTTTGTTAAGCATTGTAGAAGAGAAAATGTCTGCATTGATGATTCTAATCGATTGCACTTATCAAAACACCAATATCTGTCCCCATTAAGGATTTACAGGGCTGACCCCTGAAAGATTCAATCATTTATATCTCAAAAATGAACAACAATTTTAGATAGGTGTAAGAACAAAAATTGTTAATATTCTTAAGACCTTTCCAACAAAATCAAGAAAAAGGGGCTGGCCCCTTTAATTAGGGGCCAAGAGACTCGTAAACTCTATTACAAATAACAAAAAAACGATCAAGATTTTGTAATGCATTATAGAAGCAAAGTTGTTGATCATAACAATATCTATCTGCAAAAATCATTGCCACGCCCATTTATTACGTAACTAGGGATTTTTAGGGGCCAAAATCCTTAAATTTTGACGCAATATATCTAGAGAATGTGACATATTTTGTTAAGCATTGTAGAAGAGAAAATGTCTGCATTGATGATTCTAATCGATTCCACTAATCATAACACCAATATCTGTCCCCATTAAGGATTTACAGGGCTGACCCCTGAAAGATTCAATCATTTATATCTCAAAAATGAACAACAATTTTAGATAGGTGTAAGAACAAAAATTGTTAATATTCTTAAGACCTTTCCAACAAAAGCAAGAAAAAGGGGCTGGCCCCTTTAATTAGGGGCCAAGAGACTTGTAAACTCTATTACAAATAACTTAAAAACGATCAAGATTTTGTAATGCATTATAAAAGCAAAGTTGTTGGTCATAACAATATCTATCTGAAAAAATCATTGCCACGCCCATTTGTTACGTAACTAATAATTATTAGGGGCCAAAGTCCTTAAACTTTGACGCAATAGATCTGGAGAAGGAGACATATTTTGTTAAGCATTGTAGAAGAGAAAATGTCTGCATAGATGGTTCTAATCGATTCCACTGATCAAAACACCAATGATGTTTGTATCTCAAAAATGAACAATAATTTTTGATAGGTTTACGAAAAAAAATAATAGTATTCTTAAGACCTTTTCAATGAAATCTAGAAAAAGGGTTTGGCCCTTTAAATTAGGGGCCAAGATACTCCTAAACTCCATGACAAATAACTTAAAAACGATAAAGATTTTGTAATGCATTATAGAAGCAAAGTTGTTGATCGTAACAATGTCTGCTTGAAAAACTTTTTGCCACACCCATTTATTACTTAATTAGGGATTTATAGTAGCCAAAGTCATTAAACTTTTCAAAACATTGAACGGAAGACCTACTCGTTACTCGTAACGAGATCTAGTTATTATTATTTTTCTTTTCCACAAATTTTGTGCACGCGATTTCTCGAAAACTATTCGACCGATTTCCACAATTTTTTCACAGATGATTGCACTTCATATGATCTTCATACATATTTGATAATTTTCCTGTCGTCACTTCCGGTACCGATTTATCGGCCATTTTGTTCATTTTTACGACCTATTTTGTGCACACAAAAACTCAAAAACTATCAGAGATATGAATATGAAATTTTCAGGATAGTTAGACCATAGTTTGAAGATGTGCCCATTATTTTTGTTTTACTCCTGTGGCGCTATTTCTTTGAGCTCGCTATGGCTCGAAAATTGGGTACGGATTTTTAATCAAAATTTTCTCACGTTTTGATCTGTATCTTTTTATCAGTTGATATTTTGTTGAGACATATATAACAAAAGTGGTAGAGTATGAAAAGTTCTTTTCACCGATATCACGGAAAAGGGGATAGCCCCTTTAATTAGGGGCCAAGAGACTCGTAAACTCTATTACAAGTAACTTAAAAACGATCAAGATTTTGTAATGCATTTTACAAGCAAAGTCGTTGATCATAATAATATCTATCAGAAAAAGTTATAACCACGCCCATTTGTTACGTAACTAGGGAGTTTTAGGGGCCAAAATCCTTAAATTTTAACGCAATATATCTAGAGAAGGAGACATATTTTGTTAAGCACTGTAGAAGAGAAAATGTCTGCATTGATGATTCTAATCGATTGCACTTATCAAAACACCAATATCTGTCCCCATTAAGGATTTACTGGGCTGACCCCTAAAAGATTCAATCATTTATATCTCAAAAATGAACAACAATTTTAGATAGGTGTAAGAACAAAAATTGTTAATATTCTTAAGACCTTTCCTACAAAATCAAGAAAAAGGGGCTGGCCCCTTTAATAAGGGGCCAAGAGACTCGTAAACTCTATTACAAATAACTAAAAAACGATCAAGATTTTGTAATGCATTATAGAAGCAAAGTTGTTGATCATAACAATATCTATCTGCAAAAATGATTGCCACGCCCATTTGTTACGTAACTAGGGATTTTTAGGGACCAAAATCCTTAAATTTTGACGCAATATATCTAGAGAATGTGACATATTTTGTTAAGCATTGTAGAAGAGAAAATGTCTGCATTGATGATTCTAATCGATTCCACTAATCATAACACCAATATCTGTCCCCATTAAGGATTTACAGGGCTGACCCCTAAAAGATTCAATCATTTATATCTCAAAAATGAACAACAATTTTAGATAGGTGTAAGAACAAAAATTGTTAATATTCTTAAGACCTTTCCAACAAAATCAAGAAAAAGGGGCTGGCCCCTTTAATTAGGGGCCAATAAACTCGTAAACTCTTTTACAAATAACTTTAAAACGATCAAGATTTTGTAATGCATTATCGAAGCAAAGATATTGATCGTAGCAATGTCTATCTGAAAAATCATTGCTACGCCAATTTATTACGTAATTAAGGATTATTTGGGGCCAAAGTCCTTAAACTTTGACGCAATATATCTAGAGAAGGAGACATATTTTATTAAGCATTGTAGAAGAGAAAATGTCTGCATTGATGATTTTAATCGATGCCACTAATCAAAACACCAATGTATGTTCCTATAAAGGATTTACAGGGCTGACTCCTAAAAGATTCAATCATTTATATCTCAAAAATGAACAACAATTTAAGAAAGGTGTAAGAACAAAAAATGTTACTATACTTAAGATCTTTCCAACTAAATCAAGAAAAAGGGACTGGCCCCTTTCATTAGGGGCCAACACACTCGTAAACTCTATTACAAATAACTTAAAAACGATAAAGATTTTGTAATGCATTATAGAAGCAAAGTTGTTGATCATAACAATATCTATCTGAAAAAATCATTGCCACGCCCATTTATTACGTAACTAGGGATTTTTAGGGCCCAAAGTTCTTAAACTTTGACGCAATATATCTAGAGAAGGAATATAATTAAAATAATATTTTGTTAAGTATTATAGAAGAGAAAATGTCTGCATGGATGGTTCTAATCGATTCCACTTATCAAAACACCAATGTCTGTCCCCATTAAGGATCTATAGGACTGGCCCCTAAAATATTCAATCGTTTATATCTCAAAAATTAACAACAATTTTTGATAGGTTTACGAACAAAAAATGATAGTATTTTTAAGACCTTTTCAATGAACTCAAGAAAAAGGGGCTGGCCCTTAAAATTAGGGGCCAAGATACTAGTAAACACTATTACAAATAACTTAAAAACGATCAAGGTTATGTAATGCATTATAGAAGACAAGTTGTTGATCGTAACAAAGTCTGTTTGAAAAACTCTTTACCACAACCATTTATGACTTAATTAGGGATTTATAGGAGCCGAAGTCCTTAAACTTTTTAAAAACTTGAACGGAAGACCTACTCGTTACTCGTAACGAGATCGTATCTAGTTATTAAGGTCTTCCGTTTCCAACGGAAGACCTTATAGTTTTCGTACTGTTTCTTCTTATTATTATTATTATTTTTTTTTTTTTCCAAATTTTGTGCAGACGATTTCTCAGAAACTATTCAACCAATTTCGACCATTTTTTCACAGATGATGAGACGTGATCTGAATTTTATATGTTTTTGAAATTTGCGTTGTCGTCACTTCCGGTACCGAGTTACGGCCGATTTTGTAATTTTTGACGACCCATTTTGTGCAGAGCTGATCTCAGAAACTATTAGATATATGACAACGAAATTTTCAGGATAGGTAGACCATAGTTTGAAGTTGTGCACTATTATGTTGTTTTACGCCTGTGGCGCCATTTCTTGGAGCTAGCCTAGGCACGAAAATTGGGTACGAATTTTGAATCAAAATTTTTGTACGTTTTGGTCTGCATCTTTTGATCAGTTGATATTTTGTTAAGACATATATAACAAAAGTGGTAGAGAATCAAAAGTTCTTTCCAACAAAATCAAAAAAAGGGGGCTGGCCCCTTTAATTAGGGGCCAATACAATCGTAAACTCTATTACAAATAACTTAAAAAGGATCAAGATTTTTTAATGCATTATAGAAGCAAAGTTGTTGATCATAACAATATCTATCAGAAAAAATGATTGCCACGCCCATTTATTACGTAACTAGGGGTTTTTTTGGGCCAAAATCCTTAAATTTTGACGCAATATATCTAGAGAAGGTGACATATTTTGTTAAGCATTGTAGAAGAGAAAATGTCTGCATTGATGATTTTAATCGATTGCACTTATCAAAACACCAATATCTGTCCCCATTAAGGATTTAAAGGGCTGACCCCTAAAAGATTCAATCATTTATATCTCAAAAATGAACAACAATTTTAGATAGGTGTAAAAACAAAAATTGTTACTATTCATTAGACCTTTCCACCAAAATCAATAAAAAAGGGCTGGCCCCTTTATTTAGGGGCATATACACTCACAAACTCTATTACAAATAACCTAAAAACGATCAAGATTTTGTAATGCATTATTAGAAGCAAAGTTGTTGATCATAACAATATCTATCAGAAAAAATGATTGTCACGCCCATTTATTATGTAACTATGGATTTTTAGGGGCCAAAGTCCTTAAACTTTGACGCAATATACCTAGAGAAGGAGACTTATTTTGTTAAGCATTGTAGAAGAGAAAATGTCTGCATTGATGATTCTTATCGATTCCACTAATCAAAACACCAATGTATGTCCCCATTAAGGATTTACAGGGCTGGCCCCTAAAATATTCAATCGTTTGTATCTCAAAAACGAACAACAATTTGAGATAGGTTTAAGAACAAAAAATGTTAGTATTCTTAAGACCTGTTCAAGGAAATCAAGAAAAAGGGGCTGGCCCTTTAAATTAGGGGCCACGATACTCGCAATCTCTATTACGAATAACTTAAAAAGGATCAAGATTTTGTAATGCATTATAGAAGCAAAGTTGTTGATCATAACAATATCTATCAGGAAAAATGATTGCCACGCCCATTTATTACGTAACTAGGGATTTTTAGGGACAAAAGTCCTTAAACTTTGACGCAATATACCTAGAGAAGGAGACTTATTTTGTTAAGCATTGTAGAAGAGAAAATGTCTGCATTGATGATTCTTATCGATTCCACTAATCAAAACACCAATGTATGTCCCCATTAAGGATTTACAGGGCTGGCCCCTAAAATATTCAATCGTTTGTATCTCAAAAACGAACAACAATTTGAGATAGGTTTAAGAACAAAAAATGTTAGTATTCTTAAGACCTGTTCAAGGAAATCAAGAAAAAGGGGCTGGCCCTTTAAATTAGGGGCCACGATACTCGCAATCTCTATTACGAATAACTTAAAAAGGATCAAGATTTTGTAATGCATTATAGAAGCAAAGTTGTTGATCATAACAATATCTATCAGGAAAAATGATTGCCACGCCCATTTATTACGTAACTAGGGATTTTGAGGGGGCAAAGTCCATAAACTTTAACGCAATATATCTAAAGAAGGAGACATATTTTGTTAAGCATTGTAGAAGAGAAAATGTCTGCATTGATGGTTCTTATCGATTCCACTGATCAAAACACCAATATCTGTCCCCATTAGGGATTTACAGGGCTGAACCCTCAAAGATTAATCATTTATATCTCAAAAATGAACAACAATTTTAGGTAGGTGTAAGAACAAAAATTGTTAGTATTCTTAAGACCTTTCCAACAAAATCAAGAAAAAGGGGCTGGCCCCTTTAATTAGGGGTCAATAAACTCGTAAACTCTATTACAAATAGCTTATAAACGATCAAGATTTTGTAATGCATTATAGGAGCAAAGTTGTTGATCATAACAATATCTATCAGAAAAAATCATTGCCACGCCCATTTATTACGTAACTAGGGATTTTTAGGGGCCAAAATCCTTAAATTTTGACGCAATATATCTAAAGAAGGAGACATATTTTGTTAAGCATTGTAGAAGAGAAAATATCTGCATTGATAATTTCAATCGATTGCACTTATCAAAACACCAATATCTGTCCCCATTAAGGATTTACAGGGCTGACCCCTAAAAGATTCAATCATTTATATCTCAAAAATGAACAACAATTTAAGATAGGTGTAAGAACAAAAATTGTCAGTATTCTTAAGACCTTTCCAATAAAATCAAAAAAAGGGGCTGGCCCTTTAATTAGGGGCCAATAAACTCGTAAACTCTATTACAAATAACTTAAAAACGATCAAAATTTTGTAATGCATTATAGAAGCAAAGTTGTTTACCATAACAATATCTATCAGAAAAAATGATTGCCACGCCCATTTATTACGTAACAAGGGATTTTTAGGGGCCAAAATCCTTAAATTTTGACGCAATATATCTAGAGAAGGAGACATATTTCGTTAAGCATTGTAAAAGAGAAAATGTCTGTATTGATGGTTCGAATCGATTCCACTGATCAAAACACCAATGTCTGTCCCCATTAACGATCTAAAGGGCTGACACCCTTAAATAAGCAATCATATGTATCTAAAAAATGAACAACAATTTTAGATAGGTGTAAGAACACAAAATGTTTGTATTTGAGACACCTTTCGAATGAACTCAAGAAAAAGGGGCTGGCCCCTCAAATTAGGGTCCAAGAGACTCGTAAACTCTATCACAAATATCTTGAAAGCAAGATTTTGTGATGCACTATAGAAGCAAAGTTGTTGATCGTAACAATATCAGTTTGTAAAACTCATTCCAACACCCATTTGTGACGTAATTGGGGATTTTAGGGGACCAAAAGCTTAAATCTTTAATGTGCTGTATGTGAAAAAGCAAAACACTTTGTTAAGCATTGTAAATGATATTGACAATCTTATACATTATCTGAAAGGGAGGAGGTGAGGGAGAATTCCGAAATTTTATTGATATTTTAATCATATGGTTTATAAAATTGAACGGAAGACCTACTCGTTACTCGTAACGAGATCGTATCTAGTTAAGGTCTTCCGTTTCCAACGGAAGACCTTATTGTTTTCGTACTGTTTCTTCTTATTATTATTATTATTTTTCTTTTCCACAAAATTTGTGCACGCGATTTCTCGAAAACTATTCGACCGATTTCCACAATTTTTTCACAGATGATTGGACTTCATTTGATCTTCATACATTTTTGATAATTTTTCTGTCGTCACTTCCGGTACCGATTTATCGGCCATTTTGTTCATTTTTACGACCTATTTTGTGCACACAAAAACTCAAAAACTATCAGAGATATGAATATGAAATTTTCAGGATAGTTAGACCATAGTTTGAAGTTGTGCCCATTGGCTTTGTTTTACTCCTGTGGCGCCATTTCTTGGAGCTCGCTATGGCTCGAAAATTGGGAACGGATTTTTAATCAAAATTTTCACACGTTTTGATCTGTATCTTTTTATCAGTTGATATTTTGTTAGGACATATATAACAAAAGTGGTAGAGTATGAAAAGTTCTTTTCACCGATATCACGGAAAAGGGGCTAGTCCCTTTAATTAGGGACCAAAAGACTCGTAAACACTATTACAAATAACTTAAAAACGATAAAGATTTTGTAATGCATTATAGAAGCAAAGTTGTTGATCATAACAATATCTGTCAGAATAATTTATTGCCACGTCCATTTATTACGTAACTAGGGATTTTTAAGGGCCAAAAACCTTAAATTTTGACGCAATATATCTAGAGAAGGAGACATATTTGCTTAAGCATTGTAGAAGAGAAAATGTCTTCATTTATAATTTTAATCGATTGCACATATCAAAACATCAATATCTGTCCCCATTAAGGATCTACAGGGCTGACCCCTAAAAGATTCAATCAATTATATCTCAAAAATGAACAACAATTTTAGATAGGTGTAAGAACAAAAATTGTTAGTATCCTTAAGACCTTTCCAACAAAATCAAGAAAAAGGGGCTGGCCCCTTTAATTAGGGGCTAATAAACTCGTAAGCTCTATTACAAATAACTTTAAAACGATCAAGATTTTGTAATGCATTATCGGAGCAAAGATGTTGATCGTAGCAATGTCTATCAGAAAAATCATTGCCACGCCCATTTCTTACGTAATTAGGGATTATTAGAAGCCAAAATCCTTAAACTTTGACGCAATATATCTAGAGAAGGAGACATATTTTGTTAAGCATTGTAGAAGAGAAAATGTCTGCATTGATGATTTCAATCGATGCCACTAATCAAAACACCAATGTATGTTCCTGTAAAGGATTTACAGGGCTGACCCCTAAATGATTCAATCATTTATATCTCAAAAATGAACAACAATTTAAGGTAGGTGTAAAAACAAAAATTTTTACTATACTTAAGATCTTTCCAACAAAATCAAGAAAAAGGGACTGGCCCCTTTAATTAGGGGCCAACACACTCGTAAACTCTATTACAAATAACTTAAAAACAATAAACATTTTGTAATGCATTTTAGAAGCAAAGTTGTTGATCATAACAATATCTATCAGAAAAAATCATTGCCAGCCCATTTATTACGTAACTAGGGATTTTTAGGGGCCAAAGTCCTTAAACTTTGACGCAATATATCTAGAGAAGGAGACATATTTTGTTAAGTACTATAGAAGAGAAAATCTGCATGGAAGGTTTTAATTGATTCCACTTATCAAAACACCAATGTCTATCCCCATTAAGGATCTATAGGACTGGCCCCTTAAATATTCAATCCTTTATATCTCAAAAATTAAGAACAATTTTTGATAGGTATACGAACAAAAAATGATTATATTCTTAAGACCTTTCCAATGAACTCAGGAAAAAGGGGCTGGCCCTTAAAATTACGGGCCAAGATACTAGTAAACATTATTACAAATAACTTAAAAACGATCAAGATTGTGCAATGCATTATAGAAGACAAGTTGTTGATCGTAACAAAGTCTGTTTGAAAAACTCTTTGCCACAACCATTCATTACTTAATTAGGGTTTTATAGGAGCCAAAGTCCTTAAACCTTTTAAAAAATTGAACGGAAGACCTACTCGTTACTCGTAACGAGATTGTATCTAGTTAAGGTCTTCCGTTTCCAACGGAAGACCTTATTGTTTTCGTACTGTTTCTTATTATTATTATTATTATTAAGGTCTTCCGTTTCCAACGGAAGACCTTATTGTTTTCGTACTGTTTCTTATTATTATTATTATTATTATTATTATTATTATTTTTCTTTTCCACAAATTTTGTGCACGCGATTTCTCGAAAACTAATCGACCGATTTCCACTATTTTTTTACAGGTGATTGGACTTCATATGATCTTCAAACATTTTTGATAATTTTCCTGTCGTCACTTCCGGTACCGATTTATCGGCCATTTTATTCATTTTTACGACCTATTTTGTGCACACAAAAACTCAAAAACTGTCAGAGATATGAATATGAAATTTTCAGGATAGTTAGACCATAGTTTGAAATTGTGCCCATTGATTTTGTTTTACTCCTGTGGCGCCATTTCTTGGAGCTCGCTATGGCTCGAAAATTGGGTACAGATTTTGAATCAAAATTTTCACACGTTTTGATCTGTATCTTTTTATTAGTTGATATTTTGTTGAGACATATATAACAAAAGTGGTAGAGTATGAAAAGTTCTTTTCACTGATATCACGAAAAAGGGGCTAGCCCCTTTAATAAGGGGCCAAGAGACTTGTAAACTTTATAACAAATAACAGAAAAATGATAAAGATTTTGTAATGCATTATAGAAGCAAAGTTGTTGATCATAACAATATCTGTCAGAAAAAACATTGCCACGCCCATTTATAACGTAACTAGGGATTTTTAGGGGCCAAAAACCTTAAATTTTGACGCAATATATCTAGAGAAGGAGACATATTTTGTTAAGCATTGTAGAAGAGAAAATGTCTGCATTGATGATTTCAATCGATGCCACTAATCAAAACACCAATGTATGTTCCCATAAAGGATTTGCAGGGTTGACCCCTAAAAGATTCAATCATTTATATCTCAAAAGTGAACAACAATTTAAGATAGGTGTAAGAACAAAATATGTTACTATACTTAAGATCTTTCCAACAAAATCAAGAAAAAGGGATTGGCCCCTTTCATTAGCGGCCAACACACTCGTACACTCTATTACAAATAAATTAAAAACGATCAAGATTTTGTAATGCATTATAGAAGCAAAGTTGTTGATCATAACAATATCTATCAGAAAAAATCATTGCCAGCGTATTTATTACGTAACTAGGGATTTTTAGGGGCCAAAGTCCTTAAACTTTGACGCAATATATCTAGAGAAGGAGACATATTTTGTTAAGTATTATAGAAGAGAAAATGTCTGCATGGATGGTTCTAATCGATTCCACTTATCAAAATACCAATGTCTGTCCCCATTAAGGATCTATAGGACTGGCCCCTAAAATATTCAATCGTTTATATCTCAAAAATTAACAACAATTTTTGATAGGTTTACGAACAAAAAATGAGAGTATTCGTAAGACCTTTTCAATGAACTCAAGAAAAAGGGGCTTGTCCTTAGAATTAGGGGCCAAGATACTAGTAAACACTCTTACACATAACTTAAAAGCGATCAAGATTGTGTAATGCATTATAGAAGACAAGTTGTTGATCGTAACAAAGTCTGTTTGAAAAACTCTTTGCCACAACCATTTATTACTCAATAAGGGATTTATAGGAGCCAAAGTCCTTAATCTTTTTTAAAACTTGAACGGAAGACCTACTCGTTATTCGTAACGAGATCGTATCTAGTTATTATTATTATTATTATTTTTCTTTTCCACAAATTTTGTGCACGCGATTTCTCGAAAACTATTCGACCGATTTCCACAATTTTTTCATAGGTGATTGGATTTCATATGATCTTCAAACATTTTTGATAATTTTCCGGTCGTCACTTCCGGTACCGATTTATCGGCCATTTTGTTCATTTTTACGACCTATTTTGTGCACACAACAACTCAAAAACTATCAGAGATATGAATATGAAATATTCAGGATAGTTAGACCATAGTTTGAAGTTGTGCCCATTGATTTTGTTTTACTCCTGTGGCGCCATTTCTTGGAGCTCGCTATGGCTCGAAAATTGGGTACAGATTTTGAATCAAAATTTTCACACGTTTTGATCTGTATCTTTTTATCAGCTGATATTTTGTTGAGACATATTTAACAAAAGTGGTAGAGTATGAAAAGTTCTTTTCAACGATATCACGGAAAAGGGGATAGCCCCTTTGATTAGGGGCTAAGAGACTCGTAAACTTTATAACAAATAACTGAAAAATGATAAAGATTTTGTAATCCATTATAGAAGCAAAGTTGTTGATCATAACAATATCTGTCAGAAAAAATCACTGCCACGCCCATTTATAACGTAACTAGGGATTTTTAGGGGCCAAAAACCTTAAATTTTGACGCAATATATCTAGAGAAGGAGACATATTTTGTTAAGCATTGTAGAAGAGAAAATGTCTGCATTGATAATTTTAATCGATTGCACTTATCAAAACATCAATATCTGTCCCCATTAAGGATTTACAGGGCTGACCCCTAGAAGATTCAATCAATTATATCTCAAAAATGAACAACAATTTTAGATAGGTGTAAGAACAAAAATTGTTAGTATTCTTAAGACCTTTCCAACAAAATCAAGAAAAAGAGGCTGGCCCTTTTAATTAGGGGCCAATAAACTCGTAAACTCTATTACAAATAACTTTAAAACGATCAAGATTTTGTAATGCATTATCGAAGCAAAGATGTTGATCGTAGCAATGTCTATCTGAAATATCATTGCCACGCCCATTTATTACGTAATTAAGGATTATTAGGGGCCAAAGTCCTTAAACTTTGACGCAATATATCTAGAGAAGGAGACATATTTTGTTAAGCATTGTAGAAGAGAAAATGTCTGCATTGATGATTTTAATCGATGCCACTAATCAAAACACCAATGTATGTTCCTATAAAGGATTTACAGGGCTGATCACTAAAAGATTCAATCATTTATATCTCAAAAATGAACAACAATTTAAGAAAGGTGTAAGAACAAAAAATGTTACTATACTTACGATCTTTCCAACAAAATCAAGAAAAAGGGACTGCCCCTTTCATTAGGGGCCAACACACTCGTAAACTCTATTACAAATAACTTAAAAACGATAAAGATTTTGTAATGCATTATAGAAGCAAAGTTGTTGATCATAACAATATCTATCAGAAAAAATCATTGCCAGCCCATTTATTACGTAACTAGGGATTTTTAGGGCCCAAAGTTCTTAAACTTTGACGCAATATATCTAGAGAAGGAATGTAATAAAAATAATATTTTGTTAAGTATTATAGAAGAGGAAATGTCTGCATGGATGGTTCTAATCGATTCCACTTATCAAAACACCAATGTCTGTCCCCATTAAGGATCTATAGGACTGGGCCCTACAATATTCAATCGTTTATATCTAAAAAAATTAACAACAATTTTTGATAGGTTTACGAACAAAAATGATAGTATTCTTAAGACCTTTTCAATGAACTCAAGAAAAAGGGGCTGGCCCTTAAAATTAGGGGCCAAGATACTAGTAAACACTATTACAAATAACTTAAAAACGATCAAGATTATGTAATGCATTATAGAAGACTAGTTGTTGATCGTAACAAAGTCTGTTTGAAAAACTCTTTGCTACAACCATTTATGACTTAGTTAGGGATTTATAGGAGCCGAAATCCTTAAATTTTTTAAAAAATTGAACGGAAGACCTACTCGTTACTCGTAACGAGATCGTATCTAGTTATTTTTCTTTTCCACAAATTTTGTGCACGCGATTTCTTGAAAACAATTCGACCGATTTCCACAATTTTTTCATAGATGATTGGACTTCATATGATCTTCATACATTTTTGATAATTTTCCTGTCGTCACTTCCGGTACCGATTTATCGGCTATTTTGTTCATTTTTACGACCTATTTTGTGCACATAAAAACTCAAAAACTATCAGAGATATGAATATGAAATTTTCAGGATAGTTAGACCATAGTTTGAAGTTGTGCCCATTGTTTTTGTTTTACTCCTGTGGTGCCATTTCTTGGAGCTCGCTATGGCTCGAAAATTTGGTACGGATTTTTAATCAAAATTTTCACACGTTTTGATCTGTATCTTTTTATCAGTTGATATTTTGTTAAGTTATATATAACAAAAGTGGTAGAGTATGAAAAGTTTTTTTCATCGATATCACGGAAAAGGGGCTAGCCCCTTTAATTAGGGGCCAAGAGACTCGTAAACTCTATTGCAAATAACTTAAAAACGATCAAGATTTTGTAATGCATTATAGAAGCAAAGTTGTTGATCATAACAATATCTATCAGAACAAATCATTGCCAGCCCATTTATTTCGTAACTAGGGATTTTTAGGGGCCAAAGTCCTTAAACTTTGATGCAATATATCTAGACAAGGAGACATAATTTGTTAAGCATTGTAGAAGAGACAATGTCTGTATTGATGATTTCAATCGATGCCTCTAATCAAAACACCAATGTATGTACCCATTAAGGATTTACAGGGCTAGCCCCTAAAAGATTCAATCATTTGTATCTCAAAAATGAAAAACAATTTTAGATAGGTGTAAGAATAAAAAATGATATTATTTTTAAGACCTTTTCAAGGAAATCAAGAAAAAGGGGCTAACCCTCACAATTAGGGGCCAAGAAACTGCTAAACTATATTACAACTAAGTAAAAAACGATGAAGATTTTGTAATGCATTATAGAAGCAAAGTTGTTGATCGTAACAATATTTGCTTGAAAAACTCTTTGCCATACCCATTTATTACTTAATTAGGGATATATAGGAACCAAAGTCCTTAAACTTTTTAAAAAAATTGAACGGAAGGCCTATTCGTTACTCGTAACGAAATCGTATCTAGTTATTATTATTTTTATTTTTTTTCTTACAAATTTTGTGCACGCAAGTTCTCGAAAATGGCTGGGCCGATTTTCGTAAAACTTTCAGATCTGATCGATAAGGATCTGAACCTTATTGGAAATTTTTTATATTGATGACGTCATTTCCGTTTTTGAGAAATTGACGTTTTAGCGATTTTTAGAGGGGTGGTTTGTCCATAGAACTTCTCCTGAACTAAAAAAGATATTGAGTTCAAACTTTCAGGGATGGTAGAAAACAGATTGTAGATTTGTAATTTTATTTTCATTTTGATCTGGCTTGAAAGGCGCCGAAGCTCGCCTGGACCCGAAAATTGAGATTAAAAAAAGTCGTAATTTTTCGAGGTTTTCTTTTGTTTATCTTTTTTCTGAGAAATATTTTGTTAAGACATGTAATGTAAAAAACCTTTATATTAACAAGACTTTTCGTTTGATATCAGGAAAAAGGGGCTAGTCCTTTAAATAAGGGGACCAGATGGCTCTAAAGTTTTTTTTATCTATAGCCCTTTACTGAGAGATATTTTGTGAAAGGTTATAGAAGCAAATATGTTTATCTTACAATTATGTATCCAAGCAATGTAATGATTTTCTCCTGTGTTTCGTAATTAGGGGTTTTTAGGGGTCAGAAATCCAAAATTTTGATCACCCATATCTCAGAAAGGAAAAATATTTTGTAATGCAGTATAGAAGAAAAGATCCTCAAAATGATGCACTAAACAATATACAACCTTCAAACTTTCGTTAAACGGCCCCTATAAGGAGATAAGGGATCGGCCCCTTAAACGTTTTTTCCCATATATCTCAAGAACGGTAAAGAATTTCTAAGCACTTGTTGAACAAAATGTGTTTAAAATCAAATGACATTTCATTCAACATCAATAAAAAGGGGCTGGCCCCTCAAATTAGGGATCCAGATGGGTCTGAAGTCTTTTATCTATAGCCGTTTATTGAGAGATATTTTGTGAAAGGTTATAGAAACAAATATGTTTATCTTACAGTTATGTACCCAAACAATGTCATGATTTTCTCCTGTGTTTCGTAATTAGGGGTTTTTAGGGGTCAGAAATCCAAAATTTTGATCACCCATATCTCAGAAAGGAAAAATATTTTGAAATGCAGTATAGAAGAAAAGATCCTCAAAATGATGTACTAAACAATATACAACCTTCAAACTTTCGTTAAACGGCCCCCATAAGGAGATAAGGGATCGGCCCCTATAATGTTCTTTCCCATATATCTCAAGAACGGTAATGAATTTCTAAACACTTGTTGATCAAAATGTGTTTGAAATCAAATGACTTTTCATTCGATATCAATAAATAGGGGCTGGCCCCTCAAATTAGGGATCCATATGGGTCTAAAGTCGTTAATCTATAGCTGATTACTGAGTGATAATTTGTAATAGGTTTTTAAAGCAAAGTTAGTTTTAATACGTTTATATATCCTGACATGATCAATATTTTCTCATGCGTTACGTAATTAGGGTTTTTTAGGGGCCGGAGGTAAAAATCTTTAGTCTCTTTTATCTGAATTAGAAGAAATGCAAGTATTTGAAGAAGCTATGTAAGAGAACTTATAAAAAGCGATACAGGAAAGTGTTAGTTCTCCCCCCATTCTTCCAGATCATGTTTTGTTGTCGAAAATCAAAGTCATTGATGTCATATATCCTTCTAAAAATCGGACGGAAGACCTCCTCGTTGCTCGCAACGAGATCGTATCTAGTTATTATTATTATTATTATTTTTCTTTTCCACAAATTTTGTGCACGCGATTTCTCGAAAACTATTCGACCGATTTCCACAATTTTTTCACAGATGATTGGACTTCATATGATCTTCATACATTTTTGATAATTTTCCTGTCGTCACTTCCG
Organism: Magallana nippona; assembly: GCA_033439105.1. Lineage (NCBI taxonomy): Eukaryota > Metazoa > Mollusca > Bivalvia > Ostreida > Ostreidae > Magallana > Magallana nippona. Next base: position 32,693,095 of record CM065921.1, on the reverse strand, counting down.
ATACCGATTTATCGGCCATTTTGTTCATTTTTACGACCTATTTTGTGCACACAAAAACTCAAAAACTATCAGAGATATGAGTATGAAATTTTCATGATAGTTAGACCATAGTTTGAAAATCTGCCCATTGTTTTTGTTTTACTCCTATGGCGCCATTTCTTGAAGCTCGCTATGGCTCGAAAATTGGGACCAAATTTTGTATCAAAATTTTCATACGTTTTGATCTGTATCTTTTTATCAGTTGATATTTTGTTAAGACATATATAACAAAAGTGGTAGAGAATCAACAGTTCTTTCAAACAAAATCAAGAAAAAGGGGTGGCCCCTTTATTTAGGGGCCAAGACACTCGTAAACTTTATTACAAATAACATAAAAATGATAAAGATTTTGTAATGCACTATAGAAGCAAAGTTGTTGATCGTAACAATATATATCAGGAAAAATCATTGCCACGCCCATTTATTACCTAATTAGGGATTTATAGGGGCCAACGTTCTCAAACTTTGATATGATATATCTAGAGAACAAGACATATTTTATTAAGCATTGTAGAAGAGAAAATACTTGTATTGATGACGTTAATCGATTCCACTAATGAAAACACCAGTTCCTGTCCCCATTAAGGATCTAGAGGACTGACCCCTAAAATATTCAATCATTTGTATATCAAAAATGAACGACAATTTTAGATGGGTGTAAGAACAAAAAATGTTAGTATTTGTGAGACGTTTTTAGGGAAATCAAGAAAATGGGGCTGGTCCCTTTAATTAGGGGCCAAGACACTCGTAAACTCTATTACAAATAACATAAAAATGATAAACATTTTGTAGTGCATTAAAGAAGCAAAGTTATTAATCATAACAATATCTATCAGAATAAATCATTGACACGCCCATTTATGACGTAATAAGGGATTTTTATGGGCCAAAGTACTTAAACTTTGACGCAATATATCTACAGAAGGAAACATATTTTGTTAAACATTGTAGAAAAGAAAATGTTTGCATTAATTATTCTAATCGATTCCACTAATCAAAACACCAATGTCTGTCCCCATTAAGGATCTACAGTGCTGGCCCCTAAAATATTCAATCATTTGTATCTCAAAAATGAACAACAATTTTTGATGGGTTTAAGAACAAAAAGTGTTAGTATTTGTGAGACCTTTTCAATGAAATCAAGAAAAAGGGGCTGGCCCCTTAAATTAGGGGCCAAGATACTGGTAAAATCTATTGCAAATAAGTTAAAAACGATAAAGATTTAGTAATGCATTATAGAAGCAAAGTTGTTGATCGTAACAATATCTGCTTGAAAAACCATACCCATTTATTACTTAATTAGGGATTTATAGGAACCAAAGTCCTTAAACTTTTTAAAAAAAATTGAACAGAAGACCTACTCGTTACTCGTAACGAGATCGTATCTAGTTATTATTATTTTTCTTTTCCACAAATTTTGTGCACGCGATTTCTCGAAAACTATTCGACCGATTTCCACAATTTTTTCACAAGTGATTGGACTTCATATGATCTTCAAACATTTTTGATAATTTCCCTGTCGTCACTTCCGGTACCGATTTATCGGCCATTTTGTTCATTTTTACGACCTATTTTGTGCACACAAAAACTCAAAAACTTTCAGAGATATGAATATAAAATTTTCAGGATAGTTAGACCATAGTTTGAAGTTGTGCCCATTGATTTTGTTTTACTCCTGTGGCGCCATTTCTTGGAGCTCGCTATGGCTCGAAAATTGGGTACAGATTTTGAATCAAAATTTTCACACGTTTTGATCTGTATCTTTTTATCAGTTGATATTTTGTTGAGATATATATAACAAAAGTGGTAGAGTATGAAAAGTTCTTTTCACCAATATCACGGAAAAGGGGCTAGCGCCTTTAATTAGGGGCTAAGCGACTCGTAAACTTTATAACAAATAACTGAAAAATGATAAAGATTTTGTAATGCATTATTGAAGCAAAGTTGTTGATCATAACAATATCTGTCAGAAAAAATCATTGCCACGCCCAATTATAACGTAACTAGGGATTTGTAAGGGCCAAAAACCTTAAATTTTGACGCAACATATCTAGAGAAGGAGACATATTTTGTTAAGTATTGTAGAAGAGAAAATGTCTGCATTGATGATTTCAATCGATGCCACTTATCAAAACACCAATGTATGTTCCCATAAAGGATTTGCAGGGTTGACCCCTAAAAGAGTCAATCATTTATATCTCAAAAGTGAACAACAATTTAAGATAGGTGTAAGAACAAAAAATGTTACTATACTTAAGATCTTACCAACAAAATCAAGAAAAAGGGATTGGCCCCTTTCATTAGGGGCCAACACACTCGTAAACACTATTACAAATAAGTTAAAAACGATAAAGATTTTGTAATGCATTATAGAAGCAAACTTGTTGATCATAACAATATCTATCAGAAAAAATCATTGCCAGCGCAGTTATTACGTAACTAGGGATTTTTAGGGGCCAAAGTCCTTAAACTTTGACGCAATATATCTAGAGAAGGAGACATATTTTGTTAAGTATTATAGAAGAGAAAATGTCTGCATGGATGGTTCTAATCGATTCCACTTATCAAAACACCAATGTGTGTCCCCATTAAGGATCTATAGGACTGGCCCCTAAAATATTCAATCGTTTATATCTCAAAAATTAACAACAATTTTTGATAGGTTTACGAACAAAAAATGATAGTATTCTTAAGACCTTTTCAATGAACTCAAGAAAAAGGGGCTGGCCCTTAAAATTAGGGGCCAAGATACTAGTAAACACTCTTACAAATAACTTTAAAACGATCAAGATTGTGTAATGCATGATAGAAGACAAGTTGTTGATCGTAACAAAGTCTGTTTGAAAAACTCTTTGTCACAACCATTTATTACTTAATTAGGGATTTATAGGAGCCAAAGTCCTTAATATTTTTTAAAAATTGAACGGAAGACCTGCTCGTTACTCGTAACGAAATCGTATCTAGTTATTATTATTAAGGTCTTCCGTTTCCAACGGAAGACCTTATAGTTTTCGTACTGTTTCTTATTATTATTATTATTTTTTTTTTTTTTTTTCCAAATTTTGTGCACGCGATTTCTCAGAAACTATTCAACCAATTTCGACCATTTTTTCACAGATGATGAGACGTGATCTGAATTTTATATGTTTTTGAAATTTGCGTTGTCGTCACTTCCGATACCGAGTTTCGGCCGATTTTGTAGTTTTTTACGACCCATTTTGTGCAGAGCTGATCTCAGAAACTATTAGATACATGACAACGAAATTTTCAGGATAGGTAGACTATAGTTTGAAGTTGTGCACCATGTAATTTTTATACGCCAGCGGCGCCATTTCTTGGAGCTCGCTATGGCTCGAAAATTGGGTACGGATTTTTAATCAAAATTTTCACACGTTTTGATCTGTATCTTTTTATCAGTTGATATTTTGTTAAGACATATATAACAAAAGTGGTAGAATTTTAAAAGTTCATTTCACCGATATCAAAGAAAAGGGGCTGGCCCCTTTAATTAGGGGCCAATACACTCGTAAACTCTATTACAAACAACTTAAAAACGATCAAGATTTTGTAATGCATTATTGAAGCAAAGTTGTTGATCATAACAATATCTATCAGAAAAAATCATTTTCACGCCAATTTATTACGTAACTAGGGATTTTTAGGGGCCAAAATCCTTAAATTTTGATGCAATATATCTAGAGAAGGAGACATATTTTGTTAAGCATTGTAGAAGAGTAAATGTCTGCATTGATGATTTTAATCGATCGCACTTATCAAAACACCAATATCTGTCCCCATTAAGGATTTACAGGGCTGACCCCTAAAAGATTCAATCATTTATATCTCAAAAATAAACAACAATTTTATATAGGTGTATGACCAAAAATTGTTACTCTTCCTAAGACATTTCCAACAAAATCAGGAAAAAGGGGCTGGCCCCTTTAATTAGGGGCCAATACACTCGTAAACTCTCTTACAAATAACTTAAAAACGATCAAGATTTTGAAATGCATTATAGAAGCAAAGTTGTTGATCATAACAATATCTATCAGAAAAAATGATTGCCACGCCCATTTATTGCGTAACTAGGGACTTTTAGGGGCCAAAGTCCTTAAAATTTGACGCAATATACCTAGAGAAGGAGACTTTTTTTGTTAAGCATTGTAGAAGAGAAAATGTCTGCATTGAAGATTCTTATCGATTCCACTAATCAAAACACCAATGTATGTCCCCATTAAGGATTTACAGGGCTGACCCCTAAAAAATTCAATCATTTATATCTAAAAAATGAACAACAATTTTAGATAGGTGTAAGAACAAAAATTGTTACTATTCTTAAGACCTTTCCAACAAAATCAGAAAAAAGGGGCTGGCCCCTTTAATTAGGGCTGGCCCCTAAAATATTTAATCGTTTGTATCTCAAAAATGATCAACAATTTTAGATAGGTTTAAGAACAAAACATGTTAGTATTCTTAAGACTTTTTCAAAGAAATCAAGAAAACGGGGTTGGCCCTTTAAATTAGGGGCCAAGATACTCGTATACTCTCTTACAAATAACTTAAAAACGATCAAGATTTTGTAATGCATTATAGAAGCAAAGTTGTTGATCGTAACAATGTCTGTTTGAAAAACTCTTTGCCACACCCATTTCTTACTTAATAAGAGATGTATAGGAGGCAAAGTCCTTAAACTTTTTACAAAATTGAACGGAAGACTTACTCGTTACTCGTAACGAGATCGTATCTAGTTAAGGTCTTCCGTTTCCAACGGAAGACCTTATTGTTTTCGTACTGTTTCTTATTAGTATTATTATTATTTTTCTTTTCCACAAATTTTGTGCAAGCGATTTCTCAAAAACTATTCGACCGATTTCCACAATTTTTTCACAGATGGTTGGACATCATATGATCTTCATACATTTGTGATAATTTTCCTGTCGTCACTTCCGGTACCGATTTATCGGCCATTTTGTTCATTTTTACGACCTATTTTGTGCACACAAAAACTCAAAAACGATTGGAGATATGAATATGAAATTTTCAGGATAGTTAGACCATAGTTTCAAGTTGTGCCCATTGTTTTTGTTTTACTCATGTGGCGCCATTTCTTGGAGCTCGCTATGGCTCGAAAATTGGGTCCGAATTTTTAATCAAAATTTCCACACGTTTTGATCTGTATCTTTTTATCAGTTGATATTTTGTTGAGACATATATAACAAAAGTGGTAGAGTATGAAAAGTTCTTTTCACCGATATCATGGAAAAGGGGCTAGCCCCTTTTATTAGGGGCCAAGAAACTCGTAAACTCTATTACAAATAACTTAAAAACGATCAAGATTTTGTAATGCATTATACAAGCAAAGTTGTTGATCATAACAATATCTGTCAGAAAAAATTATTGACACGCCCATTTATTACGTAACTAGGGATTTTTAGGGGCCAAAAACCTTAAATTTTGACGTAATTTATCTAGAGAAGGAGACATATTTTGTTAAGCATTGTAGAAGAGAAAATGTCTGCATTGATAATTTTAATCGATTGCACTTATCAAAACATCAATATCTGTCCCCATTAAGGATTTACAGGGCTTACCCCTAAAAAATTCAATCATTTATATCTCAAAAATGAACAACAATTTTAGATAGCTGTAAGAACAAAAAATGTTACTATTCTTAAGACCTTTCGAACAAAATCAAGAAGAAGGGGCTGGCCCCTTTAAATAGGGGCCACTATACTCGTAAACTCTATTGCAAATAACTGAAAAACGATAAAGATTTTGTAATGCATTATAGAAGCAAAGTTCTTGATCGTAACAATGTCTGTTTGAAAAACTCTTTGCCACACCAATTTATTACTTAATTGGAGATTTATAGGAGGCAAAGTCCTTAAACTTTTTAAAAAAATGAACGGAAGACCTACTCGTTACTCGTAACGAGATCATATCTAGTTATTATTATTATTATTATTATTATTTTTCTTTTCCACAAATTTTGTGCACGCGATTTCTCGAAAACTATTCGACCGATTTCCACAATTTTTTCACAGATGATTGGACTTCATATGATCTTCAAACATTTTTGATAATTTTCCTGCCGTCACTTCCGGTACCGATTTATCGGCCATTTTGTTCATTTTTACGACCTATTTTGTGCACACAAAAACTCAAAAACTATCAGAGATATGAATATGAAATTTTCAGGATAGTTAGACCATAGTTTGAAGATGTGCCCATTGATTTTGTTTTACTCCTGTGGCGCCATTTCTTGGAGCTCGCTATGGCTCGAAAATTTGGTACGGATTTTTAATCAAAATTTTCGCACGTTTTGATCTGTATCTTTTTATCAGTTGATATTTTGTTGAGACATATTTAACAAAAGTGGTAGAGTATGAAAAGTTCTTTTCACTGATATCACAGAAAAGGGGCTAGCCCCTTTAATAAGGGGCCAAGAGACTTGTAAACTTTATTAAAAATAACTTAAAAACGATAAAGATTTTGTAATGCATTATAGAAGCAAAGTTGTTGATCATAACATTATCTGTCAGAAAAAATCATTGCCACGCCCATTTATTACGTAACTAGGGATTTTTAGGGACCAAAACCCTTAAATTTTGACGCAATATATCTAGAGAAGGAGACATATTTTGTTAAGCATTGTAGAAGAGAAAATGTCTGCATTGATAATCTTAATCGATTGCACTTATCAAAACATCAATATCTGTCTCCATTAAGGATTTACAGGGCTGACCCCTAAACGATTCAATGAATTATATCTCAAAAATGAACAACAATTTTAGATAGGTGTAAGAACAAAAATTGTTAGTATCCTTAAGACCTTTCCAACAAAATCAAGAAAAAGGGGCTGGCCCCTTTAATTAGGGGCCAATAAACTCGTAAACTCTATTACAAATAACTTAAAAACGATCAAGATTTTGTAATGCATTATCGAAACAAAGATGTTGATCGTAGCAATGTCTATCTGAAAAATCATCGCCACGCCCATTTCTTAGGTAACTAAGGATTATTAGGGGACAAAGTCCTTAAACTTTGACGCAATATATCTAGAGAAGGAGATATTTTTTTAAGCATTGTAGAAGAGAAAATGTCTGCATTGATGATTTCAATCGATGCCACTTATCAAAACACCAATGTCTGTCCCCATTAAGGATGTATTGGACTGGCCCCTAAAATATTCAATCGTTTATATCTCAAAATTAACAACAATTTTTGATAGGTTTACGAACAAAAAATGATAATATTCTTAAGACCTTTTCAATGAATTGAAGAAAAAGCCCTTAAAATTAGGGGCCAAGATACTAGTAAACACTATTACAAATAACTTAAAAACGATCAAGATTGTGTAATGCATTATAGAAGACAAGTTGTTGATCGTAACAAAGTCTGTTTGAAAAACTCTTTGCCACAACCATTTATCACTTAATTAGGGATTTATAGGAGCCAAAGTCCTTAAACTTTTTAAAAAATTGAACGGAAGACCTACTCGTTACTCGTAACGAGATCGTATCTAGTTATTATTATTTTTCTTTTCCACAAATTTTGTGCACGCGATTTCTCGAAAACTATTCGACCGATTTCCACAATTTTTTCACAAGTGATTGGACTTCATATGATCTTCAAACATTTTTGATAATTTCCCTGTCGTCACTTCCGGTACCGATTTATCGGCCATTTTGTTCATTTTTACGACCTATTTTGTGCACACAAAAACTCAAAAACTTTCAGAGATATGAATATAAAATTTTCAGGATAGTTAGACCATAGTTTGAAGTTGTGCCCATTGATTTTGTTTTACTCCTGTGGCGCCATTTCTTGGAGCTCGCTATGGCTCGAAAATTGGGTACAGATTTTGAATCAAAATTTTCACACGTTTTGATCTGTATCTTTTTATCAGTTGATATTTTGTTGAGATATATATAACAAAAGTGGTAGAGTATGAAAAGTTCTTTTCACCAATATCACGGAAAAGGGGCTAGCGCCTTTAATTAGGGGCTAAGCGACTCGTAAACTTTATAACAAATAACTGAAAAAAGATAAAGATTTTGTAATGCATTATTGAAGCAAAGTTGTTGATCATAACAATATCTGTCAGAAAAAATCATTGCCACGCCCAATTATAACGTAACTAGGGATTTGTAAGGGCCAAAAACCTTAAATTTTGACGCAACATATCTAGAGAAGGAGACATATTTTGTTAAGTATTGTAGAAGAGAAAATGTCTGCATTGATGATTTCAATCGATGCCACTTATCAAAACACCAATGTATGTTCCCATAAAGGATTTGCAGGGTTGACCCCTAAAAGAGTCAATCATTTATATCTCAAAAGTGAACAACAATTTAAGATAGGTGTAAGAACAAAAAATGTTACTATACTTAAGATCTTACCAACAAAATCAAGAAAAAGGGATTGGCCCCTTTCATTAGGGGCCAACACACTCGTAAACACTATTACAAATAAGTTAAAAACGATAAAGATTTTGTAATGCATTATAGAAGCAAACTTGTTGATCATAACAATATCTATCAGAAAAAATCATTGCCAGCGCAGTTATTACGTAACTAGGGATTTTTAGGGGCCAAAGTCCTTAAACTTTGACGCAATATATCTAGAGAAGGAGACATATTTTGTTAAGTATTATAGAAGAGAAAATGTCTGCATGGATGGTTCTAATCGATTCCACTTATCAAAACACCAATGTGTGTCCCCATTAAGGATCTATAGGACTGGCCCCTAAAATATTCAATCGTTTATATCTCAAAAATTAACAACAATTTTTGATAGGTTTACGAACAAAAAATGATAGTATTCTTAAGACCTTTTCAATGAACTCAAGAAAAAGGGGCTGGCCCTTAAAATTAGGGGCCAAGATACTAGTAAACACTCTTACAAATAACTTTAAAACGATCAAGATTGTGTAATGCATGATAGAAGACAAGTTGTTGATCGTAACAAAGTCTGTTTGAAAAACTCTTTGTCACAACCATTTATTACTTAATTAGGGATTTATAGGAGCCAAAGTCCTTAATATTTTTTAAAAATTGAACGGAAGACCTGCTCGTTACTCGTAACGAAATCGTATCTAGTTATTATTATTAAGGTCTTCCGTTTCCAACGGAAGACCTTATTGTTTTCGTACTGTTTCTTATTATTATTATTATTATTATTATTTTTCTTTTCCACAAATTTTGTGCACGCGATTTCTCGAAAACTATTCGACCGATTTCCAAAATTTTTTCAAAGATGATTGGACTTCATATGATCTTCAAACATTTTTGATAATTTTCCTGTCGTCACTTCCGGTACCGATTTATCGGCCATTTTGTTCATTTTTACGACCCATTTTGTGCACACAAAAACTCAAAAACTATCAGAGATATGAATATGAAATTTTCAGGATAGTTAGACCATAGTTTGAAGTTGTGCCCATTGTTTTTGTTTTACTCCTGTGGCGCCATTTCTTGGAGCTCGCTATGGCTCGAAAATTGTGTACGGATTTTTAATCAAAATTTTCACACGTTTTGATCTGTATCTTTTTATCAGTTGATATTTTGTTAAGACATATATAACAAAAGTGGTAAAGTATGAAAAGTTCTTTTCAACGATATCACGGAAAAGGGGTAGCCCCTTTAATTAGGGACCAAGAGACTCGTAAACTCTAATACAAAAAACTCAAAAACGATCAAGATTTTGTAATGCATTATAGAAGCAAAGTTGTTGATCATAACAATATCTGTCAGAAAAAATCATTGCCACCCCCATTTATTACGTAACTAGGGATTTTTAGGGGCCAAAAACCTTAAATTTTGACGCAGTATATCTAGAGAAGGAGACATATTATGTTAAGCATTTTAGAAGAGAAAATGTCTGCATTGATGATTCTAATCGATTCCACTAATCATAACACGAATATCTGTCCCCATTAAGGATTTACAGGGCTGACCCCTAAAAGATTCAATCATTTATATCTCAAAAATGAACAACAATTTTAGATAGGTGTAAGAACAAAAATTGTTAATATTCTTAAGACCTTTCCAACAAAATCAAGAAAAAGGGGCTGGCCCCTTTAATTAGGGGCCAATAAACTCGTAAACTCTTTTACAAATAACTTTAAAACGATCAAGATTTTGTAATGCATTATCGAAGCAAAGATATTGATCGTAGCAATGTCTATCTGAAAAATCATTGCTACGCCAATTTATTACGTAATTAAGGAATATTTGGGGCCAAAGTCCTTAAACTTTGACGCAATATATCTAGAGAAGGAGACATATTTTGTTAAGCATTGTAGAAGAGAAAATGTCTGCATTGATGATTTTAATCGATGCCACTAATCAAAACACCAATGTATGTTCCTATAAAGGATTTACAGGGCTGACTCCTAAAAGATTCAATCATTTATATCTCAAAAATGAACAACAATTTAAGAAAGGTGTAAGAACAAAAAATGTTACTATACTTAAGATCTTTCCAACTAAATCAAGAAAAAGGGACTGGCCCCTTTCATTAGGGGCCAACACACTCGTAAACTCTATTACAAATAACTTAAAAACGATAAAGATTTTGTAATGCATTATAGAAGCAAAGTTGTTGATCATAACAATATCTATCTGAAAAAATCATTGCCACGCCCATTTATTACGTAACTAGGGATTGTTAGGGCCCAAAGTTCTTAAACTTTGACGCAATATATCTAGAGAAGGAATGTAATTAAAATAATATTTTGTTAAGTATTATAGAAGAGAAAATGTCTGCATGGATGGTTCTAATCGATTCCACTTATCAAAACACCAATGTCTGTCCCCATTAAGGACCTATAGGACTGGCCCCTAAAATATTCAATCGTTTATATCTCAAAAATTAACAACAATTTTTGATAGGTTTACGAACAAAAAATGATAGTATTTTTAAGACCTTTTCAATGAACTCAAGAAAAAGGGGCTGGCCCTTAAAATTAGGGGCCAAGATACTAGTAAACACTATTACAAATAACTTAAAAACGATCAAGGTTATGTAATGCATTATAGAAGACAAGTTGTTGATCGTAACAAAGTCTGTTTGAAAAACTCTTTACCACAACCATTTATGACTTAATTAGGGATTTATAGGAGCCGAAGTCCTTAAACTTTTTAAAAAATTGAACGGAAGACCTACTCGTTACTCGTAACGAGATCGTATCTAGTTATTAAGGTCTTCCGTTTCCAACGGAAGACCTTATAGTTATCGTACTGTTTCTTATTATTATTATTATTATTTTTTTTTTTTTCCAAATTTTGTGCAGACGATTTCTCAGAAACTATTCAACCAATTTCAACCATTTTTTCACAGATGATGAGACGTGATCTGAATTTTATATGTTTTTGAAATTTGCGTTGTCGTCACTTCCGGTACCGAGTTACGGCCGATTTTGTAATTTTTGACGACCCATTTTGTGCAGAGCTGATCTCAGAAACTATTAGATATATGACAACGAAATTTTCAGGATAGGTAGACCATAGTTTGAAGTTGTGCACTATTATGTTGTTTTACGCCTGTGGCGCCATTTCTTGGAGCTAGCCTAGGCACGAAAATTGGGTACGAATTTTGAATCAAAATTTTTGTACGTTTTGGTCTGCATCTTTTGATCAGTTGATATTTTGTTAAGACATATATAACAAAAGTGGTAGAGAATCAAAAGTTCTTTCCAACAAAATCAAAAAAAGGGGGCTGGCCCCTTTAATTAGGGGCCAATACAATCGTAAACTCTATTACAAATAACTTAAAAAGGATCAAGATTTTTTAATGCATTATAGAAGCAAAGTTGTTGATCATAACAATATCTATCAGAAAAAATGATTGCCACGCCCATTTATTACGTAACTAGGGGTTTTTTTGGGCCAAAATCCTTAAATTTTGACGCAATATATCTAGAGAAGGTGACATATTTTGTTAAGCATTGTAGAAGAGAAAATGTCTGCATTGATGATTTTAATCGATTGCACTTATCAAAACACCAATATCTGTCCCCATTAAGGATTTAAAGGGCTGACCCCTAAAAGATTCAATCATTTATATCTCAAAAATGAACAACAATTTTAGATAGGTGTAAAAACAAAAATTGTTACTATTCATTAGACCTTTCCACCAAAATCAATAAAAAAGGGCTGGCCCCTTTAATTAGGGGCATATACACTCACAAACTCTATTACAAATAACCTAAAAACGATCAAGATTTTGTAATGCATTATTAGAAGCAAAGTTGTTGATCATAACAATATCTATCAGAAAAAATGATTGTCACGCCCATTTATTATGTAACTATGGATTTTTAGGGGCCAAAGTCCTTAAACTTTGACGCAATATACCTAGAGAAGGAGACTTATTTTGTTAAGCATTGTAGAAGAGAAAATGTCTGCATTGATGATTCTTATCGATTCCACTAATCAAAACACCAATGTATGTCCCCATTAAGGATTTACAGGGCTGGCCCCTAAAATATTCAATCGTTTGTATCTCAAAAACGAACAACAATTTGAGATAGGTTTAAGAACAAAAAATGTTAGTATTCTTAAGACCTGTTCAAGGAAATCAAGAAAAAGGGGCTGGCCCTTTAAATTAGGGGCCACGATACTCGCAATCTCTATTACGAATAACTTAAAAAGGATCAAGATTTTGTAATGCATTATAGAAGCAAAGTTGTTGATCATAACAATATCTATCAGGAAAAATGATTGCCACGCCCATTTATTACGTAACTAGGGATTTGTAGGGACAAAAGTCCTTAAACTTTGACGCAATATACCTAGAGAAGGAGACTTATTTTGTTAAGCATTGTAGAAGAGAAAATGTCTGCATTGATGATTCTTATCGATTCCACTAATCAAAACACCAATGTATGTCCCCATTAAGGATTTACAGGGCTGGCCCCTAAAATATTCAATCGTTTGTATCTCAAAAACGAACAACAATTTGAGATAGGTTTAAGAACAAAAAATGTTAGTATTCTTAAGACCTGTTCAAGGAAATCAAGAAAAAGGGGCTGGCCCTTTAAATTAGGGGCCACGATACTCGCAATCTCTATTACGAATAACTTAAAAAGGATCAAGATTTTGTAATGCATTATAGAAGCAAAGTTGTTGATCATAACAATATCTATCAGGAAAAATGATTGCCACGCCCATTTATTACGTAACTAGGGATTTTGAGGGGGCAAAGTCCATAAACTTTAACGCAATATATCTAAAGAAGGAGACATATTTTGTTAAGCATTGTAGAAGAGAAAATGTCTGCATTGATGGTTCTTATCGATTCCACTGATCAAAACACCAATATCTGTCCCCATTAGGGATTTACAGGGCTGAACCCTCAAAGATTAATCATTTATATCTCAAAAATGAACAACAATTTTAGGTAGGTGTAAGAACAAAAATTGTTAGTATTCTTAAGACCTTTCCAACAAAATCAAGAAAAAGGGGCTGGCCCCTTTAATTAGGGGTCAATAAACTCGTAAACTCTATTACAAATAGCTTATAAACGATCAAGATTTTGTAATGCATTATAGGAGCAAAGTTGTTGATCATAACAATATCTATCAGAAAAAATCATTGCCACGCCCATTTATTACGTAACTAGGGATTTTTAGGGGCCAAAATCCTTAAATTTTGACGCAATATATCTAAAGAAGGAGACATATTTTGTTAAGCATTGTAGAAGAGAAAATATCTGCATTGATAATTTCAATCGATTGCACTTATCAAAACACCAATATCTGTCCCCATTAAGGATTTACAGGGCTGACCCCTAAAAGATTCAATCATTTATATCTCAAAAATGAACAACAATTTAAGATAGGTGTAAGAACAAAAATTGTCAGTATTCTTAAGACCTTTCCAACAAAATCAAAAAAAGGGGCTGGCCCTTTAATTAGGGGCCAATAAACTCGTAAACTTTATTACAAATAACTTAAAAACGATCAAGATTTTGTAATGCATTATAGAAGCAAAGTTGTTTACCATAACAATATCTATCAGAAAAAATGATTGACACGCCCATTTATTACGTAACAAGGGATTTTTAGGGGCCAAAATCCTTAAATTTTGACGCAATATATCTAGAGAAGGAGACATATTTCGTTAAGCATTGTAAAAGAGAAAATGTCTGTATTGATGGTTCTAATCGATTCCACTGATCAAAACACCAATGTCTGTCCCCATTAACGATCTAAAGGGCTGACACCCTTAAATAAGCAATCATATGTATCTAAAAAATGAACAACAATTTTAGATAGGTGTAAGAACACAAAATGTTTGTATTTGAGACACCTTTCGAATGAACTCAAGAAAAAGGGGCTGGCCCCTCAAATTAGGGTCCAAGAGACTCGTAAACTCTATCACAAATATCTTGAAAGCAAGATTTTGTGATGCACTATAGAAGCAAAGTTGTTGATCGTAACAATATCAGTTTGTAAAACTCATTCCAACACCCATTTGTGACGTAATTGGGGATTTTAGGGGACCAAAAGCTTAAATCTTTAATGTGCTGTATGTGAAAAAGCAAAACACTTTGTTAAGCATTGTAAATGATATTGACAATCTTATACATTATCTGAAAGGGAGGAGGTGAGGGAGAATTCCGAAATTTTATTGATATTTTAATCATATGGTTTATAAAATTGAACGGAAGACCTACTCGTTACTCGTAACGAGATCGTATCTAGTTATTATTATTTTTCTTTTCCACAAATTTTGTGCACGCGATTTCTCGAAAACTATTCGACCGATCTGAACCATTTTTTCAAAGATGATTGGACTTCATATGATCTTCAAACAATTTTGATAATTTTCCTGTCGTCACTTCCGGTACCGATTTATCGGCTATTTTGTTCATTTTTACGACCTATTTTGTGCACATAAAAACTCAAAAACTATCAGAGATATGAATATGAAATTTTCAGGATAGTTAGACCATAGTTTGAAGTTGTGCCCATTGTTTTTGTTTTACTCCTGTGGTGCCATTTCTTGGAGCTCGCTATGGCTCGAAAATTGGGTACGGATTTTTAATCGAAATTTTCACACGTTTTGATCTGTATCTTTTTATCAGTTGATATTTTGTTAAGTTATATATAACAAAAGTGGTAAAGTATGAAAAGTTCTTTTCACCGATATCACGGAAAAGGGGCTAGCCCCTTTAATTAGGGACCAAGAGACTCGTAAACTCTAATACAAAAAATTAAAAAACGATCAAGATTTTGTAATGCATTATAGAAGCAAAGTTGTTGATCATAAAAATATCTGTCAGAAAAAATCATTGCCACGCCCATTTATTACGTAACCAGGGATTTTTAGGGGCCCAAAACCTTAAATTTTGACGCAATATATCTAGAGAAGGAGACATATTTTGTTAAGCATTGTAGAAGAGAAAATGTCTGCATTGGTAATTTTAATCGATTGCACTTATCAAAACATCAATATCTTTCCCCATTAAGGATTTACAGGGCTGACCCCTAGAAGATTCAATCAATTATATCTCAAAAATGAACAACAATTTTAGATAGGTGTAAGAACAAAAATTGTTAGTATTCTTAAGACCTTTCCAACAAAATCAAGAAAAAGAGGCTGGCCCTTTTAATTAGGGGCCAATAAACTCGTAAACTCTATTACAAATAACTTTAAAACGATCAAGATTTTGTAATGCATTATCGAAGCAAAGATGTTGATCGTAGCAATGTCTATCTGAAATATCATTGCCACGCCCATTTATTACGTAATTAAGGATTATTAGGGGCCAAAGTCCTTAAACTTTGACGCAATATATCTAGAGAAGGAGACATATTTTGTTAAGCATTGTAGAAGAGAAAATGTCTGCATTGATGATTTTAATCGATGCCACTAATCAAAACACCAATGTATGTTCCTATAAAGGATTTACAGGGCTGATCACTAAAAGATTCAATCATTTATATCTCAAAAATGAACAACAATTTAAGAAAGGTGTAAGAACAAAAAATGTTACTATACTTACGATCTTTCCAACAAAATCAAGAAAAAGGGACTGCCCCTTTCATTAGGGGCCAACACACTCGTAAACTCTATTACAAATAACTTAAAAACGATAAAGATTTTGTAATGCATTATAGAAGCAAAGTTGTTGATCATAACAATATCTATCAGAAAAAATCATTGCCAGCCCATTTATTACGTAACTAGGGATTTTTAGGGCCCAAAGTTCTTAAACTTTGACGCAATATATCTAGAGAAGGAATGTAATAAAAATAATATTTTGTTAAGTATTATAGAAGAGGAAATGTCTGCATGGATGGTTCTAATCGATTCCACTTATCAAAACACCAATGTCTGTCCCCATTAAGGATCTATAGGACTGGCCCCTAAAATATTCAATCGTTTATATCTAAAAAAATTAACAACAATTTTTGATAGGTTTACGAACAAAAATGATAGTATTCTTAAGACCTTTTCAATGAACTCAAGAAAAAGGGGCTGGCCCTTAAAATTAGGGGCCAAGATACTAGTAAACACTATTACAAATAACTTAAAAACGATCAAGATTATGTAATGCATTATAGAAGACTAGTTGTTGATCGTAACAAAGTCTGTTTGAAAAACTCTTTGCTACAACCATTTATGACTTAGTTAGGGATTTATAGGAGCCGAAATCCTTAAATTTTTTAAAAAATTGAACGGAAGACCTACTCGTTACTCGTAACGAGATCGTATCTAGTTATTTTTCTTTTCCACAAATTTTGTGCACGCGATTTCTTGAAAACAATTCGACCGATTTCCACAATTTTTTCATAGATGATTGGACTTCATATGATCTTCATACCTTTTTGATAATTTTCCTGTCGTCACTTCCGGTACCGATTTATCGGCCATTTTGTTCATTTTTACGACCTATCTTGTGCACACAAAAACTCAAAAACTATCAGAGATATGAATATGAAATTTTCAGGATAGTTAGACCATAGTTTGAAGTTGTGCCCATTGTTTTTGTTTTACTCCTGTGGCGCCATTTCTTGGAGCTCACTATGGCTCGAAAATTTGGTACGGATTTTTAATCAAAATTTTCACACGTTTTGATCTGTATCTTTTTATCAGTTGATATTTTTTTGAGACATATATAACAAAAATGGTAGAGTATGAAAAGTTTTTTTCATCGATATCACGGAAAAGGGGCTAGCCCCTTTAATTAGGGGCCAAGAGACTCGTAAACTCTATTGCAAATAACTTAAAAACGATCAAGATTTTGTAATGCATTATAGAAGCAAAGTTGTTGATCATAACAATATCTATCAGAACAAATCATTGCCAGCCCATTTATTTCGTAACTAGGGATTTTTAGGGGCCAAAGTCCTTAAACTTTGATGCAATATATCTAGACAAGGAGACATAATTTGTTAAGCATTGTAGAAGAGACAATGTCTGTATTGATGATTTCAATCGATGCCTCTAATCAAAACACCAATGTATGTACCCATTAAGGATTTACAGGGCTAGCCCCTAAAAGATTCAATTATTTGTATCTCAAAAATGAAAAACAATTTTAGATAGGTGTAAGAATAAAAAATGATATTATTTTTAAGACCTTTTCAAGGAAATCAAGAAAAAGGGGCTAACCCTCACAATTAGGGGCCAAGAAACTGCTAAACTATATTACAACTAAGTAAAAAACGATGAAGATTTTGTAATGCATTATAGAAGCAAAGTTGTTGATCGTAACAATATCTGCTTGAAAAACTCTTTGCCATACCCATTTATTACTTAATTAGGGATATATAGGAACCAAAGTCCTTAAACTTTTTAAAAAAATTGAACGGAAGGCCTATTCGTTACTCGTAACGAAATCGTATCTAGTTAATATTATTTTTATTTTTTTTCTTACAAATTTTGTGCACGCAAGTTCTCGAAAATGGCTGGGCCGATTTTCGTAAAACTTTCAGATCTGATCGATAAGGATCTGAACCTTATTGGAAATTTTTTATATTGATGACGTCATTTCCGTTTTTGAGAAATTGACGTTTTAGCGATTTTTAGAGGGGTGGTTTGTCCATAGAACTTCTCCTGAACTAAAAAAGATATTGAGTTCAAACTTTCAGGGATGGTAGAAAACAGATTGTAGATTTGTAATTTTATTTTCATTTTGATCTGGCTTGAAAGGCGCCGAAGCTCGCCTGGACCCGAAAATTGAGATTAAAAAAAGTCGTAATTTTTCGAGGTTTTCTTTTGTTTATCTTTTTTCTGAGAAATATTTTGTTAAGACATGTAATGTAAAAAACCTTTATATTAACAAGACTTTTCGTTTGATATCAAGAAAAAGGGGCTAGTCCTTTAAATAAGGGGACCAGATGGCTCTAAAGTTTTTTTTATCTATAGCCCTTTACTGAGAGATATTTTGTGAAAGGTTATAGAAGCAAATATGTTTATCTTACAATTATGTATCTAAGCAATGTAATGATTTTCTCCTGTGTTTCGTAATTAGGGGTTTTTAGGGGTCAGAAATCCAAAATTTTGATCACCCATATCTCAGAAAGGAAAAATATTTTGTAATGCAGTATAGAAGAAAAGATCCTCAAAATGATGCACTAAACAATATACAACCTTCAAACTTTCGTTAAACGGCCCCTATAAGGAGATAAGGGATCGGCCCCTTAAACGTTTTTTCCCATATATCTCAAGAACGGTAAAGAATTTCTAAGCACTTGTTGAACAAAATGTGTTTAAAATCAAATGACATTTCATTCAACATCAATAAAAAGGGGCTGGCCCCTCAAATTAGGGATCCAGATGGGTCTGAAGTCTTTTATCTATAGCCGTTTATTGAGAGATATTTTGTGAAAGGTTATAGAAACAAATATGTTTATCTTACAGTTATGTACCCAAACAATGTCATGATTTTCTCCTGTGTTTCGTAATTAGGGGTTTTTAGGGGTCAGAAATCCAAAATTTTGATCACCCATATCTCAGAAAGGAAAAATATTTTGAAATGCAGTATAGAAGAAAAGATCCTCAAAATGATGTACTAAACAATATACAACCTTCAAACTTTCGTTAAACGGCCCCCATAAGGAGATAAGGGATCGGCCCCTATAATGTTCTTTCCCATATATCTCAAGAACGGTAATGAATTTCTAAACACTTGTTGATCAAAATGTGTTTGAAATCAAATGACTTTTCATTCGATATCAATAAATAGGGGCTGGCCCCTCAAATTAGGGATCCATATGGGTCTAAAGTCGTTAATCTATAGCTGATTACTGAGTGATAATTTGTAATAGGTTTTTAAAGCAAAGTTAGTTTTAATACGTTTATATATCCTGACATGATCAATATTTTCTCATGCGTTACGTAATTAGGGTTTTTTAGGGGCCGGAGGTAAAAATCTTTAGTCTCTTTTATCTGAATTAGAAGAAATGCAAGTATTTGAAGAAGCTATGTAAGAGAACTTATAAAAAGCGATACAGGAAAGTGTTAGTTCTCCCCCCATTCTTCCAGATCATGTTTTGTTGTCGAAAATCAAAGTCATTGATGTCATATATCCTTCTAAAAATCGGACGGAAGACCTCCTCGTTGCTCGCAACGAGATCGTATCTAGTTATTATTATTTTTTTTCTTACAAATTTTGTGCACGCAAGTTCTCGAAAATGGCTGGGCCGATTTTCGTAAAACTTTCAGATCTGATCGATAAGGATCTGAACCTTATTGGAAGTATTTTATATTGATGACGTCATTTTCGTTTTGGAGAAATTGACGTTTTAGCGATTTTTAGAGGGGTGGCTTGTCCATAGAACTTCTCCTAAACGAGAGAAGATATTGAGTTCAAACTTTCAGGGATGGTAGACAACAGATTGTAGATTTGTAATTTTATTTTCATTTTGATCTGGTTTGAAAGGCGCCGAAGCTCGCCTGGACCCGAAAATTTTTCATGTATTTTGGGACATGATATTGTCCACGCATCTCCTCAAAAACCGTTATAGTTAAAGACTTGAAATTTATATGCAAGATAGAGTGGTTATGGTAGATTTGCATGCTTGTTTTAGATTTGACTAGAAGTCATTGTCCTGGAAGCTCGCCTGAACCTGAAAATGTTGATGTTAACTTTTTTGACAGTTTTTTGGGAAATTTGAGATTTGATCACGAATATCTTTCTTGTCATAAATATTTTGTTAACATATGTAGAACATTAAAAGTTTATATAAACAAGACCTTTCAACTGACACCAAGCAAAAGGGGCTGACAACACATATTAGGGGCCCAGAAGGGTCTAAAGTCTTTCATCTATATCTCTTTAATAAGAAACATTTTGTAATGTGTTATAGAAGCAAATATGTTAATCTTCTAGCTCTTTATCTACGCGTGTTAAAAGTTTTCGGATATGTTACATAATTAGGGGTTTTAAGGGGCTAGAAGTCCAATATTTTGATCATTTATATCTTAAAAAGGAGAAATATTTTGAAAAGCATTATATAAGAGAAGATGCTTAGAATTGTGTTCGTAATAAAATTTAACCATCAAAGTTTCGTCAAATGGACCCTACAGGGAGATAAAGGGTCGGTCCCTAAAGCAATCTTTCCCAAATATCTCAAGAACGGTAACACATTTCTGAACACTTAATGAACAAAATGTGTTTAAAATAATAAGATCTTTCAGTTGATATCAAGAAAAAAGGGGCTGAAAAAAAAAAATGAAAAAAGATAAAGAAATAGAAGAAAATAGTCTGTTCAGAATCAAGAGATCCTTTTTTTTTCTTTTTACAAATCATTTAGCTGGTAAATAGCAAAATAAAGGTCATACATGTATCTCAGCTTCTAAAATTGGAAGGAAGACCTCCTCGTTGCTCGCAACGAGATCGTGTCTAGTTATTTTTTTTTTTTCTTACAAAATTTGTGCACGCAAGTTCTCGAAAATGGCTGGGCCGATTTTCGTAAAACTTTCAGATCTGATCGATAAGGATCTGAACCTTATTGGAAATTTTTTATATTGATGACGTCATTTCCGTTTTGGAGAAATTGACGTTTTAGCGATTTTTAGAATGGGTGGCTTGTCCATAGAACTTCTCCTAAACGAGAGAAGATATTGAGTTCAAACTTTCAGGGATGGTAGAAAACAGATCGTAGATTTGTAATTTTATTTTCATTTTGATCTGGCTCGAAAGGCGCCGAAGCTCGCCTGGACCCGAAAATTGAGATTAAAAAAACGTCATTATTTTTCGAGGTTTTCTCTGTTTATCTTTTTTCTGAAAAATATTTTGTTTAGACATGTAACGTAAGAAACCTTTATATTAACAAGAGCTTTCGTTTGATATCAGGAAAAGGGGCTGGCCCTTTTAATTAGAGGAACAGAGGGCTCTAATTTTTTTTTATCTATAGCTCTTTACAGAGAGATATTTTGTGAAAGGTTATAGAAGCACATATTTTAATCTTACAATTATGTATCCAAGAAATGTCATGATTATCTCCTGTGTTTGGTAATTAGGGGTTTTTTGGGGTCAGAAATCCAAAATTTTGATCACCCATATCTAAGAAAGGAAAAATATTTTGTAATGCAGTATAGAAGAAAAGATCCTCAAAATGATGTACTAAACAATATACAACCTTCAAACTTTCGTTAAACGGCCCCTATAAGGAGATAAGGGATCGGCCCCTAAAACGTTCTTTCCCATATATCTCAAGAACGGTAACGAATTTCTAAACACTTGTTGAACAAAATGTGTTTAAAATCAAATGACCTTTCATTCCGTATCAAAAAAGGGGCTGGCCCCTCAAATTAGGGATCTAGATGGGTCTGAAGTCTTTTATCTATAGCCGTTTACTGAGAGATATTTTGGGAAAGGTTCTAGAAAAAATATATTTATCTTACATTTATGTACCCAAACAATGTCATGATTTTCTCATTTGTGACGTAATTAGGAGTTTTAGGGGTCAAAAGTCCAAAATTTTGATCACCCATATCTAAGAAAGGAAAATATTTTGTAATGCAGTATAGAAGAAAAGATCCTCAAAATGATGTACTAAACAATATACAACCTTCAAACTTTCGTTAAACAGCCCCTATAAGGAGATAAGGGTTCGGCCCCTAAAACGTTCTTTCCCATATATCTCAAGAACGGTAATGAATTTCTAAACACTTGTTGAACAAAATGTGTTTGAAATCAAATGACCTTTCATTCAAATCAATAAAAAGGGGCTGACCCCTCAAATTAGAGATCCAGATGGGTCTGAAGTCTTTTATCTATAGCTGTTTACTGAGTGATATTTTGTAATAGGTTTTAAAAGCAAAGTTAGTTATATAACGTTTATATATCCTAACATTATAAATATTTTCTCATGCGTTACGTAATTAGAGTTTTTTAGGGGCCAGAGGTAAAAATAATCTTTAGTCTATTTTATCTGAATTAGAAGAAATGCAAGTATTTGAAAAAGCGTTGTAAGAGAACTTATGAAAAGTGATACAGGAAAGCATTAGTTCTCCACCCATTCTTCCAGATCATGTTTTGTTGTCGAAAATCAAAGTCAATGATGTCATATATCCTTCTAAAAATCGGACGGAAGACCTCCTCGTTGCTCGCAACGAGATTGTATCTAGTTATTTTTATTTTTTTTCTTACAAATTTTGTGCACGCAAATTCTCGAAAATGGCTGGGCCGATTTTCGTAAAACTGTTAGATCTGATCGATAAGGATCTGAACCTTATTGGAAATTTTTTATATTGATGACGTCATTTCCGTTTTGGAGAAAATGACGTTTTAGCGATTTTTAGAGGGGTGGCTTGTCCATGGAACTTCTCCTAAACGAGAAAAGATATTGAGTTCAAACTTTCAGGGATGGTAGACAACAGATTGTAGATTTGTAGTTTTATTTTCATTTTGATCTGGCTTGAAAGGCGCCGAAGCTCGCCTGAACCCGAAAATTGAGATTAAAAAAACGTCGTTATTTTTCGAGATTTTCTTTATTTCTTTTCTGAAAAATATTTTGTTTAGACATGTAACGTTAGAAACCTTTATATTAACAAGACCGTTCGTTTGATATCAGGAACAAGGGGCTGGCCCTTTTAATTAGGAGAACAGAGGGCTCTAAAGTTTTTTATCTATAGCCCTTTACTGAGAGATATTTTGTGAAAGGTTATAGAAGCAAATATGTTTATCTTACAATTATGTATCCAAGCAATGTAATGATTTTCTCCTGTGTTTCGTAATTAGGGGTTTTTAGGGGTCAGAAGTCCAAAATTTTGATCACCCATATCTCAGAAAGGAAAAATATTTTGTAATGCAGTATAGAAGAAAAGATGCCCAAAATGATGTACTAAACAATATACAACCTTCAAGTTTTCGTTAAATGGCCCCTAAAAGGAGATAAGGGATCGGCCCCTAAAACATTTTTTCCCATATATCTCAAGAACGGTAACGAATTTCTAAACACTTGTTGAACAAAATGTGTTTAGAATCAAATGACCTTTTATATGATATCAAGAAAAAGGGGCTGGTCCCTCAAATAAGGGGACCAGAGGGTCTAAATTCTTTTATCTATAGCCCTTTACTGAGAGATATTTTATGAACATCTCATGTTAAAATTGTGAAATAGTTTAAACATAACATCGGCCATCAGTTTCAATACATGTAAAACATGTTGTGTTAGATCTTTGCTACATTTTTAGTTTTTTTTAACCAATGACAATCAAAAAAGAAAATAATTAAATATTGTAAAAGAAAGGAAGATAGGTTTTAATTGAGGTAGTTCATATAAAAAAAAATAAATTAAGTCACTTAATGGAAATCATAACATTAGAAATACCAGGCAATACCGTTCATATCCAAACACGATTTCTTCTTCTTTCTGAAACTGAGAAATGTTCAAAATACATGATCTTCGATATCTGCTATGGGTAAATTAAGGGTATGGTTTACATTTTTTTGTAAAAGAAAGAGAAAAAAACATTTAGATATCAACGTTTATAAAGAATGGTGTCATTACTTCGTGCATATTTGAATAATATATTGAAAGACAAAAACAAAAATAATTGTGTGGGTTTCAAGTATGACACATTCGTTCAATACCGATGTTCGAAGATACAGGTGTTTTATTGTGAGAAATTCCAGTTGGCGGGATGGGCTTTCTGTCCCATTGTTCCCAATCCATTGTACATGTATAGATCTCATGACTGATATTGGATCAGTATAAGCAAAACTGATCCTCGCTACATTCAAACATTCAATAAGCAACAAAACAATAAAACATATCAAAATAAATGCAACATATGCATGTGACTGTCTTCTGTAAATTGCTTTGTTAACTTCCAGCCTCAAAGTTGGACGACAGGTGTGCCCTTTTTAATTGTTGTCCTGCATTCAAGGTAACGACTGACGTCGATTTTCACCTAAATAATATATTTTATATGTGAGAAGGAATTATTTAAAGATTGTTTAGAAATTTGTAATTGTTTTAAAGAAAATTTCTTAAAAACTTAATCACGACAAAACATCATAACAGTTATGAAAAGTTGAACAAAAATATACATTGAAAAAAAGTGCCAACAAGAAGAAACAAGGCCCACTCTGTGGTTACTGTTCGAGTTTTACTGCTACCCATCAAAACAACATCTTTTGTGCATTACTTGTCGCAAAGGTATTTAATATTACGTCATTACTTTGAAGTAAGAGTCTCTCAAAATAAAAAGGACATTGATTGAATAAAGTCAATGTGCCTTATTTAAAGCGTGGTACTTTAATAGATTTTGGAATTCCTTTAATACATTACTTTGAGCAATAAAAGAAAAGGTTCGTGTTGTCTAAAAGGGTATGCTTGACCAGTTCTGAGCAGTACAAAATGAGAATGTCAACACTTTTTAGGTTAAGTAGGAGATTAAACTTGAGCTAGAATTGGTTCGTTAGAAAATTCCCAAGATTCATCATACCTCCAAAGTCTTGCATAGGCAACATTACTATTTGGTATAGAAATCTCCATTATTGTAGGTAAAAAATGGCATCATTGGTAATGTTGAAATGCAGCGACAAATATATTTCATTTTGTGATTAGGTGATTAAAGAAGTCAAACGGCAAAATGTGGCACGTTTATCTGGTACAATGCCTTCAAGGAGGGGAGTATTTTTATACCGGTATAAGTTATGGTTAATGTGTCTACCAAAATCAACACTTCCCTTTAGTTTTTTGGAATAGTTTTGGGATATATTTTTGATTTATTTACTTTATTTACCAGTGACGGCGCTTCTTGTTTGCGTCGTGTTCATATATATCCATAACGCCATTAGATGTGTTCACTACAGTCAGACAGATACAGGTTTGGCGTCCGGAGTTCTGTGCTAACTCTGTAAGTCCTTGTAACTATAAACGTATTATTTAACGTAAATAATTTTTTATTCAAGAGTCACATGCCAATACAACAAATTAAATTTCATTAAAACAAATAATATAAAATATTGGCACCCTGCCTTAAGGAAGCTGGGTGGTCTAAAAATCAGAAACTGTGTGATGTAGGGAATACATAGAAATTGGCGGCAAATTCTCTCAAATAATCAGCGCAAAAATTAACAAAAATGCTGTGTGATTTGTTACCTATCCTTCACATACATTGATTAGAAATGTTATTGTCACATTATTTAATGTGTAGGCCTATATACGGTTAACGTACATGCAATTCTAAATTTCAAGGAGGCAGGCGTATCAGGCGAGGATAAAAAAAAAATCCAAAAATGATTAGTAGAATTACACGTACATGCTTTGAGAATTGTTTTAGTGTAATTGCAAACTTTAATTTCAAATCAATATGTATTAACTATAATAACAAGAGAGTATTGCAGAACAATACTAGTACATGTCCCTTACCGGCATCCCCCTAAAATTTGAAAGAATTGTCGTTTTATTTGCTAAACTTTGGTTCAATATTTTTTGTAAGGACAAACCCGATTAGGAATGAAAAATGAGTGCTAGAAGGGGGGCCCAGATTCTTTCGGTATTAATAACATACTGAGCAATAAAGATATCAGGAGATGGTCAGACTAGAAAACTGAATACCATTTAATACATGCAGTACCTCAACTGGTGTCATCTTGCTTATCATGGACAGAGCAAACTAACGAAACGAAAGTTTTGTGATACTCTTCTTCTACTCAGAAACAGATAATTCAGTTGAAGTAGACAGGACACCGTCTTTATTCGTCCGGATTCTACCCTAAATATATTAAAGATAATGGAAGTTCTTATATTTGTGTGTCTGATAATGCAGTCCGGGATGTAATCGTGGTCAATCAGGCCGGAAAACGTATTAGATTCAAATACACTAGTCTTTCCAATTATATACAACTGGGATCACTACTGACAGTGTGAGTAGGATATTTGTAGCAGATTTAAACAACCAGCGTGTACATATATTGAATAACGGTGGTCGTTTCCTTCGCTATATTGACAACTGCAATTTACTTAACCCATGTGGATTATGTGTGAACCCCAGGGATTATCTCTTTGTAGCTGAGTGTGGCACGGGCAAAGTTAAGAAAATACCTGACCTGCAAAAACGGCATCGTGATTTCTGCATGCACCGATACCTGTGATATCGAGAGAAAGGAACATGGCTTTTGCATGATCATAACTGTGTATATCGATATTAAGATATTGAACAGTTCAAAAATATTCATAAATGAATTCATAATAAAATAATGAGCAGTTTGTTACTGTACTACTCAAACTTGATAGTTTTATATATATATATATATATATATATATATATATATATATATATATATATATATATATATATATATATTACAGAATCTTTTTTCATGATTGACTATCATTGTGACATCTACATTGGTTTTGTCAATTTTAATTCCTCGGAAATTGATATCCACGATTATTAATAAAACCACATCTTAATTCTATTTACATACTATTACATGTATCCTCTGCGACCTCTGTGACAAACAGTACGAATGAACTCCTTCCTCATTACATCGTCCGTTACAGGAACATGATGAGACAGAATAGGTTTTCCCGAGAAAACGTTCCATCCATGTCAGGTATCTGATATATTGAATTAACAATGTTAAACACATGGCAAACACTTGTCAAACATCTGCTGAATATTTTGAAAAGGACAAACAAGAGATTTACAAAAATAGAGAAACAATTTAAAATCATCACAGTGCATCATTAAATCGACACAATTCAAACCATTTGCTCGTCTCTTATGAAGATCGATCGATTTATTTATACATTTCATATTAATTAAATTCTCTTTTGACTATTTTAACAAGGATCGCTTTGTTTAACTTTGTCCAAAATCATAAGGGTAAAGTGTTTTAACCTGATGTCAATTGCAGAATTAATAGTACACTCTTTCTGAAATGTTTATCATGACATTAACGGGAAATTAGTAGGATGATAAAACATGTATCAAGCTTTCTGTTTTCAGAAAGACGCACAATTAATTTGTAACTAAACAGTCTATTTAAGTTTTTGTTTTGGGTTTATAACATCCTGGTTTGAGGTATTTTATGTTAGTCCCCATGAAACGACATCACTGGTCTGTCGATTGTTTGAATTACATTTTAAATATTCTACAGATTGAAATAATAAAAAAAACACGTAAATAATATGGGAACTATGATATCATTGTCGTTATAGTTCTAGAAGTTTTACTATATAATCTTTCGAAGGATTTCATAGATCTAGTGTTTAGTCAATTACATGATAGAGCAGCATTCTTGGAAGCCGTTGACCAATGTAAATATCCTTTCCAGGTTAAACTCTCAATTTACAAAGTTCGCACTAAACGCTGTATGTTTCACATGCATTCACTTAACTCTTTGCAAAACCCCCAGACAAACACAGTTTACACGTGATGAGGAACAACCCTATCCTATTTGTTTTCATTAACAAAACTATTTGAAATAATTAAAAAAGATCGATTCGGAATTTAAAATCAACTCATATATACATGTATATGGACAAAGTTGTGTACATCAGCATATGTATACACATCTTTACATATCTCAAAAAATGTGTAGATTACTCTTCTCATTGTCGACTAGACTTGCCCACCTCCAAAAACAGTATCACCGCCTTTCAAAATAGTTAATATTTAACCCAATCCAGGAGTTACATATAGCAAATATACCCATTATTCCAACTTCCTCCAACTCTATGACAAACTTCCTCAAAGTACAATGTAAACCACAGTGTATAAGAATATATACATGTATAGTCCTGATAACGTGCTTTTATTTGTACAGGAAGAGCTTAAATGATTGGGTATTTGCTTCCGAGTTTTCATAAGATTAGAAGAAATTTCCATGCATCATGAATTGTTTTTCTTGGCCATTCTTCATGCCTTCCTTTTTCTTATTTAATCGATATCTATTTTTTTCCACTCTGTATTCCGCCCCTTATTACTGAAGATATGCTGTATGCTTGGATATATATATAACAGAATTGCATTGAACATGTACATCACCCTCTTATCTGAACCATAAATAAATTAGACAACTATGGATCAGGTAGAAATCGCAGTTTACACTTAAACAGCAAAGTGTCCGTGCACGTAACTTTAAGTTTAATACATTTATCAGAAGGAAAATATCGTAACTTATATAGTGCACGGAAAACGGTATGTTGCATCAAAGCAACACAAAACACGGGATTCTAGCAGCACTTTTCAAGTTAAGCATTGATCACACTATTGATGCATGTTACATTTGAAGTTCAATATATACGGGGTAGTGCTGTTCTGGTCGGATATTTATATCGTAAACAACGACAGAGGAAAGCCTGGCCGAGAAATAAAAGCAATATCACATACCTTTCAGCGAATGATTGATAACATTAACATCTTTTCCAATTTTCTTTTGTTCAGTTCACAATAAATCACACCAAAATAGTTTATTAGAGTTCTTAGATTACTTATATTTTGAATCTGTTTAAAATGCGTTCTGATCAAATTTACGCAACATTAAACTTTCATTCATGACGTCATCAATGTGTAAATCTACGTAATACATGTACAATCTAATTTGTGAAAAAATTGTCTCCAGTATTTTTTATTTGGTTTTTTGGTCTACACATTGTTTAAATATGAATGCGCCCATGAGAAAAGGGTCCTTATGGCATTTTGTATAAAACAGAGAAATAACGTCATAAAGAAATGACGTTACGTAAAAGAAAAAAAAATCGTCTGATAGTACAAAACAGCAGCGCGGTAATTATGTTACTTTGTTTATTATGAACACGTTTCTTAATGCTGAAACGTGTTTGATAGCAAGGCCCCATACTGCAGTATCTGTAAATAAAATGAACATATTTATATTTTATTTTATATTTTACTCATAACTCACGATCGAATTCCGTGCTTGTTTGATACGAACAAAAGACAACTTTTTAACATCCGCATAAAAAAAACTTGTACTGCATATTGGAAAGAATAACACGATTGAACAATTTACATTCCGTGGATTAACTTGCGGTACTGAATCTGATATTGAATGTTTTAATATAAATTAATTTTAGAATTACCGGTTAATGAGAAATCAGTATAAGTCTATTCACGACTACGTTCTCGCTACCGATTATTACTTGTTAATCCGCCCGTCAGCATCAGATTCTGTTTACTCGCGCGGCCGATTTTAACTTCATGTTGGTCTACCATTTTCATCAAAACAGGCTCTGAATCTCTGACGTTTCGGGTCCAAAATCAAGCTTAACAATCTGGGTGAAACCCATAGCCTTTTTATTACATAAATACTTTAATCACTGTTTATAAAGGCATTTATATATGATCACGTCGGAAAACAAGAGAGATAATCCACTTGTGTAAAACACACCATGAGGCTCCGCACGGGGAAATTGATATTTAAATATCTATGTTTAATTTATTGCATCATTTTAATATTAATGAGTGTTATTTTAATCTAAATTAAAGAGGCTAGTGAATAATTATCTATAGGTTGATACTACATGTATATCCAGTCGTTTATCAATTGATATAACTTTATATTATTCCAAATTGCAAGCTTTTTAGTTATGTCATTTTGTTGATTTTTTAAATAGATAATCATAAATGAAATTTAAATTTGATAAATTCATTATCAAAATAAATTTGTAGTACGAATAATCACCTCTCACTTTAGCTTCTTCATTTTTTGTACTGTAACTTACAGTTATTCAAGTTAAAATATTTAGAAGAAATTATTTATGGCATTTCATTAGTTTTTTTTTTTCTAAAGTCCGTCTAATATTCCAAACTTTTTTCATTGCATCCATTTCATATAGATTAGATATACACTCTGAAAATTGTTTTAACTGAATGTTATAAATTAAAAAAAAATGTTTACATATATCTACAAAATGTGTTGCATACAGATTTCAGCGCAAAGGCAAATTGAAGTTAACTTTACGATTGTCATTTAATTGTTGCAAAAATAGATTTATACAATATAACTACCACCTTATTTTTTGCCCCCGCCCTATTTCTCCTGTAGTCGGTCAGTTATATTTTTAGGCACAAAAGCAGTATTATTTAATAGATGCTTATAAAGTGCGGAGAAACTTGTCGGTGGTCGGGGTACATGTACCCGGTGCAGACATAAACTAGGAGATTAAAAATCCTAAACAATTACTTCCTAAATGTTGGTGGACCAACAATTAATCATGAAGTAAATCAAATTATACATGCTCATTTTGCTATTTATTATGACCAACTTTTTTGCAAGTTTCGCTAGTGTTCGAGTTGAAATATGGAGATAGTACAAATATATTTACCAAGCAATAGAAATTTGACCACGAAGGTTTATTGAATTTTGACGTCAAGGCGGCACAGCGAATAAACATCAAATTGGTGGGCATCTCGGAAGAAGACCTTACTAGGCTAAGCAATTGCTTAATTAACAAAAACTATACAATGTAAAAGGGTCAAGAGCTTCATTTTATCGTGTTTTTTAAATAAAGTATTGTTAAACTAGAATTTAAACAAGGGGACTAAATGAATACCACTTTTCACACAAAAACTGATATCAGCAGTTGTAAAATATGGACCGTCTGTAAGAGACGTTTCAGAGAAAGTTGACTTTTGGGTAGAAATCACTCAATTTTTTTTCACAAGAAAATCAAGATTGGAGAGAATATGTAAACGTTGGTATCTTAAAATGAAAACAAAAGATGAGAAATGAAAAATAATTCATGTTTTCTGTTTGTTTGTAAGGCCTTTAAAACATAGATGCAAACGCGTTATAATGACGTTACGATGAGTTTGGGGTTGCTCCAGGTCATTGGCTTAAGCAAGTTTGTCAGTTTACCAATGATCTGAATTATCACATTAATAAATGATATCCTGGTTTACTTTTGGTAAAACGATGGTTTTTATTTTTCCCAAGGGAATAAGAGTAAATGTATCAATAATTTCCGAACAGACCTCGTATAAGCCAATTAACTTGATATCCTTCCATGAATCATTGTGTATTAGAAACTTATTTTCTGAGTATTGATTCAGTAATAAAAGTTTTAAGACAGCCAAAACAGGAAAACTTTAATGAACATATCAGCCCGGACAAGCTCTTCATTTGCAACCGTTCTTTTAATAGGAGTTTGTTTATGTTTTTTATTTAAAGATGTGTTGATGTTGCAAAAGACCAAAAACAAAAATACACACCCCCCCAAAAAAAGAAAACAAAACAAAACAAAAAAACAAAACAAAACAAAAAAAAAAACCAACAAACAACCAACAAACAAAAATACCATGTGTGTCAAACAACATTAAACATTTGTTTTCCCTCTACACACATGTTGTGATACATGTATTATGCAAACTATCATTAATTGTGAAGTATTTCCAATTGATTGAAATAATTTCCCTATGCTTTTGTTGGTTGTATTTTTGCTTCATGACATTAGATTCCTAATAAAATACATGTAGTTTTATAAATTTTATAAATACGCTATTGCGTATCAAACTTTTCCCCGTTTCTCATTTATAAAATATAAAATATAACCCAATAGGCTAGAAGTAAAAAGTGTATGTAACACAATGGGAGGACGTTTGGAATATTGGTTTTCAAAAAATATTTCAACATTGATTATTCTGTCATTAGCAATGACTGAAATCTGCTGCGATAGCAAGAACGGGTAAGACTAAATTCAATGCAACTATTTTCTTTTTGTTAATTTATACGTAATGCAAATCATTATTTAACAATATTTAAGAATACGTAAATATACATTCTATCAACCTTCAAAAGGTTTATTGACCAAAAACATTGTTTAATTCGTGCTTGTTTCAGTTTTGTGATGTTGATAGTTTATTCATATATTATAACAACAAATGGTTTCGGTAATTTCTTGATATAGATGGATTGACTTATACAGATATGTAATTATATTTTTCACAAGCTACAAGGGATATTTTAAGAACGCAAGCCGTTATGTGAAACAGGATAAATTACTTCATACATTTTACCATATAGATGTTTATCAGTTGATCGTCTATTATTTATTAATATATACGCATGTATATCACAAATATTAAAATTTGCAATAAATAAGTTAAAATGGTGATGAAAATAAAGTGTTGGTGGGGCATCACTTAAATTTCCTCGACATTACCTAGGATATGTAAACACCTATTTTCCTCAAAGCTGTGAATCTTTTTTTTTGTATGTATAAGAATTACTTTTCCATTAAACACACTATTCTTTTCTACCCAGGTTACTGACAATGACATTTTTTTCATATTCATGCCTTTTTTACACAACAAACCCTTTGAAAAGAGAAATTTGCTTATCGTCAACGCAATTTAACAATATACTTTAAAATTATGTAATATACTTTATAAGAACATTAACATAAATGTTTAGGACAAATAATAAAAAAGTTTAAACAAACATGCACACTTAATAATTTGCAAAGGTTGATCAAGACGGAAATGTTGTTGTTTAGCGAATTCAAAAGCACTATAGTCCTTTATTTTAATTTTTGTCATTGATGTATAAATTATCTGTAAAAGAAAATTCAATTGAACCGTTGTGACGAGAGTTTCAATCTATTAGCGCACTCTAGATAAGATTTCCCTTACAAATGTTTTAGTTATCCTTTTTTTATCTCATACGTGTGGTGTATACTACCCGTGTGATAAACCTTTGCTTTATCAAACGGGTGATGCTTTATCAAATACTTCCGGTCCGAACTATTTTTGACACAGCCCCTCGCTTCAACGCTTCAGTGACCTATTTTCGAAGACTTTCTAGTATTTTCCATATAGCTTTATCTACTTCCAAAAATTGATTTAAAATGGATTTTGTCGAAGATTTAAA
Organism: Magallana nippona; assembly: GCA_033439105.1. Lineage (NCBI taxonomy): Eukaryota > Metazoa > Mollusca > Bivalvia > Ostreida > Ostreidae > Magallana > Magallana nippona. Next base: position 32,659,741 of record CM065921.1, on the reverse strand, counting down.
TTACAAATATAAAGGAAAACACATAACTGTGAAGTTTATAAAACTGCAAATCAAGTTAGCTATCAAGGAGTTCATTCTGACGACGCAATGAAAACAGAACTCTTTGGTTGTGTTTCTATACAAGAACTTACCGAAATAATGTCTCCCACGCAAAACTTTTATTTCACCAGCAGTAAGCATCCTTATTCAATATTTTCAACTTCGAATCATAATAGGCTAGTGTTCGTTTTATAAAACATCAACAACTGTTCCTCGTTCGAGTCAATTCAAACTAACGAGCATTCGCAACTTTGTGAATGTCAGCAAACTTGATTATTCAAGTCTTCTGATCAGTATTTCCATTTAATTAAGTGAATAAGCTCTAAGAAAAATTATTTAGAGATAAAAAATTATTCCAAGATTTATTTCAGTGAAACTTTACATTAAAATAGTTATATTTATCTCCGAAATGACGTACTAAATTGTATTGCGCAAGTCACAATAACCGCATAACACAACGTTGCATCATCGTTTAATTTTTGAAAAAAAATCAATTCGGGTCATATCAGGGGCTGTCTCAAAAGCTTCATAATATAAATCAAATTGTATGAGATAAATAGAACATCTATAATTGTGTGATTTTATATTTGCTTTATCCAACTCGTTGACATGGTTATATTCGCTCGGCAAGCCTCGCGAATATATACACCATTTCAACTCGTTGGATAAAGCAAATATAAAATCACACAATATAGATATCCTCTATATAATAACTAGACAAAAGCATATGAACGCAACATGAAAGAATGCAGCTAACATATTTCGTCTCGTTTATAAAGTGCGTACATTTGAAAGATTATTGACATGTAAAGTAAGACCTTTGAATAAAAAAATAAAACAATGGATATAACATTACACAGGATATATATATATATATACATATATATATATATATATATATATATATATATATATATATATATATATATGTGTGTGTGTGTGTGTGTGTGTGTGTGTGTGTGTAACGCTTGATAATCAAAAACCCATAACATCTTGGTAAATTCAATTTTGGTATGTGGTCACTTTTTTCTGTTCATAATTCAACAACATTAAATGGTTAAAAAAAGGCGCTATTCGTATGAAAACTACGCATAATAAATTATGTATTGGTTGATATACTGATATTGAAGATAACGGATAAATGCATGGTCATCAGTAAAACACGTATAATCCTCGTTTGTTGAATAGGATATATCAAACATGATTTTTGAAGTTTGATAAAATTGAAGGAGACCTATTTTTCATGACAATACAAATTAATTCTACTGAAAAAAGGTAACTTTGTAAATAACGTGTTCAAGACAGCGTTACGCAAAATACATACCCGATAGTCCCACAATCGCTCTTAAAAATCATGCTTTTCATTTTGGGTTTTTATTACTTATGATCATCTAAATTGTTTTAATGAAAATGTTTGAAAGAAACCTCATATCATATTATACTTATAAATTCTTGTATTCTATCTCTTCTTATTCAACATACTTATCATAACACCTCTTAAATGCCATCAGGAATCCACTTGGAACGATACCTCAAAAAGCTGTTCAGGTAAGTTTTCAAATTAAAAAATAAGTACATGTATATGTTAGGGATGGCAAATTCTAACTTTAGCAGTTACTTTGTCGGAAGGATGGTTAACGATTACAAAAATAGTAATAGGTTAGTCGTATAAAATAAAAAAAATACACATTTAAACGCAGTTTCATTCTTGATTTTTAATTTTCTAATCAAGTTGAATTGAAAACCGTTAAGACCCCCAGGCTGGGAGCGGGGAGGGAAATTGGTCTGTGGGTGTTCATGTATGTTTTAACAACAAAAAGTCCTTGCCCGTTCTGCTTAACTTTTTTCTAATCGTCAATTAATGATACGGTCACTATTTAGTCTGTTACAGTTACAAGTATGTCCAGTGTGTTTATTTTACTTTTTTTTATCTAAACTGTCATTAAATCATTACATACAAATGCCATTTTCTACAATGGACAATTGCATGTATCTACATGTATGAAAATTATAAACATTGTTCGTTATCCCCACATTTCATGTTTTTATCTTGTTATTTTTTTGAGGATGTAAGCCTGGGTATTATGGTAGTAACTGCAGTCAGCCTTGTAAGTATCCTCACTTTGGGGATGGTTGTCAGCAAAAGTGCGGCTGTCTTGAGGACGAATGTGATTTTTCGATTGGATGTTCAAGTAAGTGAGTGTTTCTGATGTCAACGTAAAGGGATATAAATTGTATTCATAAATTGAGAGTGTATATGATTAGTTAGAAAATAAATGTGATCGAATTTTTTAATGAGAAAGGATAATACCGATTTGTCACCTGCATGAGAGGAAGCAATTGAGGTATTACTGTGGGTAAACTATGCATTTTTAAATTTTGAAGGTACAGTGTTTTTAAGTATATGTAGATACTCTGTGGTTAAATATCCCTTATATATATTATGAAAATTTCTAACATAAACATCAATGAATACGAATGCAATAAATACATCATTTAATTAAGAATGAATGAATTTACTAAACAATTCTCATTAAGTTCTGTTTTCAGTTTTTCATTCTACTTGGTAGCAAAACTGTGGATATTTTGGTTACATGTATCTTGCATGAAAAAAATGTCTATCAAATAGTCCTAACAAGTAGGTGCAATAGAAAGCAAAAACATTGCAAAATTCACTGTGTTTCTTATCTATGTAAATAAATAAACCATACAAAGTAATATATATGTATTTTCAATTACTGTATTAATTGTTGTTATTTATCTACATTTATAGAAGAAGAAATAACCGATTACCTTTATGTTCATGACGATGAATTTAAAGGTCTCACCACCACAACAATCTGCTCCATTACGACCGATACAAATATGGATAATATGATTTTGAAACAATTTGATGCATTCTCAAGCAACTGGACCATGACTAAACTGGTCATTTTCTTAGTTGATTTGATTTTGATTGTACTTGTGATTATTTTCACATGTGAAGTACTATGCAAGAGATATTCTACACGGCAAACACTAAACTGTTTTATTGAACATGGATGTCCAAAAGACAGAAAGCAAGAACAAGGCCATTATGAAAAACATTCAGTTTTAGTTGTTTAGTTTTTTTTTTTATAAAAGGCACGTATGCATGTCCCTTTTCTATGGTTTGTAATATATCTATTTCACATTTATTGAGACGTTGTGATGCACCAAATGAAAACTTTAAGAAACTGTCCCGACGAGAAAGTTAGATACATTGCTTACATGTTTATGTTAATGCTTATATTGCATATATGTTTAAAATTAGTGCATCCATAAATACGATTATTTAAATGCATGGTATATAACTTGTTGAAAAATCAATTTTCGCCAAATATCGCACAAACCAAATAGAATACGTTCACAGTGTATTGTAAAAATCCTGACATATATAAGCTTCAAAATTTTGCTATTCTGTGAAGCATTAAAAACACATTGTATTTTTAGGTGCTTGTGTTTTATCTAAAAATGCAATTAAAAGCATTTATCACATAAATTAACGATGAATGTGTTATCTTGTTTACAATTGACTTTTACATATGACCTATTGTTTGATTGGTTAATTCATATTTCGAATCTCGACCTTCGAATCTCGAATCTCTTATTTTCGAATCTAGTATTTCTTATGAGCCTTCTAGGCTTTAATAAAGAATATGTAAAAGTAACAAAACTATTGTCAATGGCCACTTGTACTTTAGATAAAAAAAATAGCCAATTGTTCTTATATGGGGATTTTAGTCTGATATCAGCATGATTGTTTCGAGCAGTCCATGATTTTTTTTTTTTTTTGGTTACTAAAGATTTTTAAAAATTGATAAACTGGTTAGAACTAGATCGTATTGATTTCAGTGCTCATTGTGGTTGTATATGTATTATAAAACAGGGTCTATATGATGTGTTTCCATCATATCACAAGTTGAAAGTTTGATGGTATAGAAATATATAATGAAGTGTTCATTCTTTAAACTTTTAAACAATACATGATTTTAATCATAATTATCTAGAATTCTACGCACGAAAATATAGTTTCCGCCACAACTTATCTGTATATTAATTTAAGATTTATTTTCTATTTGAAAGTATCATATGAATGCTATGAAATAATAATCTCTCTGCGCTAAATTGAGAAAGTATATTTTTACTAATTCTAAAGAAAATGATCATGTGTGCACTGAAAATGACGAGGGAGATACCTTAAGACAGATTTTATGCTGGTAAAAACGTTCGTAAATGGTGTAAAAGCGATATATAAAACTTGTTTTTCACTTTTCTGAGCTTGTTGTACCAAAACTATCCTGCTCTGCATGATTTCGCTTTCTACTTCTGTCTCATCATATACTCAAAGGTATTGAGAAGGTATTGAGAAGGCTCACAGTCATAAAACTCCAAATACATTCAACATAACTTCTAAGTGTTCACACTTATAAATAGAATTATTTGAATATTCCAAAATTAATTCATGTGAAAGTTTTAACATTTCATAACCAATATATCTTATTATTAACAGCACAGATAAGACAATACCGATTGAAATCAATTACCCGTGATGAAACCTCAAAACAACAAATTAGTATTGTGCGCGCTTAATATAATTTAATTTTTTTAAATATTGGTCATTTGTAACAGTTTTATTAGTAGAACACTCAAAATGGGCAGAACGATCATTGAGGAATTGAGGAACGAGTCAAAGCTGTTAATATGTTGGTGTCTGAATTGTTCCCACGATAGGTTGTAATGCACTTTAAGTCTGCTTTTAATATCGTCCTCGACCTTGTTTTAAATATCAATCGACCCGAACAAAAAGTTATTTAAACAAAATTGTTCTCTTCATTAAGTGTATCGTCATTTCCATCAGCAACCTAAAACAACCCGAAAGATCTAAGCGAAAATCAACCGAACCATTAATGTTCATGATTATCCTTCAAATGTCAAGGCGTTGGATGGCAATCAGAGATCCTGATCGCTCTATCGTTTTAATCATTTAAATTTTAAATGGAAATCAATAAACCAAACGGTGACAAACAGCAAGACAAATAAGTCCATTTTCCCCATAAAGTAAAATCAGTGTTTAGGGTGTGAACACTTAAAACTTTGGCTCAGTGTATATTTGGCATTGGCTTCACTTTGGGCAGGTATGGGTTAATGTATATGTTACACGTAATTATAAAGTTATTGCAGTGTTTATGCTCTAGTATATTTCTATGCAGTTGGTACGATTGTCTCAGATTTATTTAACAGCGCGCTGTCCGATCAGTGCTACGATAGTGAGTTCCGCATGTCTAGAGTTCAAATCTCAGCCAAGGTGGAGGTGAAACTCAAATATCTATTTTTTATTTGCGTATATTTTTTTTTAAAGTAACGACGAATTAACTTTATAGTCTTTTGATACAGCACTTACAGTAAAACTATTTACTGGCGTTTAAATGTATTCAAAAAGTGAATCTGAAAAAAAATAGTGTGCTTTGTAATCAATATATGTCAAGTCAAAACAAATGAATGTTAATGATAGTATTGCATATGATTTTTGTCCACTGACCTTTATAATTATATCACAGGACTAAGCTAAATTCGAGTCTTGTTTTGTTTTGCTTTTTAAATTAAAAAAAAAAACAAATGAAAAATGAGTAGAGGAAAGAAGACAGTTCTACTGTCCCCCACCCGAATTCGAAATTCATCATGAAATATAAATAAAGCTGTGGACGTCAGTTGTACAAAAACTAGAAATGATCAATTCTTCTATTCCTTTAAGTTTCCTCTGAAATTACATGTATCCAGTCCTTGAAAACGTTACCTAAAAGAAATTACGCAATCTTCAAAATGCTGACACAGTTTCCAATATCATTTGTGATAATAAAATAATTTTTGAAATAAAACTGTCTTAAGCCTTTTTATTACATTTAAAATTGTTTTTTAATTAACAAGAGTCATGATCAATCAAAAGTGAACAGAAAGTATTATTTGAAAGTATTAGAAATTATCCTTTGTTTACAACAAGCCAAGTGTATGGAAATTACAGCTTTGTAGCGCTCTGTTGGAGGCATCGTGGTACTGCGCGTTAAATATCTTAAATCAGGTCTTTTGTTTTAGGTCGACCTAGGTTGATCTTATAAAAGACAATGATTATCGTCATTTTCATTGGCTGAAAGAACATCACGTGACATTCGTCCTTTTCCGATATCGATGCGAAAGCGCGTCTGCGGAATATGATATCGCACAACTCGACAGTATCAACAAAAATAGGTATTGTAAAGACAATTTACAACCGGGAATTATGAAATACAGAATATTAAACAAAATAAATTTGCGACATATTCTTCTATCTTATTCCCTTTATCTATAATCTCAAATTTTCGTTGTTTTAAAACTGATATTGATAGCGTACGATCCGTTCACTTAGTGCGTCATCAAGAGGCAGATGACGTCATAGTAAGATGTGCAGTGGGTTCGGCCTCTCGCTTCTATTCAGTATGTACTGTACTGGCACTGTACCAGTTATCGGCTAAAATTTAACGTTTTCTTTTCATATTTCCTTATTTCTTGATAATTTTGGATAAAACGTGACATACTTTAAACGATGAACTTCTTGTTTATCTATCTGTTAGATTATATCATTATTTAGAACCCCAAACATCGATTTACTGTACCAGTTATCGGCTTCGCGATAATAACGCAGTAAAATCCCTGTACTATTGGATTTGATACTCTGCATCATGTAATTTGAATTATGCCCCTTTTGGGTCAGACTAAAGGTCGTCGGGGTTATGATACATAAACAAAACTCATAAAATTATTCGTTTGTTATCATACGGTAATACACACAGTCGTAGACTATTCAATACATAATATTGTACAATCAGGCGTTCAACTGCGCTATGAATCTCACAGAATTTAATGAATTCCTTTTGTTTCTACAAGTAATATGTATTGATATTATATGTCAAATCAAAGAAGGTATATAATAACGTATCACAAAGAGGTCATATTCTATTTGTAACTTATTACGTCACTTCCCCCACTGCTGAAAGTGCAAAGATGTAAATCAGCGATAAACAATGATCGTTTAAGCTCATGGTTAAATCATAGTCAAGAAGGTTTTCAAGCAAACTTACTTTTCTTTATTCGAAACAGACGGCTGAATTAAAAAATATCGGATAGTCGCGTGCTATAAACCCGATCTCTCAGTTTAGCCGATAACTGGTCTTAGCCGATAACTGGAACAGTACCAGTAGGGTTTTTTAAAAATGATGACGGCGTTGTAAATAATGTCATATGTTGGTAGTGATTATTCAAATAGGGATAACTTGAATTGGCAATTAATGCATTTAATATTGTAAAGGATAGCAGATTATTTTGACGTCATAATGCACAATTCCTTGACGTTTTTGTCTAAACGAAATTCTTGACAGCCATAACTGTGCTGCGAGTGATTATATTTTATAACTATTATGGAGTTCATTGCACGGTCAATATGTGGTTATATGGACCCATTCCAAGTGATATCGACCAAAGACACAGAGAATATCGACCGAGCTTGCGAAACTTATGAGGTTTTTCTGTTCGTCCTATCGACACAGACGTTCTTACAAATGAATTTTGTATTATATCAAAATTCACACTTGGCTTAAAACGAAAAGTCAATTTAAAGACAATCTAAACAAAGCACCCCCTCCACAAGAAAAAATAACTGCTTAAGGATCCTCAGTTAATAGCTGAAACAGATACAACATATTCGTGGGCACTGCGCAGTGTTTCCTGTTTGAATGATGACTCAATCTGGGCCTGTGGTGCTGATAAAATCACAAGTCTCTACATTCTGCAGGGAAAACTAATGACATCTACCCAAACCATTTCAGAATTCGCACCTTACGATATATCAGTTAAAACAAATGGAGATCTCCTTTATTCCGATCTAACTGACAGAACCATGTGTCACAATCAGTAATTTCCTATAGGGTACCTCTGGTTTTTTATTTCATGTTTATATCCTTTTGGTGCCTCAATTTTGTCACTTCAGGCATTGGTCAATATTGGACTATACTCGGGCCGTTCTATTTGTTTACTCTGATACTATAAATACCCATGTTTTTGGTCTGTGAGCCGGGGTCCATTAGCACGCACTGCAGTACTAGCACGATGTGTAACTGAGCGTATTTTTACGGTAACCAATCTCCATTAGGGGTAAGTTCGGTTTTTCTTTATACTTTAGTCTTATTTGTAATATTTAAGTAAGACTGTAGGTATCTGGTTTTGTATACGTGTTCGATAGTATTTTCGAGTTAACGTTTTACATACTTGTTTATTTACCGTAGAGTTATGGTGCGTTTGTGTGACAAGCGTGGTTTGCTAGTTTATTTGTAAGTTAATATTTTGTAGTCTAATACGGTGTTATTGGTCATACATTTACTGTTTTGTATTGTTAAGAGGTCTTATACGCTTAACTATATTGCATGTTAAGAGGTCTTATACGCTTAACTGTGACAGTGTTTGATAACGTTAAGGGGTCTGATACACTTAACGGTTTTGTAGAGTGAGTAATGTTCGTTGTGATTGTATGGTGTGTTGTTGCAGTAATTAGGTGAATAAGTATTTTATAAAAGTGAAACGTTTAATTGAAAATAATGTTATTGATATTAAATTTAAAAGGTTCCAGCAAGGTTCCAGCAAGGTTCCAGCAAGGTTCCAGTGATGATCCAGCAATAGTCACCAGTGTTCCGGTATTCTACATCTTACCACCCGTGTAACCTTCTTCGTGTATTCATTTACTACACTGGAAGCCGGTGGACGGAAGCCGTCATTTAGGACATGGTAACGAAGGAGGACACGTTGGACGAACACTGGATAGACGCTAAGGACAAATTTACCAACATAGGAGGTCATGCTGGATCTGATGTCATAAACATTTTTTTTTGTGAATATGTATATTTGTAAATTTATTGTTTTATATATATAGATAAAAATTGTAAATACTTATTGATGTTCCTCTTATTGCTCGATTGATTGGACACACGACAGCTGTCGTGACACCATGAACATACTGGGCAATAAAGAAAATAAGGAGGTGATCAGACTAGAAAATTGGATACCATTTAATATATGTGGTACTTAAACTGGTGACATTTTGGTCATGATCGACAGAGATCATTATAAAGAAACCAAGGTTGTGCGATACGCTGGCTCTTCTGATAAACAGATTATACAGTTTAAAGAAAAAGGACACACTCTTTATTACTCCTGTACCTGCTTAAAATATAATATTTACATTCTACTGTGTTTTTCCATTGAATTTTGTGATCTTTAAATGCCTCTAAATGCAACAACCTAATCACTGCGTATGAATATACATGTACTTTACATATTAAGTAGTTTCCAAACGTTGATTTTTATGTTATTGGTTTAAAAAAATATTTTATCATGTTGTTAAAACACCATGTTCTACAATTATTCAACAATAATAAGGATTTTATTATTAAAAGCAAAATTTCAAGAGTTAATTTTGATGGATTATATTTTCATGCTCATCTCAACAGTCAATGTGATAACCAGTTTAAACCGGTTTTAGAAAACAGCTGTTCTTAACGCGCGTTATTCAATTTGTCTGCTCACCTGACGGTTATTGACACGACGACGTCAAAAATAAATCATTTAATGCTATATTAAAGAGACTAGAAATTCCGACATTTGTGTGTCTGATAATGTAGCCCAGGCTGTAGTCGTGGTTAATCAGGTCGATAAACTTAGATTCAAATACACTGGTCCTCCCTATTTTACCAAGAATTCATTTGATCCGTTTGGGATCACTTCTGACAGTATGAATCGGGTACTTTATCAGATTTCAACAATCAGCGTGTACACATTTTGAATGAGGATGGTCATTTCCTTTGCTATATTGACCACTGCAATCTACTTAATACATGGGGGTTATGTGTGGACACCAAAGACTATCTCTTTGTGGCTGAGTGTGGCACCGGCAAAGTTAAGAAGATACAATATATATAAGCTAAATAGACTTAAAACATAATTTTAAGCAAGAAGCAAGCAAATTCAAACATTTATGCATGTAGATTCTCGGAAGGAAATAAAAAAGAGAATACTTATCATGATTATACATATCATGAATTCTGTTGAAGATTACGCCAAGCGATGGTCAAAATTTGAAAAAAAGAATACCTTGATACCTTGTCAGAGTGGGTTAAAAGCATCAAATGTACATGTATACATGTATCACAATCTCGTATTAAACGATTGAGAGGCCAAATGAAAAGATATATCCTTCTATTTTCAATAAAGCAGAAGTGAGAAAAGAACTAGATAGATTACACGATCGGTATGTACTGTTTCCTGCTGATAAGGCAGGTAACAACATTGTCTTTGTTGGTAAGACACATTTTATGAAATGCATTTTCAAAGAACTAGGTTTCAATTCTACATATGGTATATTCCTACTTACACCCATAGCAGCTTTTCCAACCAGAAAATTCTTCAAAATCATAAATCTGTTTTCGATATCTTTAATATACCCTACAAACAAAATGAATTTGATTTAACTTATTTATACTGGATTCCAAAGCTTCACAAAAGTCTTTACAAATAGAGATATAAAGCAGGTTCCAGTAAATGTTCTACTTAGCCTCTTTCTTTACTCCTTATCTAAGTTCTTACTGTAGTGAAGGAGAAACTTCAGGAGTACTGTCCAACGTTATACTTCAGAGGCGGTATGCATCAGATGTGGATACTAAAAAACTCTAAAGAATTATTAGAAAATTTGAGGTCAAAACTCTTATCTTTAATATCCCTGATTACACTGATTAAAAAACTGATTATTTCATGATCACATTTTACTTCTTTGTTCATTCCGTAAAATATGTCTAACAAACAATTGCAACAACTAGGTATGTTTTCTAAACATAACATTTTCAATAATTACCCAACAACCATAATTTTGAATGATTGATTATTGTAAATATATAGTGTTAGTGTTGTGTTAGTGCCTGGCCGGTTTTTTGTTAGGCACTTTTGGCATAGTATTTTGGAATATAAATGTTATTTAATACATTTAATTAAGTTATTAATCCACTCAAAACAGATAATTTGTATACTAAAAAGGCAACGCTAGTATTTAAATCTTTCATAAAATGGAGAAATCAAGAGAAAAATATCTTTCTGGAAAATTTGTTATTGCATTTAAAATGTTACAAGCAATCCAAAGTTTGTTGTCTTTTCAAATGTTATAACAGGGTCGCATGTCCAACGACATAAAAATGATCATTACGCTTGTCTTAACGAATTTCCTTATGTTTAATAACTTAAAATGATATAATCATTTCTGTTTATCTCTTGTTGGATTTATACTTACATGAATGACAACAACAGAAGACGACTTTGGGCCTAAGATATATAATTCTTAAAGTAATTGAAAAAACATAACACCACGAAACTACATTACAATACATTTTTTTAGATTCTAGTTATTAATGTAATGCATATTTTTTATATTTGAACTTGTTTGATTTTATCTAAAAATAATATATGATCTGATTATCATGACAATTTTTTATCCATTAAATGTTGATACTAACATTTGCCAAAAAAAAAAAATGAATATATAGAAAAGCGGAATGTTAAAATTATGTGTGAACTGTTTAAGTGGGCATTATGTTATGATTGTGATGTCATTATGTACATCGCAAAAGCTGATGGTTTATCTGTGCATTGTAAGAAACATATTACACGACTACATTGAATTTCATAATTACAGTATGTATTAACAATATGAATTTCACCAGAATACAAACTTGGTTGATACGTTATCAGATCTTCAGAGAACTTCGGTCTTCACGTGATTTGATAACGAGACCAACAAGTTCATATCCCGGTGATTTGTGTTAGCTTTGCTGTTTTTATTTCTTAAATAATAACCATTTTTTTAAAAGAAATTTGCAAAATGAACGATGATATTAATTTTTTGTCACATGAAGAATTCACGAAACAGTATGCCAATCTCCCCAAATAATACCTCGAATAAACTTAATTACTTCTACTTAGTTCTCGTCACAGAAATATTGTTTTGCAATATACACGTTATATGTATGTTTTATGTTTTTGTGTCTTTAATCGCTCACCTAAACGTTGTAGTTCTAATAATGTTTGACACTTTGTTTTATAATGGGCGGAGCTTTGAGTGATCTGTAAACGCAACACCTGCAAGCAAAATTATATAAAATATTTATTAATTAGTCTTCAGTTTGTTTATAATCCTTGTAAAAAAAAAAACACAATGGAATTTATGTGGAAGCTGTAAGAAAAACCTGCAGCAGTTCAAACTCTTCATTGTTAAAGCATTTGCTAAGATTGGTCTTAGAAATGTATACTGTAGTTTTTTTTTCTACTGGATAGTAAAAAGATTTTATCTTAAGTTTGTTTTAGCTTAAGTTTGTTTTACATTTATCTGAACAATTTAATGATATCCAACTAAATAGAAAATGATTACAGAAAACGAGAGATAAATAGTTGTTCCGGGAAGTTGTATTTTAATTAATTCATCATTAATTTATTATTCAATTTTAACTCTTGGAATGTGAAGTGTTTCCTAGTAATTGAAATGATCTTCCTTATATGCTCTTGTTGGATGTCAAATTGCGGAAACAACGTTAGAATAATTTAAAACTTTAAATATGTATGTCTTTTAGTTACTGCCCATCCAATTTCACCCATTTCTTATTTATAAAATTACGTAAAAAAGTTCAACAGACTGGAATGAACAAGAAATCAGTTTTAAATATTGACTACATTGTCCAGCAGCAATTGTGCAAAACTTTCTGTTTCACAGCAGCATTCATTTTCATCTTTATGTAACAATGTTAAGTGACTGAACAGACAATGTTTGTAATAATGCCTTTAAATGTCTGTAAAATCTGAAAATTGATACCCATGAACACAATTAAACAGATTTTGATAGGTATAGTCTTCAGACCACTAAAATATATTGCTAGGACATGTTTGTATGTATAGTTAACAAAAATAATGCAACATGTGCAGTTCAAAATCAATGCAATTTTTTTTAGTTTCTTGGATTTGTAGGCGTCTAACTTGTTCTCAGACCGGAATCAAAATGAGTACAATCTGCTTCATTGAATCTTAGCCCTGCACTTCTTACCGATTATTAATCGCTTACAGGAAATCACATTTTAGGAATGGGCTGATTTGTTAAATGTATGGATTATTTTTTTTTACAATTCAGCTTTTTAAAATGTTTTTAAACATTTGTCTGGATCGATACTTCAAGAACAGATATTGTTCAAGTAAGATAATCAAAACTGGGATGCAATTTACACGATAATATCATAATAGGAACTAAAATTGCCGTTTTACCAGAAAACAACGAGTATTTACATCGGACCTTCCGTGATTATGACAGAGATGGGAACTAGGATCGCAAGTTAACAAAATCAACATACATGTCGACATAAATGTGTCGCGTGTTAACATTATTTTGTTGGATTTCGCGGATATAATCTAAGACACTTGCGTTAGTAAGAAAATAATATAATACAGTAAAACACGCTTATAACGAAGTGCCAGGGACAGGCAATTTTGCTTCGTTATAAGCATAATTCGTTATATCCGTCAAGTTTTTAACATTTAATAAAGTCACGGGGAATGAAATTCACTTTGCTGTAAACATTAACTCATTATAGGCGTGTTCACTATAACCGTGTTTTACTGTAATATATCAAAACCAGATTGTCTTAAATTAAATAAATGTTATCTTAAATTCTTAATAATTATTTATTACATGTACGTAATTACATGTACGCAAAATTAGAAATATTAAATATAAACATGTAGCCGAGTTCAGTTATAAGCTTTTAAAAAATATATTATGTTATAATGCATATATGAGTAAATGGTAAAAAAGATATCTCAGGTCAATGTGTACATTGTAAACAAATAAAAAATGTAAAACATTTCCTTTTTGATTGTGAATGTTGAAAATATATGGAATGCTGTAAATATTTTTTTGTCTTTCAATATACAATGGAAGCATCTTGCTGTTGGTTTCTTTACTGAAAAAAAAGCAATGGAACAGAATCTTTAAATCTGCTTATTGCTTATGTAGCTTATAGAACTTACATACAAAAATGCTTTGTAGATTGGATTATATCAATGAAACTGAATATATTAAATACAATCAGGTTAACAAATCTACTTGTTTATACATCAGTTCTACGTTACGCAAATGGAAATGTTGAGTGCTAGTTTTTTGAAAATCTCTCAAAATGATGTGAAATGTTTTATTATTATATTGTAAAATATTATATTAGACTTCAACTACTGAAAAGAGTTTTGTCTTCTAGTAGGACTGTCATAAAAGGGAGAAAATGGACTGTAACGCTGAGATGGTGCCTCCAAATTAAGACAGCAAAGAAATTTTGTAGTAGAAGGTAAAATTGCCTTTCGTAGAAAAAAAAAACCAACTGCGTGTATTTACATCGGAACTTCCGTTATCATGAAAGCTTTTCATTGTTAATCAGAGTTGCATGTCAACACAATCATCTTACATGTTGACATACGTATGTCGCATGTTAATAACATAATTTTGTTGTATCTTACGTGTATAATTTGAGATATTTGCGTTAGTAAGAAAAATAATGTACTAACATAATAAAATCAGATTGTCTTAAAAGTTTGGTAACCTGCATATTAACATACACGTGTAATTATTTTGCATGTAGACAAAATTATACCCCATGAAACGAAGTTGCGATAGGTATAATGTTTCTGACCCGTTCGTCAGTCATTTAATCAGTCATTCTGTCAGTCCGTCAGTACTTTATTTTTAAAATCGCAATTCTTAAACAGCAGCACGAATTTTGTAAAAGGTTTTAGGCATTTATGACACAATGTGTATATGTGCATTTACCAGGTTATTCCGATTCCATTATTTGTTTGGGAATTTCGGTCTTTAATTTGGAATTTGGAATTTTATGGTTGACAAAGGAATAGATATGCATATTACATGTAGCAGGAAGTTTTTATCTGATGATTTTTTGTGCGTTATACTCTTTATTAAATCAATTTGTGTATTTAATGCGTACCCTACCATTTATAATGTTTTACAATGTCAAGTAATGAGGAGCCTGGTGTTTTGAGCATGCTCACTTTTTCTTTCATTATATTGCATGTTGACATAGTTCTATGGGTTTGTGTTTGGCATGTAAACATAGTTACTTTATCTTGCATAAAAAGGGCAGAAATACATTCCCTCATTGAGCCTTCAGGCTTAACTCTGGTTTAAATGGAATATCGTTCGACACTAGTCCACGTGTACCTTGTTTTAGGAAATCAAAATAAAAGCTATTTATATCATTGCACTGAGTACTATTCATCCAAATGTATATAAGGCGATACCTGACCACAATAAAAGTATTTCGTGTAAAAGGCCAAGTGTACGTGTGTTTCACTCACGCTGTGTTTGACAAAAAACTTTACTGCGCTGCAGTTAGTGAATTTTCGTGTTCTTATTGAATTCGAACAAATTCGGCGGGTTCGTGATAACGTCTTGGTTTGAAAATATGCCCAATCTATCAGACTCCAGCTCGGAGAATGAGAACATGCGTAAAACTTTCGTTTAACTTTTTGCCTTTGATTCAGAGGTTTACGCCACGGGACATAACGGCAATGATATTCAATACGAACGATCCAATACTAGAAGCATAGATAATTATCGCCAAACATTCCACGTCCGGCGACAAGGAAAAGATTTAGGCAACAAAAAAGGTAAAGGTCTTTCAAGAAAGGAGAGCAACAAAAGGAAATAAAATAAAGAAAAAACTTTAAAACGTGAATAACAACAACAGTTCATTCCAACTATTCTCAGTATTAAACGAACAGCTCAAAAGAACTGAAATTATTGATCATGTTGATGCACGAAACAAACCAGGTTGTAGTACTTCTGGTGAGAACCCAGAACGAATGCAATAATTTTTTTCCCGGAATCTGACATTGATCAGAATGAACAAAACTTTGAGTGATTTATTTTCACTTTTAGCAATTCAACAGAAGGGAAATTAAACAAAATGGTGTTTAATGAGGTTTTTTTTTTAAAAAATTTTTCATCCAGATTTTGATCTTTTTGCATCAAGGCTGAATAGACAATTAGAAAAGAACATTTCATGGTTTCCTGATCCTCATACATTTACATCAGATGCATTTTCTATAAATTGGTCAGATTTATGCCTTACATTTTCTGTCTTTCAGTTTGATTGAGAAAATTCTACAGAAGTTACAGGACGACGAGGTGAGCAAGGCCATTATAGTACTTCCAAAATGGGCAACACAGCCATGGTATCTAATATTATTAAATATGCTGAATTCCTGTTCCTCTTCTTATAATTCAAAATCTACTTCGGTTATTTCACAACAATCAACTTCTCAAGAAGAGGAAAATATTTCTATTTGCTTGAGTAGTTCAGGAATAAACTCAAAAATAGAGGTTTTCATCAAAGTTTATTAAAATTACAAATTCTTGAAGCCAAGCAAGTACTAATAGAAAATACAACTTTATATGGGCAAAGTGGAACTTTATCTTTATCAAAGGGGTAACAATCCCATGCAACCTGCTTAAAATCAGTTAGTTAATTATTTATCTGAATTGGCGGAAAAGAATTATTCATACAGTACAATTACATTGTAATGCACACAAAGCTGCAATAACACAGTCTCTGTTTTTGGAAATTTTTCATTTCATCAAAATCAGTTGAAGGTTAGATTTATGAGAGGTGTATTTTTTAATAATAGACCAAAACCAAAATATACTTTATATTGGAATGTTGGTAAGGTATTGATTTATTTTAAAATCACCCTTTGGAAAATTTGGATTAAAAAAAATCTGACATTGAAACATAAAATTTAATATCCCGCTACTTTACACAATAGATACAATGTACTCTGTATGCCTGGATAAATACATGTACATGGAACGCCTACATTACCCTCTTATCTAAACCATAAATAAAAAGACAACTATGTATCAGGTATTGGTTATGAGTTACAGTAAAACAGTGAAGTACACGTACCTTCAAGTTTATTACATATATCCCAAGGAAGTTATCAATGCTTGATCCACCTGACAGTTTACATTTAAACGCAAAAATATAACGCATTTACTTTGATGTCATATTTATAAATAGGTAATTGCTATATTTACTTCTATTTACAATTTGAAAAGAAAATAAGCAAAGAAGAGCAGATTATATCTCCCCTTACTGTTAAACCGTTGTGTCAATGCCCGATCTGTTATTGCGGGTATTTGTGAGGTCAAGACTAGGACTAGATACTATGGCAAATTTCACCTATTAGCCAACTTAATTGATTTATTTCCATTGCCTATTGTGATTAAGAAACCTATTTTCTGGATATAAAGTCAGTAATGGATGTTTTAAGTCAATTAAAACATGAAAATATAAATGATGGTATCAACTTGAATAACCAGTTTATTTGAAACCGTTCTTCTAATAAACAAATGTGTGTGTGTGTGTGTGTGTGGGGGGGGGGGGGGTATTTGAAGGTGTATTGATGTTGCCAGAAAAAAAAAAACCACGAGTGTCATACAACTTAAAACATTGTTTCTTCTTCTACAAACAAATGTTGTGATATTATGCAGACTATCATTATTTGTGAAGTATTTCATATTGATTGAAGTAGTTTCCTTATGCTCTTGTAGAGTGTATTTTTGCTTCATGATATTAGATTCCAAATTAAGTAGTTTTATGAATACATGTAAGAATTAATTATATTGCGTATCGAATTTTCTTCCGTTTCTCATTTACAAAATGTAAAATATGGTCCAATAGACCAGAAGAAAAAAGAGGCTGTAACACCATGGCAATACGGATGGAATATTGTTCTTACATAAACATAACAACGTTGATTATTCTTTCATTAGTTATGGCTGAAACCTTTTCCGATAGCAAGGAGGGGTAAGACAAAATTAGTGCGACTATTTGATTTATTGTTAATGTAATGTAAATCATTATTTAACAATAGATAGGATTACGTAGATACATAATTTGTCAACCTTAAAAAGGGCCATTGACAAAAACTATTGTTTTAAGTCATTCTTGTTTCATTTTCTTATTTTGATAGTTCATTCATATATCATAATAACAATTTGTTTCGATCATTCCTTGATAAAAAATGATCGACTTATTCCAAATTATATTTTTCCCAAGCTATAAGCGATTTATAAAAACGCAAGCGATTATGGGAAACAGTAAATTTTAAATCAGTTTTGCATATTTCATCAGTTGACCGTATAGTGTTTATCAATATGATCTCTATAGTTCAGTTTTTGAAATCTGCAGAAAAGAAATGTAAAAATGAAAATAAACATATAAATGGGTTAAAATAATGTTGTGAGTATAGTATTCGTGGAGTATCACTTAAATTTCCTAAATATTACCTGGAAAATGTAAGAATCTTTTTCCTCAAATCTTTTAACTTCGGCTCAAGTGAACTTTTCTCATCAAAAATTTTCGGTTGTCTGTCGTTTTTGTCGTTGTCGTCGTTAACTTTTCACTTTTTCATATTCTTCTCTAGAACCCCAGAACCGATTTCAACCAAACTTGGCACAAAGCTTCACTGGGTGAAGGGGTTTAAAATTTGTTCAAATGAAATGCCATGCCTTCTTTAAAGGGGAGATAATTTAGAATTATTGAACATTTGTTTGTATTTTTCAAAAATATTCCTCTCAAAAACAATATGGCCAAACAGGATGGAACTTGCGTGATCCCCGGGGATAAGATGGAACCACATATGGGGATAAAATTTACATAAGAATATATAGAGAAAATCTTTAAAAATCTTCTTCTAAAAAACAATTAGGGCAGAAAAGCTGCAACTTGTGTGGAAGCATCCTCATGTAGTGTAGATTCAGGTTTTCAAATACTGGTCCTCAGGGGTAGGGTAGGGTCACAGTGGGAGATGAATTTTTATATAGGAATATATAGAGAAAATCTTTAAAAAGCTTCTTTTCAAAAACTATTAGGCCAGAGAAGCTCAAATTTGTGTGGAAGCATCCCCAGGTAGTGTAGATTCAAGTTTATTCAAATTATGGTACCTGGGGGTAGGGTGGGGCCACAAAGAGGGGATCAAGTTTTATATAGGAATATTAAGAGAAAAACTTTTAAAATATTCTTCTCATTTGCCAGAAAAGCTTAAACTTGGGTGGACTCATCCCAATGTACTGTTCATTCAAGTTTGTGCAGATTAAAGCTTTATCAAACCATGATTCCCTGGAGAAAAGTGGGACCAAAAAGTGGGGAATTTTATTGAGGAATAAAAAAAAATCTTTTAATGTAGCAAAAGAGAAAAATCTCCTCACAAATACTAAAACAAAAAAAAAATAGGCTGGAAGTTGGTATTTACCATAAGAATATTTGTACAAAAATTGGCAGAATGTTTCACTATTTGTGCAAGATCTACTGTACCTAATTGTCAAGACATTTTGATTTTGATGCTGTAATGCCGATTTAATCAGAGTTGTTATAATAGCTATTGTTGCTCAGGTGAGCGATGTGGCCGCTGTGCATTTTGTTTGTATAGTAATTAGCTTTCGTTTACATGCAGTATTCTTGTCTATCCAAGTTTTTTTTTTTATCCCTGCCTTGAGCAATTTGTTTGGTTCTTTTTATTTTTTTGCTTATTTGTCGTTTTTTTTTTGTTGTTGTTGTTATTTTGCTATACATGCTAATTGTATATGCAATTTAACTATCTTATGATATATCAAGATTTCAAAACTACTATCGTGTCTCTTTTAAATAAATTTTGTTAATTAGATATGCATAAATCATTGTACAAAGAAATTGCGATTCATCTGTTTTGATGACAGTTTCAAGCTTAATAGTTTAATTCTCCTATATTAATTAGACGAAAACATATTAACGCAAAATAAGGAAATGTAACTAACATCTTCAAGTTGTCCCATTATGGAAATAATAGATAGATAGATAGATAGATAGATAGATAGATAGATAGATAGATAGATAGATAGATAGATAGATAGATAGACACACACATACACAAGATAATAACAGCCTAAAATACATATCAGTATCCAATTGCATTTATCTAAAAACGGTTGATATCTGAATTGTGATCATAACTTATATCAATGTTTGTCATTAACAGATCTATTTTCGAGTGTACATTCAACACTCAGGATCTCAGCGTAAAATCAACTTTTGGTTTCTGTTCATTTTTTTTCTCTTCATAATTAAACAACATCAAAAGGCTGAAAAACCGCAATCCGTATGAAAAACGCAAAATAAATTATGTATGGGTTTGAATACTGGAATTGAAGATAACGGGAAAATGCATGGTCATCAGTATAGCACTGTTATCCTCGTTTGTTGAATAGGACATATCAAACATGATTTTTTGAATATGATTAAATTGAAGGAGACATATTTTTCATGACAATGAAAATCAATTCCACTGACAGCACGGGAACTATGAACTTACCGTGTTCAAGACAGTGTTATGCAAAATACATAACCGACAATCCCCCAGTCGCTCTTCAAAAACCTAATACCATATTATACTTATAAAATATTATATTCTATCTTCTTCTCATTCAACATATTTATCATAAATCCACAGAAAAACACCACTTAAATGCCATCGGGAATCCACCTGGAACGAAACATCACCAAACTGTTCATGTAAGTTTCTTAATTAAAAAATGTTTATAATTATTAATAAATAAAAATACGATTTACATTATCAATCGGCAATGTAAAATTAATAATGATCCTAAAATAGAAAGACAATATGTCATTTTACCAACATGGTCAATATATGGTTTTATCTTGTTATTTTTTTCAGATTGTAAGCCTGGGTATTTTGGTGTTAATTGCAGTCAGCCTTGTCCGTTTCCTCATTTTGGAGATGGTTGTCAGCAAAAATGCGACTGCCTTCCGAAAGAATTTTGTAACTTTTCAATTGGGTGTTCAAGTGAGTGTATCTGTCTGATGTCAACGTAAAGAGAAAGACATTGTGTTCATAACATGAAAGTGTATATGATTAGTTAGAGAATAAATACAAGTTTTTAATTGAGAATAAAGGTTAATATACTGATTGGTAATCTGCACGAGAAAGCAAATTAAGATGGTTACTGTGCACAGGATAAATTATTCATATTTCATTTCTAAAGTTATAGTGTCGTTGTGTATATGTAGATACTGGTATACTCAGTGGTTGAAATATTCCTTACATATAATGGAAATTAAAAACGAAAACCCTACCAACATTAATCAAAACAAATGCAATAAGTAAATCATTTACCTGAATTGTATTTTCAATCCAATGACTAAAAGCTTTATGTGCCAAATTCAATGAATGATTTTAAGGAAAGAAATGTGTACTGCAAATTATACAATTTAATTCAAACGCATTGAAAATTTCAATTATTTTGTCTAAGGTAGTTGACGCTTCTGTTTGAAATATTTATCGTATCGTGATGTTTCAAGCTTATTTCAGTACGTAAACAATACGTCGACGCAAAAGTGTGATCGACATGTTGGTAGTGAACTAACAGCAAGATAAAGACAGAGCTATAAGTAAGAAAAGACAGCTGGACAGGGAAAGGAAGACATGGAATTTAATAAGACACCAATTTAAGCAAGGAATTATTCGATTTGAAACTTACATAAATAAGAGAGAAGTAAATGACGTATAAGTGGATTATTCCGAATTCCTTAACTGGCAAAACCCAGACAACAATCTGATATATCGAAATGATAAAAGTCAAGGGACTTATAAAGGGTGATATTCAATTGTATATTTTACTGTGATAGGTGTAAAAATTGTAGTCTCTCTCTCTCTCTCTCTCTCTCTCTCTCTCTCTCTCTCTCTCTCTCTCTCTCTCTCTCTCTCTCTCTCTCTATATATATATATATATATATATATTTTTTTTTTGTTAACATTCATTTAAAGGTAAGGAAAGGTATCAAGGAATAGTTTTTTGTCAATTACTTTTCCCAGGCACATGCGCAAATCTCCACAAAAAGTTGTCTGTAGATATGCAACAGAAAAAATCCATCTCCCTTTACACACAATACCCTTAGTATTCAATATTAAAGCTCTTTAGTCCGATTTTTTGGCTATTACAGGATCAGATAAATTTCCAGATAAACAAAGTAAGAAAGTTATAAACTATCACTTATTAACGTATACACCAGCCGAATTAGTCTTTTTCAAATAAGATAGAAATATTCAAACTAAATAAAATGATTTCTGTATGGTAACACAGATAAATAAAAACCCCAAAAAACTCATAATACGACATAAGCGTGTGAACAAAAGGGCACCGTTTAAGTTCACATGTCTTAAGGTTTTTTTTTTTATATAGCCTATTATACTGACAAACTACAGCACCACAAAAGCAAAAATATTGTTTAATACGGTATACATACCTTAATGACTTTATTTTTTTTTTTTTAGACAAAACAACGACCATGTACATCATAACTTCCGTTCTCATGCCAGCGATGGATAATAAGACTGTTGAGATAAGCATACCTAAAGAAACCTTGTTTCATGACACTTTAATAATGGTCCTTTCTGGGGTTAGCTTGATTTTGGTAACGCTTATGATTGTTTTCGCATGTAAACGTATACGTCAAAGATATTCAATAAGGCGAATATTAAATTTTCATAACAAAGATAGGCGTCCGGATGACAGTATTCCAGGACCGGTTCATTATGAAGAAATTTTGAGTATAGCAGTTCTATCTACGAGGGAAGGTTATGAATCGTTACACCAATCTGCCATTGGTTAATTGGTTAACACAAACGTAAACATTTGGTAAGGTTTGCGAGTCATTAGTTTACACAGAAATCTCCAAAAGAGTACTATTTACATAGCAAGGTGAGAATATGTATTTAAGCGAGTTTTATAATACGTTATTGGATGCAATTCCTATAAAAATTGGGCAAACTTATTCTGAGTGATATCAGCTTTCAAATCTTCAATCAGAAATTTGGTAAGAGTATCAATGGCATGTATAAATCTTTACGGTTTTCAGATGAAATTGAAAGTAGTAATGACTATTTAGTGATATTCTTGGTTACTGTGAACGCAAAACTGTAACGTAGAAACAAAATCATTTTGCAAGACAATGATATCATCTGAATTGAATATTTATTAGTCTTAATTCATTCTTAATGGCTTTATAATTATTTTTTACGCAAATGTTCCTTACGTCCTGTTTTGAACCAATTCTGTGTAAAAAATTTGGAATATACGATTAGAAAATTTGGAAAATTATTTATGAATGCAAGATTAGAAATATAAGAAATAAACACGCAACCGAGTTCAGTTTAAAGCTTTTAAATAATTTATTATATAATAATGTCTATGTGAGGAAATATGAAAAAGATATATGAAGTCAATGTGTATATAGTAAACAAATAAAAAATGTAAAACACTTGCAATTTGAATGTGACAATGTTGAAAACATATGGAATTCTGTTAGTATTGTTTTTTTGTCATTCAATATACATTGGAACCATATTCACTATTTTAATGAAAATAAAACCCTGATATTATCAAAAAACCATGAGAAAACCCTGAGTGGCCCTGAGGTCGGCTCTGAGGGTACTGAGGAAACCCCGAGAGACCCTGACGTTTGAACTGAGGGTACCGAGAAAACCCTGAGAGACCCTGAGGTCGGTACTGAGGGTACTGATAAAACCCTGAGAGACCCTGAGGTCGCCACGTAGGGTACTGAAAAACCCTGAGAGACCGCGAGGTCACTTTTAATAGAAATTCAAACTAAGTCAAGTTATTAAAATAGAATTATAAAGCAAATGTTATGAATTTTTGATAGTTATTTTAATTTTGTTTTGTCTAAATTTTATTTTAATAACTCTGAGTGTTAAGTAAGAAAAACATGTTCGAGTATGATCCATATTATATTGCCTGTTTATATTAAGGTTTAATTTTCAAATAAATCGCTTAATTTTGTCTTTAAAATGCAACTGTTATAATGATTTTTTTTTTCTTTTACAATAAACATGAGGGATTTATTATTGTAAAAAATATATTATATCTAATTTCAAAAATCACATTTTTTTAAATTTTCGATCTAATTAAAATAAAACTGTTCTGTTTTTTGTAAACGCTGCATATTACCTTTTACTTTAGCTTCCGTTGTGTATATTTTTATTTGCCCATGATCAGAAAAAACACTGGAACTAACACAGAATATACAAGATAAACACACGCGTAATGAACAGGTGCCAGGTGAAAATATATTACAGTTGTGAAAATGTCGCGAATTGCTTCGACTGAAAACGTCCGTTGTGTATATCAATATGTAAACATTTATTCCTTAGATTGTTCATGGTAGAAAAACTAGAAAGTAGCAAACAATATCAAAGATTTTATCAAACCAGTTTGTTACATGTAGTGAAACGGATACCTGAGACACTGGTCGAACTATTTCACAATTTTAAAATAAGATCTAGTTAATTTATTTCACATGCAGTTAGTTACATCTAATAAATATACAAATTTAAATGAAGTAGATTCGCTAAAGGCGTGTTTGTTATATTGTGATTATCTAGCTTCAAAAATAAGATTAGCGATGGGGGTTACTTTATTTTGCATACATATATTTTGTATATCACTATCCCTATTTTAAAAATCAAGATATGAAATGCCTTTTCATTGAAAGAGGTAAACCAATTAAAAAGAAAAAAAATATACCGATATTTCAATGATTTTAAAGATACCGTCCTTTGTTTTGATAGGTAACTTATTGATAAGAAATCACATCACAGAAACCAACAATCTTACAGACGAAATAACTTAACAATTTAAACAATTTAAATCTAAGAAAATGTTCATGGAGTGCAATGTGAGAAAATCTATTGTTAGCAAGTTTTAAACATTGATTGATCCTACCCACCAACGTTTTTGACTTGTTCTTTCAATCTTAATCATTAACAAAGGCTACGTATATCTATAATTAATTCATATACAGGCTTAAACACGTTCACCTTAGGCACGTAACATCGGAGGGGGGGGGGGGCAGAATAGGTCTGACTTTCCAACCCCCATCCCTCCCTTTCATTTTTTTTTTCTGGTAGCAAACAGTTTTCTTCAATTTACAAATAAAAAGTGAATTAACATGCATGGAGTTGCCCTCCCCCCCCCCCCCCCAACACTTTCTTGGGAGCAGGTAAGAAATTTAACTGAAAGGAAGGAAATTAACAGTGAAATTTAAGTTATAGGTAAAGTACGCTAGCGCCTCCCCCCATCCCCTGACACGAATTAGGATTATCACGATTTTGAGAAGTTGTATTTCTCCCCCCTTTTTTTGTTGAGCCTGCCCCCCGCCCCCTCCCCCCGATATTAAAAAAAGATGCTACTTGTCTGCACCTTAGTTATTGTTCTTCCCGAATCTGAAATATTTTCCATCAGTCACCGGAAACTCCAAGAGAGGGGGAGGGGAATTCCGAGGTATGTGTAAAATTGTATAATTTAAATAAAAGGTCACAGTTAAAGAATTAAGTATGTAACTTTTTTGCCCATAAGTCTGTTAATTGACAAGAACAAAATTTGACATGAAATATGAAATTAAAAAAAAAATAGCGAATTTTTAATGTATTTATTTCTAGTTTCAAAAAAATACATGCATTTCAATTTTCCTTGATCATTGATGGTTTCTGATTTGAAGTCCATGTTAAAAAGTAATGTGTATGATAGACAATGTACTGTCTCCTTTGTGTGCAAGTTCAGCACGCATTCTTGTGTTTGACTTGGATCAAGAAAAATATCGGAACTAACAGACAAGGCTCAGACTATACACTCGACAGAGTGACCGCGGCAAGGTGTGAAAATTGGCCACCTTTGTATATGTCTTGTAGCATCAAAATAAACAGCTGCAAACGTCCAGGAAATACATCGTAAACAGAAAAGAGTTTCACTTTTTTAAATTTTAATTTAGTTAAAAAGTGATTATTCCGGGTCTGCGTGGAATTTAAAACATATTAATTAAAGTTTATGATTATTTAACAAGGACTACCTACATCAAGTGATTATTCAAAATCGGATTTAGCAAAATGTACATGTACATGTATTAAGATCAAAATCGGTATATTTCATATTTTACTCAGAGAGAGAGAGAGAGAGAGAGAGAGAGAGAGAGAGAGAGAGAGAGAGGGGGGGGGAAGAGAGAGAGAGAGAGAGGGGGGGCACATGGAGTAGCATTAACCTTACATCGTTTCATTGTCTAAGCATTAAAAGAGTTTACCGATCTATGTGTGCAGAAGACATGAATTTTTATGTATGGGCAATATTATCCATTGATTATAACTACCATGCTTGTACTTAAATAGATTGTCATAATAGGTTATTGGGTTTTTTTTTCTATACTGTACACGAATTTGTTATGAGATAAATCAAAAATAGATTTAAACTTGCTTAAAATGAGAAATAATTGGAATCTATGATTATTCATTATTTAAATATGTTTTGTTAGGGCGACTTAAATGATATGAACATGATTATTTGTTTTAAAACATTACATTTTAGGATCGACTTCTATTTTATTTTGGAAGAATATCTTCAAATGTTAGTGGATCATGGTGAATTTTGAATAATCAATTTAGTAAAGCATGTGACCCTCGCTTGTCGCATGTAAAACCAGAATACAAAGTACATGTAAGTACAGGATATATACTTATCATTTATGTTTCCGTATTTTCCCTAAACTTAAAACAAATTATTAAAGATGCAGTTAGAAAGAACTCAAGTCTGATCATATGCAATTGCATCCATCAAATAAAACACAAATGCATTATGTTACTCATGTTTATATTTAATGAAGATGACCCAATAATTAAACAAATGAAGTGATTTTTAATTCTTCGTATTAAGTCCCGACCTCAGGGTCTCTCAGGGTTTTCTAACTACCCTCAGTGCTGACCTCAGGGTCTCTCAGGGCTCCCTCAGTACCCTCAGTGCCGACCTCAGGGTCTCTCAGAGCTTACTCAGTACCCTCAGTGCAAAACTCAGGGTCACTCAAGGATTCCTCAGTGCCCTCAGCGCAAATCTCAGGGTCTCTCAGGGTTTCCCCAGTACCCTCAGTGCCGACCTCAGAGTCTCTCAGGATTTTCTCAGTGACACACAGGGAATCTACAGGGCCTTTTGAGAGTCTCAGTGTTTTTCCATTACAGTAGTGATTGTTGTTGGTTTCTTTTACGAAAAAAGCGATAGAACTAAATCTTTAAATCTACTCAAACAAAAAATTGATTTGTAGATTGGATTCTATATAAATGATGCCGAATATAATATATACAATCTTGATAAATAATATACTTGTTTTTATGCATTATTTCTACATTATCTAAATGCAAATGTTGAGTGCAAGTATCATTTTTTAAAATCTTTGAAAAATGATGTGATATGTTTTATTATTATATTGTAAAATATTCTATTATCCTTCAACTACTGAGAAGAGACATGATTAGGGCTTTGATAAAAGGGAGGGAAAAGGACTGTAATGTGGAGGTGATGTCTCCAAATGAAATCAGCAAAGAAAATTTATATTTTTTATCTATATTAACAACTGTACAACTTTCGTAGACTTGGAATTATGATAAACTATATAGAATCTTTTAATACCTGCTGTGAAATTAAATTTAACATCATGTGAGATATGTTATGTACTTCCTCTATTTCTTCCTTTTCATGTAAAAACCCAGTATTTATTTTTTATACACTTAAAACAAATATTCTGTGATATGTTTTAGGGACAATATAATATAAATAAATATCTATCTAAATGTAAAAGAAAATAATTCATTTTATAGACCTAGAATTAATAACATCCTGTGAGATGTTTGAATGACAATAAGTATTTTTCGAAGGAGTTTTGTCAGGGCCCCGTCCCTGGCGACTACCTTTCTTTTTTTATATATTTAGATGCTAAAGAATTATGTTATGAACCAGGAATCTGTGAAATAAAATATAAAGAAAAAAGATTTTCCTTTAAAATATTTAAAAAGTATCTCATAACAGATAAATCTGGTAACGACATAGTACATGTACCTATACGAATTGTTATGAATGTGAAATAACTTTTAATGTTATGATTCAACGCCTTTAACTCTCTTAAGTTCATTCTATACTAGTTTTGTTGCAATTATTATCAACACTGCTTAGATAGTACATTCTATGTTTCACCCCTTTCCCCGATTAAGACATCCAGGGTAGTTTACTCTTCTCTAAATATAGTCATATATTAAAAAAACACTTTACTCATATATAAATAATCTAAAGAGTGATTATTCAAACCACCGCCTTAGGTATTACACTTCAGATGTACTATGTATCTGTTTTTACTCCTAAATAATTCTCAATTTCTGGTATATGCTAGTAAACCTCCGTATCCCGCGTCCGTTACATACATGTACCAGCATGAGAGTTTGCATATCATGAGGTCACCTTGTTTTCAAGTCGCAAAGGTTTATCTTCGTTACCGTCATCGAATGTGCAAATAAGAAGCGATTTGATGAAATAGTGTGATTACCTTAGGATGTTATTTCTAGGCAATCAATATTAAAAAAATATATTGACCGGTCGATATTTTTTCGACCGGCTAAAATTTGAAAAATTAGGTGTTTCCCTAATTAGACTGATATAGTGGAAATATTCAACTGAATTAACAAAAAGAATATAATTCTTCTGGTTGATTTGTTATAAAAAGTTAATGATGTCATAAGACATTAATATTAACTCTTAAGTGTTTGCGGATAAATTAAATTATCTTGTACCTGTCTTTATCAAAATGAAGGCCACATATGCACTAAATATTATTCTTTAATTAACATACAGGATAAGATCCCATACCATTACACATGTCAGCATCCGTTTTTGTGCGATTTGGAATTACACTGTTTATATGTGAATACATTTAAACTTATCCATAATCTTAACAATTAACAATCTATAAAGAATAAAAAGAAAGTATATACAATGATAACAAACAAACCAAAAAAAATGCAATGACATTGAAGCCTGTAGTTGCAACGAAGATATCAAGACGTATACAGTGCAATATACCTGAATTTAAGTGCAATGTTTTTGATTACAGGACTGCCTTATATAATATTTATATTGCATATCGCTGATTTTTGTGTTTACCATGGATAGAATAATAAAATGAAGCAAGGGGATTTTAAAGAATAAAATTGTGTCTGAAAATGCATGTTTGATACAATTAAATGATCTATGCCCGAACTTAAATATACCGCACCTACTGTTGAATTGCTAGTTTTACCTAAGTCTGTGGTTTGATGGAAATGTGAATTTGTGTTTTCAATGAGAATAAAATTGATTAACACGCAAAATGGTTTCGTTTGTTTTTGTTGCAACCAGTTTAAGGAAATCATATCGTGCTTTAATAGGATTATTATCATAATCTTTAGAATAAATGTATTTACATAAATATGCATGAAGAACTTTCACATTTTAAAAACTCTCTCTTTGCCAAATACATGTATTATATCACCATCTATAAATAAATGTGGTAGTAAATCAACATTTACAATTGCCTGAAAAACACACATCAATACAAAGACAATTTGAACAAAGTACCACGTCCAGAAGAAAAAAAAAACACTGCTAAATACTCTTCAGTTAATAGCTGAAAGTAATACAGCGTATTATTGGGCACTCTTTCCTGTTTTAATGATGACGCATAAAGGGCCTGTGGTCCTGAAAAAATCATAAGTCTCTACAACCCGGAGGGAAAACTAATGACATATATCCACATCCACCTTTCGATATATCAGTAATAACAAATCTTCTTTTTATCGACCCCATTGACAGAGCCGTGAACATACTGAGCAAAAAAGATATACATGAGGTGATCAGACTACAAAAATGGATACCATTTAATATTTGCGGTTCCTCAACTGCTGACATCTTGCTTATCATGGACAGAAATGACTATAAAGAAACGAAAGTTGTGTGATAAGCATGTTCTACTCAGAAACAGATAATTCAGTTGAACTAGACAGGACACCGTCTTTATTCGTCCAGATTCTACCCTAAATATTTTAAAGAGAATGGAAATTCTGATATTTGTTTATCTGATAGTGCAGCCCAGGTTGTAGTCGTGGTCAATCAGGCCGGTAAACTTAGAATCGAATTCACTGGTCCTCCATATTATACCAAGAATTCATTTGATCCGTTTTGGATCACCACTAACAGTTTGAGTCGGATACTTGTAACTGATTTTAACAACAATAAGGATGGTCGTTTCCTTCGCTTTGTTGACATTTGCTATTTACGTAATACAGGGGGATCGTCTGTGGACCCCAGGGACTATCATTTTGTAGCTGAGTGTGCCACGGGCAACGTTAAGACATTACCTGACCTGTTAAAACTGCATCGTGATTTTTGCTTGTACTGATACATGTGATGTCGAAATATAGCAAAATGGCTTTTGCATGATTATAACTGTCGTTACCGATACTATTTAGATATGGAGCTACAGCGGTTTACAAAAAGTCATAAAGGAATTCATCGGAACTCTATTCCCTATTACATGTACCTTATATTTTATTTTGAAGTTTAGGAATAGTGAGCATTCTGTTGCTTTGCTCTTGAAAATCGATTTAGTTTTATGTTTTATATATGTTACAGAATTTGATTAAACGATTAACTATCACATTGTCATCTACTTTAGTTTTTCCAATTTTTGTAAATTTTGTTGTTGCGTTTATCCACGAAATTAAATGTTGATTAAAGTGCAAAATGTAATATCTAATTGTACTGAAAGAATCATTGACCACAAATTTAGGAATTCCTGAATCTGGTTTTTTTTTAATTCCTCGGAAATTAATATCCACGATAATGAATGTGTTCGTTTTCGTAAGTTCTATGGTCGATACAACGACCTTGTCAGATAACAATCTTCCACTTGATCTTAAGCTGACTGACGTTTTTCATACTAATTGTTAGACTATAATTTATCACCTAATTGTCTACGGACTTTCCCGTTTTTCCCGATTACGACAAAGAGCAAACGCGGGTGTGACCGGTCGGCAGAGGATGCTTACATGTACTACCCCATGACACCTGATCCTGCCTCTGAGGTTTTCCAGAGGTCAGTGATTGCTCTGCTTTGGTCTATTATTTGAATACCGAATTGTCGACGGATTTCACTCCGTTTTTCCCGATCCTTATATTTTTTCCAAATTAAGACAATTTTCCCTATGATTTCATTTTTACCGATATTACATTGGGCGCACGGCGGGTGTGACCGGTTGGAGACGATGCTTTCTCCTCCATGGTACCTGATCCTATCTCTTTTTTTAAAAGAGGTCCGTGTTTGCTCTGCTCCTGTTTTATAATTTTCATTTGGACTTTTGAATTTGAACACTGTTCGTTATCACCACATGTCATTTTTTTTTTTACATATTATTTCGAAAATTTCATAGATCTAGTGATTAATCGATTGGATGACAGAGCAACATTCATGGAAGCCGTTGCCCAATGCAAATACCATTTCCGGGTTGCAATCTGATACGTTGCATGGACACGGTTTACAAAAAGCCTAAGCCTACTCACTTTGCACATTATGATTCATACGAACGGTTTAAAGTAAATATTTTGATATTTTTTCGAATTAGTTCTAGACATAATATTAACGAAAGGTTTGAACATCATCACATTGGCAAATCATGTATGAGATACACAAGGTTCTAATGAAGACAAGATAGGTCTCTTATTTGACTTATTTATTTTACATCTGAACCTGGAATTGAATGTCAAGCCCGTCATAGTCAGTTTTTTATTAAAATTAGCTAACCGTGGTCTTGTTTCCAGCAACAAGTAGGTATTCCGTACGAATTTAAAACTATAAGATACAACCTCGAAGAATTATACCATCTGCATTAACCTTTATCTCTAAATCATCTAAAGTTCCATTTGACACACAATTAATCAAACGGGAAAAAAGATAAGAAAAATTGATGCAAGCGACATAAGAACAGCCCTATCCTGTTTGCTTTTATAAACAAAACAATTTGAAATAAAAAAAAAAATCAAATTAAAAATCAACTCACATATATATGGACATCAGCATATGTATACATATGTTTGCAGATCTCAAATAAATGTGTGTATAAATAAAAGAACCCTATGGCTGATATGTGGAAAATATAGCTAAAATTCAAACACAAAAACTTTAACACTTTTGTCAGTTTATGAAAAACTTTGTTTATATATCTATATAATTCCAAAAACTAACATGAATACTAACTCAATGCGTTCTTCCTCTTTAAATAGAAAGAAAAAAAAACTGAAACATTAAGATCTTATGTTGAAAACGGAAGACCTTAATTAATAAAATGTTTTACGATGTGACTGGTTTGGGTGAGCGCAGCATGAACTATAGATGATTCTTCTCATTGTCAGCTAGACTTACCCACCTCGCAAAATAGTATCACCGCCTTTCAAAAAGGTTAATCTTTAACCCATCCAGGAGTTACATATAGCAAATATAACCATCCTTCCAACTTCCTCCAACCCTATGACAAACTTGCTCAAAGTACAATGTTAACCCCAGTGTATAAGAATAAATACATTTGTAGTCCAGGTGACGTGCTTCTATTGGTACTGGGTGAGCTGAAATGATTGGACATTTGCTTCCAATTTTCAATAAGACTCGAATAAAGTTCAATGTATAACAAATTGTTTCTTGGCCATTTTTCATTCCTGTCTTTTCCTTATCTAATCGATATTTAATTTTTCCCACTCTGTAGTCCGTCCCTCATTACGATAGATATGATGTATGCTGGGATAGATATGACAGCATTGCATTCAAATGTACATCACCCTCTTATCTGAACCATAAACAAATTAAACAACGATGGATCAGGAAGGAATCGCGGTTGACACTAAAACAGGAAAGTGCAAGTGCACGCAATTTCAAGTTTAATACATTTATCAGAATGAAAATATCAATGCTTGATCCACCTGTACATTTGAACGCGAGAAATATGAGTTCAATTTGACGTCATATTTATAATATGTCTTTGCTTTGTTTACGTTTCTTTACAACGCGAATGGAAAGGAAGCACGGACAAGTAAATTATATTAAATTACTGTTAAACCGTTGTTATTGTGGGTACTTGTGACGTCAAAACTAAGACTGAATACTGCAGTAATCTTCACATACATGTACATGTATATGCCAATTAACTTTATATCTTTCCATGAATCATTGTGAATTAGAAAATTATTTTCTGGGTATTAATTCAATAATGAAAGATTTAAGACAGGCAAAAAATGAAACTATTAATGATTATATCAACCTGAACAAGCTCTTCATTTGCAACCGTTCTTTTAATAAGAGTTTTAATCTTATTTAATTGGTAGACGTTGCAAAACAAAAAAACCACACACACACACACACACACACACACACACACACACACACACACACACACACACACACACACACACACACACACACACACAAACCAAAACACAAAATAAAAAACACCAAAAAACAAAAACAAACATACACAAAAAATAAACAAAACAAACAAACAAAAACCACGAGTGTCAAACAGCATTACAAATTTATTTTTTCCTTAACATCCATGTTGTGATATTATCCAAACTATCATTAATTGTAAAGTATTTCCAGTTGATTGAATAATTTCCCTATGCTTTTGAAGAGCGTATATTTTGCTTCATGACATTAGATTCCGAATAGGATACGTATAGTTTTATAAATAAGTCTTAATGATATTGCCTATCAATCGTTTCCCCGTTTCTCTTATTTACAAAATGTAAAATACGGTGCAAAAGACTAGAGGGAAAAAGTGGCTTAAACACCATGGGAGTACGTTTGGCATGTTGGTTTTCCATTAATATTTCAACATTGATCATTCTGTCATTAGTATTGACTGAAAACTGCTGCGATAGCAAGATGAGGTAAGACTAAATTCAATGCAACTATTTGATTTTTGTTAATTTATGCGTAATGTAAATCATTATTTAACAATATTTAAGAATACGTAGATTATATAATCTGTCAACCTTCGAAAGGTTCTTTGACTAAAACCATTGTACAAATCATGCTCGTTTCTTTTTTGTTATGTTGATAGTTCATTCACATATCATAATAACAGTTTCAATAATTTCTTGATATAGATTGATTGACTTATACATGAATGTAATCATATTTTTTACAAGCTACAAGGGATATTTAAGAACGCAAGCCGTTATTGTAAACAGGGTATATTACTCAATATATTTTAGCATATACATGTATATCAGTTGCTTGTCTATTATCTATAAATTTGACATATTTTAAAATAATAAAGAAGATAAAAAAAACATGCTATCTTATACATTTGCAAAGATTGATCAAAAGACAGAAAAGGTTATCTTGTTATTTGTCATAAGCATTATAGTCTCTTTTCAAAATTTTTGTTCATTGATGTATTAAACATTGTACAATGAGATTGCTCTGTTGTAATGAGAGTTTTAAACTATTAGCGCACTCTAGAGTATATTTCCCCTCAGAAAACTTTAGTTATCTTTCCATAATAACTAGACAAAATTATTTACGCAACATAAATGAAGGCATCTAACATTTTGTCCCTTATTGGAAAATATCTATAAAGTACGTACATTTGAAATATTATATATATATATATATATATATATATATATATATATATATATATATATATATATATATATATATATATAGAGAGAGAGAGAGAGAGAGAGAGAGAGAGAGAGAGAGAGAGAGAGAGAGAGAGAGAGAGAGAGAGAGAATGTTAAATATATATCAGTATCACACTGCATTTATTTGTAAACGGGCTTTAATGTTTCTCGTTAATAAAGATATTTTTGCGTAAGTACACCAAAACCCAGCCTCAACGTAAAATTCAATTTTTGGGTATCTTGTCACCTCTTTTTATTCATTATTTAACAACATTAAATGCTTAAAAAAAATCAAATATGATTTTTGAAATATAATACAATTGGAACTTGCGTACATGACAATGAAAATCAATTCTACTGACAACACACGAAATACATTACTAAGTAGTGTCTCTCTCGCTCATTAAAAAATCATGCTTTTCATTTATTTATTTTTTTTACTTGATTATCTCCATTCATTAATGAAAATGTTTGAAAAAGGCATTTTTGTAGGAAATCTCATACCATATTATTGTTATAAACTCTTATACATGTATTTTGTTATTCAATATATTTATCATAAATCCACAGAAAAACACCAACTAAATGCCATAAGGAAACCAATTACAACGATTCCTCAAAAAATTGTACAGGTAATATTCTTAATCAAAAGGTATCTATGTATAAAAATAGGTTTTACATTATCAGTCGGCAATTTAAAACGTATATGATGATCCTATTAAAAGAAGCAAATCTGTCATATTACCAACATTTGTAAATATAATGAATTATACGTTTTATTTTGTTTTGTTTTTTACAGAATGCAAACCAGGGTATTTTGGGAGTAATTGCAATCAACCTTGTAGTTATCTTTATTTTTGAGTTGGTTGTCAGCAAACTTACCAACATGTATGAACATCATGAATTATACGTTTTATTTAATTTTGGTGTTTTTTTTCAGAATGTAAGCCTGGGCATTTTGGTTTTGACTGCAGTCAGTCTTGTATATATCCTCATTTTGGAAATGGTTGTCAACAAAAGTGCAACTGTCTTGAGAAAGAATGTGATTTTTCGACTGGATGTTCAAGTAAGTGGGCTTGTCTGATGTCAACCTAAAGGGAAAAGATGTATTTATAAATTGAGATAGAGATATGATAAGTTAATAAACGTGATCGAGTTTTTGAAAGAAAAAAAAATATGGATAATAATGATTAGATGAGTTGTGTTAATGTGGGTAAACTATGTATTTTTAAATTTTGAAGATACAGTGTCTTTGTGTTTACGTAAATACCGGTATACTCTGTGGTTAAAATCTTTTATAAATTATGGAAATTGAAAACATGACAAATATCAATGAACAGTCATACATGAAATACTTCATTTAAACTATATGAATTGTATTTTCATTCAAATGGCTAAAAGCTTTGTGTGCCATATGTTTGATAAATGTTTTCAAAAAAAGAAAGAGGTTAAGAATTCTTTGCAAATTATACTTGTAATGTAATTCAAACGCATTCAATAGTGAGGAACATTTTTAATTATCTTTATTGTCTCGGAGAGTAAACGCTTAAGTTTGAAAATATTAAATGTATCTTGATGTTCCAAGCATATTTAAGTACGTAAACAAACTATCGACGCAAATGACATTGTGTGGTCGACATGTTGGTGTTAGGTTAACATAGTTACAGACCAGAGAAAGATAAAGACAAGAGATATAAATCAGAAAAGACAGTCATACAGAGATTCGATCAGAAACTTACAAATATTACATAGTAGTAAATGGCGTATAAGTGGGTGATCCCGAGTTCTTTAAGTGACAAGAGACATACAACGATCTAATATCTCGAAATGTTAAAAGTTTTGAATCGAGGGACTTATCAAAAGGGTAATATTGACGTTCAATTTTATTTTTTTTTCTGATCAGCTGCAGGTGTAAAAATTATAGCCTCTATATTTATATATATCGTTAACATTCATCTGAACTAAAGGAAAGTTCTGAAGGAATGGTGATTTGTCAATGACAAAAGTGATTTATACGACATAGAAACAAACTTGCTTTCATGCCTAGTCCTTCATTTTGCTT
Organism: Magallana nippona; assembly: GCA_033439105.1. NCBI lineage: Eukaryota > Metazoa > Mollusca > Bivalvia > Ostreida > Ostreidae > Magallana > Magallana nippona. Next base: position 32,622,854 of record CM065921.1, on the reverse strand, counting down.
TTTTCAATTACTGTTCTTGCGCACATACGCATATCTCACCAAAACGTCCATAAATATGCAACAGAAAATATATTTTTACACAGAATAACCTAATTACTCAATATTAAATCTCTTTAGATCGACTCTTTCGCTACATATGTATTTCAGGATCAGATAACATTTCATACAAACTAAGTTGGATAGTTATAGATTATCACCCATTTACTTATACCGCAGAATTGGCTTTTTAGATCATATAAAAATAAAGTAAATAAAATGATGTTTGTAAAGTTATGCAGATAAAAAAAACCAAAGAATACTCATAATACGTCAAAAGCGAGTGAACAAAAGGGAATCGTTTGGTTTCGCCTGCTTCAAGTTTTTTACACAGCCTATTTCCTGACAACCTTTGGGTCTGGTGTACAACAACACAAAGTAAAACCATTGTGTAATACGGTATACATACCTTTAATGACTTCAATTATTTTTTAGACAAAACAACGACCATGCACGTCGTAACTTCCGTACTCATGTCAGCGATGGATAATAAGACTGGTAAGATAGATAATAAGACAGTTAAGATGAATAATAAGACTGTTGAGATGGATAATAAGACAGTTAAGATGGATAATAAGACTGTTAGACTGTTGAGATAAGAACATCTAAGGAAACCTTGTTCCAAAATACATTAGGTACGTTGTTTAATACAAATAACATGTCAATAATGGTCGTTTCTGGAGAAAGCTTGATTTTGATAATGCTTATGATTGCTTATCACCCTGTGAGAAGTTATATGTACTTATTAAATTTCTTGCTCTTTATATACATGTATATATATAATGAACTGGGGTTTTTTTCTGTTAATTACCAGCTTGACTTTTTGCCTAAAATACGTCGCTTTGTTTTCAAGTCGCGACGGTTTATTTTTGTCACTGTCAACGAACCTACAAGTAAAAAGAAAATTACTGAAATAGTGGGGATATCCATAGTATACTATTTCTAGCCGGTCGATATCAAAAAATATATTGACTGGTCAATATTTTTTCTGACCGGTTAAAATTTGAATAATTATTAATAAGTGTTTCTCAATAGATCGATATGGTATAAAAATACAACTGAATATAACAAAAAATATATAGTGAAATCTTGATGCTGTCATAAGACAGTAATATCCATACTTCAATGTTTGCCCCTAAAATTAATCTTTCTTGACCTGTCTTTATCAAATTGAATTATATATTTGTAACATTCATTTAAACGTAAGGATAAATTTCTTTCATTAACATACAGGATGAGATCTCATCTCATTACAATTTCAGCATTTGTTTTGGTACGATTTGGGATTGCAATGTTTGTATGTAAATAAATTTAGATTTATCCATAAACAATTGACAATCTATAGAAAGTATATATACTATTTACATTTTCAGGTTAATTAGAGAAAAGATAAATACATACACGTATTTAAAATGTGGTTTTTTTTTTATTATATCCGAACTTTGGACATTTGAATAAGGAGTTATGTAGAATTTTGCCGAGGACCCTATGTTTAGGTTGGGAAAGTATCAAAGAGTTTATAAGATATTTTCCTTCTCCTGACATGGTCATGTTGATTTTCATGATTTTTGTTGTTGAAACCTGTGCCGCACAGTGTCCAGAAATAAGGTAAGATTGTTTTGTTTTGTGCTATTATCATCGTCGTCATTGCTGTAACACGCACGTACTTACATTAAGGTTTGGCTTTGTTGTAATACACGTGTAATATGCAGTGACTGACGGTTGAGAGGTTGATTATCAATTTCAACCATTTACCTTAGACAAGCACAGTTTCCTATCATTCATGTATGTGCATTATAATCAAGCCTTTTAAGATTTAAAAACAAAGACTATACAGTTTTGAACTTTGAGCTCTTTCAGATATATTAATAATTAGATCGAAAGTGGCATTTTAAAGTACTTAATTTACTTTTCAAAGTTTACTTAATAGTTTCTCTGGGTAAACTAGTAAAACATTTTTCAGAGACAAAACTTGTTGTGTAGACCGCGAATGGGACGGAAATCTAGGAAATTGTACAAGTAAGCTTCTTGTTTAAAACAATAAGTACAATTTTTTATCATAAAACTTGCACATTCCATGCACCATTTTAAATATCTTTGTCACTTTCGTATGATGAAAAAAAACCCTAAACATCAGGACCGTATAAAGTCATGCTGATGGTTGTAGACGTTCACTTAACAAAACTATTTTTTTATTGGTTCCCTTTTCAGGGTGTAAGCCGTGGTTTTTTGGATTAAATTGTAACAAAGCCTGTTCATATCCTAATTTTGGTCATGGTTGCCAACAAATCTGTAACTGTTCTAAAGAAGTATGTGGTTTTGCAAAAGGTTGTTCAGGTAAGTACACTGTCGAATTGCATTACGAAAGTGTACGTCTTCAGGTTTTCAGCTATATAAAAAATAAATTGGACGATGACTCATCTAAATTAAAAATGTATTTGGGAGTATGCAAGTGGTCCAGTGTGTTTGCATTGAATATTTTAGATTGTATTTAAAGATAATGTTGGGGTTGCAAGTAATAAATGACTGAATGCGTTGAGAATGTCATGTGTATTAAGTAAGTTAATTAAAGAAGTTAATGGGAAATTGATCGGATGTTGAGTTTACAAACCAATTAATTAGCTGGTAAGTAAGCATCAATTTGCTGAGATACTAGGAAGGAACAGTTGGGAGTTGTTAATGTAAATAAACATGTTTCTTTTTAATATTTGAAAATTGTGACTCTATATATGTATATATATATATATATATATATATATATATATATATATATATATATATATATATATATATATATATATATCTGGTTTCAATTTCTTGCAGTAGAAATGCATCTAAATGCTAGGTGCTGTCATTAGGTACATGTAGTAATACCTGCAATAAAGTGTTTGGCCATAAATTACATTTCTTTGAACCAATACATATCTGAAGAATAGTCCACAATTTATCATCAGTAGATAATTTTTTAATTTAAATTTTCAGTAAAGCGTATGGCCAATAGACCTCTTGATTTATTTTTTCAAAATTATCAGTCTGAAAATATATAATTAATTAGGCAATAGTTCTAAAAGGATTTGCAAAGAAATTATTACAAATTTCGCCCCTTTTAATTGTATCAAAGGGGGCCTCTGTCACCATTTAACATGTGATAAATTTTAATTTTTTTTTCGGTTGGGCTGTTTAAAAATTATATCTTTAGATTTCTTAAAAAGAGTTCTACACTTTATCATAGAAAAGGAAACAACAAATGATGTTTACGCGAAAGATGACGTGAAAGACTACAGAGCTACGTCTATCAACATCATGTATTCCAATACCATGGACAATATGGGTAATCTGACTCTTGATATAGAAAGATCGAAGGATATTGTTTTACTGGAAAGGTTTAGAAGCTGGTTTAACACAAAAAAAAACATGTCTATAACGAGTATTTTCATGGTTGCTTTAGTTTTAATAGCACTTATTAATAATATAATTATTTTTACACGCAAAATGATACACAAAAGATATTCTCAAAAACATAGTTAACAATGTCTGAATGACAGATTATCAGAACCAGTTCATTATGAAGTGATCTCAAATATAGTAGTTTAATACACTGGAGAGAGGTTTGCGTTTTTGAAAGCTCAGCAAAAAGAAATTAGTAAAATTTGGTTTAGTGCTTAATTATCAGATAGACCGAATAAAAATTTGATTAGAATAATTTTAAGGTAATAAAGAAGTACATCTGTTTCATATTTGGATATGTTACTGAAAATGGACATTCATGGTAACCTAACAACAAAACTTTATGATAAACGCGATGATTTCAATTTTTCTATAGTCAACTTTCCTTACTTATGTAGCAATATACCTTCATCACCTGTATATGGTGTTTTTGTCTCTCAGTTAATTCCATACACAAGGGCATGCTCTTCGTATGAACAGCTTCTAAGGCGAGGCAAGCTACTGACAAAAAAGTTAATAAAACAGGACTATCAACAGGCTCGTTTGAAGTCATGATTTCGTAAGTTCTATGGTCGATACAATAATTTATCACATAATTGTCTACGGACTTTTCCATTTTTTCCCGATTACGACAAAGAGCACACGGCGGGTGTGATCGGTCAGCAGGGGATGCTAACTCCTCCTAGGCACCTGATCCTACCTCTATCTGTTTGGAGGTCCGTGTTGCTCTGCTTTGAATTGGTATTTAGTTTTATGGATTTTTGAGATGGTTGACGGTTTGTTATTGTCATTTTTTCATTAATCATTAATTTATCGACAAAAGTTTCGGTACATTTATTAAAGATCGATTTTTTCTGACTGTCCAGAAACTTACAAAAATTTACATCATCATTACGAGAGTTTTTTTTATTTTAAAATTGTGAAATTCACTAAGTAATACACTATTATTGATTCAAGACTGTTTTAAAAATATCATTCTCTACTTCTTCTTCTTGGTATCTATTAGGCAAACAAGTGCATAGTGTTTTATGTATTCCTCTACAACCATGTATTTTACTTCATTGTACTTTGAATAAATATTATTTTTTTGTATTTAGCCTTGTGTCGGATAACAGTTTTTATCCACTGAAAATAATAATATTAGATCCCAAAAATGTTCTAAACTTTTTAAGTGATAATCGGAGGACTTATATTATTTTGTACACAAATAATAATATTTTTTCTGCTGAAGTTAAATTTTGTTTGCAATATCTTTCTTGTAAATTGATTAGAATATGTTTTTAACAGTTTTTATAAATAGAAATCATAGAAGTTTGAACTGAAATGCTGTAAAGAAATTTTGATTTGATACATGTACCGCTCATTTAATCAGACGCGTACGAAGTCATGAAAACTTTAATATAATAGAAGGGCATGTATAAAATTCCAATTTTTAACCGTCAAAAGTAAAATTTTCCTACAGACTGTAAATGAGTTTTCACAGCTGAACTTCACAGCTTTTGATGTCTATATGATTTTATTATAAGTGAGCTTCTTTTTATTTAAACTTTATTGGTTATTTTATTTGTGATTATAAAAGAATCGATTAATCAGTATGCGGTATTCCATACCCCGATCTCATGTGTATTTTTTGCAAGTATTTTGATATGAGAACAAGGAATGTTTAAGCCCTTTCAAAAGAAGACAATATCATATTATGATTCCACACACTGAATATTATATCTCCAAGAGGAGACACATTTACTGATTGAATTGATACAACGACTAACAAGGAACAAAGAACCATCAAACTCGCCCAGAAATGTTACGTACACAACAGAGGTGTATAGGTTGCATCGGGTACTAGTTTTACCCACCTCTTTGGTTTGATGAGTATCACATGGTGTACATGCATATGTGTTTTCGATATGCAGAATAGGATTAATTAACACGAATAAACGTTTCTTTTGTGGTGATCAGATAAAGGAATTCATATTGTGCTAATTGGATTATCATTATGATGTTGACCAATATAGGTTAGTATAATACATGTAGAAGCACATTATTATGAGACACCGGTATACAAAACAGTTAAGTTTTACTTTCACTTTCTAAAATGTGATCTCCCTTTGCCAGCATACTGTATCATCATCTTTATTTAGATAAGCTTATCTACAGTTTCTGTCATTTCAATTGCAGAATTTTTTTTATTTTTTCATTATATGAGTTATAATAGGGAGGAAAGGGAAGGGGCCTTAACCGTTCCCCATCCCCAGGATGTGTGGATTAGATATACATTTCTAGTGAGAATGAAGGCATGCTGCAGCTTTTTTTTCCCCATTATACCCCCTACCCCATCATCATACACCAGTAATAGAAAAAGAGTTAATGACTGTAATTTTCTTTTATTTTGATTATTCTTTTTTGTCAAGAGATATGTGGTATGTCAAGATTTATAACTCATGAAAATTTGTGCATTTTAATCCTGACTGCTAACATACATGTATAATTATATATAAAAAAAAAATACATGTGATATTATACTAGGGATCATGCAATCAATTGCAGAATTGCCAATTGGTTATTTATAACTCATTTTGACTGATTAATTTGTTAATCATTTTGAAAATAAAGACATTTCTAAATACATGTACATGTATAACATATTATCAATATTTTTTGAAGATTGATTTTTTAACTATTAACAACTTATTTAGGACCCCACTCTGCAGATGCCCTATTGTGATCATTCTGACCAATTCTGCTGATCATGTCTAGATACATTTAAGACAAATTGGCCCTTACCCCTTGGGTTATTCCCCCTAACCCCCCCCCCCCCCCCAGAGTTGCTTTTAACCCCCCCCCCTCTGAAATAGGGAATGATAATACATTTTAATAATTGTTGAGATCCCCACCATATTCATTCTTGCTCCTTGTGTCATTGCACATCAATTAATACATGTATATAGATTATACCCCCTTTGAGATGCCCAGTGTCTTTCCAGAGTTAGAACTAATCAAGTAACCTATCTTATTCATATGTAGTGTAATTCCTAGCCCTAGCCCAATGATGACCCTGCTTTGTTTTTTACAGCAATGTTTTTGTTGACTAACTTGATAATTTCCACAATTATATATAACATTTTGTTTATCTTTAAGATTAAAATGCAATTCCCAAAATCTCTTTATGCAAATCTGACATCATACAGAAAAAACCAATCAAGAAATGATTTTGCTACTGTAAAAATGTGAGAAGAGACTCTGAATCTCCCCACCCACCTGCCCCCCGAAAACATGAATAGTCGAATATTTTTATAATATCCTCAAAATCATCGAAATCCCCGCTCCTAAACCATATATATGTTTGTTTCTTGAACCATGACCATGTCAATGCAAATCTTTTTGTGGTATTAGTAGGTCATGGCATCTGGGGGTCACCCTAACCCCACCCCACCCTCCCAAAATCAAAAATGATCAAATAACTTGAAAAAAAATGCTTGTGATATCCACCCCTAAAGCATATATATTCTTCCTCCTTATGCCTCTTATGGTACGTTATTTCAATCACAAGAGATAAGAGGAGGTCCAGGAATTAGGTTTTTTATGGGACGGAACATCATTTTGCAGATAGCATTGACCCTCAGAATCAAATTTATATTTCGAAAACCTTATTGCATATCTATAGCTCAGCCCCTGTTATATAGACTACCTATAAATGATGTGGCTATTCATTAAATCATGAGAGGAGTTCTGGGAAGTAGGTTTTCAGGAGTGATAAACGTCAATTTTCAGCTTCTATTTGACTCCCTGGATGAAATTTATATTTTTAAAACCTTATCGCATGACTCTATGACAGCCCCTATCATACCCCAAGATATGATGTGGCTATTCATTAAATCATGAGAGGAGTTCTGGGAAGTAGGTTTTTTTTAGGAGTGATAAACGTCAATTTTCAGCTACTATTTGACTCCCTGGATGAAATTTAAATTTTTTAAACCTTATTGCACATCAATAGGACAGTCCCTATCATATCTCAAGAGATGACATAGCTACTGCATAAATTGTAAGAGGAGTTCTGGGAACCATATTTTTTTTGCCTAAAAAACGTCATTTTTTGATGCCCACAGACCCCCGTGATAAAAACAAAAATTCTGAAACATGATTACACGTCAACATGACACCCCGAAGCATATCCTATTAGATCATTAGGCTACTGCAAAAAGAAATTGACTTTTTTGAAACCAGACTTTTTGTAAATAAACGTCATTTTTCAGCCATTTAATGACCCCCAGGAAAAAATTGAAATTTCCGAAACCTAATTGCGCATCTATAGGACACCCCAAAACATATTCCAAGAGATGATTTGTCTACTGTTGAAAATGTAAAAGGAGTTCGAGGAAGAAGATTTTTTGTCAAAAAACGTCATTTTAATTTCAATTCAATTATTTGACCTCCAGGACTACCAGAGAATTTTTGAAACCGTTTACAAAACAACATGACACCCCAAATCATACTCCAAGAGTTCAGTTTGCTGGTTTGTAAGATGTAAGAGCAGTTTGAGAAATTAAAACGTGACAGACGGACGGACAGACGGAACAGGGTAACAACAATATACCCGAACTTTCTTTAGAATGTGCGGGTATCATGAAGTGTTTACTCATAAATATTGCGTCATTTTATTAACGGAAATAATTTCTTGTTTGGATGTTGGTTAGTTGTGCATTTTGCGTTATCTCTAAGCCATGCTTAGTTTTTATGAAATAGTTTTAGCGCACCAAGGTTATATACCATTTTGTTCACTATACTAAAGTCTTTTTTCTCATGAAATTCACATGATTTTGCCGGTCTCCTTGTATAACTGCAAAAGGTCAAATTTCATCATATCAAATTTTCATGTTGTTGAAATGTAATTAAATACGTGAAAATATGTACATTTTATATGTGACTACTATGGGGGTTATTTATGCTGAAAATAATCATGTCACTATTTATATCATGATTCATTTTTTAACATTTCTTATCAACTGTATAAAAATAGAATAAAATGCAACAGGAAGGTTCAATGAGGAAAGAATGTTGCCACAAATTGTTTCTATTTTCTAAGGCTTAAAAAAATTGTATAAGAAATGTGTGGTCTATTTAAAAAAATGTCAAACTCTAATATGCATTATGTGTTGCATTGGTAATCATAAAAGATAATCGGCAGCAGAATTAGCTGAGCTTGTTGAAATGGAGAAACATGGAGGAATTCCACAATGAAACAAAAGAAAATGAAGTTTCCGTCATTCCCAACTACAAGTAAAGATAAATCTATTTACGTGACCAAAGAGACAATTGATTTACTCTTTCAAAGCCAACAATCTCTGAACTGCATTAATCCAGCGGACCAAAAAAAAATATTCAAGACATCATTAAAACAGTTCAGCAGATAGAACAAAAACTAGAGCCGAGCTCGTTGCAAGTAACGAGGAGGTCTTCCGTTACAGCTTCAAGTCAAGATAGGATTGTCAATCAGTCTTAATAAAACCACCCCCTTCTCCTCACACTTGTCAGGATCTGACAGGTGTTGAAAGGAGGTCATCTTCACACGAACATTACTTCTGACCAATCAGGGCTTTAGAAAATCAATTGGAACTCTTCAAAAGTTGACAGACAAATTAAGTCATGCCTGTTTTCTATGTAACCTCCAACTGCAGAGTATTGAAGAGTTACAACACTCATAAAACAGATAAAGGCAAGTATGTGATACATTGGGGTTATATTTCGATTGTATGCAAATGTAGAGGTCATGTGAAGATGACCTCTTATCGATATCTATCAGACCATAGCCTCACGAGTGTAAGGAGAAGGGGTGGTTTTCATCAGACTGGATTGTCAATATGATAATATTAAGTTCAGAAAATCGAAAACGAGACTCACTTTCATAGTATTATTTTCATCATACCAGGCGAATTCTCCGTTTAACTTGCGTCACGGTCATATCAATATAGACTTATACATGTAGATTAACACATTTCGTCAATAAACTACAAAATGTATGCACCAGAATAATTGCTTACACCTTTAGTATTTCATCACATGTCAGTTGATGTCCATAAGCTATAATTGAATTTTACCTAATAAGTAATTATTGAGAAATAAATTTAAAACCATCTTTCATTTTCGATAAACCAACCCGAAATAGCAAACATGAGAGTAAGGTGGTGGACACGCTTTGGCGGATCCAATTCAGTGGGAATATGCATCAAGATATATGCTTGCAATTAAATGATATTGAATGATTACGTAAAGAGTGAGTATATCTACTGGGAACTTATTTAGGGTATACATAGAAATTAAGATACGACAAATGTTGAATAAATAAGATGAGTAATTCGTTTCTTGAATGGGCGATTTTAGTTTTGATGAATAGAACTTTCCAGAACAGGGTAAACAAGAGCACGGGTTGACTAATCAACATCATGGCGGAAAGTGTAGGGCGAGTTAACCATCGGCCAGTTATCTTAAATCTGACAACTTTAGTTAAAGCTATGCAACAAATATGTTTATACTTATCTAACGTTTTTAAATTACAATAATGTTTATACCACTGGAGATTGGTAGTAAACCATATACATTAAGTTGTGAAACACAAACAAATCGTGTTGACAACTCTACCTCTGTATGAATAGATGATGACTGTATGCATAAAACGAGGAATTTGAATAGGGACGGGTAAGGATACAGTCTTTTATCTGAAACTCTTTTTTTCGGACAGTGATAATAGTTAAAGTGAAATTTGGCTTAAAGACCTAAAAACTAAATTTAGAAAAGAGACACGACGCACTGCACAGCCACTCCCTGCTTTAAAATAAATGAAAAAGTTTGCAGAATTTTTTTTCCAGTCATGCAGTTGCAACAAAAAGAATAGAGGCCATATACGGATCATTGTATCATATTTTAATATGTTTAAAGTGTTAATTCCCGCACTTGCGCCGGATATTATCTAGTTTACGATTACTTAAAAACACACATCATAAATGTATGTGTATTTAATTATTCCGACCAGAAAATCAAAACGATTAACACGTTTATGTAAAACTGATGACAGGATACAAACTAAGCCTATAACATAGTGTAATCAACATAAAATCCACTGCGCTGATTCATGGAAAACAGTGTTTTTATGTTTCATAAACACTTCGATTCCCTGTACTTATACTTACACCTCTACCGCTAAGACATGGAATAGTTTATTTAAAGTGCATTCTTAAAATTAAAAGTTTGAAACTATAAACACAAACTGTAAATAAACGAGGACGCCTTCTCCCTCTGAGGGCGCGCTATACGAGAGGTGCCCAGTGGGAGGGATAATTCTCCTATAGTGTTTGGCCATGCAGGAATTCAGCATCATTTTTGAAAGGATGAGCATAATTTATCGGAAATCTTAACAAGCAAACAAAAGGATAGATTCTCAAATCTTCAAAATCTTAATGCAGGGGTTGTGAAGCAACTCTAACTTCTATTTATTTTAATATCATTTTGTTTTAAATATGCCAAGGATTCTTTTTGTCTTCATCTAAAAAGTATGTGTGGAGTGGGGATGTGTCAATGTCCCAAAATTTAATTTTTTAAATTTAAATTTCAGGGAAATTTTGGTTGCAAGAAAAAGTCGGGGGGGGGGGGGGGGGCAGAGTCCCCACTTGATCAACAATCCTTTTCGCCACTTTAGTGCGGCACGAAGAAAGACCTATGTTTTACAATTATTTCTATCATATCACATATACATGTTACTAACTTGTTTTTCATGTATGTATATTTGCATTCTCCTCAATGACATATGCTTATTTGTATCACTAAATGATTTCTACATAAATATACTGAAATTCTACAGAATGAGGTTAGAGAGAACAAAAACACTTTTTATATAATGAAACAAAAATTTATGGATTCATACACATAAATAAGAAGGTGGAGTGAAAGTCACAAAGGCATTATTTCTTCTGTTCTTGACTATTTCAGAGTGGCTACAAATTTACAATCTCCCATTTTGACAAGCCAGATCAGTGTAAAAATAAAATATTCTGCTGGGTTTTAAGTCGATTTAGTGTAACTTTGAGAAGTGCATAATTATATTATAATTATATGTCGCTATTCTGCTAAGTCAAGTGAATTATGTTCCACAGTGTTTCCAAAAAAAAAAATAAGAAAACACTGGAAGAAAAATCCAGTTTCAGCAAAACTAAAACTATATGGAAACCTTGCTGAAACTTGAAGTTGAAGTTTCCTGTACAGTTTCCGCAATGCGGAAACCATTATATCGATTAAGCAAGTATCCGTTAGGTTTCAGTCAGCAGAAACTTTAGTCTAAGATTCCTAATGGTTTCCGCAATGCGGAAACCAAAATTGAAATGCATGAAAAGTGGTGTAAATTATTATGGAATTATCAATCAGTTTCAGCACATTTCCGCTAGGTTTCAGGATGCTGAAACTTTAAGTTCAGATTCCAAATAGTTTACGCACAGCTGAAACCATTACTAAATATTATTTGAGTTTTGATAGTTATATCAATAATTTTAACAGGTTTAAGTTTAATTCTAGCCTCATGATCATGAATTCGTACATGCTTATATGTACAGTAGGTCTCAGCGTGACTGAAACTGTATGTATATATGTAACTATCTTTAAATGTGGAAAATAAGGCAATTAACAAATTTACTAAGTAATTGATTTTAAAATAAACGAACAACTGATGTCTCTCTTGTTAAATAATCAAATCATTAATCTTAGGTAGTGGGGCACGTGTATACATGTGTATACATTCTTTGTCCACGTGACCTCCTCTTTGTGATTTTCCTGTATATTCTGTGTGGATTGCAGGGTTTTTCTGTCATGAGTGAACAAAAGACTGTTACATAACATATACACAGTACTCAGGATGAGTTTATACCTTTAGCCCGGCAGGAAGTTGTTTTTCAATTTGTGTGTATCTCAGTAGAATTAATTAGTTACTTTACTTCATGATTGATTAGTAAAAAAAAAGAATCTAGGTGTATATGGCAAACATTGTATGATGAAATATGTACTTACACTCATTTAATTATACGAGCTAGCAATATACCTATTTTGTTAGACTCCTTCTTAAATCCTTTATCACTTTAATTAATAAATTAATGAATCTTGGTGTACTAATTAAGCAAACAAATTAAGGTAAAGTCATTGTAAATGCAACATTATTATAAACCATACCAAAAAATCGTACAACCGGAACTTTAGAGTTCATTTTTTAAAATCCAACGCCAATACATGTACACAGAAAAAAAACATTTTAAGTCTTCAGTTAATATATGATATTAAGTAAAAACCACTTGGGGTCTGAATCTGATATTGTTTATTTAGAATTATACATGCATTTTAGACTTTACTATGTGTGACTGTATTATGATTCGTGCATTTCTATACTTTGTATTTACATTATGTACTGTAAACAAAAATATGGATCCATGTGTATGAAACATGTAAACTACATGTTTCTGTAATAAGATATAATAAGCATTAACTACAGTTACACGTTATGTTACAAAATCAGTTTAAAGTTGAATCCAGCACTAGTCATGTGGTACAGGTGATTTCAATCCCAGTTTTTTAATTTGATGATACATCCGATTAATTACGATGTAGAAAGTATACCAAATAATTAAGTAAATATTAGCACAAAACACCTCATGTCCACTACATGTAAATTATTTATCAAATAATACTTCTTAAAACTATAACATGTAAAGTTATGTATTTAAAATGCTCATTTTATTCATATGTAGGTGGGTAAGGGTCAAGTTCGAATTAAATCGTCAAAATCCATTGCAATATATTCAGTTATTGACAAAATATTTTAAAGTTTATATATCAGTCACATATTGTGTGAAGTCACACACGTCTTACTCCCCGGCTTGTTCAATGTTAAATGCTTTTGTATTTTATGAATATTTTCTTTAACGTTCTGTTCATCGTGATCGTGTAACTGTAAAATAATTGTCATCAATTCATATCGTAGTTGTAAATTGACCGCACGGGACCCCGCTAAACAGCCTACCGTCTAGACCACCGTTAATTGATGGGCATTTAATTATACTTGTGATTCTTGTTCAAGTGGAAACTGCTCTGTGTTGAACATAATATGTTCACACCTCTATATTTTGAATAAGACAATGACTGTGCTCAGAATCGCGGTGAAAATTGGACAAGTTAAGATTACGTTGACAGTAAACTATATGGCTCTATCATTTAGTTTGGCAAAATCATATGTACATATAATAAAGTTATAGACAAAACCTGAAACATATTTCTCAACCAAATTAGTTTAGCCATTTGTAAACAAACGGTCGGCCATTTTTTTTTGTTTATCACGTGTTACAATTGTAACAAAAAAAACCCATTAATTTTTCGTACTTAATCAGAAAATACTGACTCCAACAGTTCATATTTAAAATAAATATATGTACAAAATATTATATTCAGTAAAAATGATAATTTTGATTAAAAATTATGTATTTTAAACTATCCCATGGTGCACTTCGCCAAGATTTAGCGGGTTCTGATTGGTCAGTATTGGCGCTCTTTATAATTCTGAGCGAAGGTTAAAATGGACAATAAGGTGCTGTTGTAAAATGGAGAATTGGGAAACATGTATAGCCTCTACAACAAGGAGATAATACATGCAGGAACGAAGAACAGATATCAAGGTAAGTTAGTTTACAATATAGATACTCCCGATAACATTTTCAAAGCTCTTAATTATCTCTCATTTTCAAACGAGATCTCGCGCCTTCAAAATGGCGTCATTTTTTCAAACTTGGTTCGGCATTTTATTCCCACATCTCTTTAAAATATACGTTATGACCAAATCATTAACAAAGTTTATATGCATGATTCTCAAGATAGAGTTGGAACGTATATTCGTCATAAAATATATATGGATGCTTGGTAAACAAGACGAACAAAGAATATTTTTCCCACATAACACAATTTACAAACTCTAAATGTAACACAAGTATTTAAAAAATATTTTTTATTATAAAATCCGGATAATGAAATCTTTCACGTTTTTCTTTTTTCAGCAGACACCATACAAAGTAAATGTTTCCTGTGATTAGTTGCATCCTCTCTTCGGTGAATGTGTTGACCAGCTGGACGATGTGAACGCAAGGTAGTGCCTTTGGAATTGATTATTTCCACCCTTAACTTATACACGTGTTCGATTTTTTTATAATTTCAGTGTAGTAATTCGGGAGAAATTAAGGTCGAAGTTCTGGGAAAGGAGGTTCGGGGGGCGGGGGGTTGAAACACATTTTTCTTCCATTGTTTAACAAACAATTATTGAACCAAAATGAAAATAACCTAGTTTCAAACATAAAATGAAACATTTTAGACCAGATACTACTGAAGTCATTGTATGACATGATTTAATCAGCAACTGGCAACTGTAAAGTGGCTTCTCAGAGAACTATATTCAGAATGAATTTTATGCTTTTACATCTACCTGTACATGTAACACTGAATGTTTGTTAATTAATCATTTAAATGAAACTGTATTAAACTTATTTAAGATAAAAAGAAAAGACATAAAGTACAGCCCAGTGAAAGGAATGAGTTCATCACAAGAAGAAGAAATTTAATGCTACCACTGTCCAGAACTACCAAGTGTGATCTTATGTGAGTGCTTCACAAGCCTGGAGAATGCTCGAAAATCCACCAGAAAGGCCTATTTCCATAAACTACAACTCGAGTTACATCAACAACATCCAAGAACACTCCTTATTCATTCTAATGGACACATCTCTACGACCTGATTATATCTCTGCAGAACAAAGACTTGGTAGCTGTAAATTATTCCTATTTCAAAGAACCTATAAACTATGAAAAGAACTTTTTATATAATCAAATACCAGTAAATTGCAATGTCTGTATGCTAAAATCTAAGAAAATCACATGGTTTTGACTTATATTATCAAATGATTGATTAGACCTTGATATTAACTTTCATTTTCTTAAATAATTTGTTATATTTGCAAGTATTGCATGAAATATTAGAATCCTGGTAACATGTACACACCCATCTCCCAGTTGATAATATACATGCAGTGTTAATGATGTTGTTGATACCTAGTAGTTGATTCATATACATGTTCACAATCCAAACACAACCCCAAATGTTAATTTTTATTTTACCGGTATGATGTTTACTTTTTAAATAGAGAACTGAAAAGGCATATTTACTTAAACAAACTAACCGTTGCCTGAAAAATCATGATATAAATCCTGAATCAGATATATATATATATATATATATATATATATATATATATATATATATATATATATATATATATATATATATATATATCTAGATAATTAGTACATTGTGTGGTTCTTTTTATTTTTTGTGTTTACATTTATTGATAATTTAGTTTTTATTTGCAGCAGTATATGAACAATTTAGAAACCAATCTTAATGCATGTAAAAACACTGCATGAGGAAATGAATGTATGTATCAAAAATGCACCAAACAATATTCAATTATGTTGAATATGAAAATATATAGATATAACATGTACTCCATTTATTACAACTTTTATATAACAAAATTACTTGCACAATAACATTTCCATGTGTTTTTTTTTTATCTGTGTTATGTAACTAATATTGGAATTAGCTTTTATATCATAAGTAAAATACTGGTATTGATGAGAAGCGTATAGTGAATGATCCGTGTGACAGTTTGTATTTTATATCTTCAGGCTACAATAAGCAAGTACATGTAGTAACATTTGACATATATAAACAATGTATTTATTACTTGGACTTAAAAATATCAGTGTAGGTAAAATAGTGAATTATAGGAAGGTAAACTGTGTGTAAAGAACAATATTCATCAGGAATGAAGAGTGTTGCATAATTATTTAAATGTGTATATCATATTTTTGCACATGATTTGACAGACTTGCTCCATTGTTTAATAGCATTCCATCGGACCGCAAGCTTTTCTTATATCCCACTCTGGGTCATCTCTTAAATACTGAAAGGTTTATGACAATCAAATCTGATCAGTTGGTACATCATGGGGGAAAATGAGAAGTTCACTTTGGACTTTCTGGAATATCTAATAATATGCTGTCAAATCCTGTTCTAATGTAAGATATTAGATTATATAAATACCGGTAACAAAGAAAAGATTTGTCCCAACTCGAAAGTAGGTCACTTTAGCCTCATTTTGGAATTTGTGGACATACATATTCAAATCATATCTGGGTCATACCTCTATAGTCAATTACTATCTTGTAGTGTATGTTTTTCACAAAAGATGGACACTTTAGCCTCTAGAAAAATATTTTATGGTGTACATATTCATTGTAGTTCAAGACATGAGACAAGTGTATCATGTTCATGTAACGGTGAAGGGTTTTTTAATTCATGTAGTTGTTTTGTAAATTGCATTCATATTTTTTAAAAAGCAACATCTTTTGTATTATTAAGGGAGGTTTGGTATGCATTTGATCAAGAAGAAAACAAGTATGAGTACAAAAGTACAAATTTTTATGGGAAGTGTTTTTTTAGATGTGCAATTTTATCATTTTTTAAATAATAGTCCCTCATAAGGGAATTTCCATACGAATGTTTCTCCATTATTGTATTTTGGCTGCATTTTATTTATTATTGAAAACATTTTAAGTTTTGTGAACAAAATAAATTTGGAACTGTTTGAAATTGTGTTGTTTTTACATGTATTAGAAACCATGTTAAGTTTTTTTGGAAGCAAAAAAAAAAAATAAAGTTTCAGTAAGTTTCAGTTGCGGAAACCGTTTGTAAACAATATGTATCCAAACAGTTTATGGAGGTAAAAACTATGCAGAATCTTCAAGTTTCAGTAAGTTTCAGTTGCGGAAACCCTTGGTATACAATATGTATCCCAATCGTATATGGAGGTTGAAACTATGCAGAAACTTCAAGTTTCAGTAAGTTTCCGTTGCGGAAACCATTTGGATTCGTGGACAGCCTAAGTTTCAGCACTGCGGAAACTTAATGAAACTTGAAGTTTCCGTGCTGAAACCTGTCGGAAACTTAAAGTAACCTTAAGTTTCCGCAAAGTTTCCAAAGGGTTTCCGCAGCGCTGAAACCAGATATTTCATCCAGTGAAACCGTCGACACTTGCAGTACTCTGATGATTTCTATGGCGACCGACTGCATTGCATAACGTATTTCATAACTTCTAAACATGAGAACAAATACATGTGTAATTATCATAAATTTAAGATCTTCCACTTAAAACTTTACATTTATATTTAAACAATTGACCACTGCAGTGAAAGCACCCTTCCAAATGTTTTTAAATTACATATTAATGCTTTGTAGATTGGAATTATATCAATGAAACTGAATATATTAAATACAATCAGGTTAACAAATCTACTTGTTTATACATCAGTTCTACGTTACGTAAATGGAAATGTTGAGTGCTAGTTTTTTTGAAATTCTCTCTAAATGATGTGAAATGTTTTATTATTATATTGTAAAATATTATATTAGACTTCTACTACTGAAAAGAGACTTGTCTTCTAGTAGGACTGTCATAAAAGGGAAAAAAAGGACTGTAACGCTGAGATGGTGCCTCCAAATTAAGAACAGCAAAGAAATTTTGTAGTAGAAGGTAAAATTGCCACTTTCCTAGAAAAAACAACTGCGTGTATTTACATCGGAACTTCCGTTATCATGATAGCTTTTCATTGTTAATCAGATCTAGAGTTGCATGTCAACACAATCATCTTACATGTTGACATACATATGTTGCATGTTAATAACATAATTTTGTTGTATCTTACGTGTATGATTTTAGATATTTGCGTTAGTAAGAAAAATAATGTACTAACATAATAAAATCAGATTGTCTTAAAAGTTTGGTAACCTGCATATCAACATACACGTGAAATTATCTTGCATGTAGACATAATTATACCCCATGGAACGAAGTTGCGATAGGTATAATGTTTCTGACCCGTTCGTCAGTCATTTAATCAGTCATTCTGTCAGTCCGTCAGTACTTTATTTTTAAAATCGCAACTCTTAAATAGCAGCACGAATTTTGTAAAAGGTTTTAGGCATTTATGACACAATGTGTATATGTGCATTTACCAGGTTATTCCGATTCCATTATTTGTTTGGGAATTTCGGTCTTTAATTTTGAATTTGGAATTTTATGGTTGACAAAGGAATAGATATGCATATTACATGTAGCAGGAAGTTTTTATCTGATGATTTTTTGTGAGTTATACTCTTTATTACATTATTTTGTGTATTTAATGCGTACTCTACCATTTATCATGTTTTACAATGTCAAGTAATGAGGAGCGTGGTATTTTGAGCATGCTTACTTTTTCTTTCATTATATTGCATGTTGACAAAGTTTTATGGGTTTTTTTTGGCATGTAAACATAGTTACTTTATCTTGCATAAAAAGGGCAGAAATACATTCCCTCGTTGAGCCTTCAGGCTTAACTCTGGTTTAAATGGAAGTTAAGTTAAGTGCGACATCAGTCCACGTGTACCTTGTTTTAAGAAATCAAAATAAAAGCTATTTATATCACTACACTGAGTACTATTCATCCAAATGTATATAAGGCGATACCTGACCACAATAAAAGTATTTCGTGTAAAAGGCCACGTTTACGTGTGTTTCACTCGCGCTGTGTTTGACAAAAAACTTTACTGCGCTGCAGTTAGTGAATTTTCGTGTTCTTATTGAATTCGAACAAATTCAGCGGGTTCGTGATAACGTCTTGGTTTGAAAATATGCCCAATCTATCAGACTCCAGCTCGGAGAATGAGAACATGCGTAAAAATTTCGTTCAACTTTTTGCCTTTGATTCAGAGGTTTACGCCACGGGACATAACGGCAATGATATTCAATACGAACGATCCAATAATAGAAGCATAGACAATTATCGCCACACATTCCAAGTCCGGCGGAACAGGAAAAGGGTAAGGCAACAAAAAAGGTAAAGGTATATCAAGAAAGGTGAGCAACAAAAGGAAATACAATGAAGAAAAAAACTTTAAAACGTGAATAACAACAACAGTTAAATTCATCCCAACTATTCTCAGTATTAAACGAACTGCTCAAAAGAACTGAAATTATTGATCATGTTGATGCACGAAACAAACCAGGTTGTAGTGCTTCTAGTGAGAACCCAGAATGAATGCAATAATTGCTTTCCCGGAATCTGATATTGATCAGAATGAACAAAACTATGAGTGATTCATTTTCACTTTTAACAATTCAACAGAAGGGAAATTAAACGAAATGGTGTTTAATGAGAATTCTAACACATTTTTTTTATCCAGATATTGATCTTTTTGCATCAAGGCTGAATAGACAATTAGAAAAGAACATTTTCTGGTTTCCTGATCCTCATACATTTACATCAGATGCATTTTCTATAAATTGGTCAGAATTTATGCCTTACATTTTCTGTCTTTCAGTTTGATTGAGAAAATTCTACAGAAGTTACAGTACGACGAGGTGAGCAAGGCCATTATAGTACTACCGAAATGGGCAACACAGCCATGGTATCTAATATTATTAAATATGCTGAATTCCTGTTCGTCTTCCTATAATTCACAACTTACTTCGGTTATTTCACAACAATCAACTTCTCAAGAAGAGGAAAATATTTATATTTGCTTGAGTAGTTCAGTACTCAAAAATAGAGGTTTTCATAAAAGTTTATTAAAATTACAAATTCTTGAAGACCAAGCAAGTACTCATAGAAAATAAAACTTTATATGGGCAAAGTGGAACTTTATCTTTATCAAAGGGGTAACAATCCCATGCAGCCTGCTTAAAATCAGTTAGTTAATTATCTGAATTGGCGGAAAAGAATTATTCATACAGTACAATTACATTGTAATGCACACAAAGCTGCAATAGCACAGTCTCTGTTTTTGGAAATTTTTCATTTCATTAAAATCAGTTGAAGGTTAGATTTATGAGAGGTGTATTTTTTAATAATAGACCAAAACCAAAATATTCTTTATATGGAATGTTGGTAAGGTATTGAGTTATTTTAAAATCACCCTTTGGTAAATTTGGATTAAAAAAATCTGACATTGAAATTGGCATCTCTAATATTTTTGACAACAGCTCAAAGTTTTCAGACATTGATATCAATTAACATAAAATCTAATATCCCGCTACTTTATATAATAGATACTCAGTATGCCTGGATAGATAAATGTACATGGAACGCCTACATCACCCTCTTATCTAAACCATAAATAAAAAGACAACTACGTATCAGGTATTGGTTGCGAGTTACAGTAAAACAGTGAAGTACACGTACCTTCAAGTTTATTACATTTATCCCCTGGAAGTTATCAATGCTTGATCCACCTGACAGTGTACATTTAAAAGCAAAAATATAACGCATTTACTTTGATGACATAATTAGTGCGACGATTTGATTTATTGTTAATGTAATGTAAATCATTATTTAACAATAGATAGGATTACATAGATACATAATTTGTCAACCTTTAAAAGGGTCATTGACAAAAACTATTGTTTTAAGTCATTCTTGTTTCATTTTCTTATTTTGATAGTTCATTCATATATCATAATAACAATTTGTTTCGATCATTCCTTAAAAAAAAATGATCGACTTCTTCCAAATTATATTTTTCACAAGCTATGAGCGATTAATAAAAACGCAAGCGATTATGAGAAACAGTATATTTTTAAAATCAGTTTTGCATATTTCATCAGTTGACCGTAAAGTGTTTATCAATATGATCTCTATAGTTCAGTTTTTGAAATTTGCAGAAAAAAATACTGTAAAAATAAAAATAAACATATAAATGGGTTAAAATAATGTTGTGAGTATAGTCTTCGTGGAGTATCACTTAAATTTCCTAAATATTACCTGGATAATGTAAGAATCTTTTTCCTCAAATCTTTTAACTTCGGCTCAAGTGAACTTTTCTGATCAAAATTTTTCGGTTGTCTGTCGTTGTTGTCGTTGTCATCGTTAATTTTTCACTTTTTATCTTCTTCTCTAGAACCACAGAACCGATTTCAACAAAACTTGGCACGAAGATTCACTGGGTGAAGGGGTTTAAAGTTTGTTCAAATGAAGGGCCATGCCCTCTTTAAAGGGGAGATAATTAAGAATTATTGAACATTTGTTTGCATTTTTCAAAAATATTCCTCTCAAAATCAATATGGCCAAACAAGATGGAACTTGCGTGATCCCCGGGGGTAAGGTGGAACCACAATTGGGGATAAAATTTACATAAGAATATATAGAGAAAATCTTTAAAAATCTACTTCTAAAAAACAATTAGGGCAGAAAGGCTGGAACTTGTGTGGAAGCATCTTCATGTAGTGTAGATTCAGGTTTTTCAAATACTGGTCCCCAGGGGTAGGGTAGGGTCACAGTGGGGGATGAATTTTTATATAGGAATATATAGAGAAAATCTTTAAAAAGCTTCTTTTCAAAACCTATTAGGCCAGAGAAGCTCAAATTTGTGTGGAAGCATCCCCAGGTAGTGAAGATTCAAATCTATTCAAATTATGGTACCTGGGGGTAGGGTGGGGCCACAAAGAGGGGTTCAAGTTTTATATAGGAATATTAAGAGAAAAACTTTTAAAATATTCTTCTCATTTGGCCAGGAAAGCTTAAACTTGGGTGGACTCATCCCAACGTAGTGTTGAATCAAGTTTGTGCAGATTAAAACTTGATCAAACCATGATTCCCTGGAGAAAAATGGGACCAAAAAGGGAGGAATTTTATTTAGGAATAAAAAAAAATCTTTTAATGTACGAAAAGAGAAAAATCTCCTCACAAATACTAAAACAAAAAAAATAGGCTTGAAGTTGGTATTTACCATAAGAATATTTGTATAAAAATCGGCAGAATGTTTCACTATTTGTGCAAGATCTACTATACCTAATTGTCAAGATATTTTGATTTTTATACTGTAATGCCGATTTAATCAGTGTTATAGCTATTGTTGCTCAGGTGAGCGATGTGACCCCTGGGCATTTTGTTTGTATAGCAATTAGCTTTTGTTTACATGCAGTGTTCTTGTCTATTCAAGTTTTTATTTTTTATTCCTGCCTTGTGCAATTTTTTGGTTCTTCTTATTTTTTTGCTTATTTGTCGTTTTTTGTTTTGTTTTGTTTTGTTTTTTTTTGTTATTTTGCTATACATGCTAATTGTATATGCAATTTAACTATCTTATGATATATCAAGATTTCAAAACCTCTATCGTGTCTCTTTTTAATAAATTTTGTTAATTAGATATGCATAAATCGATAGATAGATAGATTAATAGATTGATATATTGATAGACACACACATACACAAGATAATAACAGCCTAAAATATATATCAGTATCCAATTGTATTTATCTAAAAAGGTTGATATCTGAATTGTGATCATAACTTATATCAATGTTTTTTTGTTAACAGATCTATTTTCGAGTGTACATTCAACACTCAGGATCTCAGCGTAAAATCAACTTTTGGTTTCTGTTCATTTTTTTCTCTTAATAATTAAACAACATCAAAAGGCTGAAAAACCGCAATCCGTATGAAAAACGCAAAATAAATTATGTATGGGTTGGAATACTGGAATTGAAGATAACGGGAAAATGCATGGTCATCAGTATAGCACTGTTATCCTCGTTTGTTGAATAAGACTTATCAAACATGATTTTTGAAATATGATTAAATTGAAGGAGACATATTTTCCATGACAATGAAAATCAATTCCACTGACAGCACGGGAACTATGCACTTACCGTGTTCAAGACAGTATTATGCAAAATACATAACCGACAATCCCCAAGTCGCTCTTCAAAAACCTAATACCATATTATACTAATAAAATATTGTATTCTATCTTCTTCTCATTCAACATATTTATCATAGATCAACAGAAAAACACCACTTAAATGCCATCGGGAATCCACCTGGAACGATACCTCACCAAACTGTTCATGTAAGTTTCTTAATTAAAATATGTATATAATTATTAAAAAAATAAAAATACGATTTACATTTTCAATCGGCAATGTAAAATTAATAATGATCCTAAAATAGAAAGACAATATGTCATTTTACCAACATGGTCAATATCACAAGTTATATGGATTTATCTTGCTATTTTTTTTCAGATTGTAAGTCTGGGTATTTTGGTGTTAATTGCAGTCAGCCTTGTCCGTTTCCTCATTTTGGAGATGGTTGTCAGCAAAAATGCGACTGCCTTCCGAAAGAATTTTCAATTGGGTGTTCAAGTAAGTGTATCTGTCTGATGTCAACGTAAAGAGAAAGACATTGTGTTCATAAAATGAAAGTGTATATGATTAGTCAGAGAATAAATACAAGTTTTTAATTGAGAATAAAGGTTAATATACTGATCGGTCATCTGCACTAGAAAGCAAATTAAGATGGTTACTGTGCACAGGGTAAATTATTCATATTTCATTTCTAAAGTTATAGTGTCGTTGTGTATATGTAAATACTGGTATACTCAGTGGTTAATATATTCCTTACATATAATGGAAATTAAAAACGAAAACCCTACCAACATTAATCAAAACAAGTGCAATAAGTAAATCATTTACCTGAATTGTATTTTCAATCCAATGACTAAAAGCTTTATGTGCCAAATTCAATGAATGTTTTTTAAGGAAAGAAATGTGTGCTGCAAATTATACAATTTAATTCAAACGCATTGAAAATTTCAATTATTTTGTCTAAGCTAGTTGACGCTTCTGTTTGAAATATTTATCGTATCGTGATGTTTCAAGCTTATTTCAGTACGTAAACAATACGTCGACGCAAAAGTGTGATCGACATGTTGGTAGTGAACTAACAGCAAGATAAAGACAGAGCTATAAGTAAGAAAAGACAGCTGGACAGGGAAAGGAAGACATGGAATTTAATAAGAAACCAATTTAAGCAAGGAATTATTCGATTTGAAACTTACATAAATAAGAGAGAAGTAAATGACATATAAGTGGATTATTCCGAATTCCTTAACTGGCAAAACCCAGACAACAATCTGATATATCGAAATGATAAAAGTCGAGGGACTTATAAAGGGTGATATTCAATTGTATATTTTACTGTGATAGGTGTAAAAATTGTAGTCTATATATATATATATATATATATATATATATATATATATATATATATATATATATATATTTTTTTTTTTTTTTTGTTAACATTCATTTAAAGGTAAGGAAAGGTATCAAGGAATAGTTTTTTGTCAATTACTTTTCCCAGGCACATGCGCAAATCTCCACAAAACGTTGTTTGTAGATATGCAACAGAAAAAATCCATCTCCCTTTACACACAATACCCTTAGTATTCAATATTAAAGCTCTTTAGTCCGATTTTTTGGCTATTACAGGATCAGATAAATTTCCAGATAAACAAAGTAAGAAAGTTATAAACTATCACCTATTAACGTATACACCAGCCGAATTAGTCTTTTTCAAATAAGATAGAAATATTCAAACTAAATAAAATGATTTCTGTATGGTAACACAGATAAATAAAAACCCCAAAAAACTCATAATACGACATAAGCGTGTGAACAAAAGGGAACCGTTTAAGTTCACATGTCTTAAGGTTTTTTTTTATATAGCCTATTATACTGACAAACTACAGCACCACAAAAGCAAAAATATTGTTTAATACGGTATACATACCTTAATGACTTTATTATTTTTTTTTTGACAAAACAACGACCATGTACATCATAACTTCCGTTCTCATGCCAGCGATGGATAATAAGACTGTTGAGATAAGCATACCTAAAGAAACCTTGTTTCATGACACTTTAATAATGGTCCTTTCTGGGGTTAGCTTGATTTTGGTAACGCTTATGATTGTTTTCGCATGTAAACGTATACGTCAAAGATATTCAATAAGGCGAATATTAAATTTTCATAACAAAGATAGGCGTCCGGATGACAGTATTCCAGGACCGGTTCATTATGAAGAAATTTTGAGTATAGCAGTTCTATCTACGAGGGAAGGTTATGAATCGTTACACCAATCTGCCATTGGTTAATTGGTTAACACAAACGTAAACATTTGGTAAGGTTTGCGAGTCATTAGTTTACACAGAAATCTCCAAAAGAGTACTATTTACATAGCAAGGTGAGAATATGTATTTAAGCGAGTTTTATAAAACGTTATTGGATGCAATTCCTATAAAAATTGGGCAAACTTATTCTGAGTGATATCAGCTTTCAAATCTTCAATCAGAAATTTGGT
This sequence comes from Magallana nippona, assembly GCA_033439105.1. Classification (NCBI taxonomy): domain Eukaryota; kingdom Metazoa; phylum Mollusca; class Bivalvia; order Ostreida; family Ostreidae; genus Magallana; species Magallana nippona. The sequence goes on along the minus strand of CM065921.1, from coordinate 32,597,062 downwards.
AAGAGTATCAATGGCATGTATAAATCTTAATTGTTTTCAGATGAAATTGAAAGTAGTAATGACTATTTAGTGATATTCTTGGTTACTGTGAACGCAAAACTGTAACGTAGAAACAAAATCATTTTGCAAGACAATGATATCATCTGAATTGAATATTTATTAGTCTTCATTCATTCTTAATGTCTTTATAATTATTTTTTACGCAAAAATTACTTACGTCCTGTTTTGAACCAATTCTGTGTAAAACATTTGGAATATACGATTAGAAAATTTGGAAAATTATTTATGAATGCAAGATTAGAAATATAAGAAATAAACACGCAACCGAGTTCAGTTTAAAGCTTTTAAAAAATTTATTATATAATAATGTCTATGTGAGGAAATATAAAAAAGATATATGAAGTCAATGTGTATATAGTAAACAAATAACAAATGTAAAACACTTGCAATTTGAATGTGACAATGTTGAAAACATATGGAATTCTGTTAGTATTGTTTTTTTGTCATTCAATATACATTGGAACCATATTCACTATTGTAATGAATATAAAACCCTGATATTATTAAAAAACCATGAGAAAACCCTTAGTGGCCCTGAGGTCGGCTCTGAGGGTACTGAGGAAACCCTGAGAGACCCTGACGTTTGAACTGAGGGTACCGAGAAAACCCTGAGAGACCCTGAGGTCGGTACTGAGGGTACTGATAAAACCCTGAGAGACCCTGAGGTCGCCACGTAGGGTACTGAAAAACCCTGAGAGACCGCGAGGTCACTTTTAATAGAAATTCAAACTAAGTCAAGTGATTAAAATAGAATTATAAAGCAAATGTTATGAATTTTTGATAGTTATTTTAATTTTGTTTTGTCTAAATTTTATTTTAATAACTCTGAGTGTTAAGTAAGAAAAACATGTTCGAGTATGATCCATATTATATTGCCTGTTTATATTAAGGTTTAATTTTCAAATAAATCGCTTAATTTTGTCTTTAAAATGCAACTGTTATAATGATTTTTTTTTCTTTTACAATAAACATGAGGGATTTATTATTGTAAAAAATCTATTATATCTAATTTCAAAAATCACATTTTTTTAAATTTTCGATCTAATTAAAATAAAACTGTTCTGTTTTTTGTAAACGCTGCATATTACCTTCTACTTTAGCTTCCGTTGTGTATATTTTTATTTGCCCATGATCAGAAAAAACAATGGAACTAACACAGAATATACAAGATAAACACACGCGTAATGAACAGGTGCCAGGTGAAAATATATTACAGTTGTGAAAATGTCGCGAATTGCTTCGACTGAAAACGTCCGTTGTGTATATCAATATGTAAACATTTATTCCTTAGATTGTTCATGGTAGAAAAACTAGAAAGTAGCAAACAATATCAAAGATTTTATCAAACCAGTTTGTTACATGTAGTGAAACGGATACCTGAGACACTGGTCGAACTATTTCACAATTTTAAAATAAGATGTAGTTAATTTATTTTACATGCAATTAGTTACATCTAATAAATATACAAATTTAAATGAAGTAGATTCGCTAAAGGCGTGTTTGTTATATTGTAATTATCTAGCTTCAAAAATAAGATTAGCGATGGGGGTTACTTTATTTTGCATACATATATTTTGTATATCACTATCCCTATTTTAAAAATCAAGATATGAAATGCCTTTTCATTGAAAGAGGTTAACCAATTAAAAAAAAAAATTATACCGATATTTCAATGATTTTAAAGATACCGTCCTTTGTTTTGATAGGTAACTTATTGATAAGAAATCACATCACAGAAAACAACAATCTTACAGACGAAATAACTTAACAATTTAAACAATTTAAATCTAAGAAAATGTTCTTGGAGTGCAATGTGAGAAAATCTATTGTTAGCAAGTTTTAAACATTGATTGATCCTACCCACCAAAGTTTTTGACTTGTTCTTTCAATCTTAATCATTAACAAAGGCTACGTATATCTATAATTAATTCATATACAGGCTTAAACACGTTCACCTTAGGCACGTAACATCGGAGGGGGGGGGGGGGGGGGGGGGCAGAATAGGTCTGACTTTCCAACCCCCATCCCTCCCTTTCATTTTTTTTTTCTGGTAGCAAACAGTTTTCTTCAATTTACAAATAAAAAGTGAATTAATATGCATGGAGTTGCCCTCCCCCCCCCCCCCCCAACACTTTCTTGGGAGCAGGTAAGAAATTTAACTGAAAGGAAGGAAATTAACAGTGAAATTTAAGTTATAGGTAAAGTACGCTAGCGCCTCCCCCCATCCCCTGACACGAATTAGGATTATCACGATTTTGAGAAGTTGTATTTCTCCCCCCTTTTTTTGTTGAGCCTGCCCCCCGCCCCCTCCCCCCGATATTAAAAAAAGATGCTACTTGTCTGCACCTTAGTTATTGTTCTTCCCGAATCTGAAATATTTTCCATCAGTCACCGGAAACTCCAAGAGAGGGGGAGGGGAATTCCGAGGTATGTGTAAAATTGTATAATTTAAATAAAAGGTCACAGTTAAAGAATTAAGTATGTAACTTTTTTGCCCATAAGTCTGTTAATTGACAAGAACAAAATTTGACATGAAATATGAAATATAAAAAAATAGCGAATTTTTAATGTATTTATTTCTAGTTTCAAAAAAATACATGCATTTCAATTTTCCTTGATCATTGATGGTTTCTGATTTGAAGTCCATGTTAAAAAGTAATGTGTATGATAGACAATGTACTGTCTCCTTTGTGTGCAAGTTCAGCACGCATTCTTGTGTTTGACTGGGATCAAGAAAAATATCGGAACTAACAGACAAGGCTCAGACTATACACTCGACAGAGTGACCGCGGCAAGGTGTGAAAATTGGCCACCTTTGTATATGTCTTGTAGCATCAAAATAAACAGCTGCAAACGTCCAGGAAATACATCGTAAACAGAAAAAAGTTTCACTTTATTAAATTTTAATTTAGTTAAAAAGTGATTATGCCGGGTCTGCGTGGAATTTAAAACATATTAATTAAAGTTTATGATTATTTAACAAGGACTACCTACATCAAGTGATTATTCAAAATCGGATTTAGCAAAATGTACATGTACATGTATTAAGATCGAAATCGGTATATTTCATATTTTACTCAGGGCTTGAAAATGAAATTCTTTTATAGTGTTCTGTTTCAATCCCCCTTACATACAGAGAGAGAGAGAGAGAGAGAGAGAGAGAGAGAGAGAGAGAGAGAGAGAGAGAGAGAGAGAGAGAGAGAGAGAGAGAGGAGAGAGAGAGAGAGAGAGAGAGAGAGAGAGAGAGAGAGAGAGAGAGAGAGAGAGAGAGAGAGAGAGAGAGAGAGAGAGGGGGGCACATGGAGTAGCAATAACCTTACATCGTTTCATTGTCTAAGCATTAAAAGAGTTTACCGATCTATGTGTGCAGAAGACATGAATTTTTATGTACGGGCAATATTATCCATTGATTATAACTACCATGCTTGTACTTAAATAGATTGTCATAATAGGTTATTGGGTTTTTTTTTTCTATACTGTACACGAATTTGCTATGAGATAAATCAAAAATAGATTTAAACTTGCTTAAAATGAGAAATAATTGGAATCTATGATTATTCATTATTTAAATATGTTTTGTTAGGGCGACTTAAATGATATGAACATGATTATTTGTTTTAAAACATTACATTTTAGGGTCGACTTCTATTTTATTTTGGAAGAATATCTTCAAATGTTAGTGGATCATGGTGAATTTTGAATAATCAATTTAGTAAAGCATGTGACCCTCGCTTGTCGCATGTAAAACCAGAATACAAAGTACATGTAAGTACAGGATATATACTTATCATTTATGTTTCCGTATTTTCCCTAAACTTAAAACAAATTATTAAAGATGCAGTTAGAAAGAACTCAAGTCTGATCATATGCAATTGCATCCATCAAATAAAACACAAATGCATTATGTTACTCATGTTTATATTTAATGAAGATGACCCAATAATTAAAAAATTGAAGTGATTTTTAATTCTTCGTATTAAGTCCCGACCTCAGGGTCTCTCAGGGTTTTCTCACTACCCTCAGTGCTGACCTCAGGGTCTCTCAGGGCTCCCTCAGTACCCTCAGTGCCGACCTCAGGGTCTCTCAGAGCCTACTCAGTACCCTCAGTGCAAAACTCAGGGTCACTCAAGGTTTCCTCAGTGCCCTCAGCGCAAATCTCAGGGTCTCTCAGGGTTTCCCCAGTACCCTCAGTGCCGACCTCAGAGTCTCTCAGGGTTTTCTCAGTGACACACAGGGAATCTACAGGGCCTTTTGAGAGTCTCAGGGTTTTTCCATTACAGTAGTGATTGTTGTTGGTTTCTTTTACGAAAAAAGCGATAGAACTAAATCTTTAAATCTACTCAAACAAAAAATTGATTTGTAGATTGGATTCTATATAAATGATGCTGAATATAATATATACAATCTTGATAAATAATCTACTTGTTTTTATGCATTATTTCTACATTATCTAAATGCAAATGTTGAGTGCAAGTATCATTTTTTAAAATCTTTGAAAAATGATGTGATATGTTTTATTATTATATTGTAAAATATTCTATTATCCTTCAACTACTGAGAAGAGACATGACTAGGGCTTTGATAAAAGGGAGGGAAAAGGACTGTAATGTGGAGGTGATGTCTCCAAATGAAATCAGCAAAGAAAATTTATATTTTTTATCTATATTAACAACTGTACAACTTTCGTAGACTTGGAATTATGATAAACTATATAGAATCTTTTAATACCTGCTGTGAAATTAAATTTAACATCATGTGAGATATGTTATGTACTTCCTCTATTTCTTCCTTTTCATGTAAAAACCCAGTATTTATTTTTTTATACACTTAAAACAAATATTCTGTGATATGTTTTAGGGACAATATAATATAAATCAATATCTATCTAAATGTAAAAGAAAATAATTCATTTTATAGACCTAGAATTAATAACATCCTGTGAGATGTTTGAATGACAATAAGTATTTTTCGAAGGAGTTTTTTTCAGGGCCCCGTCCCTGGCGACTACCTTTCTTTTTTTATATATTTAGATGCTAAAGAATTATGTTATGAACCAGGAATCTGTGAAATAAAATATGAAGAAAAAAGATTTTCCTTTAAAATATTTAAAAAGTATCTCATGACAGATAAATCTGGTAAAGACATAGTACATGTACCTATACGAATTGTTATGAATGTGAAATAACTTTTAATGTTATGATTCAACGCCTTTAACTCTCTTAAGTTCATTCTATACTAGTTTTGTTGCAATTATTATCAACACTGCTTAGATAGTACATTTTATGTTTCAACCCTTTCCCCGATTAAGACATCCAGGGTAGTTCACTCTTCTCTAAATATAGTCATATATTAAAAAAACACTTTACTCATATCTAAATAATCTAAAGAGTGATTATTCAAACCACCGCTTTAGGTATTACACTTCAGATGTACTATGTATCTGTTTTTACTCCTAAATAATTCTCAATTTCTGGTATATGCTAGTAAACTTCCGCATACCGCGTCCGTTACATACATGTACCAGCATGAGAGTTTGCATATCATGAGGTCACCTTGTTTGCAAGTCGCAAAGGTTTATCTTCGTTACCGTCATCGAATGTGCAAATAAGAAGCGATTTGATGAAAAAGTGTGATTACCTTAGGATGTTATTTCTAGCCAATCAATATTAAAAAAATATATTGACCGGTCGATATTTTTTCGACCGGCTAAAATTTGAAAAATTAGGTGTTTCCCTAATTAGACTGATATATTGGAAATATTCAACTGAATTAACAAAAAGAATATAATTCTTCTGGTTGATTTGTTATAAAAAGTTAATGATGTCATAAGACATTAATATTAACTCTTAAGTGTTTGCGGATAAATTAAATTCTCTTGTACCTGTCTTTATCAAAATGAAGGCCACATATGCACTAAATATTATTCTTTAATTAACATACAGGATAAGATCCCATACCATTACACATGTCAGCATCCGTTTTTGTGCGATTTGGAATTACACTGTTTATATGTGAATACATTTAAACTTATCCATAATCTTAACAATTAACAATCTATAAAGACTAAAAAGAAAGTATATACAATGATTACAAACAAACCAAAAAAATGCAATGACATTGAAGCCTGTAGTTGCAACGAAGATATCAAGACGTATACAGTGCAATATACCTGAATTTAAGTGCAATGTTTTTGATTACAGGACTGCCTTATATGATATTTATATTGCATATCGCTGATTTTTGTGTTTACCATGGATAGAATGATAAAATGAAGCAAGGGGATTTTAAAGAATAAAATTGTGTCTGAAAATGCATGTTTGATACAATTAAATGATCTATGCCCGAATTTAAATATACCGCACCTACTGTTGAATTGCTAATTTTACCTAAGTCTGTGGTTTGATGGAAATGTGAATTTGTGTTTTCAATGAGAATAAAATTGATTAACACGCATAATGGTTTCGTTTGTTTTTGTTGCAACCAGTTTAAGGAAATCATATCGTGCTTTAATAGGATTATTATCATTATCTTTAGAATAAATGTATTTACATAAATATGCATGAAGAACTTTCACATTTTAAAAACTCTCTCTTTGCCAAATACATGTATTATAGCACCATCTATAAATAAATGTGGTAGTAAATCAACATTTACAATTGCCTGAAAAACACACATCAATACAAAGACAATCTGAACAAAGTACCACGTCCAGAAGAAAAAAAAAAACACTGCTAAATACTCCTCAGTTAATAGCTGAAAGTAATACAGCGTATTATTGGGCACTCTTTCCTGTTTTAATGATGACGCATAAAGGGCCTGTGGTCCTGAAAAAATCATAAGTCTCTACAACCCGGAGGGAAAACTAATATCCACATCCACCTTTCGATATATCAGTAATAACAAATGGAGATCTTCTTTTTATCGACCCCATTGACAGAGCCGTGAACATACTGAGCAAATAAGATATACATGAGGTGATCAGACTACAAAAATGGATACCATTTAATATTTGCGGTTCCTCAACTGCTGACATCTTGCTTATCATGGACAGAAATGACTATAAAGAAACGAAAGTTGTGTGATAAGCATGTTCTACTCAGAAACAGATAATTCAGTTGAACTAGACAGGACACCGTCTTTATTCGTCCAGATTCTACCCTAAATATTTTAAAGAGAATGGAAATTCTGATATTTGTTTATCTGATAGTGCAGCCCAGGTTGTAGTCGTGGTCAATCAGGCCGGTTAACTTAGAATCGAATACACTGGTCCTCCATATTATACCAAGAATTCATTTGATCCGTTTTGGATCACCACTAACAGTTTGAGTCGGATACTTGTAACTGATTTCAACAACAATAAGGATGGTCGTTTCCTTCGCTTTGTTGACATTTGCTATTTACGTAATACAGGGGGATCGTGTGTGGACCCCAGGGACTATCATTTTGTAGCTGAGTGTGCCACGGGCAACGTTAAGACATTACCTGACCTGTTAAAACGGCATCGTGATTTTTGCTTGTACTGATACATGTGATGTCGAAATATAGCAAAATGGCTTTTGCATGATTATAACTGTCATTACCGATACTATTTAGATATGGAGCTACAGCGGTTTACAAAAAGTCATAAAGGAATTCATCGGAACTCTATTCCCTATTACATGTACCTTATATTTTATTTTGAAGTTTAGGAATAGTGAGCATTCTGTTGCTTTGCTCTTGAAAATCGATTTAGTTTTATGTTTTATATATGTTACAGAATTTGATTAAACGATTAACTATCACATTGTCATCTTCTTTAGTTTTTCCAATTTTTGTAAATTTCGTTGTTGCGTTTATCCACGAAATTAAATGTTAATTAAAGTGCAAAATGTAATATCTAATTGTACTGAAAGAATCATTGACCACAAATTTAGGAATTCCTGTATCTGGTTTTTTTTTAATTCCTCGGAAATTAATATCCACGATAATGAATGTGTTCGTTTTCGTAAGTTCTATGGTCGATTCAACGACCTTGTCAGCAAAACAATCTTCCACTTGATCTCAAGCTGACTGCCGTTTTTCATACTAATTGTTAGACCATAATTTATCACCTAATTGTCTACGGACTTTCCCGTTTTTCCCGATTACGACAAAGAGCACACGGCGGGTGTGACCGGTAGGCAGAGGATGCTTACATGTACTATCCCATGACACCTGATCCTGCCTCTGAGGTTTTCCAGAGGTCAGTGATTGCTCTGCTTTGGTCTATGATTTGAATACCGAATTGTCGATGGATTTTACTCCGTTTTTCCCGATCCTTATATTTTTCCCAAATTAAGACAATTTTCCCTATGATTTCATTTTTACCGATATGACATCGGGGGCACGGCGGGTGTGACCGGTTGGAGACGATGCTTACTCCTCCATTGTACCTGATCCTATCTCTTTTTTTTTTAAAGAGGTCCGTGTTTGCTCTGCTCCTGTTTTGTAATTTTCCTTTGGATTTTTGAATTTGAGCACTGTTCGTTATCACCACATGTCATTTTTTTTTTTTACATATTATTTCGAAAATTTCATAGATCTAGTGATTAATCGATTGGATGACAGAGCAGCATTCATGGAAGCCGTTGCCCAATGCAAATACCATTTCCGGGTTGCAATCTGATACGTTGCATGGACACGGTTTACAAAAAGCCTAGGCCTACACACTTTGCACATTATGATTCATACGAACGGTTTAAAGTAAATATTTTGATATTTTTTCGAATTAGTTCTACACATAATATTAAGGAAAGGTTTGAACATCATCACATTGGCAAGTCATATATGAGATACACAAGGTTCTAATAAAGACAAGATAGGTCTGTCATTTGACTTATTTATTTTACATCTGAACCTGGAATTGAATGTCAAGCCCGTCATAGTCAGTTCATCAAAGCCAAAGAGTTCCCAACTATTGAGCTCCACCTAAACAGTTTGAGGTTGCAAATGACATTGTGGTATTAGTTTTCTCTTCAAATTCTCCAAAACGATTGCATGATCTTTGTTAAACAACATTCGAGGATGCCACCAGATACATGTGCTTATCTTACAAGTAGTGTTCACTTAGAGTTATATTTGATATATCTACAACAAATTAAAGGTTAAATGGGTGTGTCTCATCCTCTCAAGGGATATCATCCTGTCTCATACTATATTGCACTAACAAAAGCAATATTTTGTATTTGATATACTTTCTCAAACTATTGGGGTTTGTTTGATGATATATAAATCATTTTGTTACTGATAATAGCTAACTGTGGTCTTGTTTCCAGCAACAAGTAGGTACTCTATACGAATTTAAAACTATGAGATACAACTTCGAAGAATTATACCATCTGCATTAACCTTTATCTCTAAATCACCTAAAGTGCCATTTGATACACAATTAATTAAACGGGAAAAAAGATAAGAAAACTTGATGCAAGCGACAAAAGAACAGCCCTATCCTATTTGCTTTTATAAACAAAACAATCTGAAATAAAAAAAAAAAAAGATCAAATTAAAAATCAACTCGCATATATATGGACATCAGCATATGTATACATATGTTTGCATATCTCAAATAAATGTGTGTTTAATATAAAAGAACCCTATGGCTGATATGTGGAAAATATAGCTAAAATTCAAACACAAAAACTTTAACACATTTGTCAGTTTATGAAAAACTTTGTTTATATATCTACATAATTCCAAAAACTAACATGAATACTAACTCAATGCGTTCTTCCTCTTTAAATAGAAGGGGGAAATAAACTGAAACATTAAGATCTTATGTTGAAAACGGAAGACCTTAATTATTAAAATGTTTTACGATGTGACTGGTTTGGGTGAGCGCAGCATGAACTATAGATGATTCTTCTCATTGTCAGCTAGACTTACCCACCTCGCAAAATAGTATCACCGCCTTTCAAAAAGGTTAATCTTTAACCCATTCCAGGAGTTACATATAGCAAATATAACCATCCTTCCAACTTCCTCCAACCCTATGACAAACTTGCTCAAAGTACAATGTTAACCCCAGTGTATAAGAATAAACACATTTGTAGTCCTGGTGACGTGCTTCAATTGGTACTGGGTGAGCTGAAATGATTGGACATTTGCTTCCAATTTTCAATAAGACTCGCATATATAGTTCAATGTATAACAAATTGTTTTTTTTTTTTGGCCATTTTTCATTCCTGTCTTTTTCTTATCTAATCGATATTTAATTTTTCCCACTCTGTAGTCCGTCCCTCATTACAATAGATATAATGTATGCTGGGATAGATATGACAGCATTGCATTCAAATGTACTTCACCCTCTTATCTGAACCATAAACAAATAAGACAACGATGGATCAGGAAGGAATCGCGGTTTACACTTAAAACAGGAAAGTGCAAGTGCACGCAATTTCAAGTTTAATACATTTATCAGAATGAAAATATCAATGCTTGATCCACCTGTACATTTGAACGCGAGAAATATGAGTTCAATTTGATGTCATTTTTATAATATGTCATTGCTTTGTTTACGTTTCTTTACAACGCGAATGGAAGGAAGCACGGACAAGAAGATTATATTTAATTACTGTTCAATTGTTGCTACTGTGGGAACGTGTGACGTCAAAACTAAGACTGAATACTGAAGTAATCTTCACATACATGCACATGTATATGCCAATTAACTTGATATCTTTTCATGAATCATTGTGTATAAGAAAATTATTGTCTGAATATCAATTCAATAATGAAAGTTTTAAGACAGGCAAAACATAAAAATATTAAATAAATGATTAGATCAACCTGAACAAGATCTTCATTTGCAACCGTTCTTTTATTAAGAGTTTGTTTCTTATTTAAATGTGTTGACGTTGCAAAAAAAAAACAAAATAAAAACAGAAAACAAAAAAAAAACAAAAACAAAAAAACAAAAACAAAAAACCCCACAAAAACAAACAAAAGCCACGAGTGTCAAAAAGCATTAAAAATTAAATTTTCCTTAACATCCATGTTGTGATATTATCCAAACTATCATTAATTGTGAAGTATTTCCAGTTGATTGAATAATTTCCTTATGCTTTTGAAGAGCGTATATTTTGCTTCATGACATTAGATTCCGAATAAGATACGTATAGTTTTATAAATAAGTCTTAATGATATTGCGTATCAATCGTTTCCCCGTTTCTCTCATTTACAAAATGTAAAATATGGTGCAAAAGACTAGAGGGAAAAAGTGGCTTAAACACCATGGGAGTACGTTTGGAACGTTGGCTTTCCATTAATATTTCAACATTGATCATTCTGTCATTAGTATTGACTGAAACCTGTTGCAATAGCAAGATGGGGTAAGACTAAATTCAGAGTAACTATTTGATTTTATTTGTTAATTTATACGTAATGTAAGTCATTATTTAACAATATATAAGAATATGTAGATATATAATATGTCAACCTTCAAAAGGTTCAATGACCAAAGCCATTGTTTAAGTCATTCTTGTTTCAGTTTGTTATGTTGATAGTTCTATCATATATGACAATAACAGCTAGTTTCGATGATTTCTTCATATCGTTTGATTGACTTATATATGTATGTAATCATATTTTTCACAAGCTACGAGGGATATTTCAGAACGCAAGCCGTATTGGGAAACAGGATAGTTTACTCAAGAAATTTTAGCATATACATGTATATCAGTTGATTGTGTGTGAATATGGAATGTATTTAGCAGATATATTGAAATCTGAAAGAAAAAAAAAGAATGAAAAGAAAGAAATTCAAATGGTGATGAAAATATACTTTTGGTGGAGCACCACTTGAATTTCCTCGATATTACCTGGGATAAGTAAACACCTTTGTTTCCCAAAGCTATTAATATTTTCGTATGCATAACAATAAGTTTTCTATTACACACACTATTCTTGTCTATCCAAGTTGCTGAAAAATGGATTATTTCATACTAGTATTCATGCCTTGTTTTCTCAACGTACCCTTTCGAAAGAGAAATGTGCGGATCATCTACGCAATTTAAACGTATATTCTTTATTAGTATGTATAGTTTTAAATACATTCACATATATTCTAGGACAAATAATCAAGAAGTTAAAAAAAATAATTCAATCTCAAAAATTTGCAAAGGTTGGCCAAAGACGGAAAAGTCGTTAAATAGCGAATTTGAAAGCAGCACTTTAGTTTCTTTTAAGATAATTTTTGTTCATAAATGTTTGTTATGTATAAATCATTGTACAAAGAAAATGCGATTGATCTGTGGTGATGAGAGTTTCAAGCTAATACCGCACTCTAGACAAAATTTGCCTTTAAAATGTTCTATTTCTTCCCATATTGTAACAAGACAAAAACATATTAACGCAATATCAAAGAATGCAACAAATATTTTGTCTCTTTTATGGAAAATATCTTTAAAGTACGTACATTTGAAAGATTTTATACAAACAAGTTAATATCAGCCTAAAGTATAGATCAGCTTTTAACTGTATTTATTTGAACACATTCAAATTGTGATAACCTATATAATGTGTCTTGTTATAAAATATATTTGAGCGAGAACATAAAAACCAAGACTCGCAACGTAAAATTCAACTTTTGCTCTATGGTCTTCTTATTCTGTTAATAACAACATCCAACAACATTAAATGGTTAAAAATTCGCAATCCATACAAAAAGAAAGCACGGATTACCCTCGTTTGTTAAAGTTTTTGAAATATGATAAAATTAAAGGATACATATTTTTTCATGACAATGAATGTCACTTCTACTGACAACACATGAACTATGTAAGTAACGTATTGAAGACAGTGTTATGCAAAATACTTACCTGATAGTTCCTTAATTGCTTGGTTTTTATTACTTTTGATTACCTCGATTTTTTATGAAAATGTTTGAAAATGCATTTTTGAAAGAAACCTCATACCATATTATAATAATAAATTATTGTGTTCTATCTTTTCTTATTCAACATATTTATCATAATTCTACAGAAAAACACCACTTAAATGCAAATTGGTACTCACTTGGAACAATACATCAAAAAACTGTTTAAGTAAGTTTCTTCATCCAAAATGTATAAATATATAAATAAAAATACGTTTTACATTATCAATCGGCGAGCATGCATTTACATAATGATCATATAATAAGAAGCAAACACTTCATCTTACCAACGTATGACCATTATAAATTATATGTTCTGTTTTCTTGTTATTTTTTTAGCATGTATGCCTGGGTATTATGGTCGTAATTGCAGTCAGTCTTGTAGATATCCTTATTTTGGAGATGGTTGTCAGCAAATGTGCAACTGTCTTGAGGAAGAATGTGATTTTTCTATTGGGTGTTCAAGTAAGTGTGGGTTTGACTGATTTCAATGTAAAGGGAAATAATTTGTATTCATAAATTGAGAGTGTATAAAATGATAAGTTAAAGAAGAAATATGTTTAAAAGAAAAATGGGCGGATAATACTGATTAGTCGTCTGCATGAGAGGAAGCAAATTGAGGTGCTAACTGTTGGTAAACTATGTATTTATACCCGCACTTTCTAAAGAAAGTTCGGGTATATTGTTGTTACCCTATTCCGTCTGCCTGTCCGTCCGTCCGTTTGTCACGTTTTACTTTCTCAAACTGCTCTTACATCTTATAAACCAGCAAACTGAACTCTTGGAGTATGATTTGGAGTGTCATGTTGTTTTGTTAAAAAGTTTTAAAAAATTCTCTGGTAGTCCTGGGGGTCAAATAATTGGTAAAAACTGACGTTTTTTGACAAAATCCTTCCTCGAACTCCTCTTACATTTTCAACAGTAGACAAATCATCTCTTGGAATATGTTTTCGGGTGTCTTATAGATGCGCAATAAGGTTTCGGAAATTTCAATTTTGTCCTGGGGGTACATGTAATTAAATGTCTGAAAAATGACTGTTTTTTTTTTTTTTTACTAAAAGTCTGGTTTCAAAAATCGTCATTTTTTTTTGCAGTAGCTAAAGGATCTTCTAGAATATGATTCGGGGTGTCATGTTGATGTGTAATCATGTTTCAGAATTTTTGTTTTTATCACGTGGGTCTGTGGTCATAAAAAAATGACGTTTTTTTGGCCAAAAAAATATGGTTCCCGGAACTCTTCTTACAATTTATGCAGTAACTATGTCATCTCTTGAGATATGATAGGGGCTGTCCTATAGGTGTACAATAAGGTTTTAAAAATTTAAATTACATCCAGGGAGTCAAATAGTAGCAGAAAACTGACGTTTATCACTCCTAAAAAAAACCTACTTCCCAGACCTCCTCTCATGATTTAATGAATAGCCATATAATATCTTGGGGTATGATAGGGGCTGTCCTTTAGTTGTGCAATAAGGTTTTAAAAATTTAAATTTCATTCAGGGAGTCAAATAGTAGCTGAAAATTGACGTTTATCATTCCTAAAAAAAAACCTACTTTCCAGAACTCTTATCATGATTTAATGAATAGCCACATCATCTATGGGGATATAGCAGGTACTGAGCCATATATATGCAATGAGGTTTTAAAAATATAAATTTGATTCTGAAGGTCAATACTATCTGCAAAATGATGTTACGTCCTAGTAAAAAACCTTATTCCTGGACCTCCTCTTATGTCTTGTGATTGAAATAACGTACCATAAGATGCATAAGGAGGAAGAATATATAAAATTATGCTTTAGGGGTGGGGATCACAAGCATTTTTTTCAAGTTATTTGATCATTTCTGATTTTGGAAGGGTGGGGTGGAGTTAAGGTGACCTCCCAGAGGCCATGACCTACTAATACACAAAAAGATTTGCCTTGACATGGTCATGGTTCAAAAACAAAAATATATATGGTTTAGGAGTAAGGATTTCGATGATTTTGAGGATATTTTAAAAATATTCAACTATTCATGTTTTCGGGGGGGGGGGGGGGAGGAGATTCAGAGTCTCTTCTCACATTTTTACAGTAGCAAAATCAATTCTTGATTGGTATTTTTCTATATGATGTCAGATGTACATAAAGAAATTTTGGAAATTGCCATTTAATCTTAAAGATAAACAAAATGTTATATGTAATTGTAGAAATTGTAACATCAGTCAACAAAAACCTAGAGCTTGCTGTAAAAAACAAAGCAGGGACAACATTGGGCTAGGGCTAGAAATTACACTACATATGAATAAGATAAGTTACTTGATTAGTTCCAACTCTGGAAAGTGACTGGGCATCTCAAAGGGGGCATAACCTATATACATGTACCAATTGATGTGCAATGACACAAGGAGGAAGAATAAATATGGTCTAGGGGTGGGGATCTCAACAGTTAATAAAATGTATTATCATTTCCTATTTCAGAGGAGGGGGTGTTTAAAAACAACTCCGGGGGGTGGGGAATGACCCAAGGGGCAAGGGCCAATTTGTCTTAAATGTATCTTGAGATGATCAGCAGAATTGGACAGAATGATCACTATAGGGCATCTGCAGAGTGGGGCCCTAAATAATTACGAAATCAAGCTAGAAAAAATATCGATAATATGTTATACATGTACATGTATTTAGAAATGTCTTTATTTTCAAAATGATTAACAAATTAATCAGTCAGAATGAGTTATAAATAACCGATTGGCAATTCTGCAATTGATTGCATGATCCCTAGTATAGTATCACATGTATTTTTTTTATATATAATTATACATGTTTTTTAACAATCAGGATCAAAATGCACAAATTTTCATGAGTCATAAATCTTGACATACCACATATCTCTTGACAAAAAAGAATAAGCAATTTAAAATAAAAGAAAATTAGTCATTAACTCTTTTTCTATTACTGGTGTATGAAGATGGGGTAGGGGGTATAATGGAAACAAAAGTTGCAGCATGCCTTCATTCTCACTAAAAATGTATATCTAATCCACACATCCTGGGGATGGGGAACGGTTAAGGTCCCTTCCCCATCCTCCCTATTACAACTCATATAATGAAAAAATAAAAAAAATTCTGCAATTAAAATGACAGAAACTGTAGATAAGCTTATCTAAATAAAGATGATGATACAGTATGCTGGCAAAGGGAAATCACATTTTAGAAAGTGAAAGTAAAACTTAATTGTTTTGTATACCGGTGTCTCATAATATTGCGCTTCTGCATGTATTATAATTACCTATATTGGTCAACATCATAATGAAAATCAAATTAGCACAATACGATTTCTTTAGCTGATCACCACAAAAGAAACATTTATCTATGTTAATTAATCCTATTCTGCATATCAAGAGAACATATGCATGTACACCACGTGAAACCCATCTAACCAAAGAGCTGGGTAAAACTAGTACCCGATGCAACCTGTACACCTCTGTTGTGTACGTAACTTCAGACAAAGATCATTTAATTGTAACATATTGCATGTCACCTTCTTTTTGACTAAAATTAGTACAAGAGAGTGTTATTTAGAGGCAAACACTTGGTGCGGGTATTACTGTCTAATGACAGCATCTAGTTTTAAATTTTGAAGATACAGTGTCTTTGTGTATATGTAGATACCGGTAAACTCTGTCGTTAAATATCCTTTATAAATAATGGAAATTGAAAACATGACAAACATCAATGACTAGGAATGCAAGAAATCCTTTATTTAAACTATATGAATTGTATTTTCAATCTATTGACTAAAAGTTTTACGTGCCATATATTTGATAAATGTTTTCAAAAAAGAAAGAGGTTAAGATCTTTTGCAGATTATACAATTTAATTCAAACGCATTCAATAGTGAAGAACATTTTAATTATCTATTTTTTGTCTCGGACAGTTAGCGCTTAAGTTAAAAAATATTAATCGTATCGTAATGTTTCAAGCTTATTTTAGTACGTAAACACTATGTCGATGCAAAAGTGTTGTCGACATGTTGGTATTAGGCTTATGTAGTTAGAGACGAGAGAAAGATAAAGACAGAGATATAAATAAGAAAACACAGTCATACAGAGATTCGATCAGAAACTTACAAATATTACATAGTAGTAAATGACGTATAAGTGAATTATCCCGAGTTCTTTAACAGACAAAAGACACACAACGACATGATATCTCGAAATGTTAGAAGTTTTGAATCGAGGTTCAATTTTGTTTGTTTTTTTCTGATCAGGTGTAAAAATTGTAGCCTCTACATTCATATATTGTTCACATTCATCTAAAACGAAGGAAAGCTCTGAAGGAATTGTGTTTTTGTCAACGTCATTAAAGTAGTTTATACAACTTGAAAACAAATTTGTTTTCATGCCTCCCCCTTCATACTGTTTTTCTCGATTACTTTTCCCACGCACACGCGCTTACCTTCACAAAAAAGTAAATGAAATGAGTTCTGTGTGTTAACACAGATTGATAAAACTCATAATACGTTATGAGTGAGTGAAAAAAGGGAACTGATTGGTTTCTCCTGTCACAGCTTGTTTTTATACAACCTATTTTACTGACAACCTTTGGGTTTGGTGTACAGCACCAAAAGAGCAAAATATATTGTTTAATACGGTATACATATCTTTAATGATTACTATTGGGTTTTTTTTTTTTTAGAAAAAACAACGACCATACCTAAAGAAACCTTGTTCCAGGACACACTAGGTACATTGTTTAATACAATTAACATGTCAATAATGGTTGTTTCTGGGGTTAGCTTGATTTTGACAACAATTATGATTGTTTTCGCGTGTAAACTGATACGTCAAAGATGTTCATCAAGTCAAATTGTGATGATAAAGTTGGAAGTCTGGATGACAGTATTCCAGAACAAGTTCATTATGAAGAAATTTTAAATATAGCAGTTCTATCTACGGTAGAATGTTTTGAATCGTTCCATCAATCTGATATTGACTAACAAAAACGTAAACGTTTGGTAAGGGTTGAAAGTCATCCGCAAAAATCTTCAAAAGAGAGCTATTTACATAGCATAATGCGAGTATTTACGCGAGCTGTACAAAACATTATTGTTCGCATTTCCTATGGAAACCGGACAAACGTTTTCTGAGGGATATAGGCTTTCACATTCTTCAACTAGAGATTTGGTAAGATTATCTATGACAACATTAATGAGGCATGGTTTTCCAAGTACAATTGAAAGTAGTAATGACTATTTTGCTGTTATTCCTGGTTACTGTGACAGCAAAACTTAAAGTAGAAATAAGATCATTTTGCAAGAAAATGATGTAATCCTAACATAATATTTCTTAGTCTTAATTTAATCTTAATTCTTTAATACTTATATATCACATTACTTGACGTAACTTTTCCTTACCCGCTGTTATCAATCGAAAATGTGAAAATACTTGGAATATAGGATGTGAAAATTTCGAAAAATAATTATGGGGGATTAGAGATCAAAAAATATAAACAAGTAATTCAAAATACAATTGAAGCATATTGTTGGTGTTTTCATTTTATGAAAAAAAATCGATACATCACTAAATATTTAGATATGTTTATTTCTTATATAACTTAAAGAGTTTATAAACAAAATACGCTTTGTAGATTGGATTCCATAAATAAATCAGAATATATTATATACAATCAAGTTAAAAATCTACTTGTTTTTATGCATCAGTTTTACTTTATCTAAACGCAAATGTGGAGAGCAAAGTTTTTGAAAATCTCTCAAAAATAATGTAAAGTTTTACTATGAAATTGTAAAATATTACATTAACCTTCAACTACTGGTGAAAGACCAGTCTTCTAGTTGGGCTGTCATAAAAGGTAGGGAAAGGTAGGTACTGCTGAGGAAATAATAAATTTTATCAATATGTAAAAGCTGATCAACTTTTTCAGACTTAAAATTATGATAAACTATATGAATATGTCAATACCTGTTGTGAAATTAGATATAAAATCCTGTGTTAAAAGTTTAATGTAGTTGCTGACTTACTTTATTTCTTGCTCTTAATGTAATAATTCAGCATTTGTTTTTTATATACTTAAAACTAATAATCTGTGATATATTTAGGGACAATATGATATAATTATATACATGTAAATATACTGACTTACTGTATTTCTTGCTCTTAATGTAATAATCCAGTACTTTTGTTATATACTTAAAACAAATATTCTCTGATATGTTTCAGGGACAATATGTCATAATTTTATAAATATAAATCTAGATGTAAAAAAGATAATCATTTTGTAGATCTAGAATTATAAACATGCTGTGAGATGTTTAAATGACAAAATCTATTTTTAGAAGTTTTGTCAGAGACCCATCATTGGTGACTGTTTTTTTTTTTTTTTTTTTTTTTTTATATATGTTTAGATGTTAAGGAAGGAATTATACTACATGTATAATGTTATTATATGGGAAATAAAGTATGAACAAAAATGTTCTCCTTAAAAATATTTAGAAAGCTTCTAAAACATATTTTTTTTATCATCCATCACCTTTTACTCTCTTAAGGTCACTTTATTATTGGTGCTGTGCGTTTCGTTTTGCTTAGATAGTATATTAATTCTTTGTTTCACCCCCTTCCCTGATTAACTCCCCCAGGGTAGCCGACTCATCTCTTAAAACATGTATAGACATATTTAAGAAGTTAACTCCTTTTTATAATCTGAAAAGGCATTACTGTCTTTTTACGCAAATTCTTGTATAAGCTATATATAATGCCTCGGCATTCTGCGTTCGTTACTTACCAGCTTGACTGTTTGCCTATTATGACGTCACCTTGTTTTTTAGTTGCAAAGGCCTATTTTCGTTATCGTCAACGAATCTACAAATTTGAAGCGATTTACTGGAGTAGTGGGGATATCTTTTGAATATTATTCTAGCCGGTCAATATTGAAAAATATGTTTTTCGGAACGGCTTAAATTTGAATAATTGAGTGTTTCCCTATATAGTCTGATATAGTGACAATATTTAATTGAATATAACACAAATATATAGTTCTTCTGGTTGACTTGTAATGAAAAGTCTATGCAGTCATAAGACATTAATATCCACACTTAAGTGTCTGTGTATAAATCAAACTCTCTTGTACCTGTCTTTATCAAAGTGAAGGTCATATATGCAATAAATATAATTCTTTTATTAACACAGAGAATAAGACTCCATCTCATTACATATGTCAGCATCAGCTTTTGCACGAGTCGGGATTGCACTGTTTATATGTGAATGAATGTTAATTTATCCTTAATCTTAACAATTAAATGTATAAATCAAACTCTCTTGTACCTGTCTTTATCAAAGTGAAGGTCATATATGCAATAAATATAATTCTTTTATTAACACAGAGAATAAGACTCCATCTCATTACATATGTCAGCATCAGCTTTTGCACGAGTCGGGATTGCACTGTTTATATGTGAATGAATGTTAATTTATCCTTAATCTTAACAATTGACAATCTATAAAGTCAAAAAAGAAAGTATAAATAATGATTACAAACATACAATAAAAATGCAATGGTATTGAAGCCTGTAGTTGCAACGAAGATATCAAGATGTATACATGCAATATAGATGAAATTATGTGGAATGTTTTTGATTGCAGGACTGCCTGTATATAATATTTATATTGTATATGGCTGATTTTTGTGTTTACCATGGATAGAATGATAAAAATAAAAGAAGGGGATTTTAAAGAATAAAATTGTGTTTGAAAATGCATGTATGATACAAGTAAATGATCTATGCCCGAACTTACGTATACGGCACCTACTATTAAATTGCTAGTTTTACCTAAGTCTTGGGTTTGATGGAGATGTGCATTTATGTTTTCAATCAGGATAAAATTGATAAACATGCATAAAAGTGTCGTTCTTTTTTGTAGCATTCAGTTAAAGGAAATCATATTGTGCTTTAATTGGATAATCCTAATTATGTTGAGAATATAGGTATTTACATAAATATATATGACTAACTTTCACATTTTTAAAATGTATCTCTCTTTACCAAATATTGTATCATCATATATAAATGAATTTGGTGCTAAAGCATTATTTTCAATTGCCTTAATACACACAGTCAATTCAAAGACAATTCGAACAAAATTGTACCCCCTCCACAAGAAAAACACTGCTAAATAAACAAGTTAATAGCTGAAAGAAATACAGCGTATTTTTGGGTACTGTACTGTTGGACACAATATGGCCTGTTGTGCTGATAAGATCAACAGTCTCTAAAACCCGCAGGGAAAAGTAGTGTCATATATTCACACCACATCTAAGTTCGTACCTTTCGATATATCAGTAGTAACAAATGGATACTTTCTTTGTACCGAAACCATTAACAGAACCGTGAACCATAAACATACTGAGCATTAAAGATATACATGAAGTGATCAGACGAGAAAAACTGGATACCATTTAATATATGCGGTTCCTCATCTGGTGACGTCTTGCGTATCATGGACAAAATTGACTATCAAGAAACGAAAGTTATGCGATACGTATGCTCTACTCAGAAACAGATAATTCAGTTGAACGAGATAGGACGCCATCTTTATTCGTCCACATTCTACCCTAAACATATAAAAGAGAATGGAAATTTGTTTGTCTGACAATGCAGCCCGGGTTGTAGTTGTGAACAATCAGACCACAATACATAGATTCAATTACACTAGTCCTCCTTATAATTCCAATAATTCATTTGATCCGTTTGGGATCACTACTAACATTTGAGTCGGAAACTTGTTGCAGATTCTAACATCGTTTTCTTCGCTTTGTTGACATATGCGATTAAGTAATCCATGAGTGTGGCACGGGCAACATTAAGAAATGACCTGACCTGCTAAAACGGCATCGTGATTTCTGCATGTACTGATACTATGGTGTCGAAATAGAGCAAAATTATGTCTTTTGCATGATTATAACTGTCTTTATCGGTATTAAGATATAAAGCTACAACGGTTTACAAATAGTCATAAAGGAATTAATCGGAACTCTATATCCTATTACCATATGTTTTTTGTTTTTTTTTAAGTCTAAAAATAGTGAGCAACCTGTTACTTTGCTCTTGAAAGTCGATTAAGTTTAAAGTTCTTATATATGTTACAGAATTTGATTAAACGATTGACTATCACTTTAGTTTTCCAATTTTCGTTGAAGTCCAAATTTTGTAAACTTTGTTGTTGCGTTTATCCACGAAATTAAATGTTAATTAAAGTGCAAAATGTAATATATAATTGCATTGATAGAATCATTGACCACAACTTTAGGAGTTCTTGAATTTTTTTCCAATTCCTCGGAAATTGATATCCACGATAATTAATGTCACCACATTAATCCTATTCAAAAAATGTTATCCTCTGCGACAAACAAGTCGGACACAATTGTCAAGTAAATCTCTGTGCATTCTCTATAAGCAAACATATGGAGAAGAATGTACTTCTTCCCCATTGCATTGTCTCTTACAGGAACATGATGATACACAATGTGTTTTCCCAAAAGAAGGTCCATCGTTGTCATGTGATAAAGTGTTACCATTGTCAAACACATTTTGAAAAGGACAAACAAGAAATTTACAGAAATAGCAAAAACAATAGTGCATCATTAATTTAACACAATACAAACCATTTACTAATCTGTTATAAAGATCGATCGATTTATTCATACATTGACTAAATGATTGCTTTATTGAATTTTGTCCAAAATCATAAAAGTAAATTGTTTTCAAGCTGATGTAAATTGCGGAAATAATGTTGGATTCACATTTTAAATATCTTACATATTCAAATTATTATAGAAAACACTAATTAATGTGTAAACTATGATACCATAGTCGTTGTAGTTCTGTAATTTACATTTTATGTCTTATTTAGAAAGATTTCATAGATCTAGTAATTAATCAATTGGATGATAGAGCAACATTCATGGAAGCAGTTGTCCAATGCAATACCATTTCCGGGTTGCAATCTCAATTTACAAAGTTATCATAAAACGCTGCACGGTTCTTGTGCATTCACTTAACGGCTTGCAAAAACCTTAGGCCTACACCGTTTGCACGTAATGATTCATACGAACGGTGTAAACTCTTTTATAATATTTTGATTTTTTCGAATTGGTTTGATACACATTATTCAAAGAAAAGGTTTGAACATCATCATATTGTAAAGTCATGTATGAGATATACAAGGTTATAATGAAGACAAGATATGTCAGTCATTTGATTTATTTATTTCTCATCTGCACCTGGAATTGGATGTCAAGTTCGCCATAGTCAGTTCATCAAAGCCAAATAGTTCCCAACTATTGAGCTCCACCTAAGCAGTTTGAGAATGCAAATGACATTGTGATATTAATTTTCTCTTCAAATTCTCCAAAACGATTGCATGATCTTTGTTAAACAACTTCCGAGTTTGCCACCAGATACATGTGCTTAATTTACAAGTAATGTTCACTTAGAGTTATATTTGATATATCTACAATAAATGAAAGGGTAAATGGGTGTGTCTCATCCTACCAAGGGTTAGCATCCTGTCTCATACTATATTGCACTAACAAAAGCAATGTTTTGTATTTGATATACTTTGTCAAACTATTAGGGTTTGTTTGATGATATATAAATCATTTTTTTATTAATAATAGTTAACCCTGGTCTTGTTTCGAGCAACACGTAGGTCTTCCACTATAAGATACAACTTCGAAGAATTATACCATCTGCATTAACCTTTATCTCTAAATCACCTAAAGTGTCATTTGACACACAATTAATCAAACGGGAAAAAAAAAGATGAGAAAAATTGACGCAAGCGTCAAAAGAACAGCCCTATTCTATTTGCTTTTATAAACAAAACAATTTGAAATAAAGAAAAGACCAAATTAAAAATAAATTCACATATATATATATATGGACATCAGCATATGTGTACATATGTTTGCATATGTCAAATAAATGTGTGTCAAATATAAAAGAACCCTATGGCTGAAATTTTGAAAATATAGCTAAAATTAAAAAAAAAAAAAAAAAACTTTTGTCAGTTTATGAAAAACCTTGTTTATATTTCTACATATTTCCAAACACCAACATGAATACTAACTCAGTACATTCTTCCTCTTTAAATAGAAAGAAAAAATCAAACTGAAACATGAAGATCTTCCGTTGAAAACGGAAGACCTTAATAAATAAAATGTTTTACGATGTGACCCGTTTGGGTGAGCGCAGCATTAACTATAGATGATTCTTCTCATTGTCAGCTAGACTTGCCCACCTCGCAAAATAGTATCACCGCCTTTCAAAAAGGTTAATCTTTAACCCATTCCAGGAGTTACATATAGCAAATACAACCATCCTTCCAACTTCCTCCAACCCTATGACAAACTTGCTCAAAATACAATGTTAACCCCAGTGTATAAGAATAAATACATGTGTAGTCCTGGTGACGTGCTTCTATTGGTACTGGGTGAGCTGAAATGATTGGACATTTGCTTCCGATTTTCAATAAGACTCGAATAAAGTTCAATGCATAACATATTGTTTTTGTGGCCATTTTTCATACCTGTCTTTTTCTTATCTAATCGATATTTAATTTTTCCCACTCTGTATTCCGTCCCTCATTACAATAGATATGATGTATGCTTGGATAGATATGACAGCATTGCATTCAAATGTACATCAATCTCTTATCTGAACCATAAACAAATTAGACAACAATGGATCAGGAAGGAAGCGCGGTTTACACTAAAACAGGAAAGTGCAAGTGCACGCAATTTCAAGTTTAATACATTTATCAGAATGAAAATATCAATGCTTGATCCACCTGCTCATTTGAACGCGAGAAATATGAGTTCAATTTGATGTCATATTTATAATATATCTTTGCTTTGTTTACGTTTCTTTACAACGCGAATGGAAAGGAAGCACGGGCAAGAAGATTATATTTAATTACTGTTAAACCGTTGTTATTGTGGGTACTTGTGACGTCAAAACTAAGACTGAATACTGTAGTAATCTTCACATACATGTACATGTAAATGCAAATTAATTTCATATCTTTCCATGAATCATTGTGAATTAGAAAATTATTTTCTGGGTATTAATTCAATGATGAATGATTTAAGACAGGCAAAAAATGAAAATATTAATGATTATATCAACCTGAACAAGCTCTTCATTTGCAACCGTTCTTTTCATAAGATTTTTTTTTATTTAATTGGTTGACGTTGCAAAACAAAAAAAAAAACACACACACACAACCCCCCCCCCCCAAAAAAAAAAAAAAAAACAAACTCAAAAAACAAAAACAAACATACACAAAAAATAAACAAAACAAACAAATAAAAACCACGAGTGTCAAACAGCATTACAAATTTATTTTTTCCTTAACATCCATGTTGTGATATTAGCCAAACTATCATTAATTGTGAAGTATTTCCAGTTGATTGAATAATTTCCCTATGCTTTTGAAGAGCGTATATTTTGCATCATGACATTAGATTCCGAATAAGATACGTATAGTTTTATAAATTAGTCTTAATGATCTTGCTTATCAATCTTTTCCCCGTTTCTCATTTACAAAATGTAAAATATGGTGCAATAGACTAGAGGGAAAAAGTGGCTTAAACACCATGGGAGTACGTTTGGAATGGTGGTTGTCCATTAATATTTCAACATTGATCATTCTGTCATTAGTATTGACTGAAACCTGCTGCGATAGGAAGATGGGGTAAGACTAAATTCAATGCAACTATTTGATTTTTGTTAATTTATGCGTAATGTAAATCATCATTTAACAATATTTAAGAATACGTAGATTATATAATCTGTCAACCTTCGAAAGGTTCATTGACCAAAACCATTGTACAAATCATGCTCGTTTCTTTTTTGTTATGTTGATAGTTCATTCACATATCATAATAACAGTTTCAATAATTTCTTGATATAGATTGATTGACTTATACATGAATGTAATAATATTTTTTACAAGCTACGAGGGATATTTAAGAACGCAAGCCGTTATTGGAAACAGGGTATATTACTCAATATATTTTAGCATATACATGTATATCAGTTGACTGTCTATGATTTATAAATTTGACACGTCTATTACACATATATTAAAATCTGCAGTAAATGAATAAATTAAAAAAATCAAAAGGTGTTGTGAATATAGTATTTATGGACATCACTTAAAGTTCCTCCACATTACCTGGGTATGTAAACATCTTTTTTTCCGAAAGATGTTAATCTGTTTTGTATGTATAACACTTACCTTTCCATTACATGCACTATTGTTATCTATCGATGTTGCTAAAAAATGGCATTTTTAATATTCATGACTTGTTTTCGCAACGGAACCTTTGAAAAAAGTTTGCAGATTGTCAACCCAGTTTAACTATATACTTTGTAATTATGTATAGTTTTAACATAAACTTTAATATTAAGATAAATTTTGATGAAAAATAATAAAGAAGATAAAAAAAACATGTTATCTTATACATTTGCAAAGATTGATCAAAAGACAGAAAAGGTTATTTTGTTATTTGTCAAAAGCATTATAGTCTCTTTTCAAAAATTTATGTTCATTGATGTATTAAACATTGTACAATTCGATTGCTCTGTTGTAATGAGAGTTTTAAACTATTAGCGCACTCTAGAGTATATTTCCCCTCAGAAAACTTAAGTTATCTTTCCATAATAACTAGACAAAATTATTTACGCAACATAAAAGAAGGCATCTAACATTTTGTCCCCTATTGGAAAATATCTATAAAGTACGTACATTTGAAATATTATATATATATATATATATATATATATATATATATATATATATATATATATATATATATATATATATATATATATTAAACAATGTAAGCATTAAACATATATCAGTATCACACTGCATTTATTTGAACGGGCATTAATGTTTCTCGTTAACAAAGATATTTTTGCGTAAGTACACCAAAACCCAGCCTCAACGTAAAATTCACTTTTTGGTAACTTGTCACCTCTTTTTGTTCATTATTTAACAACATTAAATGATTAAAAAAATCAAATATGATTTTTGAAATATAATACAATTGGAATTTGCGTACATGACAATAAAAATCAATTCTACTGACAACACACGAAATACATTACTAAGTAGTGTCTCTCTCGCTACTTAAAAATCATGCTTTTCATTTATTTATTTTTTTACTTGATTATCTCCATTCATTAATGAAAATGTTTGAAAAAGGCATTTTTGAAGGAAATCTCATACCATATTATTGTTATAAACTCTTATACATGTATTTTGTTATTCAATATATTTATCATAAATCTACAGAAAAACACCACCTAAATGCCATAAGGAATCCTTTTACAACGATTCCTCAAAAAATTGTACAGGTAATATTCTTAATCAAAAGGTATCTATGTATAAAAATAGGTTTTACATTATCAGTCGGCAATTTAAAACGTATATAATGATCCTATTAAAAGAAGCAAATCTGTCATATTACTAACATGTGTAAATATAATGTATTATACGTTTTATTTTGTTTTGTTTTTTACAGAATGCAAACCAGGGTATTTTGGGAGTAATTGCAATCAACCTTGTAGTTATCCTTATTTTTGAGTTGGTTGTCAGCAAACTTACCAACATGTATGAACATCATGAATTATACGTTTTATTTAGTTTTGGGTTTTTTTTCAGAATGTAAGCCTGGGTATTTTGGTTTTGACTGCAGTCAGTCTTGTATGTATCCTCATTTTGGAAATGGTTGTCAACAAAAGTGCAACTGTCTTGAGAAAGAATGTGATTTTTCGACTGGATGTTCAAGTAAGTAGGTTTGTATGATGTCAACCTAAAGGGAAAAGATGTATTCATAAATTGAGATAGAGATATGATAAGTTAGAGAATAAACGTGATCGAGTTTTTGAAAGAAAAAAAAATATGGATAATAATGATTAGTCACCTGCATGAGAGGAAGCACATTGAGTTGTGTTACTGTGGGTAAACTATGTATTTTTAAATTTTGAAGATACAGTGTCTTTGTGTATACGTAAATACCGGTATACTCTGTGGTTAAATATCTTTTATAAATTATGGAAATTGAAAACATGACAAACATCAATGAACAGGCATGCATGAAATACTTCAATTAAAGTATATGAATTGTATTTTCATTCAAATGGCTAAAAGCTTTGTGTGCCATATGTTTGATAAATGTTTTCAGAAAAAGAAAGAGGTTAAGAATTCTTTGCAAATTATACTTGTAATGTAATTCAAACGCATTCAATAGTGAGGAACATTTTTAATTATCTTTATTGTTTCGGAGAATAAACGCTTAAGTTTGAAAATATTAAATGTATCTTGATGTTCCAAGCATATTTAAGTACGTAAACAAACTATCGACGCAAATGACATTGTGTGGTCGACATGTTGGTATTAGGTTAACATAGTTACAGACCAGAGAAAGATAAAGACAAGAGATATAAATCAGAAAAGACAGTCATACAGAGATTCGATCAGAAACTTACAAATATTACATAGTAGTAAATGGCGTATAAGTGAATTATCCCGAGTTCTTTAACTGACAAGAGACATACAACGATATAATATCTCGAAATGTTAAAAGTTTTGAATCGAGGGACTTATCAAAAGGGTAGTATTGACGCTCAATTTTATTTTTTTTCTGATCAGGTGTAAAAATTATAGCCTCTATATTTATATTTATCGTTAACATTCATCTGAACTTAAGGAAAGGTCTGAAGGAATGGTGTTTTTGTCAATGACATAAAAGTGATTTATACGACATGCCTCGATTACTGGTCTTGCGCACATACGCATATCTCACCAAACCGTCCATAAATATGCAACAGAAAATATCTTTTTACACAGAATAACCTCATTACTCAAAATTAAATCTCTTTAGTTCGACTCTTTCGCTACATATGTATTACAGGATCAGATAACATTTCATACAAACTACGTTGGATAGTTATAGATTATCACCTATTTACTTTTACCGCAGAATTGGTCTTTTTAGATAATATATAAATAAATAAAATAAAATGATGTTTGTAAAGTTACGCAGATAGAAAAAAACAAAGAATACTCATAATACGTCAAAAGCGAGTGAACAAAAGGGAATCGTTTGGATTCGCCTGTTTTAAGGGTTTTTTACACAACCTATTTACTGACAACCTTTAGGTCTGGTGTACAACACCACAAAGCAAAACCATTGTGTAATACGGTATAATGACTTCAATTATTTTTTAGACAAAACAACGACCATGTACGTCCTAACTTCCGTTCTCATGTCAGCGATGGATAATAAGACTGTTAAGATAGATAATAAGACTGTTGAGATGGATAAGAAGACTGTTGAGATGGATAATAAGACAGTTGAGATGGATAATAAGACTGTTGAGATAAGAACACCTAAGGAAAAATTAGGTACATTGTTTAATACAAATAACATGTCAATAATGGTCGTTTCTGGGGTTAGCTTGATTTTGATAACGCTTATGATTGTTTTTGCGTGTAAACTGATACGTAAAAGATATTCAAAAAGGCGAATATTAAATTGTCATAATAAAGATACACGTCCGGATTACAGCATTCATGAACCAGTTCATTATGAAGAAATTTTAGATATAGCAGTTTTATCTACAGTAGAAGGTTATGAATCAGTTCATCAATCTGACATTGACTAACAAAAACGTAAACGTTTAAAAGGTGCGCAAGCCATCAATTTAAACAGAACACTTCAAAAGAGAGTTATTTATATAGCATGGTGCGAGTAAGTATTTAAGCGAGTTTTATAAAAACTTAGTGTATGCATTTCCAATGGAACAGGGTTCTTCAACTAGAGATTTGGTAAGAGCATTAATGACATGTACGAATATCTATATGGCGCGGTTTTCATGTAAAATTGAAGCTCGTAATGACTATTTAGCTGTTATTCCTGGTTATTGTGAACACAAAACTGTAACATAGAAATAAAAACATTTTGCAACAAAATTATGTCATCTCAATGAAATATATTATTTAGTCTTGTTTAGTATTTATTTCTTTAAATTATATATTAATGAAATTTTTCTTTCACCCTGTTTTAAATCAATACTGTGTAAATAATTTGGAATATACGATGAGAAAATTAGAAAAAAATATTTATGAATGCATGATTAGAAATATGAAATATAAACAGGTAGCAGAGTTCAGTTAAACATTTTAAATAATATATTATGTAAAAATGTATATGTGAGAAAATGGGAAAAAATATATCGTCAAGGTGTACATTGTAAACAAAAGGAAAATTTAATACACTTGCTCTTTGAATGTGACAATGTTTAGAATATATGAAATGTTTTAAGTATTTTGTGTCATTCAAAATACAATGGAAGCTTATTGTTGTTGGCTTCTCTCGTGCAAAAAGCGAAAGGCAACTAAAGTTTTAAACCTGCTTATTACCTTTTTAGCTTATAGAACAGCTAAACAATAGAATAAATGAAATTAAATATTAGTATATGCAATCATATTTAATAATCTACTTGTTTTATGCATCAGTTCAACGTTATCTAAATGAAAATGTTGACTGCAAGTTTTATGAAATCTCTGAAAAATGATGTGATATCTTTTATTATTGTTTTGCAAAATATTCAATCATCCTTTAATTACTTAGAAGAGGCATGCCTTTTAGTAGGACTGTCATAAAATGGAGAAGCAGCCCTGTATTGCTGAGAATGTGCCTTCAACTTCAGACAGCTTATATTTTGTTTATAATTTTAATCAACTTTCGTAGACTTAAAATTATGATTAACTGTATAGAATATTTCAATACCTGATGTAAAATTAGATTTAACACCCTGTGAGAAGTTGTATGTACTTATTGAATTTCTTGCTCTTTATATACATGTCTATAAAAAATGAACTGGGTTTTTTCGTTAATTACCAGGTTGAATTTTTGCCTAAAATACATCGCTTTGTTTTCAAGTCGCGATGGTTTATTTTTGTCACTGTCAACGAACCTACAAGTAAAAAGAAAACTACTGAAATAGTGGGGATATCCGTAGTATACTATTCCTAGCTGGTCAATATTAAAAAATATATTGACCGGTCAATATTTTTCTGACCGGCTAAAATTTGAATGATTATTAAGAAGTGTTTCTTAATAGATCGATATAGTATAAAAATACAACTGAATATAACAACAAATATGTAATTCTTCTGGTTGACTTTTAATGAAAGCGTGATGATGCCATAAGACAGTTATTTCCACACTTCAGTGTTTGCCCATCAAATTAATCTTTTTTGCACCTGTCTTTATCAAATTGAAGGCCACATATGCAACATATATTGTTAAAATTCACTTATTAATAAATGTTAGGATATATTTCTTTAATTAACATACACGATGAGATCACATCCCATTACATGTACAATGTCAGCATTCGTTTCTGTGCGATTTGGGATTGCACTGTTTGTATGTAAATAAATTTAGATTTATCCATAAACAAATGAAAATATATAGAAAGTATGTATAATAATTACATGATTATGTTAATTAGAA
Source organism: Magallana nippona (assembly GCA_033439105.1). Taxonomy (NCBI): domain Eukaryota; kingdom Metazoa; phylum Mollusca; class Bivalvia; order Ostreida; family Ostreidae; genus Magallana; species Magallana nippona. The sequence goes on along the minus strand of CM065921.1, from coordinate 32,565,528 downwards.
AAATGATAAATACAGTGGCAGCAACGTTATTGTTGACAAACGACACGCACGATTCTGATACACGAACGATCACGCACGATACACGAACGATTACGCACGATACACGGACGATCACTAACTTACTGAATTTTCACGACACACGAACGATCACGATAAAACACGCAAACAAACGATTCTACACTATTTAACACGCAAAATCAATATTAATTTTTACGATTAGAATTAAGAAAATATATTGCTTTAATTTGCATTACAATAAGCTTGTGTTTTATTGAAAAGCGACATGAACAGTAGCCATGCACTGTTATATTTTTACGAGTAAACGATATGATAGGATCCATACACCAATTAAATTGTTTTGTTTCCACAACGAATATTAACTTATATCATAAGTTAAAAAAATTTAAGTGTAAAATAAATGAAGATAATGCATAGACCACGCGAAATTATTTACATACGAGTTGATCTTTATTTAATCCGATTCCATTGGGTACGAATTAATTGTGCGATATACAAATAAATTTGTTACCTTACTAATTAAGTATTTCGACTTTACACATCCCATATATCCATAATTTAAGGTACATAAATGATTGAATTATATTTTTCTAAATTTTAAAGCGTTTAAATAAATTTTAATTCTAATGAATGTTTATACAATTAGAGAGGAATGCATATCGTAATTTCATTTGAAAGAAAACTCAGTGATTAATTGTTCAGTTTTGAAAGGGGAATGGGTAAGCATGACCGCTTTCATTCAACGTGATTAGAATTGTGTTAAGATACGATGGATGCTTGATAAAGATTGATTACAAAATCATGTGAAGCTAACTCGACCGATCAAAAGATTAAATCAGTTGTTGAAATATTTATTATTTAACGACGAAAGAAATCCTGGCATTCCGTAAAAAAAGTCCGTAAAAAAAGTTACAAAATGAAAAAACCGCACGATCACCAACGATCACGCACGGTAAAAAACGCAAACCAATTTTCCTGATACACGCACGATCCCGCACGTTACACGAACGATCACCCACGGTACACGAACTATTTAACACGATTGGCTTGTCAACAATAACGTTGTTACCACTGTATATAGACGTATCTAAAATGTGGGTTTGTTATTATATCCAAACTTTGGACATTTTGAATAAGGAGTTATGTAGAATTTTACCGAGGTCCCTATGTAACTTCGCTATATCCTGCTATTGGTGTGTACTAGATAACAAGTATTGGATGACCTACAAATATATTATTCCCAATGATATCTCTACATTGATCATTTTGTTTGAATAATCTTTTTTCTGTGAATTGAGCCAATATTGAAAGTTTTAAGACCGCTAAAAATAGAGAATATTTGTCATGACACATGTATCACTTTGTAAACGCTTTCCAAACGTTTTCTAAATTGGCTTTTTGAATACTTTGGACTATTAATGTTGAACATAAACTAGAATGAGTGTTAAAAACATGGAACATGCTCTCACCATCTTAATTGATTAAAATTTATAATACGCCTTGTATATATTGTAAAGTGTTTTCTGTTTATTAGATTAATTTCCTTATTGCATGTATGTTCTTGTTTAATGTATAATTGCAACATCAACATGGGAAGTATTATAGGGTAAAACATAACCTTTAAGTTATTACAGATCAAAATCTCATTCATTGGTTATGGACAATTTTTTGATAGAGTTCAATCGATTAGAAATAAAAACAGTACCAACAATGATTATGATGTCATAATTTTTGGCTGCAATCTCCGGTGAATTAAAGCAGCCGAAATTTGGGTAAAATAAAGTGGAAGTTTATTTTTGTATTCTTTCATATGATAGCTTTGATAAATAATTTGACGACGTTATATTGTTCAAAGTCGATGAAATTTTATTTTGTTAATAGTTTATTTTTATATATGACTGAATGGCATACCATTCAGTCACTTTTCAGTTACATTTCAGTTACCTTTCAATTGACTGAATGGCAGAGATTCATCCTGTGTTCATGTCAGATGGCGTAACATATTCTGTCACCAGAATTCTTTTGAACACCATTATCAGCAGCGTAAAGTGAGCGGTGGATTGTTTAAATGTAAAGATGACAAATCGTAACTCTTGATCTGCACGAAAATATTATTTGTCACTTTCCAAGGTCGGTGAGTGTATTCAAGAGAAAATGTGTTACATGTACTAGTCAAGTTACAAAACTAGAAGTAAATTGTAAGAATAATTTTATGATAATAAGTACAAGCATTTCCACGAAATGGGTTTACAATAAAGACAATCAGTCGAAATCGAGCGCGGTTTTTGTGCATCGTAAAATGAAAAGTGTTTTATGCGTGAGAAACTAATGTTCTATGGCATTTCAACCCGTTTCCCTACAGAACTACAAACCTGCGGCTTTAAAACAAGGAAATCAGATTATTCTACGAGGCTTAATAAAACATTGCAAGTGATTGGTGCTACAATTATATTTAAATGCACTTCAAAAATTTGAGAATACTTTACAAAATTACTATCTATTGATGTTTGGTTTGAAAATATTTACTCTCAAGATGTTAAGGACAAGAGGAATAAGTACAAGTTATAAAAAAAACGCAGAACATTCTCCAATACTCACTATATAGTTTTAACACACAACAATATCCAATATTGAATATATGTACAGCGATACAGATCAATGAAATATAGAACTAATTAAAACAAACACAGTATGGATACATGTGAGAGGTTTGAGGAATATCTTAAACTTTCGAAGAGCAATTAACATTTACTAGTTCAACTTGGAAGATGAAAAGGTATTCCAATAAATAAAAGACATTTCTTTGAAAGACAAAGCGATTATCTGATCAATTTTGTTATTTCAATCACAAAAAAACGCAATGTTATCTGTTGATTTGCATGGTATGTTTTAGTAGGATTTGCACATCCATCGAAAGACCAGTTATATGCCTTATGATTTTTTTCACTTTATTCTAAAAGAAAGAGACTCTTACTAAAATCCTTAGTTCACTTAAAAAGTATTTCAATTATTTCATACATGTACCAAAGGGTTCCGAGCCCGCTCCCTTCCGTCCCCTTTTTTGCAGACATTGTCCCTAAAATTCTTTATCCATAATAACTGCTAATGTTCCAAATTAACAGTTATAAAATCACCATCATCAATACTAATCACCTTAGTCCTCCATCTGTAAAAGTAAAACTAGAAACAAAAGGTGTATGTTGCACTCTGCCACTGTTGTGACTTTATTTTTTTATCCCAAATAAAATTACAAATAAACCAAATGACAATAGATGATTATGTAAGAATTACCTTTTATAATATTGATATCAAATTAGGGATATTTGAACCATTCTCCCCAAAAGCATTTAACAACCACAATAATGAAAATTAAATGACTCATAAAATTAATGACGCTTTAAAATTTTCCAAAGACTTTAAACTGACCGGCGTCCAGTGAAAAAATAATTACCCAAGCTAACGAAACGACGCACCTACAATTTTCCCGCAAAACCTTTCCATTGGTTACACGCTTTGAGATTTTTTTTGTAAGCATACATGAAGATGCCAAAGAATTTTGTATCGTGCTGCAAGAGAGATAACTCTTACAAACTAGATAGCAACATTATCAATATACATAAAACATTTTAAGAAATCTTGAAATTCTTTTAAAATAACATAAAAAATGTTAACCATTTATATTAAGAAAACTGGACCACTTGGAACGGACGCGTTTATTCTGGCCTATCAAGTTGACTTAAAAAAAAAAGTCAGGACATTTGAAATTCCGCATATTACATGTACATGTATTAAATATTGATTTCTTTTGTTTAGGGTTGCAGAAAAAACTAATTCATCGACGTAGTTCGACATTTTAAAACCTAACATAATTTAACATTTTTTCCTAGTTATTGACACAGGGCGAAAAACCATCTTTAAGCAGGTCCTTAAAGGTGGCGTAAAGGTGGCTTAAAGGATATACGATCTTTAAGCCACCTTTAAGTCACCTTTAAGCAAGAGCTTATAGGGCCTTAATGTCCAAACTTCTTTAAGCCATCTTTAAGCTACCTTTAAGCACCTTTAAGTGGCATTTACGCTCCATTTAAGTTATCTTTACACCGTCTTTAAGTTCCCTTTAAGTTAACTTTGATCAAGCTGAACAGTTTCATGTTAAATTCATAAATTAATTCAATAAATGCAAAAATTCTTTTGTAGGGGTGGGAGGGGGTAATCCAAGTGATGATATAGTTTAAAAAGAGGGGGGGGGGGGTCCAGGCGGTTTTCATTGTCAACAAAGACCATGCAGAAACTGGTATCTACACCAAATTATTAACACTGCTCCAATGAACACTGATTGCCGTTATAAAATTTAATTTAATTTTTTTGGTTTCAAAATTATTGTAGCGGCGAGCGCAGTCCCTGTCTCTAAATCTTGGCATGAAATTATATTAAAGTATGCATGTTTGTTTCCTACTATAAACTAATCAGTGAAAGAAAGCTCTCTCTCTCTCTCTCTCTCTCTCTCTCTCTCTCTCTCTCTCTCTCTCTCTCTCTCTCTCTCTCTCTCTCTCTCTCTCTCTCTCTCTCTCCTTAGTAATTAATATTTAATATTTTGACTAAATTATACTTTGTCGAAAACCATCAAATGTTTGACTGTTAGCACAAGATTTTAAATTCATATATTTCATTGAACCGGATTCAAAATTCATTTATACAAATCTACATCAATTTCGATTTTATTTAGAATTTGTTTTCGTAAAAGAACACACACTCACACAAACTAACTACGATAAAGGGTTTCTTTCTTCTTTTAAGTTTATCCGGTTATTAAACAAAATAAAAAATAAATGAACAATACATGATTTAATTTAATAATCAGTTTATAATAAAATATGTATTTTTTTTTTAATTTTAATTATTTCTAGGTCTAATTCTAGATCTACTATAGATACATGTTAAAGATGAAAAGATTCTTAACTGCCTTTGTTATATGGGGCGGGCTATTGCTGCTTTGTTTGTCTAGACATGATTTTATTCGTTTGTGTATATCTAATTAAAGTCTATTGTTTGCTCAACTTGAGAAAACCCCTGGAACTAACACAGAATATACAAGATATACACAACAGGTGTGTCCTGTGCTCAGGTGCGCGTCAGGGTTCCTAAAGGTGTTGAAATCGTAGTATGTACGTGAATTAAAGTTTTATTTACATTTGTAATTTATTCTCAAAATATCATTTCCTTACCCTGTGTTTTACAAATATTACGTTTATAAATCAGATATACATGTGTATAAGAGTAAAATTTAGAGGCTAATTATTTACAATAATCATAAATGGGGTTAATTGTTTAAATATATTTATAAGGGGTAATATAATATGTCACATGCCGGGCCCGGTACATCATATGTACATGTATATGTATACATCATTAATTTTGCAATTGCCATATGCTGAAAATAGTATATCACTGTTAATTGGTGATATTGTTTGTTATAGAATTGATAGTTTAAAAGTCATGTATACAATTAAATATTTAAACATAACTTAATCAGTTATTTTGCATCTGTTGTAAATGTATAATGATTAATGTTATTAAAATTATTACATGCTGGAACTACGCTGTGATAATGAAAACCGGTAAATTGCGTAGAACTATTACCCTAATAGTTTCAATGCGTTTAAAAAAAATAGTTTCATCTTCTCCCTTGCATTTCATAGTTATGAATTAGGTCAACGCATATCTAACAGATTTAAATCTACATGTGTATTAAACTTAGTACTAAGTCTAGCAAGCCGAACAGTTTCCAATCAGGAATAATATATATTTCGTCCACTGAAGACCATGCAAGTACCAAAATTCATTGTAAATACATGCATTAATGTAATGAGGTATAATTGATTATTACAAACTTAATGGAAGTAAAATCTTTTAAAGTAAAAAATACAAACACATTACCGGTACATTCAAAAGCCAATGATTTGTAGTATATAAAGACCGTATCATATATGAATTTCCTGTGGCGCAATGGATGTGAGCTGGTGCTAGGAAACGAAGGATCCGGGGATCGATACTCGCCTAGGGCATCTTTTAATTTTTTTTTTTCCATTTTGTTTTTTTATAGGAAAAACCGTTCTTAATACCTTTTCTATCTTGGAATCATTGAAACTTGCGACAAAATATACATTATTTACTTAACTACCGTACATGTTTATGTAGAATCAATTTCTTTTGTTAAAATCGCTGCGTTGTGTGTCTAGACATGATTTCATTTCTTTGTGTATATCTAATTAAAATCTATTGTTTGCTAAACCTCAGAAAAACCCTGGAACTATCACAGAATATACAGGATATACACAACAGGTGTGTTTTTTTGTTCAGACGCACGGCTATGTTCTTTTAAAATAAATACTTCGCATATAGGTTAAATATATTTGCCCATTGATCACAATTGATTAAATTGTCATAAAGGTAATACATTTTGTTGGTAAATTAAGCACAATATTGAATAAAGACTGTTATGATTTTTTTAATGGCTTAAAGGAGGCTTAAAGGTGGCTTAAAGAAGTTTGGACATTAAGGACCAATAAGTTGTCCTTAAAGATGGCTTAAAGGTCGCTTAAAGATGGTCTTTAAGCTGGCTTTAAGCACCTTTAAGCCATCTTTACGCTTTCTTTAAGCCCCCTTTAAGCCACCTTTAAGCAGCACATATAGCTTAAAGGTGGCTTAAGGGTGGCTTAAAGGTCGTCTTTAAGCTACTTTTAAGCACCTTTAAGCTATCTTTAAGGAGAACTTAAAGATGGCCATTCATCCTGTGTGAGATTTTGCCATTATTGTATGAAATGCTTGTTATCGATTCTCCTCTGAAATCGTAAGAGATGAAATTCACAGAATTGGACCCGTTGATTTAAATACTCTTATGGAATAATTTATAGCCTTATTTAACTTATGAAAAATGACTCTTATGATCATTTGCATGCTAATTGGTTCAATTTTAATAACGTATGTTATTATATTTACTGGTAAAACGAAATACATTAGATCGTCGACAAGGCGAACATTAAAACCGTTGTACATGTTAATGCCGTACTGACAATCAATAAGATATACGTTTGCCCTTTTGGACATTCCAGTATAGAAAGTCATCCTACTCTTGGTTAAGGTGCAGTAAAATATATCGTTACAGTTTATAAAAAAAACAAATTTATGAGGACCCCCCCCCCCCCCCCCACACACACAATTGTTTTTGAAATTAACAAGATTAACTTTAATACATCCTTTAAAAAACGATGCTACGTGCCAAGACTACACTGTAATCTACGCAATCCATGGCACAAATTCGGCGTGTGATTATTTTCATTTCTTTAAACACAAATTTTCGTCACAGATTTCTCAGCAACTATTTATCGCAGATGCTTGAAATTTTTACACACTCTTTACTAGCATTGGCTCACAGATGTCTTATTCATAATAGCGGTTACTGTTTTCAAATTGGGGGGGGGGGGGGCTGAAGGGGGGCTTTAACATTCATCCAGCAAATAATTGGTAATTTACATGAATTCAATAGAATTTGATTTTAGGTTTTAATTTTAAAATATTACACCCGCTTCCATTTTTTCTTCTGTATCTTACCATTGTCATTCTATAGAGTCTAACAGGGTTCCATTATACTAAGTGAATGTTACATGTGAGGTCCTTGGACCTCTTGTTCTTGTTAGGTCACTCAGATAATATGTGACACACTTTCCCAGTTAAAACAGTGTTGCATAAGCTATTGTAATTGTTTCACCACTGTCCCATGCACTATTTCACATGACCATTTTACTTCCAGGTCTAAGCTGAGTACACCATGGGATAAAGCATCAAGCAGAACACAATACTATTACAGAAAACAGATCTTTGAAGTAATAAAGGAACTTGTGGAACTCATAGCACCACAACAGTCTGAAGTATTATTGATGGAAATTATGCAGAAACATTTTCAATCTGACAGTGATGGTGATGACTACTTGAACTCGATGGTTGCATCATACCAAGAAGCAGGATCTCCATTCCTCAAGCAACAGATATTATCACTGTTTGCAATTCAGTATCCTAAAGAGACACTTCTTACTGCAATACCTGGTTTAACAAAGCACAAAATAGACTCTGCCAGGAAGTATGCCATAGTTATCAGACCTGATCAGTTTGACAACAATTTACCAGTCTCTTCAAAGCTCCAAATAGACAAAGTTCAGCACTTCATCAGCTTCATTTCTCAGCCTCAGTTTATCCAAGATGTAGCATTTGGCGATAGAATCTTAAAACTGACTACTGGCCAGAAAATGCACATTCATGTTGTGAGAACAGTGATTGGTAGTCGAATAATATCTGCATACCTTGCATATTGTGAAGAGGTCAGTTTTGAAGCTCTGAAGCGATCAAACCTGTACCATATCCTGAAGCAGTTGCTCAGCCAGCCAGAAGAAAAGCTTGTGTGGGTTAGACAATACAACAGCAGATGGCATGGCATCATTTGACACACAAACTCCTGTTGTTGTCCGAAAATATGCTGGCATATAGTGCAGATACACGAGAAACTGTGTTTAAGGTAAATATATCCACACATGTACCAACACTTACACAATTAAACACCTCATCATATATATATATATCATGTATATTGAGGCAACGTTTTATTTTTGCACTTGTGCTCTGTTATTGTGAAAGTACATGTACATCCTACTTGTGAAATGAATTCTTAATGATAATATTTATTATCTAGATAGCCGCATTTCAGTTCACGTAACCCACTGATTGAGGTTACGTAGAAGTATAAACTTCGCCATTGTCAATATTTACCTCTGTGTATTGACTTTATCGCATCAAAAGACACTTTTACCAACAAATAAACTTTGAAATATGCACATAAATGGAAAATATAATTCGTTATCTTTCAAACAATTTAAGTTTTATTTATAATTACAAATGGAAAACGATCTTTTGAAGACATCAAGATAAGGTGATGCTACATTTTGCCTGATTCTTAATGAATTCAGCAATCGACACGGGTTCCTACTAAATCTATTATTCAGAGTACAACATTTATTGAATACATATATGCTTAGTAAATGTTGCATTTGTTGTACAATATATACTGGAAAATCTTACAGAAGATGAGGTACTTATAGTCATGGACTGGGCTATGAAATTTCTCTCCTGGATAGATAGAGAAAAACAAACTGACTTTTATGGAAAAAGGGCATAAACTGGCATGTGAGCATTGTATTGTAGCAAAAATGATCGAGCTCAGATAAGTACAGATTGCTATGCAAATCTCTTTGACAGCATACCACAGGGATGGTTTGCAGTTGTTTCGATATTTGAAAATCTTCTTGGGTACATTAAGACTCAGAATGAGAAAATAACAAAAGTTTATCTCAGAAGTGATAACGCTGCCTGTTATCATTGTAGTCCTTGTATAGCAGCCATCCATGGCATATCAGAAAGACAAGATGTCAACATTTGTCGATACGATTTTAGTGACGCACAAAGTGGGAAAGACATATGTGATAGGCGCACAGCTCCAATGAAAATTCATGCAAAACGGTATGGCAACGAAGGACATGATATAACCACGGCAGGGGAATTGAAACTAGCTCTGGAGAGTTATGTTGGAATATAGGATACACATGTTTATACTGCTGAAGTAGATTTCCAACAACAGATACTGAAAAAATGTTCTATTCCAAACATAAATATGTTTAACAACTTTAGATTTGAAGATGATGGAATACGGATGTGGCTATGATATCTTATTGGAGAGGGGAAATTTGTTTCATACAATAGTTTGCAACAGAAAGCAACCTCAAAACAAGGGGATACTAACCTTATGGTATGTTTCAAGAAGTAGATATACAAGTTATTAGGGCATATGTAATAGTCTAAAACATAATAATGGGAAGGTCAATCATTCTTCCTATACTTGTTGGAGATCAATACTCAATTTGCTTGATATGATGAAGATGTTACATGTATATGCAAATGTTTATGTACATATATATATGTATAATAGTTCATTTCTTTTCAAAATATTCTTTATAAGTCTTTAATCACCTATTTTCAAATTCTGGAGCATCCGAGTGTGACAAAAAGGGGAAATACTAGCAAACGGAAAGAAAACACAAAGAAACACTTGAGATACATGAAGTATGATGAATTATTTGTAATAGGTTGTCTTGAGTCACTCTGAGAGTGATTCAAAATAATTCAAAGTCTAAGTTGCATCCTACTTCTTATGGGAAGATTATTAACCCCCCCCCCCCCCAAAAAAAAAAAATCATAAAATTGTGGTTAGTATGTGATCAAATCTTCAAACCCTTTGGGTTTCACAAGATTTGACCAAGTTCATATACCTATTAACTTTTAAACATGCTTTATATTTCTTAAAAGATTCAAGTATATATTCCCAGTATTACATGAAGTCTTTGAATGCATGTCAAGCATATTATGTACAGTACATACATACTAGTAGGACATTCTGTTTAGCTTTTCAGTTGTTGTGACAAGACCAAGAACAAAATTTTGGCACAGCTGTACATGTATGTTGTAATGAGATATTTTTAAACCAATAGAAAATATTTTTCCATACATCCAGGATGTACATGTGGTGGATGGAGTGACAGATGTGGTGGATGGAGTGACAGATGTGGTAGATGGAGTGACAAATGTGGTGGATGAAGAGATTAACCAGTACACATGTAGTGAATGTGGTATTGCCTTCACATCCCTGAAAGACTTCAACATCCACCAAGACATGGTCAATCACAAAATCAAGTCAATAGATCTTGTGAAAATGTTGTGGTCAGAAAAATATGTAGATATTATAAGAAATATCACAAAGAGTTCTTCCACTGGTGACTTTGACATTGTGGAAAATAATATCACAAAGGGCTGGGTTTTGAAAGGAAGAAGGGTGAGCAGAAGATTCTCAAAAAAAGTTAGATTTTGTGACCAAGATGTTTCAAGGAGGCGAGAGGAAAGGTATAGACATACCCCAGTAGAGGCGTCAAGAAAAATACGGTCTGCCAGAGATGAGAATGGTAATAGAGTTTTTTCACCAGAAGATTGGTTGAGTTCACAGCAAGTCAAGGGACTACTCTGCAGACTCTCTCAGACGTCCAGTTTTGTATTTGATACAAAAGAAGAGCATGAATGAGGACCTGAATGAAGTCATTGAGGAAATTGTTCGTCAAGAGAATGAAACAACTCTGATTAAATTAATTTGTATGTAGAGCAGTTTCCACTGGGTAGTGATGAAGTATCAGAGTTTACTCAAATGTGATCTACTATGATAAAAATCTTAATTTATTTGAGTACTTAGACCCACAATTCCGCTTAAACATTAATTTGCATAAAATGTTTTCATGATAAGTATATGAAGTACACTAAATAATGGTAGAAATAAATGCATATTTTGATATCAATACACCTGCATCAATTTCGTATGAAGTTTATAGTGACACATAGGCATTAGGTAATGTAGATTTAGAAATGTGTATGGTATACAAGTACATGTATGATGACTCAGTCAGACTCAGTATATACATGATTATCTTACATGCACCTGATGTATCATTGTATATCTAGTCAATTTATTTTGATTCAGTCACTTTTTGCAGTGGTGAAAACATTAAATGAACATTTATATTTATTATGAGATAATGTATTATGATAAACTTAGATGTTATATTTAATGTAACATTTTTTTAATACATGTAAAGTTACTTGTACATGTACTTTTGCTTAATATGTAAATCCATATGCTCTATAAATTCTTAGTTAATGTGGCTGAATATTTGTAGGAACCTTATATATTTGTCATATGTGTGTGTGTACAATATTGGTCTGTCATTGAGACCAAAATGCAACACGAACTTTAATATTTCATTTTGCGATTTCCTTTCTGGACTTAAAATATTAGTTAACACCATGGCTATTGATGAATTTCCATTTCCCCATTTAACATTTACTTATATTTGTGATAAGCAAACATGCCCTTATTAAAATGATGAATATATATGACAAGGTATTTGTTTCTTACTGCTTGAATTCTGTGTTTTGTATTGAAAAAATTGCAGTTTTAATGTTCAAAAAGAAGTTTTTCAGTTCAACTAATTGCATTTGGAAAGTAAAAATTTTTGTTTCTCAAAATTGCAGTACACTGCTACATGTACCCCATTTTGTCATCTGGTGAAAATGCATCAGATTTTATTAAAATGTGAAATTAACATTAAATGCCAGAATTTATTTATTATAGAATATATGCCAACTTTGATGAGGCATATATTTTTATAAAAAAAAATATATTCATACTTTAAAAGCAGTTTTATGATAAGAGTTTAATGTGGTTAAGACATACAAAATGTTTTTTAAATCAGATTTTATAAATTTAGTGTTTTTACAGCTTACTAAACTTAACATCATCTTGTGCAACATCGGTGACCTTTTTGCACTAAGCACTCCAAATTTAAATACAGGCATTTTTCTGCCTGCTCGGACATACTATGAGCTTTTTATTTTGCATATGTTATATTGAATGAAATGAAGCAATACACTTAATTTATTGAAATCCAAGACATTGCATGTGCAAAGCCCTGCCTGATTTTTGCTTGGACAGCCTCTTAAGTCTAACGGTAGAAAGAGAAAACTTAGATTAATAAAATATTTGATTAAGTGACCTTTTGGGTGAGCGCAGCATGAACTATAGATGACTCTTCTCATTGTTAGCTAGACTTGCCCACTTCTTAAACATTATGATATCATATCCTTTTACAAAGGTTAATCTCTAACCAATTCACAGAGTTAAATGTAGCAATTATAACCTTTATTCCAACATCCTCCAACCCTATGACTAATTTCCTCTAGGCAAACTCGTTCTAATGAGTAAGTAGTCCTAACGACCTGCTGCTACTTTGGTAATTTGTGAGCTGAAATAATCTTTGTATTTGTTTTGTCTGTTCTTTTTTTTTTCAACACTCGAAGAAAATTCGACGATTTCATTATAATAAAAAAGTTCTAGGCCATTCTTTTTTTCGTGTCCTTTTCTTTTTTTTTAAACTTTTTTAACCGAGTTTTAATTTTTCCACTTGTCACTTATTGTTTCTCATTTTCTTTATTTGTTTTGTATGCTAAATATTCATTAATTACAAAATCGGAAAAATGTTGCAGCAAATTTTATTCTAAACAAACTTGGTTTACCACCTCTCTATGCCATAAATAAGCAGTATGCTTGAATATATGTGACACCGTAAGATGGAAACATGACCCTCTTCTGAACCATAAATAAACTAAACATTTATATATCAGGAAGGAATCGTGGTTTCAACTAAAGTAACGAAGTGCTCGTAACTTTAAGTTTTTACATTTATCACGTGAAAAATATCAATGCTTGACCCATCTGTACATTTTAACGCGAGATTAATGGCGAGTTTAATTGGATATCGTAATCAAAATGTTTTTGCTTTAATTTGTTTACGTTTCTGTACAATTTGAAAGAAAAGAATGCACGAAAGAGCAGATGTTATTCAATTACTGTTAAATCGTTGTGTCACTGTCCGGTCTGTTATTGCGAGTACTTGTAACGAAAAAAAACAAGGATTAATACCATACTAATCTTCACGGACATATATATGCCATTAGCTTAATATTACTCCATGGATCGTTGTGTTTAAAAAAAACTGTTTCAGGATTAATTCAGTATTTATAGTTTTAAGACAGATGAAACATGGACATTTAGTGATTAAATTAGCTTAAATAAACTTTTCAATTGCAATCGTATCTTAGTTGAAAGTTTTAATATTAAGGTGTTTTGATATTGCCAAATATATGAGTGTTCAGAGAACTACACTGCTAATTCCGTGACATAAATAATCTGATATTATGCCAACTTTCATAATTGTTAAATGTTTCCTATTGATTAAAATAATTTCCTTGTGCTCTTGTTGAACGTATTTTTAACATGGAATTAAATTCCGGATATAAAACTTGTATATGTAGTTTTGTTATTGAATATCAAACCTTTACCCGATTCTCTCTACATAATGTATAGAATGGTCTTATACACCAGAAGGGAAAAAAGTGGTTCTAACACGATGAGGTTACCTGTAAAATATTTGGCTCCCATAAATATGATAAAACTTTTTATTATATCATTAGTTATGGCTGAGACCTGTTGTGATAGCAAGACTGGGTAAGACAAACTTTAAATTTCAAATATTCGATTTTCTGTTGATGTTATGTAATTTATATTTTAAAAAAAAATGACTCGTATGTTATCATATTATTATAGGATTCGGAGGCTTTACAAGAACATATGTGATATATGGGAAAAATTATTTTTAGCTTTTAATTTAGCAGATTGTATCACTTGACAATCTACTGTTTCTTAATTGAAAATAAATATAGCTCTGTTATTGAAATTTGCAAAACATCAAAATTATATTGCGGATTTTGGATTTGCGAAGATGTTTCCGCAGCTTTACTTGGGGTGTCAACTATCAGTTAGCCCCCAACCTTTTCAATATTTTCTGTAGAGCTTTTCAAAGAATTATTTTTTTTCTTATATAGTATGTTTTTTTTTTACTAAACAAATCCCTTTGAAAGCTGACGTTTCCTGATTGTCCACACAATTTTACTAGACTCAGTTTTAAGACCAAAAAATACTCAAAATTTCCTAGACAAATACTGAAGCAGATCAAAAGCGACAAATTCTGTGAAGGTTAGTTTAAAAAGAGTGGAAACAGACATATTTCTTTACATTAAAGTGACAGTTAAGGTCAGACGACGCGTTCTTCAATTTTATATAACTTTTTTTTTCCATTTTTACTGCCACATTTTGCATAAACAAATTACAATTTTTTTCTCCAGTCGTACAAGAGCACAAAAAGGGATGAAAGCCCGGATAATTTTTATTGGAACTCTTTATTACGAGGAGATACAGAAAAGATGATTGAGGAACGTGTCGTCTGACCTTAATTACATTATATTTTACAATCATGTTTACAATTTTAAAAGCCCACACCCACTACAAAACAAAGCATATTTTTATTACATTTGATGTGTTTTAAAACATGGTTAAAAATTCATTTGTGTAAAAAGAAAATTAAAATAAAATAAACATAACTATAGAACCATATGGATTCTTTGATTTTATCATGCTATTTCATTTACATTCAACATATTCAATTTCAACACGCAGAAACACAACACCTGAATGCAATCAGGAATTCACTCAGGGTGATACTTCAACAAATTGTCCAAGTACGTTTCTTATTTAAAAAAAAAAATACAGTTTTACATCATCCATCGGGAAATCAAAATTAACTTAATAGGCTCGTAATAGAAACCAAGTGTGTGATCTTATAATTAACATGCAGCATGTCTGAACATCATGTATAATGCCTTTATTTTTATTCAGGATGTGCGCCTGGTTATTTTGGTAAAACTTGCGAGAGGACCTGTCCGTTTCCTTTTTTTGGAGATGGTTGTCAACAAACATGCAATTGTGTTCAGAAGGAATGTAATTTTTTAATTGGGTGCTCAAGTAAGTGTATTTGTCTGATGTCCACGTGACGGGAAGGAAAATGATTTATAAATTTAAAGTGTATATGATTAGAGAATACGAGACGAGAATAATAACGAGAATAATTTTGGACGAGTTTTTGATTGCGAAAAAACATAATTGTTCACCTGCATTAGAAAAACAAAAACCAGATTTAGGTGCTTACTGTAGGTAATTTGTTTTTATATAATAAAGACATAGTGTCTTTGTTTGTATGTAATTACCGGACGGGTATACTCTGTAGTTTAGATATCACTTAGATGTAACGGAAATAAACAAACAACATCTAAACCGCTTTAAAGATATATGAACTGTACTTTCAATCCAATGACTAAAATTTTGGTGTACCATATTTGATAAATGTTTAAAAAACATAAAAAAGTGATGAGCTATCTGCAGATTTATGACTTAATTGTACTGCATTCATTAGTAAAAAAAAAAAAAAACGCTTTTAAATATCTTTTTTTTTTTGTCTCGGAAAGTAAACACTCCCGTTTGGATTATCGCCCCGTGATGTTGCAAGCTTTTTTAGTACGTAAAGAATATTTTGACGCAAAAGAATTGTTGGTTGTTGGCTAACGTAGTTAAAGACAAGAGACAGAAAGATAAAGACAGATATAAAAGTAAGAATAACACCTACAGTCAGACAGGGAAAGGAAAAAAATGGAAATGAATTAGAAATTACTTTGAACAGTAAAATGATGCGATATCTAACTATAACTAAAAAACAATGCAAATGCGATCTTGCAAATTACTTGACATTCAAAAGTCATTAAGTCACATACCAATTGGTTTCATTTGTTTGATCTGAAACTTGCTAATATTAGAGAGAAGTAAATGACGTAGAAGTGATCTATGAATGATCCTGAATTATTTCATTTTGGCTATTAAAGGATCACATTGATTTACACAAAACAAAATAAGTTGAAAGTTATAGACTATCACCTATTTACGTGTACACCAGTCAAATTTATCTTTTTAAACTTCACAGAGAATAGAAATATTCAAAGTAAATAAAATGATTTCTGTGTGGGTACACAGATAACAAAACAACAAATGTCACAGTACGTCCGAGTGAGTGAACAAACGGGAAAACGTTTAGTTTCGCCTGTCTGAGGGTTTTTTTTAAATAGCCTATTATATTAACAACCTTTGGGTTTGGTGTTCAGTACCAGAAAGCAAATATATTGTTTAATACGGTATACATTCCTTTAATGACTGCATTTTTTTTTCAGAGGAAACAACGACCGTATACATCATAACTTCCGTTCGCATGCCAGCAATGAATACTATGACTGTTGAGATGAGCAAACCTGAAGATGCATTCGTTCAGGACACATTTGGTACAATGTTTAATACAAATAAAATATCAATAATGGTCGTTTCTGGGGTAAGCTTGATTTTGATAACGCTTATGATTGTTTTCGCGTGGAAACTGATACGTCAAAGATATTCAATAAGGCGAATATCAAATTGTCATAATAAAGATGAACGTCCGGATGACAGTATTCAAGAACCAGTTCATTATGAAGAAATTTTAAATATAGCAGTTCTATCTACAGTAGAAGGTTTTGAATCGTTACACCAATTTGACATTGACTAACAAAAATGCAAACGTTTGATAATGTTTGCAAGTCATCAGCGTAAACAGAAATCTTCAAAAGAGACCTATCTACATAACATGCGAGTAAGTATTTAAACGAGTTTTAAAAAAACATTACTGTAGGCATCCTCTATCGATACCGGGCAAACTTTTTCTAAGTGATATCAGCGTTCAAATTCCTCAGCTAGAGATTTGGTAAGAGCGTCAATGACAACAGGTACAAATCTTTATGTGGCACGGTTAAAAGTAATATTTACTATTTAGCTGTTATTCCTGGTTACTGTGAATGGAAAACTGTAAAGTAGAAATAAAATCATTTTTGCAAGAAAATGATATAATCTTAATTAAATATAATTATTATTAGTCTAAATTTAGTCTTAATTTCTTTAAAATGATGTATTACGCCCTGTTTTTAATTAAAACTGTGCATATGATTTGCAATATACAGTGTACAATGAGAAAATGTGAAAAACATATTTATGAATGGAAGATTATAAATATGAAATAGAAACATGTATTCAATTCAATTCAATTACAAGCTTTTAGATAATATATCATATAATAATGTTTATGTGAGTAAATGAAAAAAAGCTATATCAAGGAAATATGTGCCCTGTAAACAAATAAAAAATGTAAAACACTTGCTTTTAGAATGTGACAATGTTGAAAACATATGGAATGCTGTAAATATTTTTTTCGTTCAAAATACATTGGAAGCATACTGTTGTTGGTTTTTGTTATGAAAAAAGCATCTTCGATAGCCAAGGGTTTTCGGTCCACTCCGCTCCCCATAAACCCTTGGCAGATCTCATTACGAAAACTCGGTGACAAGCTCCGTTTCATGATTGGCTGCAGCTGCGAGTAGCTGATCTAATCGCAGCGTTTAAAACGGGGGCTTGTAAATAAACTTTAAAAGAAACACACGTGTGATCTTTGGTAAAACATTCGGTGCTTTTAACAAGTTGAGAGACAAGTGCTCGAGCACAGTGTCTCCCCAACAATGGTTTAAGCAGATCGCTTAAAAAAACGATATATTATTGCATGGGATTGAACAGAGATTTACAAACTTGTCAAGGCTCGCGTGATCAGACAGTGAGGGATGTAAACATGGCGAATACAGAAGTTGCCTATCCCGTTAGTATATACATGTACGTCCCTGCTTATGATTATTGCTTTTAAAGGTTCAATGAGCTGTATTTTGATAAATTTCTTTTGTCCGCAATATTCACAACGACGATACTTGTTTTTATGGCATGAATACTTTCACATATCAGCGACTTTCTCACCCTCGGTACAGGTCCCAACAAACGCTATACATCAAATATGCCTTGCTCTCTGTTGGTTATATCTTCATTCCTATTTAATATCATCGTTAATTATGTTCCGATTCTCGCTAGTCAACATGATGTCAAGTTGTATTTATGCCACCGCCCCGCTCCTCAAAAACCATTGGCATATCGTGCTATCAAAAGTCGGGATTTATTTCCTGGATTTTGATTGGGGTTTACTAAATTCGTTCGACCAATCAAAAAAATGCAAAACATCTCTGATTTGACCCACAATGTTTTCGTACTGTTTATGCACGAGTGTCTCTAATGCGCATACATGTAGCTCAAAAGCCTTATTTTTCTAGTCTAAGACTTTCTGTTTGAGACTTAATGATACATGTATAGCATGCAATGGTGCAATAACAAGTACCACCTGATTGTGTATCAAAAGAGGCATGCACTCATAGATGGATTTACCGCTCCCAGTATTACACCCTTCGAATGAATTCGATCTATATGTAACATTTACACTATTCCTATTTATTGAATACACTGGGCATTAAAACGTTCTTTCAATTTGTCAATATTAATGTCTATGGAGGCTGCCATTACTGCATCCGTGACGTTAAAAGTACGGACTTTTTCATCATTTGTCTGATTTATAAATAGGCTGGGAGATCACATGACGAAAAAAAATCCAGCCTTTTGATAGGACGATATGCCAAGGGTTCTTGAGGAGTGGTGGGGATCAGAAACCCTTGGCTGGCGAAGATGAAAAATGATGTGATATGTTTAATATTATTATATTGGAAAAAAGGTATTATCTTTCAACTATTGAGAAGAGATCCTAGTAGGGCTGTCATTTAAGGGAGGAAAATGACTGTAATGCTGAGATGGTGTCTCAAAACAGCAAATAAATTTTATACTTTCTATCTAATAACTGAACAACTTTTGTGGACTAACAATTACGATATACTATATAGAATCTTTCAATACTTGATGTGAATTTAGATTTAAGATCATGTGAGATGTGTTATTTACTTCCTGTATTTATTGCGTCTTTATGTAATAATCCAGTGCTCATTTTGTATCTACTTATATTCTGTGATATGTTTTAGGGACAATATAGTATATATACATATATCGATCTAAATGTAAAAAAAAATAATTCATTTTGTAGACCTAGAATTATTAATATTTTGTGAGATGGTTGAATGACAATATGTATTTTTAGAATGAGTTTAGTCAGGTCTTATCCCTAACGAGTCTTTCTTCTGTTTTCTATCTTTAGATGATATTAATCATATTCTGTTATAAACCAGGAATCTGGGAAATAAAATATGGAGAAAGAAATTTTCCTTGACAATATTTACAAAGTATCTAATAAAAGATTAATCTGGTAAAGATGTGAATGTGAAATAACTTTAAATGTTATTTATGATTCATCGCCTTTAACTCTCATGATTCATTCTATACTTGGTGCCATGCGTTTCTTATTACTATCAGCACTGCATACCATGTTTCACCCCTTTCTATGGAACGCCTGGACTGTCTTTTTATAGCAAAACTAAATTCGTTATGTGCTTATATCAATATGTGATGTGTATTTACCAATATATGATGTGCATACATTATTATGGCATGTGCATTTGGTATTATGTGATGTGCATTTAACATTATGTGATATGTATTTGGCATTATGTGATGTTCAGTTATCATTATGGCATGTGCTTTTCTAATGATGGGATGTGATTCTGTTCTTTACATAATTAAAAATAAACTGTAAAATAAATAAATAAATAAATAAATAAATAAATAAATAAATAAACACCGCAGAAACAATAAAATAGTGTCGAAGCAAATTATTTGAGATGCGTCGCTGATGAGAGCTACTTTCTTTAAAAAAATTAAGTTTGTGTCGTCGGTAATACTTATGCAACCTTAGATTATTTACATTTGCACCGGTGAAGTTTATAAAAAAAATAGGAAGATAAATATTGTTTTGAACTCGTTTTGAACTTTGATATCGTCTTTAAACTTTAAAAGTTTGTCATGTGACTTTGATCATCATCATAACGAAGTTTGCAGACCATATAATGATGTTTCACATAACATAAAGATGTTTGTACATTACCTAATAAATAAAAAAAGTAAATCGCGTAAAGACGACAAAAGCATATCACATAATGATGTTTGAAAATACATTATGTAAAGACGGGATCACATCACATATTTAGAAAAGCACATGCCATAAATATGAATGCACATGTCATAATGATAACTGCACATCACATAATAATGAATGCACATTATAAAAAAGATGAATGCACATCACATTATGCCTAATGTACATCACAAAATACCAAATGCAAATGCCATAATAATGTATGCACATCATATATTAGTAAATGCACATCACATAATTGAAGGAGTTCACCAAATAATAATAAAAGAACACGACATAACGAAGCACACTACATAAGGATAAAAGCACGCCATATAATGATATAAGCATATATCAAATTTAGTTTTGCCATGATAAGACAGTCCTGGCATTCCATACCTTTTCCTAATTACATTTAAGACCCTCGGGATAGTTCACTCTTCTCATATAGTCATATTTTAAAAAAAAACTTACTCATTTTTTTAAATATGAAAATTCGTTATTCAAACCACCGTCTTAGGTATTATACTTTGGATGTGCTATCTGTTTTTACTCCTGAATAATTCGCAGATCCTTGTATCTGCTAGTAAACCGCCGCATTATGCGTTCCTTACTTACTAGTTTTACTGTTTGCGTATTACGACGTCACCTTGTTTTCAAGTCGCGAAGGTTTATTTATGTCACTGTCAACGAATTTATATTGTACAAATAAGAAAGGTTTTTTTATAGCCTAGAAATAGTGGGAACATCCTTTGGATATAATTCTTAGCCAGTCAATATAAGAAAAATATACTGATATTCTTCGGATTTAAAAAAAAAATGTGTGGTTCTCTATATAGATTGATATAGTGAAAATATACCACTGAATATAACACAAAAATAATTCTCCTGGCTGATTTGAAATGAAAACTTGATCCTGTCATAAGACAGTAATATCCACACTTAAGTGTTTGCCCCTAAATCAAACTATTTTGTACGTGTCTTTATCAAATTGAAGGCCACATATGCAATTAATATAATTCTTTAATTAACATACAGGATGAGATCCCATCCCATTACACATGTCAGCATCCGTTTTTGTACGATTTGGGATTGCACTGTTTAAGCATTGAATGCTTATTTTTGGATAACGTCGGTTCTATAACACAACAGGACGTGCAGACAAATTAAATACCGCGCGCTAGAGCGGTATGATATTTGGCTGCACGGCCTGGTGTGTTATTGGACCGACGATACCCAAAAAGGAACATTCAATGCTTATATTTATATTGATAGTGATGTTTATTTGTATGAAATATCTGTGTATCATCGCTTTAAAGCCATTATATACGCTCTTTCTCAGGGATATGATATTTTATAAGTACATATCAAATTGGTTATGTACGTTTGAACGTTTCATTTAATCTCATAATTATAACTCTATTCAAAACACGTGATGACGTTTACTTGTGCTCATTCACCATGATTAGGTTTGGCGTTTTATTGAAAATTGAAAGTTGCATATTTCCAATGCAAACATAAGGAGAAATATACACTGAGTGTAAATATTTGTATGTGAATAAATTTAGATTTATTTATAAACAATTGACAATCCATGTATACTAAAGTGTATATAATTATTACATGTGCAGGTAAATTACTTAACATAAAAATACATATGATAATGAAATATGAGTTTGTTATTATATACGAACTTTGGACATTTTGAGTAGAGTGGAATTTTGCCGAGGACCCAATGCAACGCTATATCTTGCTATTGATGGGTATTAGATAATCCACACTTGATATCCCTTCATCGATCATTTTGTTTTAATTTTAATATTTTTTGTGTATTGAGCCAGTATTGAAAGTTTTAGACCCCTAAAAATAAAGAATATTAACATGTATCACTTTGTAAAAGCTTTTCAAACGTTTTCTAAATTGGGTTTTTAATACTTGGGACTATTTATGTTGAACATAAACTAGAATGAGTGTTAAACACATGAATCTAGTCATTATTTTTATTCTCACACAATTAATTAAAATTGATAATACGCCTTGTATATATTGTAAAGTGTTTTCTATAGATTTAACTAACTTCCTTAGTATGTTCTTGTTTAATATCTAATTGCAACATCAACATGGGAAGTAATGTAAGGTACAAAAATGCTTTTAAAGGACATATCGTATGTTCTTAAGTATGGGACATTTTACATTTTACATTTTTTGCCTTCCTTGTGTATATATTAATTACTTCTAACAGTTTGTTTGTTGTAAATTAACAGTAATTAGCCATCATATCAATTTAATTCATAGCCCCGATCGTATAAAAACTCGTTACTTAGATTGTGTGTCAGGTGATACGGTGACGTCATATGCGACCTTCTTCGAACAGCTGATTGTAAACAAATGTAGGATTAGCATCATGTTCTTTAAATCTTTGACATTTATTCACCATGTTCGAAGTTTTTTTCGATGTTGACTAAATTAGAAGATTCTTATTTTCAGTCGTACATGTTTGAGCCATCGGTGTGGATAAAAAAAACCCCGATGTTATAGACGAATAAGTGACGATGAAGTCGGCAATAACGATCAAATTGATCGACGTGTAAACAATGTAAAAACAAATTTGTAAGGATTGTACAAAAGATTGTGCAAAAGAAATTTTTTTTTTTCGACCGTACTGTTCACATCTTTCTACGGTTCCTTATTTCATGTAACACTATATGAATATATATAGCAGGGACTTGTTAAGGAAGAAAATACGTGTGCTTCTTCTGTAAGATCCCATCTCCGGTTTGAATCTGTTTACGTATACATGTATATCAAATATCTTTATCTATTTCTCGCGTAAACATTCAATATCGACTACTCCTTGACTTCTCCCGCAACAATAAATCTTACAGAAATCTCACATACCGTAGTTTTCTGCAGAGGCGAGCTTTGGATGAATAACTCACTTATACAAAACCAATGCATACATGTATGTATAGTTTAACAATATCAATGAGAAAACAGCTAAAGAAGCGAGGCGGTATCCAAAATGGCGTCCTCTCTTGTTATTTTCCTCCGATGAACTTGCTTTTTGTACACAGGTCCCTGTGCATAAACTTCTATTTTTCTCTTTGAAAAATAAAATACGACTTGTTTATGGAACTGAAATTACAAAAATATACCATGTATTTAATATTATATCTATTGATAGTTTATTTATATATCCTCTCGTCGACAGATATTTGTCCCAAGATTTCCGCACACTTTCGTATGGGAAACTAAATAAACAACAGTCAAAATCCCCATTTTTGACGGCTAGAATAGCCGTAGGAGACACAAAACCCAATCATGTCCCGTTATCGGCAATTTGTTAGGTGATAATTACTTTAATTGTCGTTTAAATCTCATCCAATTACAAAGATGGCTAACGGGACCTTCTAGCTCGAGGTCGCATATGACGTCACACGTAATGGCGGGTAGATAGAGAGAGAAAATATACATATCGCGACATTTGAATTTCATCGCTTTCAAAGTAATGAATTAGGCAGATTATCTTTTATAAAAGAAAATAAACTTCATTTTTAATGAGTATAGAATGATTTTATTCAAAAAATTCCGATAATTGAAAAACATGCGATATGTCCTTTAAGTTATTACAGATCAAAATTCCATTCCTTGCTTATTGAATTTTATGATAGAGTTTAATTAAGCAGAAATGAAAAATTACCAACATCGATAATTATATCATTATTTCTGGCTGCAAACTCCTGTAAAAGCAAGAGAAATTTGTGTATTTTTTGTGTTCTTTCATAATATAGCTTAGATACATAATTTGATGACCTTATATTGTTCAAAGTCAATAAAACTTTATTTTATCAAAATTTTATTTTTATGTATCTGCAGATTAAAAGCTTTGCGACAAAATTCGGAATTACAAGCTCTAGAGCTACAATGCTTAACATACATAAACCTTGCAGTTCGGAGCGTACAAAAATCTGGGCTAGTTTTGATCTGATTTACCGACATGGTTCAACTTATTTTGTACAACTATAAATTGCATTTGAAACATTTCCCTGAAAATTTACTACAGATGGCGTCACATAATCTGTCTTCTCCATTCTTTTGAACACCATTATCAGCAGCGTAAAGTGAGTGGTGGTTTGTTTAAATGTAAAGATGACAACTCTAAACTCTTGATCTGCACGAAAATATTATTTGTCACTTTCCGAGGACGGTTAGCATAATCAAGAGAAATGTTTACTAGTTTTAAAAGCTACAACTCTAGAAGTAAATTGTAAGAATAATTTTATGTTAATAGGTAAGAGTATTTCAACGAAATGGGTTAAAATACAAGAAATCAGTCAAAATCGTTCGCGGGTTTTTGCATCGTAAATGGACAGTGTTTTTTATGAGAGGAACTAATGTTCTATGACATTTCAACCCGTTTTCCCACAGAACTACAAATTTGCGGCTATGAAAACTAATGAAATCACATTTTCTACGAGACTTAATAAAACATTACAAGTAATTGATGGTAAAATGATATTAAAACGCACTTCAAACAACTGAGAACAATGTATCAAAATACTATCTATTGATGTTTGGTTTGAAACTTTTTACAATCAAGATGTTGCGGACAAGAGGAATAAGCACAAGTTATAAAAAACGTAGAACAATCTCTAATACTCAGTATATAGTTTTACAACACAGCGATATTCAATATTGAATATATGTACAGCGATACAGATCAATAAAATATAGAACTAATTTAAACAAACACAGTATGAACACATGCATGAATTTTGAGGAATATCTTAAACTTTCGAAGAGTGTAACATTTACTAACTGAACTTGACAGATGAAAAGGTATTCCAATAAATAAAAGACATTTCTTTGAAAGACAAATCGATTATCTGATCAATTTCGTTAGATGTATTTTTATTACGAAAAAATGCGAAGTTCTCTATTGATGTGCATGTTGTGTTTTAGTAGGTTTTTCCACATCCAAAGTATGATATCTAGTTATATTTGACTACGCTACATGTTAATTTACTACGGTTATGTTAATGTATATTACTCACTCCTTTAAATGATTGCAATAAAAACCATTATTATAAATGTAAAGTGTTTCCCTACGGAAAATGTTTACGGAAATAATTTCACTTTGACATGAGCTGAATTCTTACTGCGAAGTCGACAGGAAATATATATTTGTTTAGGTTGGGAAAGTATCAAAGAGTTTATCATATATTTTCCTTCTCCTGGCATGGTCATGTTGATTTTAGTGATTTTTGTTGTCGAAACCTGTGCCGCTCAGTGTCCAGAAATAAGGTATGATTGTTTTGTTTTGTGCTATTATCATCGTCGTCATTGCTGTAAAACGCACGTACTTACATTAAGGTTTGGCTTTGTTGTAATACACATGTGTAATATGCAATGATTGACGGTTGAGAGGTTGATTATCAATTTCAATCATTTACCTTAGACAAGCACAGTTTCTTATTATTCATGTACGTGCATTATAATCAGATACTTTTAGGATCAAGCCTTACAGTTTTGAACTTTGGGTTCTTTCAGATATATCAATATTAGATTGAATGTGGCATTTCAAAGTACTTTTTAAAATTAACTTAATAGTTTATCTGTGTAAACTATTAAAACATTTTTCAGATACAAAAATTGTTGTGTAGACCACGAATGGGACGATATTCTAGGAAATTGTACAAGTAAGCTTATTGTTTAAAACGATAAGTAAAATTTTTATCATAAAACTTAAATATTCTATGCACCATTTTAAATATCTTTGTCACTTTCGTAATATACAAGAGCCACACATCAGGACCGTATAAAGTCATGCAGATGGTTGTAGAAGTTAACTTAACAAAAACTATTTTCTTATTGTTTACTTTTCAGGATGTAAGCCGGGGTTTCTTGGATTAAATTGTAACAGAACCTGTTCATATCCTAATTTTGGTTATGGTTGCCAACAAATCTGTAACTGTTCTAAAGAAGTATGTGGTTTCGCAAAAGGTTGTTCAAGTAAGTACACTGTCGAATTGCATTACGAATGTGTACGTCTTCAGGTTTTCAGCTATATAACAAATAAACTGGACGATGGCTCATCTAAATTAAAAATTTATTTTGGAGTATGCAAGTGGTCCAATGTGTTTGCATTGGATATTTTAGATTGTATTTAAAGATAATGTTGGAGTTGCAAGTAATAAATGATTGAATGAGTAGAGAATGTCATGTGTAAGTAAGTTAATTAAAGAAGGTAAAGGGAAATTGGTGCGATGTTGATTTTACAAACCAACTAATTAGCTGGTAAGTACTTATCAATTTGCTGAGATATTAGGAAGGTACAGTTTGGTGCTGTTAATGTAAGTAAGCATGTTTCTGTTTAACTGGTTTAAATATTTGAAAATTGTGACATCCTTTCATAAAAGTAACACTATATATATCTGGTATCGCTGGCAGCGGAAATGCATCTAAAGGCTAGATGCTGTCATTAGGTAGTAATACCTGCACTAAAGTGTTTGACCATAAATTACAGTACATATCTGAAAAAAAGTCCACAATTTATCATCAATAGATACTTTTTTTAATTTAAATTTTCAGTACAACATGTGGCCAATAGACCCTTTGATTTTTTTTTTTACAATTATTAGTCTGAAAATATATAATTAATTAAGCAATAGTACTAAAAGAATTTGCAAAGAAATTATTACAAATCCCTCCCTTTTTAAATGTATTAAAGGAGGCTTGTGTCACCACTTACCATGTGATACCATTTTCATTTTTTTTGTCGGGCTATTTACAAATTATATCTTTAGATTTTTTAAAAAGATTTTTACACTTTTTCATAGAAAAGGAAACAACAACTGATGTTTACGCGAAAGATGATGTGAAAGACTACAGAGCTACTCCTATAAACATCATATATTCCAATACCATGGACAATATGGGTAATCTGAATCTTGATATGGAAAGACCTAAGGATATATCTTTACAGGAGCGGTTTAGAAGCTCGTTTAACACAAAACACATGTCTATAACGATGATTTGCATAGTTGCTTTAGTTTTGATAGCACTTATAATTATTTTTACACGCAAAAAGATACACAAAAGATATTTTCAAAAGCATAGTTATCAGTGTCCGAACGACAGATTATCAGAACCAGCTCATTATGAAGTGATCTCACATATAGTAGTTTAATACACTGGAGAGAGGTTTGCCTTTTTGAAAGTTCAGCATAAAAATAAGTAAAATTTGGTTTAGTGCTAAATTATCAGATAGACTAAATAAAACTTTGATTAGAATAATTGTAAGGTAATAAAGAAGTACATTAATAATACATTTATCGACAAAAGTTTTGTTATACCCGCACTTTCTAAAGAAAGTTCGGGTATATTGTTGTTACCCTGTTCCGTCTGTCCGTCCGTCTGTCCGTGCGTCTGTCACGTTTTACTTTCTCAAACTGCTCTTACATCTAATAAACCAGCAAACTGAACTCTTGGAGTATGATTTGGGGTGTCATGTTGTTTTGTAAAAAGGTTTCAAAAATTCTCTGGTTGTCCTGGGGGTCAAATAATTGGTAAAAAATGACTTTTTTTGACAAAAAACCTTCTTCCTCGAACTCCTTTTACATTTTCAACAGTAGACAAATCATCTCTTGGAATATGTTTTGGGGTGTCCTATAGATGCGCAATAAGGTTTCGGGAATTTCAATTTTGTCCTGGGGGTCATTAAATGGCTGAAAAATGACTTTTTTTTTTTTTTTACAAAAAGTCTGGTTTCAAAAAACGTCAATTTCATTTTGCAGTAGCCTAATGATCTAATAGGATATGCTTCGGGGTGTCATGTTGACGTGTAATCATGTTTCAGACGTTTTTTTTTGCAAAAAAATATGGTTCCTCTTACAATTTACGCAGTAGCTATGTCATCTCTTGAGATGTGAGAGGGTCTGTCCTATAGATGTGCAATACGGCTTTAAACATTTAAATTTCATCCAGGGAGTCAAATAGTAGCTGAAAATTGACGTTTATCACTCCTAAAAAAAACCTACTTCTCAGAACTCCTCTCATGATTTAATGAATAGCCACATCATTTATAGGGATATAACAGAGGCTGAGCTATAGATTTGCAATAAGGTTTTAGAAATATAAATTTGATTTTGAGGGTCAATGCTATCTGCAAAATGATGTTCCATCCCATAAAAAACCTAATTCCTGGACCTCCTCTTATCTCTTGTGATTAAAATAACGTACCATAAGATGCATAAGGAGGAAGAATAAATTTGCTTTAGGGGTGGGGATCACAAGCATTTGTTTCAAGTTATTTGATCATTTTTGATTTTGGGAGGGTGGGGTGGGGTTAGGGTGACCCCCAGATGCCATGACCTACTAATACCACAAAAAGATTTGCCTTGACATGGTCATGGTTCAAGAAACAAAAATATATATGGTTTAGGAGTGGGGATTTGAATGATTTTGAGGATATTTTTAAAATATTCAACTATTCCTGTTTTCTATTTAAGAGGAGGGGGGTGGTTGTTTAAAAACAACTCCGGGGGGTGGGGGAATGACCGAAGGGGCAGGGGCCAATTTGTCTTAAATGTATCTTGACATGATCAGCAGAATTGGACAGAATGATCACTATAGGGCATCTGCAGAGTGGGGCCCTAAATAGTTACAAAATCAATCTACAAAACATATTGATAATATGTTATACATGTATTTAGAAATGTCTTTATTTTCAAAATGATGAACAAATTAATCATTCAAAATGCGTTATAAATAACCGATTGGCAATTCTGCAATTGATTGCAAGATCCCTAGGATAATATCACATGTATTTTTTATATATAATTATACATGTATGTTAACAATCAGGATTAATAAAATCAGAATTTAAAATAAAAGAAAATTAGTCATTAACTCTTTTTCTATTACTGGTGTATGATGATGGGGTAGGGGGTATAATGGGAAAAAAGCTGCAGCATGTCTTCATTCTCACTAAAACTGTATATCTAATCCACACATCCTGGGGATGGGGAACGGTTAAGGCCCCTTCCCCTTCCTCCCTATTATAACTCATATAAACATGATATTTAATACCCAAATTTAATACAAAATAGGGTCAATATGGAGTCAACTCAATAGTGTAAGTCTGACAAATAAAAAAAATTAAAAAAAATTCTGCAATTAAAATGACAGAAACTGTAGATAAGCTTATTTAAATACAGATGATGATACAGTATGCTGGCAAATGGAGATCACATTTTAGAAAGTGAAAGTAAAACTTAACTGTTTTGTATACCGGTGTCTCATAATATTGCGCTACTACATGTATTATACTTACCTATATTGGTCAACATCATAATAATAATCCAATTAGCACAATAGGAATTCCTTTAGCTGATCACCACAAAAGAAACGTTTATTCAGGTTAATTAATCCTATTCTGCATATCAAGAAAACATATGCATGTACACACGTGAAACCCATCTAACCAAAGAGCTGGGTAAAACTAGTACCCGATGCAACCTGTACACCTGTGTTGTGTACGTAACTTCAGACAAAGATCATTTAATTGTAACATATTGCATGTGGCCTTCTTTTTGACTAAAACTAGTACAAGAGAGTGTTATTTAGAGGCAAACACTTGTTGCTGGTATTACTGTCTAATGACAGCATCTAGTTACATTTATTGAAGATCGATTTTTTTCGTCTAACTGTCCAGAAACTTAGTCCAGTCAGGGTAATATGGTTTTCTCATTCTCCGCTTATGCGTTTGTAAATTATTAGGTAAAATTTGATGATAATGGTATCGAGGTATACTATTCTGACAATCTATTCAATCCTTTTAAGAAAATCGGAACTAATTGCCAAAAAAAAAAAAAAAAAACCCAAAAAACAATACAAAACAAAACATTACAGTATAGCAGCAATTGAATTTAAATAAGATTCCCTAAAGATTACCTCCAAATTATATAATTAAACACATTTATTCTTTTATATTTCTAAAGAAGTTGAGTTTTAAAAAGAAATTATGAAACATACGTTTTTGTTTTTGTTTTGGTTTTTTCGTTTTGTTTTGTTTTGTTTTCTGTTTTTGTTTTTGTTTTTTTTTAACAAAATATAAATTTACAAATACGATCATCATTACAAGAGGTTTTTTTTATTCCAAAATTGTGAAATTCACTAAGTGATACATTATTATTGATTCAAGACTGGTTTAAAAATATCATTCTCTACTTCTTGTTCTTGGTATCTATTAGGCAAAAAAGTGCATAGTGTTTTATGTATTCCTCAACATTGTACTTTGAATAAAGATTTTTTTTCTATTTACATGTAGCCTTGTGTCGGATAACAGTTTTATCCACTGAAAAAATAATATTAGATCCCAAAAATATTCTTGACTTTTTAAGTGATAATCAGAGGACTTATATTATTTTGTACACAAATAATATTATGTTTTCTGCTGAAATTAAATTTGGTTTGCAATATCTTTCTTATAAATTGATTAGAATATGTTTTAACAGTTTTTATAAATAGAAACCATAGAAGTTTGAATTGAAATGCTGTAAAGAAATTTTGATTTGATACCGCTCATTTAGTTAGACGCGTAGGAACTCATGAAAACTTTAATATAATAGGGGGCATGTATAAAATTCCATTTTTTTAAACTTTATCGGTTAGTTTATTTGTGAATCGATAAATCAGTATGCGGTATTCCATACCCCGATCTCATGTGTATTTTTTGCAACTATTTTGACATGAGAACAAGGAATGTTTAAGCCCTTTCAAAAGAAGTCAATATCATATTATGATTCCACACACTGAATATTATATCTCCAAAGTGAGCAACATTTACTGATTGAATTGATACAACGACTCAAAGGAAAAAAGAACCATCAAACTCGCCCAGAAATTTTAATGCCTAACTATGTCAGATATAAAAACAAATTGTAATGAAGTGTTTCCTCATAAATATTGCGTCATTTCATTAACGGAAATAATTTCTTGTTTGGATGTTGTTTTGTGCATTTTGCGTTATCTCTAAGCCATGTTTAGTTATTATGAAATATCTAGAAACCAATTGATAATGACATTAAACTACAGACCCCCAACCCCCTTCTTAAGGTAATGTTTGCGGCTTGCATTTTTAGGAATTGTACCAAGGTTATATACCATTTTGTTCACTATACTAAAGTCTTTTTTTCTCATGAAATTCACATGGTTTTGCCGGTCCCCTTGTATAACTGCAAAAGGTCAAATTTCATGATATCAAATTTTCATGTTGTTGAAATGTAAATAATTTCGTGAAAATATGTACATTTTATATGTGACTATTATGAAGGTTATTTATGCTTAAAATGTTCGAAAATAATCACTATTTATATGATGAATCATTTTTTAACATGTTTTATCAACTGTATAAAAAAAAGAATAAAATGCAACAGGAAGGTTTAATAAGGAAGGAATGTTCCACAGATTGTTTCTATTTTCTAAGGCTTAAAAAAAATTGTATCAGAAATGTGTGGTCTATTATTGAAAAAAAAATGTCAAACTCTAATATGCATTATGTGTTGCATTGGTAATCATAAAAGATAATCGGCAGCAGAATTAGCTGAGCTTGTTGAAATGGAGAAACATGGAGGAATCCCACAATGAAACGAAAGAAAATGAAGTTTCCGTCATTCCCAACTACAAGAAAAGATAAGTCTATTAACGTGACCAAAGAAACAATTGATTTACTCTCTCAAAGGCAACAATCTCAGAACTGCATTAATCCAGCGGAAAAAAAATATTCAAGACATCATTAAAACAGTTCAGCAGAAAGAATAAAAATAATAATATAAAATAAGACAACATCAAAGGTCACCAAGTATAAATCAAAAGTATCTGTATATAGAAATTCTCTTGCAGATGTCGTTTTTAAAATACCGTCTTAAATAGAGAAGACAGTTGAAGGTGAAGAACTCAGATTTGGATATGGTGAAATCGAGGTTTCAGTGGCATAAACATCCGCCTGATGAACCATATCTGTCTTGAAATGTATTAATCACAAGAAAAATTGTTGATTTTGTTACAACTGTTTAGAAATCTTTTCTTGCACCCCGATCAAATTATTCTTATATTCACAAAGTTATAAGTTACCGAAAATAGGCCTTGGACTCCCGCACCTCTGTCCCTCGGACCCGCCCCCCCCCCCCCCCCCCCTTTGAAAAAAAATCTCGACCCTTGCATGAATGTAGAAAAATGATTATGAATATTGGAGGAAAGCAGTTCGTTTACTAATTACAAGTAACCTTAATTTGCGAAAAATCCAATATGATAATAAAACGTTCACGAAATGAAGAATCATAAACCCACATTTACACGTAGGTTCTAATTTCCCTCTATGCTCTTAAGTCAGTATAGAAACAATGTGAATTTTCAGAAACCAAATACATCTATCCGCTGTCCCGATTTATATCATTTAAAATATATAAGAATGGTTCTGTCTATTTTAGTTCAGTCGTATTTATAGCGAGCGCAGCGAGTGGCGCGAAGCGCTGCTCGCGTAGCGAGCTCAATAGACAACGTGTAAGAATGGAGGAAATTCGAACTGATATCTGTACATTGTTCAAAGAAATTTTTGTGGACCCGCGTGAAAAAGTTCTACATCTCCCAATAATCCTTTACGGTGCATAGCAACATGGTGGAACAGGTTGCGTTTCTAAGGAAAATTCTTACCTCTAAATCGCATACATCTATTACATTTAACAATAAAAATTCCTTCAAAAACACGAAAGTAAACAACACATATGCTTACGTAAAAAAAAACCTGTACCTATCTGAATTTTTGCAGACATATGACATCATTTCCTTCCCCGAATTTATCCGACAATTTACGAGAACTGTCGAGAGCAATGGAAAGTTAAGTATGACGTCATAGTGATCTCGCGCGATAAATTTAGAGGTGGATCAAGCATCTGTACTGGGGATAAAGAGTAAGTACTCAGTATCAGTGTTAACGGCGATTCTTCGGCTGATTAGTTTTGTTTTGATATTTTTTTTTGCTTTGTAAAATACACATGCAAGTTCCATGCTTAATTCACTGTCATATTGACCCAATCGTATATATATATGCATACGTTTGGTAGGTGACAAAACATTATATATCTAAAAAAAAAAAATGTCTAATTATTAGAACTTCGTGCAGCCCCGTTATTTTGTAATAAATAAATAAAACAAAAAAGAGAAAACAAAATAAACTGTTAAAATATCTATTTGTTAGTTGCATATATGGTCAAACCTTAAAATAATATTGGGATATCACACACTATAAAAAAGGGGAAGGGCACATGTCTACAACGCTTATATAGCATACAAAAATTAAAAAAAATTAAAAACAAAATTGATGTTACAGAGGAAAATAATTAAAACTCAGATAACAACAAGGAACAAAATGAGAAATAACACAGAAAAGCAATTTATTGTTTACTGATTTTAAGGACCATCATTAAAAAGTAAAGGAATGATAATATTAGGTTGTACATGTATTTGCATTAAAAACACTCAAACGGCTTTGTATCTATCAAAATATTTCAATAAGTCTGATTTAATTAACACTCAGCAGTAGTTTGATTAAGTATTTTAGCCTATAGGGCGGGACAATTGTATAAATGTTTGATAACTTCGGTTCCTTGCGGGTAAAAGTTTTCGAGAGAAAGCCAAAGTTTTAGGTTGGGCCAAGTCCAATGGTTGCATTTTAATTAACAATGATGAGAGATGTGTAGATCCTTCTGCGCTCGCCCAAACGGTCACACCGTAAAACATATTAGTTAAAAATTCTTTAGCAATAAAATCGGAAATATGACAGAGAGCTAATATAGGAAATAAAATCGGACCAGGTTCTCCTTATGTGATGTTTAAGTTCACTTTATTCGCTCAAAACCACTCGGTAAATGCATGGTACATTAGTTAGTTACATATCAAATGTTGCAAATAAATACCGTCATAGGAATATGTGTGCTAAAATGGAAATATATTGATTTGTATTTAATTATATATGTATGTAAATAAATAATACATGTATACCTAATATACAAATATACAAATCGGGCATGAATTGTTTTACAAAGGAGGACACACTTTATTTTTATAAATAAACAAATTAAGTGTTTTGGCGTTATTAGTTGATATAATTTCTTGAAATATAAAATATGGTTTCGTGCATTACTTTGGAGATAATTCTGTAAAATAATTGTATGTAAAAATAGTAATGTTGTACACTCTACAGTTGGCAATGCATATTCAGAATTGTGATTGAGAATCGCGTGCCAGTGTCAATTGGGTAGCGACGAATTTTAGCGCAAAATAAAAAAAAAAATCACCTTTGAGTGCTCTAGCTAGGTAATTCTTTTATATGCATGTAGGAGTATCTTTCCATGACAGTTTTTCTTTAAAATTCTATACATTGATTGTTCATAAACATGGGCTGTTGTAATAGGGGAAGTTAAACTTCAGGTACAAGCTAATATTTTGGTTTTCAAAGATAAGATAATTAAAACAACATCATTTAGATATGCATGCTTTTAAAATATCTTTTAAAAAGGGCATGAGGGTAAAAACGATCTAGGAGTCAGAAATGTGATTCTTTTTTCGTTGATCTAGAGGGGGTTTGGTTGGAAACCCCTCCTGAAAAATTCAAACTTCTTAAATTTACATAGTCAAATAACCAAAGAAAATGCATCGGACCCTCCCCCCCCCCCCCCCCCCCCCCTTGCATCGAACGGATTATGAATCAACAATTTACCGAAACCCGAAAAATCTTACAAATGACAATTTACGAATGCTCATATACAATGTTCGAAGACTCAATAACAGAGTTAAAAATTAGCATTTCTTCGTCTACATTTCACAAATAACGCATTTAGAAAACACAAATACATAATTACATAGATAGAATATTGAACTCTTTGGCTTTCCATATAATGCTAACCTCGATTTCACCTTAGTAGAAATTATTCATTCATCAACGGATAAACCCGCTGTGATGTACAATATAATCTAATTTGATATCATATAATGACATGAAATGTTCCTTTCTCTACAAATTCACAAATCAACGCATGTCAAACTGACTACGTCTCTCTCTCTCTCTCTCTCTCTCTCTCTCTCTCTCTCTCTCTCTCTCTCTCTCTCTCTCTCTCTCTCTCTCTCTCATTCACAATGCGAAAAAAAGTAATTTCAACGGGGGAAATTAAAATAAAAATTATTGTAGAAAAAGAGTAAATGAGAAAACAGCTTTTGATCATTAACACAATTTCCCGGCTCAGGTGACTTAACAGAAATCGTTTTTAAACAGAGTACATAGCACATTACTTTTTATTCCTCTCTTTTTCAGAATTCTAATCTTGTAATGTTTGCGTGCATTTTAATTATAAGAAAAATATATAGGCGTTTGTAAGACGAAATCCTACAAGAGTAAAATGATACATATATTTTAATTAAGTTTTTAATTGTCTATTCCTTCCTCCTAAAAAGAAAGAAAACAGTCCTGATATATAAAAAAGATTGGTATTTGAAATCAAAATGCATTTTTCGAGAAAATCAGCATCAAAATTATATTCGTTTAAAAATTCAATCATTTTAAATGTACCATTATCCTGTGTAATATGGATTTCATATTTTGGATTGAGACATTTCCTGTGTATACGGATTAGTTATACTCAATGGTGGTTTTTTTTTTTATTTACGGCCTTTACAGGTAAATAACATTTGGTGTAATTAGTCCGTTCCCGCAAACAGCTACGTCATCGGGCGGGTATTTGTTTATGAAGCCATTGTTTAAAAGGTTCCATATCTTAGATTTTCAATTTAGATTTCAATGACGACATATTTAGTTAAACTTGTTATGATAATGTATTGCATTTTTCACTTGTGCTTTACTCACGTGTGTTTAAAGAAAATTCGAACGACACACACTTCGATGTAGAACTACATGTATTAGATTGGATTCATTTCTGTATAAAATCGTTTCATAGAGACATTTAAAACAATAAGATATTTCAACTAATATCAATTCTGACTAATTATTTATTCCATGTGTATTAAATTGCTTCCTGTGTATAGAGATTAGCAGCGTTCACGACCGGCAGTTAGCCCCGGAGACTTTCATACCTCTAAAATTTAAGCCTCGCCCTCACCTGAAATTTTTCACCCGGTAAAAATGGCTGGCCTTTGACTAATGAATTACTTTGAAATTAATATGAATTAGATATTTTAAAAAAGTAAGTAATCATCGATTGTTAGAAATTAAATTCATAGCATACAAACCGTATGGAAAACGTATAGAAAACGTATCGTATCGTACATGACACTTATCGTATCGTATAAGAAACGTATCGTATCGTACAAGAACCGTATCGTATCGTATGAAAAAACCGTACCGTGTGAGAAACGTATCGTACAAGAAGCGTACCGTATCGTGCGATAAACGTATCGTATCGTACAAACCGTATAGCGTGTGAGAAGCGTCCGAGAAACGTACAGCTTGTGTAGTAGTGCGTTTCAGGGTCTGTATTTCATTGCCTGTTTTGGTAAAATTAAGGCTTGGATTAGTGGCAACAACAAAACTATAATTACATTATACACATATCTATTGATATACATGGGTTTGTAAATGAAACGGTCTCCAACAACCATCAATTTGGGCCTAATGATATCGCAGTAACAGGTCAAGGAAAACTGATATACAATGACTGTAACAGACGGACAGTTAACAGTCAGACACGGAAAAATAGAGACACTGACAACCCCTCCGAGAGGCTGGACAACAAACATATTTTGTTATAAAAGATCAGGTGACATCTTAGTTGGTGTATCTCATAGTCGAAAGAAGAAAATAATTCGTTATCACGAAATGAAAGTATCGTTGACTATGAACAAAAACAATCTTTAGAAACGGAAATCATATGCTGTTTAGAACATAACCCAGTTATTCAGCCAATCAAATGTCCCCAATTCTCGCTAAGAATGCAGTCTTCGTGGTGAAGAATTTTTCTTTTTCTCGAATAGTGAAGAGTTTTTGATTGGTGGAAACTTTGAAAAGGGGCGTTTTGGAAATCCTTCATTGAGTGACTTTATCCCCCCCCCCCCAACACACATCAGAGAAAAGATGCTTCATGTATTTTAAATCACAATGAATTAGTGCATGATTCACACATTTAATTCTTTTTCTTTTTAAATTGCACACATTTATTGTCACCTTCCTATGTTCATTCACATGATAAATTTCCTTCATTTTTCTCGCAAACACAGTTGTCTTGAATATCGGATACCAGCAATGTTTATAAGACTGTTTGGGCATAGTTTTCGATACAATGATTTTTATTAAAGAAAGAAAACGCCTTTTACATGTATTTGGTTACCTAGCTGCAGGTCTGAAAAAGTTCGGATGGACGATCTGGGGGCTACATTGCCTCCCATAGTAAAATTCTGCAGGTTACCTTGTACAGATTTAAAGCATATTTTTAATCATCTGTATAGATTTAACACCTAAAAACGTCAATCTCAATATCCCATTTCATCAAAACCAATATCCTTTAAATCATATTCATTCTAACACGACTTGGTTGGAAGTCTACGAGAAAAATACGCGTGTTCGATTTTCACGTAAATAAATACACCGGGCTCCATACATGTCAATTAAGGCACGGCAATGTTTGGACACAATAGGGGGCGGTGTATTTTCCTCAAATCTTTGATTTGATTGGCTTGGGTTCTGTTCTAAGACAGTAAGATCATATGAAGAGAAATCTTCGTCATGAAGAATGGGCTACGCTTCGCTTCGCTCCGCTCCGCCCATTCTTCATGACGAAGATTTCTCTTCATATGATCTTACTATTACATATGACGGAGAATAATAAGGAAGATATCAGTGCCTGTGATCTTAATGCTGACAACGTGGTGGTGCTACACATGTCAGGAAGATGTAACATATCACAAATATTAATGTTTACACATTTTAGATCAGAACGAGCATTTTTGGAGTTGTGAATGATTTTGAACTGTATAAGCCTCAAGGATTGAGCATAGACAGTGAAGGGATGTTGTGGGTTGGATTGCATCGTTCATGGGGAGATACAAGTTTTAGACTACAGTGTATGCGTCGAAACACAAATGTTACAAGTAGTGGTGATGAATAAATTGAATAAGGATTGGAAACGGGCGTAACCTTCAGATAAGACAAATATAATGATTGCACGATATAATGTAAGATCAATTAGAGCTGACTCGAATTTATAAAAGTGTTTGGTCGCCGTATTATCTTCGATTGTTGGGGTAAATATATCGGGCGAGAAAGTTATGTTTGGTTGTCCTCCGATTGAGGCATTTGGGTTGCACATACTTCTTATTGCATGAACAATGTGTTTTAGTGCTACCAATAAAAACAATGAGTATGATGTGGGTTTTTTTAGATTGCCAATGTATTCTAATTAGTATGCACAGTTAGTACTGTCTTACTTTGCGCGCACATCGAACACATACAAAGTGTATAACGTCTGCATCGTATTGTAGACCTCGGCATTACATAAGCGATACTAACTCCAAGAGAGTCACAACGTTTTATCATTTTTTATCAATTTATAGAAATATACATTCCGTTTTCTGAAGTTCATACTGTCATTCACTTAATCTACTACAGTGTATAGTTTGCGCATGTGCGATGATATGATAACACATTACAGAGGAATTTTCTGCAATGATCGAAAATATTGAAATATATCTGCCTATATCTGGATTGCAGTAAGTTTTATTAAGTATTTCATTGGATGTTTCTTTTTAGTGCAGTGGTTATCATGTTTCCCTTCAAAACGCGTGTCTCCTTATGTCCATTGTAATGTGTTTGATTAAATGAAGTAAATCATGAATAGCGGTTTTTCCCTTATACAGGGGGTGTGTAGCAATAAGCTTACCAATGAACATTGAAAACTATTATGGCGGAAAAGTAAGGTGAAGAACGCTTATTTAAGATTTCCTGTTAGCTTTAAAAAGATAAAAAGAAATAGTGGGAAACATTACCTGCTCAGTGTGTTAAACACTGGACGAGAATAATTTCTAGGCATAAATCTCCGTCTCAAATTTAATCCAAATATATAATTACATTAAAAGAAAGTTTCTTGTCAGTCATTTAAGCATTATCAACGGAATTATACATATCTTAAGCAATTCTATGTTATCATGTTTGTTGATACCCTTATGATATTAAGGTCATTTGAAATACAGAAATAGACAAGGATTTATTACTAAATTACCCCCTGACGACACCTGTACAATCCATAACATCCTCAGCTCCCTAATGAGCATACAAGCAGAGCTGCCAAATAACGGTGTTAATCATTTTTCATTCCCATAGCCAGATCGTCTCATGTGTAAATATAGAGAATTGGATTTATATGATTCTTTAGCAGAATGCATGCCCCTTTGGATTCATTTATTTGCCATTGAGGATTAACGATTAGCCGCTTACATCGTTGGTTCAATAAAAGGTGAACGGGTCAATGTGGAATCATTTGAAATGATCATGATTTATAAATTGTTAGATTGAACCTCAAATTATTTTGTATATTTGTAAAAGATGTACATTTTTGAGGTTGTGTCTTTTAATCATTAGATTTTTTGCTAAGTCGAATTTGAATGTGTTCAGTGTTTATTGTTATTAGGTACTATCTTCCATTTTGGAATGATAGAAAGATTTTTTTTATTTCAGAACTTAAAGGGTTTGCATTAAAGCTCTAGCCATCTTTAAATATCAAAAAGTGTTTTAAAATGACATTCATAAGTCTTTTATAATTTTAATTAGGTTAGTTGATTTTTGTAACAGGTTACAGTATGCGAGCAATGTAAAATTTGAACGACAAATTAAGGAAATCGTAATTAATTGGGTTTTTTTAATAAAGATAAATACTTTAATTATCTTTATTTTGTATTAAACATAACTCTATGAACAATTCCATACATTGTATTTCAAAAGGGTAAAACAAACAAAAAAGAATATGAAAGACTCGGTGTTGTGAGATTGGTTAAAAAGCGTCAAAAGTAAACCTTATTTTAAAATATCATGAATCTGAGAAAAAAAAATGATAATAAAAAATAAAAGACAACCCAACCAAACAAAAGATTTGAAACATTTTTATTCGTTTTATTCTCCATAAAATCAGCAAAAATTATTATTTAATTTGCATAATGCAAATGAAAGTGCAAAATTGCACCGAGAGTAATTCTTTAATGTTTTCGTATCAAGACATATATTTGAACGACAAAAAACACAAATTACATGAAAAAAAACATTTATCGTTTGGGATTTATAAGGTACATAAAAATCAAATATTTTTTTCTGTACTTAAAAATGCATAAGGTCGTAAAATAGTCTAAAAAAAAACACACCTATTAGTCAACGCTCGCCGCCTTTGTCTGATTATTTGTTTGAATCCTTGTAGCGACTCTTTGTAGATTTATATGCGCATTTAGGGTTAGGGTAGATTAGAGAACAGAAAGAGGAGAAGGAAAACATCAAATGGAATGTTTCTACTGATCAACTTTGTCTTCTCTGTGATCGGTGTGCTGTGTGTGCTTTTTTGATAAGCTAAGTAATATGCATATGGAGGCCACGCCGTGTTCCACTGTGTGATTCGTGTATTGGTGTCTTTAAAGGTCATAAATATTCATGATTTGTGAAGTCAAAAACTGCTGGTACATATACATATTTAGAAGACCTATACGATTCGTGATAAGAGCGCCACTTTTTCACGTAAAGTAGACGTAAGGGGAAAATCCAAGAACGATATGGCTTCCATAAAAAAGGTAAAGTTGACGTTTATTTTTATTTTATCAAGTTTATTTTTTTTATTCCTCTTGTAAAATCTCAAATGATAATTTAACGTTTTTAATTTAAATGCTGGTCACAAATAATGAAATAATTAAAACATAAAAAGAATGCACGCTTTACAATAAAATTATGTGAACATATCAAATAATATGAAAGTAATTGGGCAAACGACAGGCATTCAAAATAGTCAACAGTGAGAGTCGGCAATGTCAAAAACAGAAATTATGCATAAAGAAATCATAATCATAGGTAAAGGTTGTGTAAAAAAAGTATTATACTCTGTCCCAAGATATCCTCGATATTTTGCTTAATTACTAGATATTTATAAATATATCAGGCTTCAAAATCAGGGTTTGAACGATAATCATTCAAAAATAAGACAAAATTCCAAGTTTTCTCTTTTGAAACGCCCTCTAAAGCTTATCAGGTTTTAATACACGGCTAAAAAACGAGAATGCTGTATTGCAACGGACACTGAAAGTACCGGGATAATATCTTTTAAAAATCGGACGAGGTTGTCAACATTTCCCATTATAAATCTTCGTAAGAAATATGTTTTCGATCCTGTGAATTTTTCTTAGTGAAAAATGAAAATGTGTCAATGAAGATATCTTGGATATTTTTTCCCTTTCATCAATTTCAATTGTACTTTTTTTTTACATGTATGTGTATTTTTATTTAAAAAACATCAAAATGTGACAGTACAATAACTATAGACAGACTGTAGTAAATATCAGAATTTGTTGATTTTCTTTTATTATTCTTGAAATCAATTTGATATTAAAACGTGACTTGTTATTTATATGTACTATAATTCTATGTAATATTGTAATATTTTAACTAAAGAGATTTTGCACTAGGTTTAGTGCAGCACGCAAAAGGTGATTTAAACAGGTTTTCTAGACAGAAGTTGGAATTTCTATGATAAAAATGTCAAACCATTTATGGATATATAATGTAACTGTTGTGTTTATCAAACTCCAATCTAAATCTGTGTATGCTAATTCACCAAATGGTACAAGCTGGTAACAATTTAATTGGTGTGTGGATCCTATCCTATCGTTTATCTTGTAAGAATGAAACAGTTCATGGGTACTGTACATTCCGCTTTTCAATAAAACACAAACATTGTAATAAAAATTAAAGCAATACGTTTTCTTGATTCTAATCTTAAAATTCATTTTTGATTTTACGTGTTTAATGGTGTAAAATCGTTTGTTTGCGTTTTTTATCGTTATCGTTCGTATATCTTGAACTTCAGTAAGTTAGTGATCGTCCGTGTATCCTGTATAATTGTTCGTGTATTGTGCGTGATCGTTCGTGTGTCAGAATCGTGCATGTTGTTTGTCAACAATAACGTTGTTACCACTGTAGCTGCTAGGTTAGATATCTAGGTGTAGTATTGAACGTACTGAATGAATTGATGATCGTTCTTGCTAAGCTAGCATGTCGTTCAAGATCATTTTTTATGCAGAACTAAGTAGCTGCTACGATCGTGAATGTAACCCATGTAAAGACAATAAACAATGTATTTACATGTATGTAGTGCCAAAAGGGCAACATGATATAAAATGGTAAAACTGCGTTCTTCTGGTAACAGTGACTGAATAAGATCTACTCTTAGGGGATCGAGGTGTACTTCCGAATGAAATTCTCACACACGTAAAGAGAAAATGATGTTTATACCTCTGTTTAAATGTTCCCATCATCAAAATAATGCTTATTCGTACTTAACATGTAGTTAAAGATAGATGCAAATTTTGCTGCAAATTTAACAAATTACAGGTGAACATCACATCGGTATCTCAAAGTTCGGTGGACCATAAAAAAAACTTCGAGATATCCGGGGGTTCAAGATATCCGAAGTTGAA
Organism: Magallana nippona; assembly: GCA_033439105.1. Classification (NCBI taxonomy): domain Eukaryota; kingdom Metazoa; phylum Mollusca; class Bivalvia; order Ostreida; family Ostreidae; genus Magallana; species Magallana nippona. The sequence continues at coordinate 32,522,170 of CM065921.1, read as the reverse complement.
ATGTTTTCTAATATTGCACACATTAGCTCGAGTTTCGTTTCGATATAGTATTTATTATCATTTTCATAATCGTTTAATAGACGTTCACTTTTAACTTTGTTGTAAGCTAGCCTGTATTATTAAACAAATTATCGTTAACTTGTTCTGTGCTTAGTTTAAGTGACTGTAAATTTGTTTATATTATCGGTCGAATACGATACTACCCAAGGCGTCATTAAAATTTCTGCATGAGAGTCACACTGTACTAGCTTGGGGTTGATCAGCGATGTCAGTTTCAAAAGGTGTGAAAAGCCGCAGGCAGATTAGAAAATAAAAGAAAACCCAACCAAACAAAAGATTTGAAATATTTCCTATTCAGAAAGATGCTTTTATTCTCCATAAAAGCAGCAAAAATTATTATTTAATTTGCATAATGCAAATGAAAGTGCAAAATTGCACCGAGATAATTCTTTGATGTTTTCTGTCCAGGCACATATTTGATTAAAAAAACACAATTTACATGAAAAAAAAATTATCGCTCGGGATTTAAAAGATACATAAAAATTAAATATTTTTTCTGTACTTAAAAATGCTTGAGGTCGTAAAATAGTCTAAAAAAAACACACCTATTAGTCAACCTCGTCGCCTATGTATGATTATTTGTTTGAATCCTTGTAGCGACTCTTTGTAGATTTATATGCGCATTTAGGGTTAGGGTAGATTAGAGAACAGAAAGAGGAGAAGGAAAACATCAAATGGAATGTTTCTACTGATCAACTTTGTATTCTCTGTGATCGGTGTGCTGTTTTGATAAGCCAAGTAATATTGAGGCCACGCCGTGTTCCACTGTGTGATTCGTCTATTGGTGTCTTTAAAGGTCATAAATATTCATGATAAAAACTGTTGGTACATGTACATATTTAGAAGACCTCGTGATGAAAGCGTCACTTTTTCACGTAGAGTAGAGGAAAGGGGGAAAATCCAAGAGCAAGTACTATAAATATATGTAATATTTTAACTGAAGAGATTTTGCACTAGGTTGAGTGCAGCACGTGAAAGGTGATTTAAACAGGTTTTGTAGACAGAAGTTGGAATTTCTATGCTAAAAATGTCAAACCATTTAGGAATATATATAATGTTATAGCTGTTGTGTTTACTAAACTCCAATCTAATTCTGTGTATGCTAATTCACCAAATGGTACAAGCTTGATTTGAATATTAAGATTTGTTTTTGTTCTATTCACTTAAGAGAAGATGATTTCCTTTGAACCATTTTTACTCAATTATTTGACATTGAAGAAAGGAGACCAGAGTATTGTAAAAAGGATCGTTTCAATATACCTGTGAATGAAAAATAAAACTCATCTAGAGTTAAAAGAAATGTCATTATTGTTAAAAATGTCTTTCAAAATAATTATTCCTCATTTATACCACTCAGACAAAAAGATTAATTTGAATTTAGTAATCCAGAGGCATTCTGTAAAAATAGGACGATTTATGATAAATATTTTCCATGTGGTTTCCTGATTGAAAAACTTGACAGGCTTCGCCTTGTTAAGGGGAGATTAGTGATATTTATAGTTCCTGTGAAAACATTCATAAACATTGTCAACTTCATTTCATTTGTGCTAAAATTCCTTTTGATTTAATTCAAAAAGAGCAATTTAAATTGAATTTCAAAATTTGGGAATTTGTATTCAATTCATTCTAACCTCAACATTTTGACAGCTAATTATAAATTTTATTTTTAGAGATCTCTGAATTTCATATAATTACCGGGGTTTTTTTTCTCCTTTTTAAGGTCAAGATCAAGTTAATGATCTCAGAGTGTTTTTTTTTAAGGTGCTAGATCTGTTATGGCGTCATAATTGATTTGATATATCTTTCTCCTGTATTTAATGACTATAAACGAATTATGTAGAAAACAAAATGTTATCTCGACGTTCAATTGAAAATGCTATGAAATGAAATATCTATACCTATGTTCAATTCAAATATATGTTATAGAGGTCAGTAGCTACATCATATATTGATAATGTATGTTGTGTAAAAGAATAAAGTTGAATCAACTGTCAATTTGCACGAAAATCAACCATTGTATCATTTGATCAATGTTTTGATAGAGACATTGGCCTGTAGGATTTACTTTTTGTACAAATGACGTTCTACCGACAGGCAGCAGCTCTCTCAATCTACCTTTCATTCCAATTTACATGGATGGCGGTGGCGCAGATTTTGCTAACAGAAATATATAGTTCGAAGCGATCGACAGATTCAAACATCTGGTAAGTGGTAAGTCGAAAATAGAATTTGGACTGCGATCAAGATCGTAGCAACTAGCCTAGCTGCTAGGTTAGATTTCTAGGTGTAATATTGAATACACCGAATGAATTGATGATCGTTCTTGCTAAGCTAGCATATCGTTCAAGATCATTTTTTATGCAGAACTAAGTAGCTGCTACGATCGTGAATGTAACCCATGTAAAGACAATAAACAATGTCAACAGGTATTTTTAATGATTTTAACGAAATGATCGGCATGGAATATCAATTGATCATGTAGCTTCATAAAATGTATTTACATGTATGTAGTGTCAAAAGGGCAACATGATATGAAATGGTAAAACCGCGTTCTTCTGGTAACAGTGACTGAATAAGCTCTACTCTTAGGGGATCGAGGTGTACTTCCGAATGAAATTCTCACACACGTAAAGAGAAAATGATGTTTATACCTCTGTTTAAATGTTTCCATCATCAAAATAATGCTTATTCGTACTAAACATATAGTTAAAGATACATGCAAGTTTTGCTACAAATTTAACAAAGTACAGGTAAACACCGGTATCTTAAAGTTCGGTGGACCATAAAAAAAACTTCGAGATATCCGGGGGTTCAAGATATCCGAAGTTAAAATGTTTTTTTTTTAATATTGCACACATTAGTTAGAGTTTCGTTTCGATATAATATTGATTATCATTATCATTTTCATAATCGTTTAATAGACGTTCACTTTGAACTTTGAACATGTAGTATGGTGTAAGCTAGCCTGTATTATTGAACAAATTATTGTTAACTTTTCTGTGCTTAGTTTGAGTGGCTGTAAATTTGTTTATATTATCGGTCGAATACGATACTACCCAAGCCGTCATTAAAATTTCTGCATGAGAGTCACACCATATTAGCTTAAAAGAGATGTCAGTTTTAAAAAGTGTGAAATCCGCAGACGTTGAGGGGAAAACATACCAAGGCATGTTCAGCAGACCGGAAAACATTACTTCACTTCGAGATAAACCAGGTAGACGTTGTGATTAGGACTATAAATATACTTCGACATAAGTGGGTATTCGAGATTATTGAATTCGAGATATCAGGGTTTTTTTTTTTAAATAATTTATAATATCGGGACCAGCGAACGATTTCGATATAAGCGAGATATCCCTTGTTCGAGATACCGATATTTACCTGTAGTCCCAAGCGTAATGTTTGCAGTGTACTGAAATTTAACGAATTCCTCAGATGTAATCAACAAAAAAGGATTGTTTCGTTCAAACTTTTGTTTGCTTTTTCTACAGTGGGATAGAATACATGTTCCTCGACTTATCACCCTCCCCTCTGTGTACGAATTAAAATGTTCCAAAGTGACAAGTGTAATAAAACATTACTGCTAATGAAACCGTTACTGTAATTTATATCTAACATAAAATAAAGATGTATTTGATGAAACTCCATACATTACATAGTGATGTTTAACTGGTGTTTACATGAGGCCACTTGAATCTTCTCGTTTTCGTAGAGAACGTGATGTTGCGAAAACGAAATTTCAGTGCACATTAACATAAAAAGGGACCTACTATGGTTACAATGTGCTTGTTTACAAATTCTTGTATTTAGTATTTTTCTTAGATTAGATAAAGGCGAGAGAACAAAATGCGAAAAAATCTTTTACTTGAAATTGTTATTTATCAGTTTGTCGTCAGACTGCATTATTAATGTTTGATCTTTGAATGTAAGGCAGATAACATTAAAATGAAATTTAATACACAGATCCCTCTCCCCAATAAAAAAAAGTTAGAAAATTTCAAAACAAGGGGCTATATTTTGTATTTGCATCTTAGTCCCTTGCCCTTTCATCTTTGGACTTTTGTTCTTGTATCTTTAGATGTTCACATTTTCATTTCTAATGCAAAAGTCCAAAGATGCAAGTTGTTATTTATTTTTTTGTTTGAAATATGATGTTTCTAATTGATTTTGTTTAGGTTTGCAAATATTATGATTTTGTTACTGTTTCCTGAAGTGATGATATTGATGTATAATATTTGGATGTCAAATATAATTGCACTGAAGAGATACCAAGAGTGGCCAGAGATCAAAATTCTGAGAAACGTAAGATGTGTTTAAAAAGGAACAACAATTGAAGTGAGCATTTCTTAAACTCCATTTACACTGAAATGAGAAGAAACTTTAACTCGTTTACACTGTACATCTCTTTTTCCTGATTAACAGGGTGTGTTGATATCAATTATAGACGCCATGGCTCTGGGGTTTTTAACAACCGTCGCCTTTCCAATGCTTCCTCCTTTTTTACTGACTGGCATTTTCTACGTCGGATTATCCCCAGCGATTCACTCGCTCAATGTAACTATACTTTGCTACTTACAAATAAAGAAAAACACCACACGAGGTGATCTGAAGACTGATTTCAACTAAAATCAATTATTTATGTTCTTATCATTTTGATATTTGAAAAATTCTGTTTAAATTTTCAGGAAAACGGAAAAAACAATGCAAGTTCTTGCAATGGACATCGAAAATGCCTTCTGCCTATGTTCCAATTTCTTCTCATGATATCAATTACAACGTCGCTTGTTTTATGCAATATAATGAACATTGAAAACGCGAGTTTATTTGGTCTGTCTTTACTTATGTTGAACTTGACGCGATCTACGACTCTGCAAAACCATATCTTTGGAACCAATAACACAAAGGTTCAAAACGCCGGAATCTTGTATCGCTTTTTGCGTATAGTTATCTTAATGTTATCGGTATATATCGCTTTTTTGCAAGATAATGATGACCATGAATTATTCACATCTTTTGTGGACATAACAAACGATATCACTGTCCTTAAAGTAACTGTGGTGTGTGCTTGCGTACTTTTAGGTCAAATTGATTCATATATTCCAACTCTGAGTTCGCGTAAGGCAATGCTGTCAACGATAACATGTTTTTGCACAACACTATCGGTATCCATCTTTGTTTTGTACGTCTATTTTGTTGATAACAATTTTGAAGTATTTGAGAACATCGAAAGCTTCCCCGTCTCATTTTCAGTGTATCACATCGTATTATACTCTTGCACTGGCGTTTCTGTGTTTTTGTTCTATTTTGCAACATTTCATGACATTTATAAAGGAAAATATTGTACCAGAAAATATCTTCCGGTCTCCTATGATAATGTTTTTTCTTGTCAAAACTTGATCATAAAACAATTGAGCAAACCAAAGTGTATCAAAAAGTGTAAGCGTAGTAGGGTATTTGTCTGCACTACCATGTACCAGGAGTCGGTCATTGAAATGAGACGTCTGTTATGTAGCCTGAAAACAATTTCTGCCTCAAAAGCGATAAAAGATCGCAAGACGTATATTGAGTCTCACATTTTTCTTGACAATGGAGCAAGTGAAAAGAAAGTAAAGGGTTTTGGAATTCAACTTTTAACGCTTATTGGCGAAACCTTTAATATGGAAGAGATATACGAAACTATGATTAATACGCCCTATGGAATAAGGTTTTCTTGGAATGTACCGGGACAAACTCCTCTGTATTTACACCTTAAGGATTCTAGCCTTGTCAAAGCCAAAAAAAGATGGAGTCAAATAATGTACATAAAATACATTCTTCAACACAGAGAAAAAGAGCAGCTCTTGTTTCAAAAAACTGCAAATCCCGTCAATTCCGTATACAGCGTGCCTTTAGATTTAGTTGATGTAGAAGATGATGTCACACCAAACGCGCCGCGATCAGAAAATAATGCAACATCACGCGCTTCTGCGCGCATCACATCCAGCAAGAAACCTTTTCTTAGGGTCTCGTCTGCAACTCCATTAGCAGAAAAGGACAATGAAAGGAAAGGGGTGCACAGATCATCGAACTCCGCTGAATATAATCTTTCTTGTAATCGAAACCAAGAAATTACGTTAAGGGTTCCAAGATGTCATTTTACGACCAAGAACAGAAGATCGTCTTTTGACCACAGCTTCATTTCTCAACAAGATCCTTCTGCCACGCAATATTGCCTGAATTCACATTTACAAAACAAAGTATGCGATGACTTTTTTCGACCGAGTTTTCGATCATTATTTTTTTGTAATAAAGAATTTGAATACCACAAAGAAATAAATAACGGATCAAAACATCGAAAGAATGGCATTTTAGGTGATGAAATATATCAGGATTTTATTTTAGCTACTGATTCAGATATGACTTTTGATGAGCAAAGCGTCCTAAATCTACTTGAAACCATTGAGAAAGACAATAACATTGGAGGGGTATGTGGAAGAACAGTACCTATAAGCGTTCGAAGTCATCCCATCGTCTGGCTTCAAAAATTTGAGTATGCGAAAGGTAAACTTGAATTAAAATTGCATGATGATTTGAGATTTTCTGTTAATGTTTGCCTTACATGTCTAACGACATCTAATGCAAACGCTTTAACATGGCTTTGCAGGTATTGCAAGCATGCAAGTACTGCGAACAACATACATATTACCGAACTAATTTGTGTTGTTCTGCAACGATAACACCTTTATAGCCCAAATGAACCCGAATTACAAATACAAATTTCTGTCTCTGAATCCATCTTGAATTATCCTTAAATTAAACATTATTTAGTAGTTTAAATTCAAATACATGTAGTTATTTGAAAATGTTGAATACAAAATGACCCGAACCAAGGTTTGTCTAATGAAGGCATATTATAACGAAGTATGGAAGACCATGCACTTTAATTGTAAGTAAAGTTTTGATAAATAACATCATTCACCGTGTGCTATAAGAGTATACAGTAAGACATCATTCAACAATGTAAATAATATTCATTGTAAGCAGTATTTCAAAAATCAATTTGTCACTTTATGAATGGATAAAGCTAAAACGAAAAACGCGTTTAATTGCAGATTTACTAATATCACAGGATGAAACTGTGCCATTCAGTCAACTGAATGTTAACTGAAAGGTCTGGAAAGGTGACTGAATGGCATAACTATGCCATTCAGTCACTTTTCAGTTACCTTTCAGTCATATTTCAGCTGACTGAATGGCACAGTTCCATCCTGTGATACTTGGCAGGAAATTCTCAAGAAATAAGAAAGAAATAATTAAGCAGATGTGATTATGGCAATAAATCATCCCCGATACAATAAACGTGTGAACTTAAGAAAGTAATAGCAAGAGCTAATGATAGCTGAAAAAAATACTTCTTAAACTACTATCATAAAAAGTGTTCTATGTAATATAATTTAAAAATATATATACAATTTTTAGATTTTTTAATGGGCAAAAGTGCTCAGAACATAATTGGTTCCGTAATGTGCTGTCCGGGATGTTTCAGTCTCTACCGGTTTGAAGCTCTACGTGATTGCATTGACACTTATTCTATGCCAACTTCATCAATTTCGGAAGTTTTTACGAAAGATTACGGTACGTTAAGCAGTAAAAGAACACGACAAAAAAAGTCTGACTTTTATTTAAAATGGCATATCAGAAACATTCATTAAACAAGATGTTCGAGGACAACTAATAATAATTTTTGTTATCTTTAGAAAATAATGAAACGAAAGTGATTTTACTGCAATCCATTGTTAGTGTTGTTTAAATTAAGATGACTGTGCAAGTTTGAAGATACTAGTTATTGTACATGTAAGATCCAATGTACATCTCCTTACAAACTATATGACTTAAGGTGGTTGGAGATAACATTTTTACATGTAGTACTTCTTTGCAAAATTGAATAAGCTATTTTTTGAGTCACTGATTTCAGAGGCACACTGGCTTTGCTTTTGTTTTGTATTGGTAGGCGAAGATAGATGGATATGTACACTCATGATGAAATCAGGATGGACCTTGAGATATTCTTGTCATGGATATAATACGACTTTCTGTCCAGAAGAAACCGAAGAATTCACGAAACAAAGAAGAAGATGGCTCTTGTCTGATTTTGCAAACACAATTATAGTAGCAGGAAACTTATGTAAGTTTTTTGGCATGTTTGTAATTACTTACATACTGCCTTTTGCACATATGACAGTAACAAGAGTTATCCATTCTTGTCTGCCTCTTATTAGCTTGTGGAGTATTTCCCAACTTCTCCTTTAAAAGAACATATATGAAATTAAAGATTACTAATGATTATACTGTCAATTCCTGCTGCCTTATCTTATTGTGTTTTGTACAATATATTACTCTAATCATAATGATAAATCATACTAAATGTATACATCATTTCTGTGTGTGTGTGATAAGTAAATGTTTACCAGTTGCATCAAACAAGCAAAGACTTTAAAACAATATATACAGTGCCTTCTTAATTATACAATGTACATGTACAGGTAATCGTATGATTGATTTTTGATTTTCCAGTACATCTAATAAAGAACAACTCTGCCTTCACCGTTGTGTACACGTTGTGTTTCCTACATATTTCCACGATGACAATCCTTTGCCCGGGAACGACTTTGCTGATGTTGTCCTTTTTCGTCAAATTAGTCACTGGATTTCCACTCATTGTGAACGCCGCTGTTCTGTCAGCGATTTGTTTAGCGTATTGCATTGTTCAAATCAGTTCTTTGACTTCTTACAAAAAATTGGTCTTTAGTAATTTTTTTACTTTAGTTTTGGGCATTCTGACTACGTATGTTTTTGTTGCAACCAGCGTTTACATTGTCCAGATGATTATCATAGGTAAGACTAAATTTAGCATATTTTTTATTAAAAGGAAATATTCAATTATTTAAACCGGGCTAAAATGTTAGAAATGTAATTATAAAGTAATTTCCCTTTGTGGAACACTCTCTTATAAAAAAGGTACCGAAGAATGATTCATGTTAGCAGATGACCAAAAATGAAAAAAATGAGAATACACTTGTGAAAAGTTTGTGCAATGAAGAAATGATCTTTATTATGATGACTTTACATATTATATAGGGAAACATCATCTTACATTACATTGATGATATAACCAGGAAATCAGGAAGGATTAAGTAATCGCATTATCGATTATTTACATGGTGGCATCACCAGCGCTTAAATGTGCATGTATGTACATCCGGGCTTTAGCATCCCTTAATTTATTCTACTGAATCTCGCAGCAAAATTCCCTAATGCTAGATTTGTGAAGAGACGGGGAGTGCACATATACATGTACTATGATATTTATTAAAGAGTTTATCTGGCAAGCAGCTAATCTACCTTTGGTGGGGAACAATAACTTTCTTCAATGACTTATCAAGTGTCACATAAAAATGCTATAAACTTAATAACTAAGATCCATTTATCTGCTTTTTATTTGCAATGTTTCTTGATATTTTTGATAACTTTTCATTATTATCTAAATGCATGGTTGTTGGTATCTTTTTGGGCGCTTTCTACAATATACATTGTAGGCGCCATAGTTTTTATTCCTTGTTTTGTTTTGTTTTGTTTTTGTTTTTTTGTTTTGTTTTTTTGTTTTGTTTTTTTTTGGATTTTTTTTTTGGGGGGGGGGGTTGACTGGGGGGGGGGGGTTAATTGCTGGACAAGGCATTCGTTAAACTCTATTTATACTTTACTTGAGTGTTTTAAATTAGATTACATTCAAAAATTAAAAATGTCGTGTATCGACTAGACTGAGTTACATGTTGGATTCGTTTATTTATAGACACAGGCGTCTTGTTTTCCACCTCTTACATCGCGATCTTGGCCTTGCTTGCAATTATTGTCCAACACCTCTACACGATATTCCTGCATCCTTTTGACATACACATGCTATTGGCTGGAATTGTGTACCTGTTTTATGTTCCATTACTGTTCATTTTAATCCCGCTGTACGCAGTTTGCAATATTGTTGATCAAACATGGGGAACACGAGATAACGTAAAGGTAAGTGTGTAATTTGTTCATTGCATCAACATGAACATTAGAAAGAAAAACGTTTAAAATGATCGGATTTTTTTTTAAACTTTTGATCTCGAGAACTTTTGATCCCTTGAAGTTTTATCAAGGTCCCCTGAAGTTCGAGTTATTCAGAGTCACCTGTATCATCTCCAAAGCAAAATACATAATTGTGTTATTCCCGATCCTACTTTAAATTGGAATATGCATACGAACCCTTTTAAAATAAATGCATCTATATGATGGATTTTTTGTTGTTGTAAGGTCTTTTTTTTAATTTCAGCAAAATGTATCCATTCCAAGATTTTTACGACTTCCCAAATTCAGAAAACGAAAGAGTTCAAGTGTGAAATGTAGGTACAATGTATATACAATTTTAAAAACAAAATGTGTTTCAGATATACTTAAGCTTAATATTACATTTATTTAAAAACAAAGAATAGAATGCAATTGAGGCATTTGAAACCTGATGATTTTGTCTTTCGAAATTCATTTGATTTAAGATTTGATATCAAAAATACGAAAGGACTCATCATTCATTATGAAGAGAAAGATGAAATAATATATATAATATATTTCCACTTTTAACAGATCGAAACAATGCATTCCGAACTTCAGCCAAAGATTTACAAGATGTAAACGAAGACGAGGCCCTGTTTTGGCAGAATCTGGTGACTGACTGTATAGGTGTTAGCGTCAACGTGGGAATTTCTCAAGAAGATCGAACCAGTGGTTTGCACTCTCTTCGAAAGAGGGCAATCATGGGCTACTTAACAATCAATTTTCTCTGGATCGTCATTTTGACAGGAACGGATGCACTATTGACGAATAAACTTATATACGGTCTAATTGTGCTTGGTGCTCTCTGCGTACCTGCATTTATTCAGATGCTTGGAATGACATTGCATCGATGTAGCGATATGTTGACGCGGTGGGGACGATTGATTTCATAATTCAGTATAAATCATATCGTGTAGTTGACTTAACATATATTTTCTCTTACTCTGCTTGAATGTGTATGACTCAGATCGTGTAGTTGACTGAACATATACTTTGTCTTTAATTTTGTTTGTGTTTTATCACTAACATTGAACTGTTTGTAATAACCATCTACAATGAAAACTGTATCTGATTTACATATATTGAATACTTAAATTTAGTGTAACTATTCTCCATATGTTTACATTAGAAGTATATGACGTTCATAATCCTATAACACACGTCTAGCGTGGTCAGGTGTATGGACACAAGTGAACGTCAGTACGGGTTTTGGTTATATCAATAATTGTTCACAATGAAACTTTCGAATAACAATAACAAATAACAATCTTGTCATGTTCTTTTAAAAATCAATCTCTAAATCAAATCAATCAAGTCTAAAAAATGTTGGGTTTTTTTTTCATTTGAGATAGATAGATAGATAGATAGATAGATAGATAGATAGATAGATAGATAGATAGATAGATAGATAGATAAAGAGGGAGAGTCGTGTGGGTCAGGGTCATGGAGAACAAATGTGAATTTTATCTGAAATTAATGTTGATGGTTAAAGTAAAAATGTTGTTCAAAGGAAAGGAAGTAGGGTATGGCACACTTACTGAAAAAAAACCCTTAATTACCTTATTCGTGTTGGAGTTTGGAGATATTCATTATGTCTTATATATCAACTTTCAATAAATGTTTGTTTTTTTTTCTAAAAATTGTTTGTGGATGAGTTGTATCGTGATCCATTTTATAGTATATCTATATCTGAAAATTGTAGTATAGAACATCACAGGCACCTGACGTTATATGTTTTTCTCATAATGAAAAAAATATAATTATACCCTCTACCTAAACAACACATTGTACACATCGTTGAGAAACCCTGAACCCACTAAATTAAAAAACTCATTGACAAATTACAGAAACAATATATACAGTTCGCTCTCTATACCAAAACCACTTATTCCCATAGCCACCCTCCTCATAGTTATAGAGAGCATTAACTACCCGAATTCGACAAATCTGTTATTCTGATGAAATCGTTGAGAAACAGAGCAAGATATTGAAATTCGACCTGTATACTAATCGAAGTTACAAAGTCCACACAGTGAAATCTTCAGTTGATGAGTTTACTACAAAAGACAAGAAATTGTTAAGCCTTTTTGGAATACAAAGACAGGAAAGAAAATAGTGGGATTCTTCTTGTTCTTCTTTTCACAACCTATCACCCTGCCCGTAAGAACCTTAACAGCGTCCTAAGAAAAGAAAAGATATGTTCATTCTTTATACTAGCTAACGAAGAATGACAGGCCATTCTAAGGATCCAATGTGGCAACGGCTGCATTTTAAACGCCCAGCATATAGTAATGAGAACAAGATTAGGCACTCATTGTCCAATGGTGGCTTTAAGACTTGTTCCGATGTCAGACGCCTTTTTCGCAAGCGCAGCATGCACTGACAAGGACAGATTTACTATCCCTATTACGGGTCACAAACTATAAAATTGGGTACCACCTCTTGTCGAACAGATAGTTGCATTTATCTCATCAGCTGTATGGATTGATCATAACAATACGTTGGGAAATAGGTGACCTCCGCAGAACAATCAACAACAACCGTTCACGCTTCACCATTAAGACAAAAAAATAATAAAAGATAAATAAAAAATAAAGGGGGAAACATTTCACCATCAGTGGCCACCAATGGATATACACTGAACCAAAGTTCTAAGTGTTCACCGAGTAAAATGTATTTACTATATGAAATAAGCACATTTATTTGTCTTGTCGTCGGGGTGACTGATTTCCACCTACCTTTCAAATACCGTATATCCGGTACTTTTTGCGATGATCTTATTTTCGCTTTTTTCGCGATCACTTTTACATCGCAAAATATTCAATACTCAAAAATTTTATCCGGTATTGTTTGCTATAGGAAACTTTTTAAATCGCAAAAAATGACTGACGCAAATAAATAAAAGTTACATATTTCCCCATTTTCGCAAATTTTGTGACACGCGAAAAAAACCCGGATATACGGTAGCGGAGAACGATGCATTGACCTTGACCTCTGATTGCTACCCTAGATCTTGACCTTTGTTAAATATCACAAACACTTCCGGTTTGGTTGAACTTCGCTCAAAGCTTTTGGATTGTTTTAAGTTGCCGATGGAAATGACGCTAGAAGAGAAAAATTATTATAAAATAACGTTTCCTTCGGATTGCAACGTCGAGGAGTATGGGCGGCGGAAAGGGTTAAAAAAGACGTTAATGTAAAACGAACAACTTATTTTTAAAAACATGCTAAAATACGAAACAGACCAGCTTAAAACAAAGCCAACAGCCTCTTTTGCAAAATCAACAGACACCGATGCAAAACAAACGATCACCGATGCAAAACCAATAGTCATGCATTAAATAAACGCCAGAAGGCGTGCAAAGATGGATGTATCAGGAGAAACCGTGCCCTGGAGAAATCGTAACCTGGAGAAAACGTACCCTTGAATTACAGAAAACGTTTTTATGCGTGGATCTAGATTTTTTTTCAGGGAGAAAGGAGGGGTCTGAGGGATCTTTAGGTTTGCCAGGTGTGTGGTGGTGGTGGTGGGTGTCCAAGCAATATATTCGGTAATTTTACTATGTCAATTTCAGAAATTTGAGTTTTCCAGGAGTGTGTGTGTGTGGGGGGGGGGGGGGGGGGGGGGGGGGGTGGGGGGGGGGCGGACTTCAGCTTATCTACATAACAAACTTTTAAGCTCTGTTTTTCGTTTGTAACTTGATTTTCAAAGTTTGGTCAAGCATGAAAAGCTTCAATTTACCATTCTAGACATAGACGTAAAAGATATGAAATAATATCATATACAATCCAATAATGTGATAATTACCATTATTGTAGACAAAGATTTAGGCCCCAATTGCCGTAATATGTCTAATCGTTACAATATTCCCAATTGCTGCTGACTAAACTTTTTCTAGCAGCAACCACTTTTTCGGAGGCATGTAAGAAATTGAAGCGTACTTTACACCTGTACCTATAGCTTCAATTTCACTACTAATTTCCTTCCTTTCACTTCAATTTCTTACATGCCCCCCCAAAAAGTGGACGGACCAACTTCATCTTCATTAATTTTTTATATGTAAATTTAAGAAAAATAGTTGCTGCGAGAAAAAAGCCCCCCCCCCCCCCCCCCCCCCCCCCCCCCGATGCTACGTGCCTATACATAATCACGTACATTAAATAATTACACAATACAGGCACATAACATCGTTTTTGAAAGTGGGGGTTCGGGTGGGGGAACAGACTCATATTAAAAACATTGACAAGCCAAAAAAAAAAAAGAAGACATCGCAAATCATAAAAACCCTAAAACTGTTGGGAGGGGGAGGGCAGGAGTATGCGTTTACCTATAAAAGGTGGGGACAAACTCCTTGATAAGTCGGTTTTTAATGTTAATTTAATAAAAACATGATTGCTGCGAGAAAAAATGGGAGGGCCAGGCCTCCCTGGTCCCCCTGATGCTACGTGCCTGCAATAATTGAGTACATGTACACAAGAACATGCGTCGCCAGAGCAGTTAAACCAGTTGGTAATTAATCACTCGATACAATATATCTGAAGTCGTTTTAAAAAATCGAATAGTTTTGATTGCATTCTAATTTTAAGAAATAAAAAAAGAATATAATGATAAGAATAATGTGATGGTTTGTGTATATTTGATTATGTATATTTGTTTATAATTTATTCATATATATTTGTTTTGCCTCGGACTAGAATGTTGCGACGTCATTGGATGAAACGTGATTGCCTTTCAAATTTCTTTAAACGGCGAGCGTCAAAATTTATACGGCAACATGGCTGACGTAACGTTATTTGAACTGATCTTTTTACACAAACGTTGGTTTACATATCAAACTTTAGGTCCTCGACAAAACAAAACACTTATTAGGTTTGTTACTGACTGTTTACAGAAATTTGTGGGGTCGGTAAAATCCATAGAAGGCTCGGCTTCACCTCGCCTTCTATGGACTTCACCGACCCCACAAATTTCTGTAAACAGTCAGTAACAAACCTAATAAGTAATAATATTATGTGTATCTGTATATCTTTTATTTCTATACATTTATGTATCCATATATGTTAGGCGCACCCGGGTTTATAGTACCCGGACGGGATTTAGTATAATTGTTATACATGTATAATATGTGCATTGGTTTAATCAGCAGCAATTGGCAATCTTGTTAATCATCGACCAGACGTATTACAGGGATTGGGCTTAAATCTATATCTACAATAATTGTAATTATCACATTCAATGGATTTTATATGATATTTTGTCATATCTTTTACGTGTGTTTTGCATGATTGTTATTTACACAAATATATATATATAAATAAATAAATAAATATAATGTAACTGATGAGCCCCCCCCCCCCCACCCACCCCACCCCCCCCCCCAAAAAAAAAAAAATATATATATATATATAAATATATATATATATATATATATATATATATATATATATATATATATATATATATATAAATATATATATATATATATATATATATATATTTCCAATTTTTATGTCTAGAATGGTAAGTTGATGCTTTATATGCTTGACCAAACTTTGAAAATCAAGTTACAAACGAAATACAGAGCTTAACTGTCTTTGTTATGTAGATAAGCTGAAGTCCCCCCCCCCCCCCCCACACTCCTGGAAAACTCAAATTTCTGAAATTTACATAGTAAAATTACCGAATATATGGCTCGGACTCCTACCACCACCACTCCACCCCTGAGAAACCTAACTATCCCTCGGACCCCTCCTTTCTCCCTGGAAAAAAAAATTCTGGATCCGCGCATAAAAACGTTCTCTGTAACTCAAGGGTACGTTTTCTCCAGGTTACGATTTCTCCAGGGTACGATTTCTCCTGATACCTCTTGCACGCCATCTAGCATTTATTCAGTGCACGACTGTTGGTTTTGCATCGGTGATCGTTTGTTTTGCATCGGTATCTGTTGATTTTGTAAAAGAGGCTGTTGGTTTTGTTTAAGCTGGTCTGTTTCGTATTTTAGCAATGCCATGTTTTTAAAAATAAGTTGTTCTTTTAGCATTTATATCTTTTTTACACTTTCCGCTGCCCATAGAGGAGATAATAAACAGCTGTTTTCTCAATGTTCATTTTGGCCATGTTAAGTGGGTTTTTTTTTAAACTACATGTACATGTATGACCAAAGACATTCCAATCACACAAAAAATAATTGCTAATCATATTATGCATGCGCAGAAAAATACCAATTTAATGTTTCAAATGGCGTTTCGTCATGGGTAATTGATTTCAATCGTTGTTGTCTTATTTTATATGTGCTTTTGATGAAAAGACATATTAGTTACGAAATGTTAAACATTTCACATTATTTCATTTCGTAATTTTCAAATTATGCTATTTACATGTATCAGGGTGAACACTTTGAAGTTTTTTTGAGTGTATATGACAGTTGTGGTTATTGACTATAATCCTCATTTGGACTGACACAGAGAGGAAAAGCAAGGGAAAATTTTGGATGCACAGATCGACTCAAATCATTCAGACCTTATGGTAGGAATTAATAATTACATTACCTGGTAACCATAAATTTAAACATTTTACCAATTGTGTCAACTCTGCTATTCCATAATTATTCATTTATTTATTTATATTTTAATTTATTTTTTTGGGGAGGGGGGGGGGGGTACTTTTAATATAAAATTTTAAAAAATGTATTAAATAAAGGGTGTTAAAAGGTTATGTACACTAAATCAATATAAATCATATATATAATTGAAATTATCATTTTAACCTTAAGCAGTTTCACACATTTGATATTCATAGGTTATAAAATAAAATGTGTATTTTCCCACGTTACAAATTGAATACATAGGCCTACATGTAATATCCGTCTTCCGGTCATCAGGACAGAGACAACGCACTAAAAATGCTTAAATAAATATATTTACTATACTCCTTAATTACACCCCTCCCCATCCGTGTCGCGCTGGGTCGATGGTGTTTATGTCCCGAACGGAACATCGTAGTAGTGGAACGAACTCGACCATTGCACGAACGACTTACTACATTGCAAAATGACGAGAGTGACTAAAATGGGTAGCGAAACCCGGGCCGGGCCGGGATTTTCGAAACGGAAAACCGGGTTTTTGTTGATTTTTTTGGGAAAAACTCATTTGTTCTGCATGAAATTTGCAGGACTACTTTATTACATATTGTTTTTTCTTCTCTAAAAATTTTATCATCATAGAATGAGTTTTTCAATATTTATTACAGATTGTCACTTTCCAGGTGACTAAAATGGGTAGCGAACCCGGGTGACACATTTTGGCGATATTAAGCTAACTACATTGATTTAATTGGAAATTTGTGTGTTTAATCATTGCTATTTAAGTTCAAATACTTGAATAATACCACAATTCCGTCAAAAAATATCATTAAATAAAATTATGGCCAAATATCATAAACCCGGGACGGAACAAAACCGGACACGTTTACCCGGGACAAACTTTTTATTTCCGAAAAAGCGACGAGAGGATGTTAGATATCACTTATGTGACATTGCCCAGCTCAAACTACGCGGAGGTATCCTCATTTGAGCCTTCTCCCACCATTTGAAATACAAAATATAAAGCATGCATACAGCAAATCACGATGAAAAACCGTTCTTATTGTGTAAAACACAACGCCCTACCAGGGCCCAGACTTGGTTTATATCTTAACGATTTAACTGAAAATCAAACTAACTACTTATAAGCACTATGTATTATTTTGTATTTATTTTAAAAGTTTTTTTTTGGTAATTAGATTTACACTAAATATTTACAAAATTACAAGAAAACCGTTCTTATTGCATAAAGTCAGCAACGCCCTATCAGGGTCCAGACTCGGTTTTTATGTGTTTTTACACTGAATAAACACTAGAAAATACTGAAACTAGCTGAGTAGAATTCATTCTTTCAATCTCATTAAAAAAGAATTACAAATAATGAATTTTACAATCATTTAATAATAAGTTCTTATCTTGCATTTTGTCATTTTCATTTTTTGATGTTAAGATGTTTTCTGTTCTCGTCGCTTTTTCGGAAATTAAGAGTTTGGCCCGGGTAAACGTGTCCGGTTTTGTTCCATCCCGGGTTTATGATATTTGGCCATAATTTCATTTAATGATACTTTTTTATGGAATTGTGGTATTATTTAAGTATTTAAACTTAAATAGCAATGATTAAACACACAAATTTTCAAATCAATCAATGTAATTAACTAAATATCGCCAAAATGTGTCACCTGGGTTCGCTACCCATTTTAGTCACCTCGAAAGTGACAATCTGTAATAAATATTGAAAAATTCATTCTATGATGATAAAAATTTTAGCGAAGACAAAACAATATGTAATAAAGTAGTCCTGCAAATTTCGTGCAGAACAAATGAGTATTTCCTAAGAAATCAACAAAAACCCGGTTTCCCGTTTCGAAAATCCCGGCCCAGCCCGGGTTTCGCTACCCATTTTAGTCACTCTCCAAAATGACAACCAACATGGCGTCAACCTGTTTACGTCGCATATTGTTTACAAATAGAAAATTGGCGTTTGGGAGAAATTGATTTTGTAATTGAATGCATGTTTTACTCAGACCCGTTCTCCATAAGTCATATTTGTAATACTGAAAACAAACTCAGGACTTTGCAGGATGTGATCGCTACAAAACTCCCAAACGATGATTTCAGAAATTCGACTCTTTTGCGTTGCTTGCATTCAAGCATGTACCGTGTTCTTTCTTGTCATTGCGGACCAGACTACCCAGCAAGGTGGCCTTAATACTCCAAAACAAGTCCATATTGGATTTGGGAAAACGACGAATGAAATGATAGTGATGTGGTCCACAGTTAGAAACGATTCGTCTGTGGTGGAATATCACACTGGTGACAATTCAGCGGATAGCGTTACGTCAGCGTCTGGTAGCACTGTGTACTTCCCTGAAAACTCGAACGGACTGCAGCATCTGCACAGAGTCGTGTTGACAAACTTGAGACCAGGTGTGAAGTACTTTTATAATGTCAGAGGGGAGAAACGCGACTCGCTCAGTGATCAGTTCAGTTTTACTACGCCAGAATCTAATGGAAAGCAAACTTTTATGATTTTTGGTGACATGGGGACAATGACAAAGAGTCTGCCGTTTATTGTTTATGAAGCAACTGGAGAAAAAAAGTATGCATCTATTTTTCATTTGGGTGATATTGCTTATGATCTTGGCAGAGAAAATGGTGCAGTTGGGGATAAATTTTTCTCGAAAGTAGAAAGAATGGCTGCTCGCATTCCCTATATGACCATTCCTGGTGACCATGAAATGTTCCAAAACAGCAGAAATCATTATTTCCATCGACTGTCAAACCCTGGAAAAGACTGGCCAATGCAGCAAGAAGACTTGTGGTATAGCCTGAACATTGGAAAAGCCCATTTTATTTGTATCTCAACAGAGGTGTTTTTCACAAATAAACAAAACATTCAGAAAATCATGGACTGGCTGGTACAGGACTTAGAAGAAGCCAACACGCATCGACAGAAATATCCCTGGATCATTGTCATGGCCCACCGTCCTCTTTACTGTTCAACCGACGACAAAAATGAAGATTGCACAAAGGCCCACTCAGTTGTGCGGACTCATTTGGAAGACATGTTTTACTTCTACGGAGTTGATCTCGTCTTCAGTGGTCATCAGCACATGTACGAGAGAACTTGGCCAGTGTATAAAAACCGTGTCCTGGCCTACAATTACCTCGACCCCAGGGGAACGGTTCACATTGTCATCGGCAACATGGGAAACGTTTATCTGACTGAGAAAGGAAGTAAGCCAGGTGGACCCTGGTCGTCGTTTATTTCACCCTCGGAGCATGAGATGTACGGCCGACTACACATTCACAACAACACTCATATCTACTGGGAAGTCCGAGGAGCACAGGACAATGATTTATACGACATGCGCTGGATCATCCAACGGATTCACGGTCCCTTCAACAAAAGCTCCATCTTCATTCCGGACCCTCTAGGAGCAGCAGGTGCAGCTTGGCGAGAACAGCAGGAAGACGATTCAAATGACATCATCAGTCTTCGATTTTTCTACATGAACGGGGACGACTACACACACCGCATCACTGTGTTAATGTTCACCGTTATCATTTTACTTTTCGGACTCTGTTTCAAGAAGAAGATTTTGAATGTTATACGGTTGTGCTTTGTGAAACAGGAGTCATTACCAAAGTAAAATCCATTATTTAGAAGTGTATGTCTGAGTACCAAAGAAAGGAAATTCGTATTTATTCCGGAAAAAAGTGATCAATTTCACGGTGTGTACTCAAACAGAATTATTGTTAATGGGATGTACATTATCATACAGGTAAAAATGTAAACAAGACCTGCCAGTACCCAGTGTGTATTTGTTCATGGATTACAGAATGTAATTTATATGTGTGATATATATATGGGGTTGTGAAAAATATACTTAAGGAAATGGTTTTCTCTTTCTAACTCTTCTTCAACTTAATTTTAGTTCATGCATGTTTTGTGTACATGTCAGACTATAGTTATAGTTTCTTTGTTGAAGTACATGCATATATCATGTGTATGTATTACTTTAAAAGTTACAGGAATTTGTTGTGGATTTTGTGGGTATCCCATGACCTATGTGCCCCCGTACATCCTTACGGAGTTATAAAACTAATCATTCATTAAAGGGAATATACATAATTATGCTCTGTTGAACCTGTAACGATGGTAAAAACGGGGAATCGATAAAGCATTTTTATTACAGTTTACATAATTGTTAAGACTATTGCTTTTATTTTACATCTTGTTACATGTAGGTACTGGTGGAATCTGTGATTTTAAAATGCTGTAAATATGTTAAATTTCTTTCTGACTAATTTTGCATACTTTAAAGCTACTTTTTTAAACTGTTAATTTAATTGTAGTGAAGATTCAGATATTTAGCATGTATATGTTTGAAGCATGCAAAATGAAGTGAGTTATGATTTTTATTCCCCTTTTAATGAAAACCATTTTATCCAGTTTAACAATTAACCGGACTACTTGACCTGTTGAATTTTAATTAATTTGCTGCATGTGTACTTCTTAAACTTAAGAATCCACTTCAAACACAAAATTTAATTTGTATTAAATTACACAGTTTTAGGTCATGATGGTATGGGTTTTCTCCATCTATTTCCCTCTTCTATGTTAATCATATTTAAACTGAAATTAATTCAAATTAAGTGCTTTTGAATTATAATTTTTAAGATTATAGATAAATCATGTAATATTCCTTCCCTATAGTATATACATTGTACATGTAGTACCATTACCATCTAATTAAAGGGTTATACTCAATGAGCTAAATTAATGACCACATATTTATATGAAAACAAGATAATTATTAAAATGTTTGATATATTGTACATGTTGTATGTATTAAAGAGTTTTGTAACATACTGACATGATTGATTAAAAATTGTATTTGTATCACTATGATGGTACATGGATAAAAAAAATCATTAGTAATGAAAAGAAACAGTAGCTCTTGTGTCTGGTAAAAATTAGGCATGCATCTACCCTTTAGGGGCCTTGGCTCCAATGGAGTTGTGCTAGTACAATTTTTTATCTGTTCCAGATATGCTGTATCAATGAGCAGTTATTTTCTAATTTTCATTCGCTGTAAAATTTTATTGGAATCCATGAGTCTGTGATGGTTGGTCATCTTGATACAGTATCTTGGTTTTTTCTAGCTGTTTTCAAACAATGTAACGTGTGTGTGTGTGAAAATTCGGAATGGAAGTTTTTAATTATGAGAGAGAGACAGAGAGAGAGAGAGGGGGGAGAGGGAGAGAGAGTGATGCTTTTCCACTTAATCTGAATGCATAGAAAAAAGAAACTGTTTTTGTCAGTTATTTTGTATACATTCATGCATATAAGAGGTATACTGTGTTTATATGGATACATTTGTTTGGTGCATAGATCTTTTTGTAACAGTGCTTACGACATGTATGCAGATACTTAAATAAAATGCCTTACATTTTTGGCTAATTTACTATACTATTACAATACTAATTTTGGCAGCATTTATTTTTTATCTTTATGCTACTCAATATTCATGTAAGAAAGACAGTCAGTTCTGAATACGTGGAATTATTTTTGAACATGTTTATCAAATATTACAAACAGATACATCTTGCATGTGGTGTGTATAAAAGCTTTTTATGGATGCGAAGGGAAATGAATGATGAACTTTATTTTAGATTTAATTGCAATTGCAAGCCAATGCACATGAATGGTCCTAAAACTTTTGACAGCCCTCAGCCTTGTTTATCACGTATCTCTGTTGATGAAGCAATGTTGTCAATGAGTTCCAATTGCTAGAGCAAGAACATATATCAGAATCTTTGATGCCCAAGTACATCCATTAAATACTTCGAAAACAGCATATCGTTTTACCCAAAGGAACCCCAGGGATACTATTTATTACCGAATTGGACTCCATGGAATCCTCGGGCTGCTCTTGGGTACCCAAAGGAACCCCCAGGCAACCTCAAAGTACAAAACCCAAAAGATGCCAATTAATACCCAATGATGCCCACCACAAGGGACTCTGCAGAATCTCAAGAATCCTTCTATTCATCCAACTAATTAAGTGCCATTGCAATGGCTGATTTAAAAAAGAATTCCAGTGGGGTGGGGGGGATCCAAGGGATAATTGTGTTTACCAGGGCAGTCTGAGGTCTATTTTCTATCATTCTACTGTGGGAATTTAATAAGCTTGAGTTTTTGGGGTTTTTTTTTTTTTTTTTTTTTTTTGGGGGGGGGGGGGGGGGGGGGCAGACCCCGACTCTTGCTCTAGATCCACACATGCAATAGTGGTGGACTTGATTAAGATATGCATGATTATTGATAGAATATCAAGCAGTATTCACTGCTGCAGATTGCTTAACAAATTAGAAACTTTTCTGTTAGTCTTGTTTCGGAAGAGGGTGGGGGTGTTTCGGAATGCTATAGCTAGTGTACATGTATCGTTTTGAAATAAAGTGTTTTCAAAACAACATGATCAATTGTGGCCATAGAACAGTATAACCATCTAGTCATTTTGAACTTTCATTATACACATTGACCTTTCCACCTCATCTTCTGACCACTAAGAGGAAGTCCTCATTTTGTAGCTTTCTAAAGCTTATATATCATAATATACAGAAAGACAAACAAAAATCAACATCTCTGGAACTTTAATCTTGGACATAAAATATGAATAAAAGACACAATAAACTGATTTGGTCTGTAAGGCACCTTTATATCTTTGGTAAATACACGAAATTCAAGGAAAAATAAATGTTTTATAAATGTTCAAAACGTTAAAATTTTCAACCAAATATCAACTCTTATAGATATTATAGCTTATACAGGGATTTTATGATATTCTTTCCTTATAAGTTGTATAAAAATATTTGTCTTATATAACTAATATGATATATATCCTTTCTGATTTTAAGCATTTTTATTTTCAAAAGCTTTATTTTGATTTTTTCTTTTCTATATCATTTTTATGTACTGTCAATATTTCAAAATATTTATTCACAAAATAAATTTGAAAAATGTCTGCTATTTTTGACAAAAAATGTCCAGATATCTTCTCAAACATTTGGTTGATTTTTGGAAGTTCCAGGTCCAACAATTTCAGAACAACAAATCCAACACAACAAATCAGTGCCCAAACAAAGGGCTGCTGAGCCTCTTTAATAGGAAACTTTCTATAAATAGTAATAGCACCAATAACTGCAAAACCTATATGCAGTGCAAGTGCAAGTTCAAATCCGTACTTATGCACAAGAGTCAATAAATATGAAAGCAATGATATGGTTGTCCAAAAGGTCACGCCCTTTGACCCAATTCCTGAATCAAGGTGACATGACCATATATAAACCCACATAAAGAATGGGAGGGTGTACCACTGGTCCATCACAGCTGCTCGATGAAACTGGGTCAAGATCCTCACCACTTGAATGGCTCCATAAAAAGTAGACATAATGTTGAATATATAGAATAAAAAACCGTCTGATCGTTGTAACTGTTTGGTACCTAGGGCCACCGATGTCTTTGCACAGTAGAAAGCTCCCAAGATTACGTAGCCGATGTTCACAAATGCATTGTATGGCATGTTAAGCCAAGGCGGAAAAATTTTCCGCCATTTTGCAGAGTATCTTTCTGCATAGAACTGTCTTCCAATCTCAGTGTGGACGGAGTCAAAGTATCCAAGGTAGACAGAGTACAACATGGCTGCTGTAACCACGGTAACCATACCAAACGCCTGAACCATTGAAGACACCATCTCTATTCTTTGAAACTACAATTACATGTATCAAAGTTAGAAAAATATTACAGGTCATATAAAAGGGTATTCAAAGCAAATTCAAATATTTATATATATATATATATATATATATATATATATATATATAATCATACATAAAAGAAAGAGTTCAAAATAGTCTAATATATTCAGCAAGATTTATTTTCTTTAATTTTTATTCGAGAAAAGGGAGGCATCACTGATCAAAATTTACTCAATCCTAAAAAAGAACCAGCCAGAACTATTGTGTCCTGTCTCCTTTTTCTCATGATGTCCCGTCAGCAAACTTCTGTGTGTACCTGGTAAAATTCTCATCTAATATGATGGTACATTGATGACGAAAAATTAGTTTTTATTTTCAAAGACACTACAGTATCTCATGTGCATGACTTATTTTGATATACAAAAATTAATTATATAAATTATTCACTGGGTCGTTTTATCAATGAAATACATAATTAATTATTATTTTTATCAATGAAATATATATTAATATCTCGATCGTGCACACAACACAGTATCTCTTGCTCCCAACATATATTATGTATATTGTATCTTGCACACGGCATACAATACCTCATGTGGCACAGTGCACAACATTTTATCTCGTGCATTGCATACCTCGATTGTGCATACAACATAGATCTCTTGCTCCCAACATATGTTATGTTGACCACAACACATAATAGCGTGTATGCATGATATAAATAACAATTTTGTGCACACAAGATATTACGTCTTTCGCACGGGATAATAAGTCATGCACGATAGGAGATGCTATGTCGTCCTCATGAGATAATTTTCGCAATTATAGATGTAAACATGTACTGCATAGGCCTATATAAAGAGACATTAGGAAGCACCTAAGAAATAATAAGTCATTTCACAATATAATATTCATAAAGACATGAAAAAAGGGGGTGTGAAATGTCACATTGTGAAATTGTTTCAGACTTTTACCGGTACCTTAAAACTTCAAAAGGAAACCAAGATACTGCCTATTACAAATCGTGACACCATTATCAACTCCTTCGTATAAAGACTTTTTAAAGTAGTAAATGCTCACCAATTATCAAAAACGAGCAAGTGAATATTTGGCACCACTGTGTTAGAGTTTGCGATTTCGCAATCAACGTATACAGAAGATATGGCGCGAAAACTACGAACCGCCGTTACCACTATAACTTGATAAATATTGTAATTAATATTCTGGCGTCATTGGGTTTCCGATAGTCTAACACTCAACGATGTCTGTAATGACTGTCTCTTTAGTCAACAATTTTGAAAATAAATCATTAATAACCTCAGACATAGCCTCGAAAATCGCCGATACATAAAATCAAATGTAATCGTCATCATATGCAGTTTCTAGCTATAAATAAACTGCATTCGACCAATAAAAAATGGGTGACCGTGTCATATGTTTCCAATAGTATGATTATTCAGCATTTTTAAAAAAAATAATTGTTAGCATAAACGTGACAAAACATTTTGAAAGTATTCTATAACATTTCTCAATTGTTTTTTTAACTTTTATTTCAACTTAATCGTCAAAATATTTAATTTTCCGCATTACTTCATTTTATCACTATCGGAAACACATGACGGCATGATAAATATGGAATTTTGGGTTGTCCCCATTTGCATTGCTTAGCGTTCATTTAAACAATAAAATACCGTCTTTAATGATTCATGCAGATTATGAAGGTAGCGACATTACAGAAAAGATACATCACCCGCGTTAGCGGGCTACGTATTTTTTTCCTGCAATGACCGTTTCCTTCATAGTCCGCATGAATCACCAAAGAATTTATTTTATTGTTTATATTTACATCTCTCTTTAAAAAAAAATGTAGAATTTTAGAAATAATCATAAAGAGTAAGTAAAAGAAACTAAATTATTGATAACGTGCAACAATACGTTAGAAAGAAGAAATGACAAATTCCTCTTAATTATAGGGAATTTGAGTTTGACATCAACATGATTATTTCGTGCTTTCCGTGATTTTTTCATGTTGCTGACGTTTTAATCAATTTAATCTACTCAATATTAACTTAAATATATAGTATATTGTCAATTTGTTGATATGTATTATCTTGGCATGTGTCGACACAGTTGCCTGTAGACTTTGAACATAATATTGACATGTGACGTTTTAATATCAGTTTGTTGGTACATAAGTACAGTTAGTATACATATAACAGTTTACTTTACTGACACGTAAGACACTTGTAAAACAACAGTCAAATTGTTGATGTATAGCATAAAACCACAATAATTTAGTTGACGTTAAAAATGAAAGTGATTTTTTTTTTACATGTTAGTATAATTATGTCATTTTGTAAATTTTGAATTTACTGGGTGGGTGTAAAAACAAAATTTAAATTTTGTGTTTACACCCACCCAGTTAATTCCAATTTTACAATATGACATAGATCAACACATTAGTGTTTTTGTTTTGTTTTGGGTTTTTTGTTTTTTTCTTAATTTTGGGGTTTTTTTGTTTGTTTATTTGGGGTTTATTTTGGTTGTTGCTGACATGCCATACATAAACAGTCAATTTGTTATTTAGGTTACCTAAACAGAGTCCGTTTGTTGAGATGAAACATAAACAATTTTAATTAGTTTCTTGACGTTTGTTGACATATTACATACTGAATGACTTATCTTAATATGTTGAAAAGTTGTTGCGATAAAATAACATGTAAAAACATTTAGTTGACATGAAACATATTTGAACTAAGTCCCGCCTGTGTTAACTCGGATATTTGGCAACAGAATAAGTTTACCGACATACAAACTATGAACACATATTTGATGTATTGACATGCATATCAGTTTGTTGGCATGTACAGATACATGTATAAATATCTTTTTCTTTTTACTTTGAGAACATGTTCCTCTTTCTTGGTATATGTCAATAAAAACAACATCTTATTAACCTATCAATTGAAGTTAGATTCATCACATACATGTATTATCAACAAATTTCAAAAGTAATATTGGATTATTTTCACTTTAACCGTGCTCCATTCAGCTACGAAAAGATTGTCTTTTGAGTCCACACATAAACCCCATGGGTAGTCTAAATCACAGTTGTCAATATAGCGGAGGAACTGGCCATCCTCATGATGAGGATACGGTGGTTTCCACAGTCTGCTGTCAGAATCTGACCAAGGCTGTCTGTAGCAATGCCGCGTGGATCCATTGGTTCCTCGCTGACACTAGTGGTAGGACTAGTGTAGGTGAATCTGTGTTTCCCGACTCGAGCAACCACTACGACTGCACCAGCTTTCCAGTCAGCAGTCAGCAACACAGATATCGAGGTTCCAATTCTCAGTGATATATTTAGTGTTGTAACAACCAGAGGAATTGAGAGGTTGACCTTTGTCATTGCACTTAATACTTTGTATTTCTTTGGAGCCAGAGAAGCGCACTATTTTTGTCTGTTCCTCGCCGTGTCTATCCATGATGACCAGGAGGTCA
This sequence comes from Magallana nippona, assembly GCA_033439105.1. Taxonomy (NCBI): domain Eukaryota; kingdom Metazoa; phylum Mollusca; class Bivalvia; order Ostreida; family Ostreidae; genus Magallana; species Magallana nippona. Next base: position 32,494,142 of record CM065921.1, on the reverse strand, counting down.
CCAGAAAAGGTACGACAAATATTGCTTGGCCTCCACCCTAGAGATGTGGTAATTTTCTGTATCCTCGTATCCGTTACTATGTTCACCATACAATCACTGCTATCAGTGTAAACTAAATCTCCAAGAGTTGTCAGTGCTATATCACATGGGTCGTTCTTTGACGTTGTCTTGATTGAATTCAGTAGTTTACCTTGGAGATTGTAGAGCCTCATTATGCTGTTCTGACCACACGTCCAGAATTCCTCATCATTAAAACTAAACACACTGTGTAATCCATTAGGCACTCCATAATCCGTGTTAATTGATGTGATAATCATTGGTTGATCAGTGACGCTTGTTTGTCGTTCTGCAGGTAAGGATACAGGTACTAGATGATCTTCTGTATGTTCTTCTGTTTCCCTAAATGGTGCTGACAAAACAACAAATTCTTTAACTATATGTGTACGATTTTTCTTTTGATGGATGAATTGCGGTAGGAGAACTTTGGGTTTTGGCGGAATGCTTCTAAATTCTGCATTCCTGGATTTATATAATTAAAGAAACAAGGCAGATATCATTGCAGTTTGGTAGTTTCTTTACATAATTTGTAGTCTGTGTGCCTTTAGATATCATACAACAAATTTCCTCTTTGTGTTTACTTAATTTAGCCGGTTGCTTCATTTCTATTTCATTAAGGTCAAATATCAAAATCTTTATAATGCTATCAATTTTTCTGCGCAATTTCTCTCCCTCTCTGTCAAAAGCTTATCTCAATTTTTGGGCCGCGGGAATGGTCATTTAATTCAGCTTTCTGAACTGGAATTTCAGATCAGTTTTTTTGATAATCAGCGTAAACTGATTTCTCCAATTCGTGGAAATATTTTTGTAAAACTTCTTTTTTCGCCTTAAACTTTCAAAAATGCCCACAACGTCATGAACCTTGTGCAGTGCAGTATGCTGTTTTGTATACAGTGTACAAACTATTGAAGATCCTGAAATGTGATTTGAAAAGAAGTAATGTTATTATTTAAGATTATCTTGCATATCCTGATTAATGGATTCAATGAATGCCTTAATAACATTTGGATTATATTATATGTTAACAATTTTATTTGTAAAAAAAATATTGGAGGTCGTAGATGGCGAAGAACTGTACTGTAACAGCATATAGTTAAGTTTACAATGGAATTTCCGTAATAGACATTAATTTTCAAGTATATTCAAATGGAAAAATTAGACATTTTGGAAAAATAAGTCTAAAACCTTGTTAAAATTCCCAGTGAACTCTATTGAGAAACACTCGTTTTATATACATTTTGTATATGCCTTTCCTATATCAACCGAAATCATATATTTTTTTACACAATTGCAAGCGTACGTTTTCTAGACAATACCTTCATGTATTTGACCACTTCTGTTTCCGTTGTACATGCAATTCAAGTTCGTAGTGTTTTTCATGGTATTGTGTACTAGTTTTATCTTGTTTGTGGCTGAGAAATCCCTTTTACTTTAAACATATATATTTTGATTTCTAGTCAACTGGTGGTGGATTTTCCAACCACATTTGATGGTTTATAATGTTTCTAATATTCTGGGTCAGTTTCTATACATGAGCATGTTTTACAGCTAGCAATACTTCACCTTCTTTATTGCTTTATGGAAACAATATAACTTGAGTGTTGCCTTGAACTGATCAATAGATTTTATCATAAATGCATTGCGATCACATTTTAATATATCATGGGCATATAACATTAACAAAAAAAAAACCCAGTTTATTCTAGTTCATATTCCATGAAAATGTATTTCTTTTTTATTTGCAACTAAATCAATTCATGTCAACAAAATTAGGGGTGTTTTGGAAATTTGAATATTTTGGACTTTCCTTATTATATCATGAAAAATGCAAATGAATGCTTATAAATAAAGTCACAGTATATATTTTTTATTGAAACTATATATAAAAAAAGAAAAGTATCATATCATATGGAATGAAATATAATCTTTACTTTGCGGAGAAAAAAAGGGAATTTATAGATAACATGTATCGTCTGACCTTGAAATGTAAAAAAGGGTTTGAAATCATTATTTTCGTAATAGAAACTTACTATTCATAACAACATGGATCATACCAATAATATCATAAAAAAACACGAGATACTTTGATAAATCAATGTGAGTGCAATGTAAAAATTTAATGACGTACCACACTACAAAATTAAATGTCTATTTCGTATGTACATGGAACAATTTGTAGTGTATTTAACTAATTTTACAAATACTATAGTAATCTTATGAATTTCATTGGGCAACATTATTACAAGCTTTATCATAAATGAATACATTCTGCCATGACATAAATTAATCAAAATATAATACAAAATGAACATTATATCTATTTTAAGACGAAAATAGAATACTTATATTGTAAGGATACTTACTTTAAAAAATCTTTAGAAGACACTATCCATTTAGTTTTAAAGGCAATAACAACCAAATCAACACCTATCAATTGAAAGTTAATTATCAGGGGCGCATCGCTGAGCCGTTTAATATCCTTTCCAAGTAAAATCCTTGTTGTATTAACGATATTTTCTTTCGACCAAAAGCTTACAAATAAATCGAAGACATGTAACCTGTAGCTGATATACAAGCGGATTGATTTACATGTAAGGGTTCAAACGGCGTGCCATGTCTGATACATTATGCCACCTCAAACGAAACAAATGGTAGATTGATTTGTTTTATATAAAAGCATATGTTCAACTTTTTCTTTCATTTCGATTCTACATTAATTCTACAGTAACTTTAAATTGTTCGTTGCATGTACAAACGTTTTTGACAAAAAGACAAAATATTAAATCGTATTTACTTGAAATATTAAGGATGGATTCTTCTCATCATTTTTTACCCCAAATGGGTCTCCATATATCAACATGTCGTAAAATTCAAATTACTATAATTTACAATAAAACCTAAAAATTCTTCATTAATTAGTTTATATTTGCAAAATATTGCCATATTTAATGTGTAAATGACAAAGAAATGGTTAAAACCACGTCATTTACGACATACCGTAGTCGGCGCGAACAACAGCAAATAATGAAGAGGGTAAGGAGAAAAGGTCGCCTCTTTTCGAAGCGACGGAGACGGCAGTACGAATCCTTTAAAAATATCCACTGACAGAGATGGGATTAAACGGAATAATAATCAAACAAGAAAAAATCGCCAACAAAACTATTTTAGAAACTCTGCAACCAACAAGCGAGATGGGTCAGAGGAAATTCCAGTAGAGGATATCTCGTTTGCAGAAAAAAATGTAAGTTTGAAGTGCTTTTGACATAGTAAAATTGAGAAAAAGAGCAATGTAGCGCACTAATTTAATAACATACACATTGCAAGCTCAACCATCGCACATTCATGACTGTATAACATTATTTATATTCTGAATATACATTCACATCACACCAGCTGCACACAACTGGCGTACAGAGTCAATCCCCATTGCACAAGCAGACGATCGAGAATTTTATACGTTGCATTATATAGCATGTATTTATGTAATTTTGTAAATATTAAGAATAAATTAAGTCCCTTAGAAATTGATCAGAGAAAAGTTCTACAGTCTACTAAAAAAAACTCAACTGTTTTATCTCAATTGTAAAATCTATGGCGGCCCATACGGATACAGACAATACTTTACAGGAGAACTAAATACATGTAAATGTATTGAATTTAGAACTTCACATTCTTAAAATTGATATAATATCATTTTATTTCATTATCGTTTATATATAAAAAGTTTATGCAATAATAAATAGTTTAAAACATAGACAAAATAAAATATGGGAAAAAACCTTGAACTACTAAATCAGAGATTTTGAATGTGGAAATTTTAGAATGTGAATGTTCTTCTCTTTTTTTCATTTATAGTCAAAACAACACACTAGTCTTGGAAGCACTCAAGCAAATGAAAGCTTTAAAAAGACAGTGGCACACAAAGCCTGCCTATTCAGTCACATAATTGGTTACAGAGTGGCAGCTAGTGTTGCTCAGAAATAATACACTAAGCTATTTGGCAGAGGTAAGCTTCATATAGCACATTTATACGAGTATATCTTACTTTCATTCAATGATAAACAAATAAGAATTAACACATAAGACCACATATATTAATGATTTGCTGGTAATGTTATTTTTAGTGTTTGCCATTATTTTTGGGTCTGTTGCTTTAGTCAATCACTTATAAACCCAAATTGTATAATATACAAATTGAATATAATGGCTATCTTGTATTGCAGCATAATCATGTGCTATTGAATGTGAAAGAAATTCTTATATTAGGTGAACAAAAATTAGGATGTTCACCAGAAGAACACACCACAAATTTAGCAGCATAAAATTACCTAAAATGCAAAATCAAAGAGGAGGAGATTATTTCTCAAGGCAGAAAGGTACGTTACTTGTTGAATAGTAAGTACATTACTTCGAATGTGTATTAATGTTTCACTTAGTCCATCATGTTGCAAGTTTGCATTAGAGTTGGTTCTTTAAATAATTTCAAGAATGAATTGACAGCTTCAGTAAAAAACTAGAGAAGGTTCATTCTACTCTATAGTCTGTCCCAATGTATTGCTTCCATCACCTTTTGATGATTTTTAATAAAAATACACATACCTGTGAAAGAAATACTGTTGAAATCGATTAAAGGGAAAATATCCAAGATATCTTCATTGACACATTTTCATTTTTCACTCATAAAAGTTCACATGAACGAAAACAAATTTCTTACGTAGATTTATAATGGGAAATATTTACATCTTTTCTCCATTCAGAATTACTCGGAACACCTCGCACAATTTTTCAATGTTATCATACGGACTATTTCATGGCTGATGCAATGCAAAATCCCCGTAGACTTTCTATTTTGGGTTGTGTATTGAAACCTGAAGCGGTAGAGGGGGTGTTTCAAAACAGATAATATGGACATTTTTCATATTAGTGGATAAACTTAGTTTGAGCACAAAGGTATTTATGATTATCGAAATATCAAGCGAAAAGTGGTGGAAGCAAAAACTCGGGACAGAGTATAGTGATGTTTCTTTGTACTAAAATAATGACAGTGACCATTCTGTCACATTTGTCTTTTTCACCTTGAAACAACAGGACATTTTATATAATTAAAAAAACATATTGGAACAAATCAGCATCTTTTTTTCCCAAACTTGTGTATATCATGTACAATTTAAGGTTCTTCATTTTTAGCAAGATATTCTCACATCACACAAATTGCAGCTCTCAATGAAAGGAGGTTTTCTCAGAAAATGTCATGCCAGAAGGCAGAAGTACATCTTACACAGAGAAAAAGAGAAATTACTGGAATAACATTTTTATCAGGAAAAATGTTTTGTAGAAATGTTGTACATTAAACTCTTATTATTCACAATGTGATATGAGAGGAAATTCAGAATAATTATGTACATGTAAACCTCATAAGTATGAAATACTATTAAAATAGTTGTTTATTACTATTATCAATTACTTAATATACGTCATCATTACCTCAAATTGTTTTTTTTATTGGGTATAAAACCGTTAATTGTTTTGGACATTAACCAACTTTCTGTATATTCATGATTTTTGAAATGTAGAGTAAATTCAGGCTAAATTTTTATTTATGATTTGCATGATCCTCATATCAGTTTTACTGTGTAGCATAACCATGAACCTTTGATATATCTTCAGAGAGAAAACTAAATATTTGACTATATATGGTCCATTGTAAAAATCAAAATGAAATTTTGTGTCTGTTTATGAAACACAGAAAATTTATGGAGGAAACTCGGATTGAAGATATATATTTTTCGAACATAAAGTTTTTCTTGTTTCCTTTTCATCATTTTATTGCATGTGAATTTGTGTTTGATAATAAATAACAAATTTTAAATTTGTGGTCAAAAATATTTGCTTAGTCTGAGTTGTTAATTCACATGCATAGATTTTAAAAACTCACCTGTGTAAATGTAGTATTTTAAGGAGTGACTTTCAAATGGCATTGACAGAAAATCAAGGAAGATTACCCTCTAATTTCTTGATGTTAAAATATTATATACAGTCTCAATTATTATTATTCAATAAATCAAGATTATGATAATATAAGAAATGTGAAAAGAATCAATTTTTTACAACTTGTTTATAACAGATCAGACAGCAAAGATGATATACACCATCTCTTTTCGGATATGTGAAAAAAGGTCCATGTAGTCTATTCATCTTTTAATAAACAATATTTTGCATCAAACTGTGAAAGCTAAGATTTCAAACGAGTGGTTTGGGTGTACTATTTTTTCATGTACAAGTATATATATATTATCAATACCTTTTAAGAACAAAATTTAAAATTTGCATGGTTGATAATATTTCGCATTTTTTAGCGTTTTTTACACTGATATCTGTAAAGCATATCAGCCAAATGTTCATTGTAAACATCAAGATAAAATTTCAGTGTACATTTTTGAGATGTTTGATCATACATTTATAAAATATTCTTAATACAGCTTCATTTTGTGGCTTTGTTTTGCAATATAACATAATAAGAGTAAGAAAAAATGTTACTTTTTTAAAATCAATTAATCTAATATATTTTATATCAGAGGAAATTCGGACTGAGAATTTTACTATTCATTGACTTTAAACATTGTAATAACAGATATAATTCATAATATCACATTTTATAAAGAATATATTATCCAACTGCTTGTCTGGCCTTATTAATTATTGTCTTAGAAAGTACATGAAAATATTTTCAGTTTTTTAATGAAAATTTTAAAGATGAGGAAATTCGAGCTAATCTGACAATCTTATATGCATGAATACCCAATGATTTCTTTACTGTTATTTTTTTTCTTAAGATGGATCTTTACTATGAATCCAAAAAAAATAAATTCTGAATATATGATAATATCGAAATAATCATTGATAAAGGGGGGTTAGCGAACAACCAAATATCAATTTATAGAGTGTACAGAGGAAATTCGGAATAAATATTTTGTGGGATTCAAGAATAAAAGTTCGGTTTTTTACTACTAAATATCATGCTTTATCATAGAACTTTAGACTTTAGTTGCTATTTTACATTTGATCATCTTTATTTTTCTTAAACCATCAATTTAAGATACCACCATGAAATTTCTGTGTTTCTACATGGAAAAAATCTATTTTTAGCATTGACATTTCAATTGACCTTCAAGGAAAATCAAGCAAGATTACCCTACACTTTTTTTGTGTTATTGAAATGTGTATATCTTAAAATCTTTACATGCTTAATTTCATCATTTTCTGAATACATAAAATATGAAAAGAATCCAGCATAAGATTAAAACAACGCATTTAATTGGCGTTTTGCATGGCTGTTTATTCAGCGTTATCCAATATACATTTACAACTTTATACATAGATCGGACAGCAGACAAAACCTTTATAAACTATTTATCAAATCTTTAGGGTTTCGAAGTTATTTGAACAATCCTTTTGACATTTAATAAAAAACGTCAAATGCAACTCGTCTTTAACTTACACTGCATCTGACAAATCATATATTTTTTTATACCACCCATTGAGTCAGTATTAAGTCCTGGGTTCAAGAAGTACGATTTGTTTTTAGGTATTTTTTTGTCAAATATAACTTTTCTGTATTCTGGTAATTTTGTAAACATGCTTACAGTGGTAACAACGTTATTGTTGACAAGCTAATTGTGTTAAATAGTTCGTGTACCGTGGTGTTCGTTCGTGTAACGTGCGGGATCTTGCGTGTATCAGAATAATTGGTTTGCTTTTTTTACCGTGCGTGATCGTGCGTGATGGTGCGGTTTTTTCGTTTTGTAACTTTTTTTACGGAATGCCAGGATTTATTCTAAAACAACGACTAGTAGTTTTTAAAACAACGCAACAATATGTGAATTTAAACTATTTTATAGAAAAATATCAAAAATTGTTTACATACATGTATCATGTCAGCGCTAATCTTTTATAAAATATTCTCTCTTTCGTCGTTAACTAGTAATTCAACAAGTCATTTAATCCTTTGATCGGTCGATTTAGTTTTGCATTTTGCATGATTTTGTAATCAGTCTTTATAAAGCATCCATCATATCTTGAAACATAATTTTAATCATATTAGCGCCAAGCAATAGAGACACTTTGAATGAAAGCGGTCAAGGATAACCATTCCCCTTCAAGCTAAACAATTATCATTAAGTTTTCTTTCAAATGAAAATACGATACGCGTTCTTCTCTGTTACATTGTATAAACATCCATTAGAAATAAAATTTATTTAGACGCTTTAAAATTTAGAAATAAAAGTCAATCAATTATGTACCGTACATTATGGAAATATGGGATGTGTAAAATCGCAATTCTTTGGAACCAGGTAACAAATTTAACCTGTATCTCGCACAATTAAATCGTACGTAAGGGAATCGGATTACATAAACATCAAATCGTATGTAAATAATTTTGTGTAGTTTATGCATTATCTTAATTTTTGAAGCAATACGTTTTCGTAATTCAAATCTTAAATATTAATTTTGATTTTGCGTGTTAACTAGTGTAGAATCGTTCGTTTGCGTTTTTTTATCGTTATCGTTCGTGTATCGTGAAAATTCAGTAAGTTATAGTGATCGTTCGTATATCCTGCGTAATCGTTCGTGTATCGTGCGTGATCGTTCGTGTATCAGAATCGTGTGTGTTGTTTGTCAACAATAACGTTGCTACTCCTGTAGTTAATATGTGCATTTTCATCAACATATTATAATTCACAGATATTTCAATGCATTATAGCATTGCTTTGACATGTACACTGGTATTGTGTTATAAAATATGGTCAGACAAGTGGATTATGGGACATTTAAAATATATTCACTTCATTTATCGTGACCCTGTAATCACTAAAACTGGTTTGTTTTCAAACACCAATCAATGCTGGTTAAGACAATAAACCAATCCATGATCAAAGCATTGGCGCTTCCGCAATTTTCAGATTAAGAAATATAACACAGACGTTTGATTTTTTTAAAATTATTTATCAAAGGCATAGTGTAAAAGGATGATATTGTAATAAAACGCATATTACCTAAATGTATGATCAGAATACAAACACATTTAATAATGATAAGATTTAGGATATTGGGAAATAAAGCCCTATCTACAGAAAATGTCTTAATTGATTATTTCAAATAATGCAATTACCAATTCACAAAGTAACTTTAGTTTCCCTTGATCAAGATGTTTCATTAAGCTAAAAATAAAAGCTCAATACATCTTTTAAATGTGTAAAAGACAACAAGCTTTTATAACTAAATTATAGAATATAAGAAAAAATCCTGAGAAGAACAAAATTCATTGAAGGATATCAAACAACAGCAAATGTAATCTTGGTGCCAGAATCAATTGAATACTTGTGATTTTATCGTCACGATAGAGAACGATTAGGTATACTCTTGGTGAATAATCTTGGCTCTTCTGAAGTAATGTTCGGTTAAAAGAAAAAAATATTTTTATATATTCAAATTATTAACAAAGACTGCATATTTGACAAATAAAAAAAGTTATTTTCTTTGCAAAAAGAAAGTTTACTTAATAACTAACATTGGCAATTTATTTCATGTAGAAAAGTCACATGCTATTAAAATGAGACGTTATATTTTTTTTATTACACTAGCAGTGTTTCAGAATCTTATTACACAATTGCAATGTACATGTAAAACATATGTTAAAGTAACCTAAATATACTAATAATCTCATGGATTTCGTAAAGTAAACATTTGTGAGTGAGTGAATGCCATTATTTGTCTCTCTTTGTAAAGGTATAAATTATACATGATAATTAATTTAAACACAAAATTTGATAATGAAAAAAAAAATATATCGATAGAGATCGAGCTTTTTTTTATTTTTCAAACGCACAGAAATGTAAGCCAATCTAAGCAAATGATTATATAGCGTGATTAGGTTGAAACAAAATATTCTGACCGTGCTTTGGAGTTATATAAATATGTTCACATTTCTGAAGCCACGCAATGTAAATTTAATTGAAAAAAAACATGACATGGTACGTTTGTTTTCCTTCTTTCTTTTCTTTTCTTCCTTTCTCTCACAATACCTCTGCCTTTCTCTATCTCTCTGTTTCTTAGAATTTGTCTCTTTGTCTGTCTTTCTATCTATCTTTTTCACTCTCTCTTTGTCTCTCTGTTTGTCTGTCTCTCTGCCTATCTCGTATAAATAATAATGCAATTTACATGTAAACATCGATTTCCAGTGTTCAAATTTTCTGGGTGAGCGTTACTCTTTTTGTGGCGGGAACTGCACATGAAACTGCCCAACAAGTGGTGACTAGATACAACAACTACAAAGCGATATGTGATGGACTAGGTTATGAAAAGTTGGGTTGCAAAGGTTTGAAAAACATTTCATTTATATTTTGAATTTACATGTTAAATATTTAAAGGAATTAAACTCAGACAATGCAATAACTATTTAGGCAAGTCCATGTCATAACAACATATTTCAGTCTATTATTAATTTTTACAGTTACAACAGACATCGTTGTTTTTCAATCTTCACTCAGCAAGACTATGGAAAATATGAAAAACAAGGAAACTATTATCTTTGACAACGTTTCTTTAAACGAAGGAAAAGCTTACGATAAGACTACTGGAGTATTTAGAGCGCCGTCTGATGGAGTCTTTTCATTTACCTGGACAACATTAACTAAAGGAGGAAAATATTTCGTAACTGAAATAGTGCGAAATGGTCAACGAATGGCATATAATCATAATGATGGAAGGGGTCTCGAAACATATTCAATGTCATCTTCCCGTGCAAACATCAAAATGAAGAAAGGTGATAAAGTGTGGATACAAACCCAAGATAATTATGGGCAGTTTGTTTATGGAGCAAATTATTGCAATTTCTCTGGAGTAAAACTTTAGCATTGGTATATTCATATTGTTAAATAGATAAATGTCCAATGAAACATTCAGGGTTACTTGGGTTTCTAAATGAAATAAATGAAACTTGCCTTCATAACGTTTATCATCTATAGTTCTTTATGCGACGAGTATATAAACACAAACAGTAATTTCCGTGTCAAAGGTAAGCACCAATTCGCATGTGTTAAACAAAAAAAAGCATGCACTAACCCTATGTAAGTTCAATAAATTCGCGATATGTTAATATATCTATAAGAAAACAATGATAGTAAAATCGATAAAATATCGTTAAAATATCGTTTCTTTAATGAGAGAAAAAAAAAACCAAAAAGAAACCTTACAGAACAATTAATTGCATAATATATATACACTATTGTACTAAAGATAGCACGCATATTATCTCTCTGAACTGTAAACATAAATAATGTTTACTGTTTTTTTTTTGTTTTATTGCTAGTTTGTTTTCTTTTTTTGCATTGCCATTGTGAGCATGAATTAATAATCTGCACACAGCTGGACGGGTCTTGCGTGAGGTAAACCGACCGGTTAAAAACCTCGGCCTTTAAGATCATTAGTAAACTACTCATTGGCAAGATTATACCGGTATTTCAACTTATTATCATCACAAAAACAAAACAATATGGTAACATTGTTTAAACACGCATACGATCGGTACCATCTTTGGGTTGTTTTAAGAAAAGCTAAAACAGCTTTAAAGGAACGTATTAGAGCACAGTTTGATTTCCAAAAGGACCTATTTACCCTGATACCAATGCAGTTTTGTTTTTTTTTTTAACTGGTAACAACGACATCTTCGAACAATTGGTGGAGACAGCAATAATGCTGTTAAGTGCTACTCTACATGTAAATAAAACACAACTTATTCATAATATGTCGTTGTCTTTTATAAACAGACAAACGAATAAGGGTATCTAGACCGATAAATTTTAATACATGATATAAAAAGAAATATCTAAGTATTCGTAACTGATTGTAATATGATTTTGTTCCTAAAGTTTTCTTTGTAACGTTTTTTTATCTCTCTATACCATAAGTCTCCTTTTTGTTAAAAGCTTTTGTCGATTTCTTGGATTTTTGGTTAAGGTAAGTGCATTGAATTGAGATGTTACAAGCATTCATGTGATATATTAGGATTAATAGATTCCTGAATTTCCTGTTAATTTCTTTGTAATACTTCTTTTTCGCTCTAAAAACATTGAAGAATGTCTTCTACATCATGATCGTGATGTTTTTTGGAAAAAAAAAACAAACATTGCACACAGATGAAAATTGGACACTGTTTGCAGTTGATTTGTTCTGTAGGATACTGAGAAAATTTGGGCCAAATTGGAGTGGATCCTCGCTTTTCAAATGGAATCAATTTGTGATCTTTTGATTCATCTTCGATATGTTTCCCTTTTCATACTTCGCAAAGATGTACACGACAAATATCACAGTGCTAAAGGTGAACAGGCTTTTCACAAAGACACCGTACCACATCTAACAGGATGAAATTATGTAATTGAATTGAATTAAGAAATTGAAAAAGAGAAAGAACTATGAAAATTTTGGAATTCATCAATTTCAAATAAATGTATAATTGCAAACTATATGCGTATGGAGTTAAATATTAAAATACATTTATAGATGACTTCATCTGTTTTATAATCTTTTATTTCAAATAATGAAAAAAATGTTAATTTTGACGAAACAATGAAAGATCCATTGTGTCTTGGAGGTATTTAAAACCCTGGTAAATTTTAATGTAGTTGTGGATTTGCGTGCTTAATTACAAATAACAATATTTAGCGATTGAAGAGATCGCGGAGAATATTTTACCTCATCCTCACATGCAAACATCAAATCAAGAAAGGCGTAAAAGTGTGGATCAGAATCTTTGACATCTGAGGAAAAGTGGTTGGTGTTATTTACCTGGATCGAATCTTGTAGCTTTCTTAAGATATGTATATATAGATCAGTATTTTAGTTTAAACATTTTAATTTCGAAAGAAATTTGTTGTATTTGTATAAACTTATTAATGTTTTCTTTGGTATTGAATGTGGTTTTAATGGTATAATGATTATAGCAGATAAATCGTAATATAAACGTGGTTTAGTTATGTAACTCTTTTAGCAGTGATCTTTACGTTCAAAGTCGTATGATTCATCGAGAAATGATATTTATATCTCATCTACACATCTCTCTCTCTCTCTCTCTCTCTCTCTCTCTCTCTCTCTCTCTCTCTCAACCTTAGTGAAAGTAAAAGTACCCTAATTATAGTCGTTGCCAATCAGTACGCTAGACAGAGGGAACATTTTGTTGTCCAATTTCTTTAAATAATGCTACAGTTTTTCTGTAGCAATCGATCAGTATATGCAGTTTGAACTCTCAACCAAGCTTAACTGTTTTTACAAAATAATTTATGTAAAATTTATACAAGTACGAAATGAAACCGTAATGTACAGTGTAATCGTTTTTTTTATTTTTTATTTTATTTTTTTTTCACTTAAGAAGGTTGACACCTGAATATGCTAGTAATCTCAATTACCTGCAAACCACTTGGATATAAGTATCCAAGGGACCTAAAATATTCATTTCTTTTATTGGTGACCAATGTCATATGCCATTTTTTTTAAATACGGGGCCCCATACAGAAGTGATAATTTTCCTGAAAGCATTGCTACAATTTGGCATGGAAATTGATTATTTGAAGAAATCAAACAAATATTTATTGTTTAACTATAATTTAATTATGATTTCAATACAGTATGAAATTGAACACATGTAGTGACTATAAAAAAAATCATTCATAATTCAATCAGTTCTCTTAAAATGTTGCATATTCAATAGTAGAGTAAGGTAGATTACAATAATAATAACCCTACCTTGCACCATACATTAAAAACAAACGATACTTATTAACTGGCCTGGAAAACTGAATAACAGCTATCCGTATGCTATGCATGAACTTCCTCATACGCCCAAATGTTGATTCCGTCCAAATCCTTTGTCTGTTCCTCCAGTAGGATGTTGGTCCGAACGACATCCTCGTTGAATGTTGGCGTGGATGCCCAAGGTTGTCGACGTCAAAGCTGACCAACAATGATTTGCTGCATTCCGACTCCTTCCTTTAAATATGAAGCATACGCTAGAATATTTTTGACGACCTGTTAGATTACTTATATTGTAAAGATATTTACTTTAAAAACGTTTAGAGGACAATATCCATTTAGTTTTAAAGGCAATAACAACCTCATCAATACGTACCAAAGTTAATTGTCATGGGCGCATCGCTGAGCTGTTTAATATCATATTCAAAAATTAAATTCTTGTTATATTAATGATATTTTCTCTCGACCGAAAGCTTACAAATAAATCGAAGACGTGTAACCTGTTGCTGATATACAGGCGGATTGATTTACATGTAAGGATTCAAACGGCGTGCCATGTACGATACATGCCACCTCAAACGCAACAAATGGTAGATTGATTTGTTTTATATTAAAGCATGCGTTCAACTTTTTCTTTCATTTCGATTCTACATTAATTCTACAGTAACTTTAAATTGTTCGTTGCATGTACAAACGTTTTTGACAAAAAGACAAAATATAAAATCGATATTTTCTTGAAATATTCAGATACTGTGAAGACATGCGCCTCCATTCAGTGTTTTATTTGAGTCAATGACTTATCTATCTCCTTGTCTTTTTTAATAAGAAAATACCACCATTAAAGGTATATCAGGTATATTTAATGATTCGGATAAAAGTGATTGAGGTACTAATTTAGTTTGATGTAGTGCAATTTAAACAAAGAACTTTGTTTATTAGATAAAACATCTCTTATACAAAACATTAAATAAATGCACTTTTCACTTAAATACCGAATGCACTCGTGATCTGTTGAACAAGTGTTCAAATTCATTACACACTTATCAAGTTCAATTATGATCATCATTAATTTTGATCAAACTTTAAACCGGTATTAATTACAGCAAGGAGGGTTTTTTTTTTTAAATAACGTCTTTGAAAACTGGACAAATGCAATAACTTTTTAAATATTTATATTATTTCTTTCTTATATTTCATTTTGTAGAAAACTTTAAAAAAAAATCCTCACAATCCAAATTGTAACTCATACTCTTTCTTAAAACGTTCTACCACTAAACATTTTGATTATTTAATTAAGCGTTGCTTAGATATGATCCTTCCTTCCAGTCATAAAATATCTTGAATTGTTAAACATCTATAAAGCTGTTTAGATTTCACCGTAAATCATTTATTTTCTGCCGGTAAAAATTGGAAGCTTGACTAATATGGAGTATAATCGAAATAAATCTCAGAACACGCCGTAGTGCTTTGCAAGTCTGAATATGAGAGTGACATGTGAAGATGGCGTACTGAAGATGTAGCCTAGTTACTATAGGGTGTATATTTGCCATCCATGTATACCTTGGTGATGCTTGGATTATCAAAAACAAAATATTTAAATGTCATTGTTTTTCGTTTTGAATTTTAAATTTGCAGAAAATCATCACAAGTAGCTAGATGCTCTTTAGAAAGGGATCCTTCCACATATAAGAGTTTTAATCAAACCATTGTCTTCCGATTATGAGAGTGGAGTGTGTGCACTGAAGATGAACATGTAGGCTAATTACTATGAGGTGCATACGTGTATTTGTCATCCATCTAGAAACAGGCGAAAATTCTACTATGGATATTAAAACCAAATGTTATAAAATGTCCATGTGTTTCACAATAAATTTCAGAATTGCAGATTATCATTACAAGGTGCTAGATGACTATTTAAGAGGGGTCCTTCCACAGATCAGAGTTTTTATTGAACCATTGTCTAACCACTCTTATATTTTATAAATTTTCATAACTTCTTAAATGTTTCTTATTTACCAATAGATTTATTTTCAACAACCCCTTTACATTGGCTTTTTTGCATGGCTGTTACATTCAACGTCATCCTATGTACATTTTAAAAATATAAGACTACATCTACATTGTTACTCACTCAACTGTATTTGTTATCATATTGCTTGACCAACGAGCATGCCTTATCAATTAACTTTCGAATAATTGTCATGAACTATTGACTGTTGACTCAATACTAATTGTATGAACATTTTTTTGTTATGAAGTTGTAATTGATTGTGAATTGAATGCGATCTAAGATACTAGTAGCAAAGCGCGCTAGGTATATATAGGTAGCAGGTCGGTTGTGATACCTTGTGTTCGTAATCCATGACTATTGTGCCATGCATTTTTCATCAAGATATTATTTACAGATATTTCAATGTATTAAATCATTGCTTTGACATGCACATTGGTCTTGTGTTATCATTTATGATTTAACTGGATCAGTGGATTATCGGACATTAAGAATATATTCCCTTCCTTTATAGCAATAAACCAACTGAAACTGGTTTGTTTTCAAACATCAATCAGTACCAGTTAAGACAACAAACCAATACGTGAACATAGTGCGGGCGCTACTTCGATAATCAGAATAAGCAGTATAAGTGATGTAAAATGATCACAAGCTTTTCTTTTAAAAGAGATAGGTGAGATAGCGCTGTATCCATTTTTATACTCACAAGGGAAGTTTTGTGATCAACTGAATTATTTTGCTGAACTTTTCCCGCGTGAATGTCATTTCTTTGCTCGGATTTTTCCGTATGAGAGACTCAGGCCAAATTGACCAATGAGAAATTATCTTTCTTTGTGCTTCGACGTAAAATGTTCCTGCTTGAATGTCTTTTCTTTGTTTATAACAATCGGGCTTTTCTGTCAAAAAGGGAAAAAATAAAAATTTAAGAGTTATATTAGTGTGGTACTGCATTAATTGTATCAATCGCTTCTTGTCTTTCCTACATACTCTGAAAAGATAACCTGGTTTTTTATGAGCTTGCAGGAATTATCTAAGAAGGATCGAGGTATAACTGGAAAGCCAGGTTTTACGAGTTGATTTCTGCAATCTTGGCATTATAAGTTTTTCTTGTACATTTATGTGTAAGTTTGATAATGAATTAAGAGACTCCAGAATTCGGATAATACCTATTTTTATTGATAAAACAAAATTGTCATCTTTAAAGTCTATCTACAGTAGTTTTCCCAGAATGCCCGACTGTGCTAGCAATTATGTTATGAAACGCCGACTACTTACATGTATGATCAGACTAAAAACAAAATTTATAATGATAAGATTTAAAATCTTAGGAAATAAAGCCTTATCTACAGAAAATGTCACAAGTATTTGATTATCGTTCAAATAATGCAATCAGCAATTCGATAGCAAACGATTAGGTATGTAAAATGGAGTGCATACTGTCATGCTACATATTGCTTTTTTCTTTGCTCTTGTGAAGTAACACATTAAGATTAAGACAAGAAAAAATTTACATATTGATATTATTAACAAAGATATTTCATATTACATGAGTAATGCTTGGAAATCTTATTACACAGTTACATGTAAAATTCATGTTTAATCTTCCTCTATTAATGTATTAGTAATTTTAAAATATTGATAATCTCATGATTTTTGTAAAGTTAACATTAGCGAGTTAATGAATGTCAGTGTTTGTCTCCATGTGTAAAGGACTTAAGGTATTACATATGATAAAAAAAAAAAAGTCATAAAAACTTAGTTGATAATGATTTTGTTTTCCATTTGTTGAGGTCGAACTTTGGGACTGTTTATTTTTTTATTTTGCAAATGCATGTAAGGAAATCTAAGCTAATGATTGTATATCGTGATTAGGTTGAAATCCGATATCATGGCCGTGACTTGAATGTATATAAATATGTGCACACTTTTCTAAAGCCACGCATTGTAAATGCTGATTGCAAAAAATAAACGATGATAAGATACGTTTGCTCTCTCTCTCTTTCTCTCTCTCTCTCTCTCTCTCTCTCTCTCACTTTTTTTCTCTCTTTCGTTCTAAAGCGTACATTCTCTTTCATTTTCTAATTTTATAATCACTCGATTATTGTTTATAATCGAACATAATACCATAAATCCAAAATTCTAAATCATTACACATTAAATGATTCATGAGAAAACAAAAATTCGTGTAAAAATTTCATCAAGGTATGACTAATTATACAAAACGTTGGCGATCTGAAAATTTAATTATTTGGTTCTTGTCATTTATTGAATTAAATCTATCACGAATAAAACTCGTAATTATGAGAATGTAGTAAACAGGACTTAGACCCAGCTTTAATTGATGTTTAAAATAGCATTAGTTATCCAGGCTTAAGGGTGTGTGGAATAAAACCCACAGTAAATCCCCGTACACCCTTGATTAAACCTGGATAACAAATTTATTTCCAATGTAAATCGCTTATATAAACCAAATAAATCTAGATTGATCTGTAGCCGTTTTCACAAAAAGTCTTAAGATATTGCCTAAGATTTTAACTTAAAAATCTCGTACGAGAAATCTTAAGTGCTTTTCACGATCGCATTCGTAACAGGTTTCACTTAAAATTTTACTTACGAGATATCCTTTCCCTAGCAACGATCTCAATTCACTTAATAATTCTTATAAAAGAGGAGAAACCTATAAAATTAGTAAACTAAATTTCTCATAAACAGGACGCAAAACTCTAGTTATACACCACTTGCATTGAATGAAATCAATGCCATGTAGTAGAAACCAAAATATGACGTTACAATCACAATGTGTGCTTAGTGTTACGTAGGAAAATCTTACGAGAAAAATTTGCCGTACAATTTTTGGAAAACTTTTTTGTGTATTTTTTCGACAATATCGGCTATATAATGTAAAATAATGGTATACTGTGGCTCAAAACGTTAAATTTAGTTGTTTCTCTTGTATATTGTACATCATATGATGATTTTGTTTTCTGTTTACAGTTTTGTAATACTTTCGAGAGGGTATGTGCTATCGTAAAGTTACGACACATTTTACACGGAAGAATCTCATAAGATGTTTTGTGAAAATGAACAAAAACTTATGTTTTTACTTACGATAAAAATTGATCTTAATTTTTGTGTGTGAAAAGGGCTACTGTTTTCCATGTCCAACCAAGGGTGTATTACACTTTCAAGGTAAACCATTCACACATTTCACGATCTGAGACGTCACATTTAAAACATTGTAACGTCAGGTTATGTACCTCCGACTCAGGTCGGGTATACGGAAATTTACAACAGGTTTATTAGCCAATCAAATCCGTGTTACAAGCTACATAGGATATAAAATATATTTTACCATCATATATGGTTACCTTGAAATAAATAGTTATAACATAAAAAATCAAACTGATAAAGTGGTTAACTATGTTGGATAAACTACACCCCTGCGAATGTGTTCGGAATGTTTTCTTTATCGTAATGTAATAAATCCAGATGCGCTCGAATGAAAGTTTAGGAGATTTTCCCGAGATTTGTTCAGTTCCTGTGAAATCTCGAGCGGAAGTATGAGTGTTCGGATAATATTCTCAAAATACGTAAGTACTGGTCGTTTTCCGTATCATATCTTACTTTGATATATCTTAAAACATGAGAATCTATTAGGATCTATGTCTTATTTCATCATCTAGTGGTTATTTAAACAATAATATTCAGAACAGAGTTATCGTTCGTGTTCAACCACTCTACATGTGGTTGAAAATATAAACATTGGATTGCTTGATAAAAGCATAGCCATGTTTGATGCTTTGGTGTGCAATACCTTGCTTTTAAAAAAAGAAATGGGTGTCTGTTTTGTGTATAAACAAAGTATATCGAACCAATCTCAAGGAACATTCTGCATGAAATAGTATAGTCTGTTTCACAATAGATGCTATAACTAGGTCAGGCGTGGATCAAAAATTAATTCTTAGGGGGGATCGCTTCTAAGCATGTTAATTGTTGCAACATCAAAAAAACGTTTCATTTTCTATTGTCGCATTTATTTCTAGAACTCTTTTATCTACCAATTAATGAAGATAAAGTTTAAAATCAATACACTTCAAGATTTTATAGTTGATTTCAAGTACCTAAATTATAGAAAATAGACTATAACCACGAGCCAAGATTTTTGCTGAAAAACTGAAAGAGTCAAATAAAACCACGTGGTCTAAATTTAAATGACAATAACATTCACAGGGGTGAACTAGGGCAACGTGAAATAATCAAGACTTTAAATAAACATCTGCTTACAGAGAATCCATAAAAACAAATTAGATATCTAAACACCTTATATGTCAAACTTTCATCAAATAGTATGTATTTTTCGCTTTCTCGATACATTGAGTTTAATATAAAAGGCATGGAAAATTCATTTTATTGCTGTTAGTCATTGATATATATTTTTAATGTTTATCATGCGGAAATTTTGCAAATCTTTATTTGTGATATATACCATATGGTCCTAAATGAAAATAAATATACCCTTTATATTTTTTTTTTATTTTTGCATAGGAATACAAGGTAGTGACCCGTATGTATTTATTTTGTTTCTAGTCTCTATAATATGAAGCATTCAGCAAGAATATGTATCGTTATGTGATTCTGAACTTCAATGCTAATGCGTATGAAATAAATACATCAGGTTCATTAAATGGTCATTAGTATTATATCTGTCCCAAGTTATTGCTTCCATCAAATTTTGATGATTTTTAATAAAAATACATATACATGTGAAAGAAATATAGTTGAAATCAATAAAAGGGAAAATATCCAAGATATCTTCATTGACATTTTCATTTTTCACTCGTAAAAGTTCACAGCATTTATAATGGGACATGTTTACATCTTTTTTCCATTCGGAACTACTCGGAAAACATCACACAACTTTTCAACATTATCATCCAGGCTATTTCATGGCTGATGCAATGCAAAATCCCCGAAGTCTTTTCTATTTTGGGTTGTGTATTGAAACCTGAAGCGGTAGAGGAAGACTTTTCTATTTTGGATTGTGTATTGAAACCTGAAGCGGTAGAGGGGGCATTTCAAAACAGATAATCTGGACATTTTTCATATTAGTGAATGAACGTACTTTGAACACAAAGGTATCCATGATTATCGAAATATCAAGCGAAAAGTGGTGGAAGCAAAAACTCGGGACAGAGTATAGGCTGCAGATATGATGATAGGGATATATAGACACTGAGACTCAGAAAACTCGAAAAAAAGATAAAATTCGACTTGCCTACTGCCACAACCCGACTTTAGCGTAATATTAAAAGGAACACAAAAATAAAGTTGAAGTGTTGAATTTCGTTGTATGGCCGTAAACAGAAGTAGTGAATATTTCTCTCTTTCTTACAATAAGCACTTGTACTGTTCACACTAGTTTTGTTACTTGGAACTGTCCAGAGTTAAAAGACTGAATTATTTCTTGACGGAGAGTCCAGTACATCTAAATCACGTCCGGGAATCTCCAGGGCGGAACTCAAACTGATTCATTCAACACGCATCTTTCACTCAAACATTCAATTAACACAATTAACCATTCTCACACCGGTGACTCTTTGACGAGAGGAATGACACTAATCTTAAGCAAAACAAAAAACACCTATACTCTTTAGCTTTGATCCCGGCCCTCGGGGGATTTGAAGAAAATATTTTTAATTAACAAAGAACTAGATAAAAAAAAATGTCATGTTGGAAATTGAGATTTTCATTAAATTTACAAGTGACACTACTATAAGTATCTACTTTTAACATACTGGACAATTTCCATAATCACTCAGTAGTCAGACAGAGAACAAATACTTTCTAAATTTAAATTTTGCACATTTAATGTCTTCTAGAAATGATATTGATTTTAGTTTTAAGTTTTATATTTCCTGAGAATTTATATGTGCGTTTAATTGCTGTAACTAATTACACATTAATTGATATTAACAAATGATTGCATAGCGTGAGCAATGTGTAATTCGATACTCTTGACATGAGCTTTGTTTTTTTTATAAATATAATCCAAAACCACGAAAAAAACCACAATTTCAAAAAGAGAAATAAATGATGAAAAGGTTCTTATACCCGATCTCTCTCTCTCTCTCTCTCTCTCTCTCTCTCTCTCTCTCTCTCTCTCTCTCTCGTTTATCGTAAACATTGATTTGAGTCCACATTTTGCTGGTGAGCCTACCTCTTCTTGTGGCAGGAACTGCACATGAAACTCCACAAGTAGTGGCTAGATTCAACAATTACAAGGCGATCTGTAATGGACTTGGTTATGAAAATTTGGGTTAGTATACATTTTCATATATTTTTGAATTTTTGAATAAATCTTGAATAAAATTTAGACAATACAATTACTCTTTACTGAAGTCCATCTTATACAAATTTCTTTTAAATATTTCCACTAATTCTTCCCATTTTCATTGTTCACAGTTAAAACAGACACTGTTGTTTTCCAATCTTCACTCAACAAGTTTTTGGAAAATTTGAAAAATCAGGAGATTGTGTTCTTTGGTGAAATTATGTTAAACGAAGAAAATGCTTACAACAAGACGTCTGGAATATTTACAGCACCGTTTGATGGAATATATTCCTTTACCTGGACAACATTATCAAAAGGAGGCAAATTATTCATCACTGAAATCGTGCGGAATAGTCAACCAATTGCATATAATTATGCCGATGGAAGGGGGCGCGATGGATATCCTATGTCATCTTCACATGCTAACATAAAGATGATGAAAGGTGATAAAGAATGGATAAGAACCCATGGCAGCCTCGGGCAGTATGCCTATGGTGGCAATAGGGGCAATTTCTCTGAATTAAAACTATAGTTTCGTAAATTGATAACGTTGATCACAGGAATATTCAATAACATTGACCATTTCTTATATCATGCTAGTCGTTGTTTTTACTCATCACAAAATAGTTGAAATTTTAAATATGCTTTGAAAACATTTATATCTCTCATATCACAAGCATAGTGTCAAAAGAAATACAATACCCACAAACAGTAGTCTAATATTTTTCATCAAAAACAGTTGTTTCAGTCTTAAAGATAGGCTTCAGTGTTCGTAAATTGGATAAGAAAATTTAAAAAAAAACTGCATATTTTTTCCTATATAGTTACTTTTGTTGTTTATTGCTTTTGGTGTTCAAATTACCTGTTTGTGAGAACATCCGCTTAACAACTTAATTTATGAATGTTACTTAATTTAGTGTCACGAAACCATACTACAATGTAGTTCAATACAGTGTTCAATAAAATGTCAAGAACATACTGTAAAATAAGGAGTAGATGGGAATATTTTCAGGGAGATGATCATTGATACAGCCTTTCCATAGATGTACATGTATGTAGTGTATGTTTCAATGTTAGATGTAACTGGAAGTTCCTAAATATTACAGTATAGGTGGAAAAAAATTGGATTTAAGCGAAAGTATATAAAAAGAGTGTAGTTTAGATACATGTATACATGTATTTTATCTTTGAAAATATATTCCGATCATCATTATAAACATATTAATATAAAAATATGCATAAGTGAATGCTTGCAGACTCTTACAATGAAATATTATCTACATGTAAATTGTCTATTGGGTACACACTTATGAAGGTTTACGTTTCTAGGAAATGACATTACAATACATATATTACTGCATTGAAAGAAGGCTTCTGTTCTGTAAAGACTCGAAGTACTTAATATGAACTAAACTATTTGCTGAATTGTAATATTCTGAAAGAAATCGGTTTAGCGTTGGGTCCTGTGGTTGAAATACATTCAATGAAAGCAAAATATATTAGAAATTAATTAATGGTATAAAGAACACAAATTAGTCTTGACCTAGTATAAAGACCACCTAATGATCTATAATGTAAAGGCATATAATGAGTGTGGGATTGGTTAGTGAGGGAGGGGGTGGTTATGTAACCGTGGGTTTCTTATCAAATAAAGAATACACAGCCGTCGTAGGTTCAATTTGTGATATTATATATTTATTCATTTATCACCCTGCAAAATATATATATAAATAATCAATATTAAATAACAATCAAACATACTTTATCACATTTGAAATTAAAATATACGGACGTATTTATTATCAAGCATAGAATCTAAAATATTACACTGATAGCCAATATACATGAATTTACTCTTAAAAGGGAAATAACTCTTATTACCAAAATTATGAATAGTTGAATATATATCAAATTCTCTATAAACACAAAATATACAATAGTTACCGAATTGTGGATTCAAGTGACGATTACTATCTTTATCAGCAATTTATATGGCATTTGCTCTGACTTTTTAAGGTCAACATAGTCTCCAATGTAATAATTTTTAATATTTTCAAATATATATAAACCAACACCTTCACTCTCTGAATGCTAGAGTTGAATTATATGAAATACAAACTGAACTCTCTAGGAATTTGACCTTAGAATTACCAATAGAAATCAAGAATACTTTTTATGATTAATAAAAGAGAAATAAAAAATACTTGTTATGACCAATAGAATGTTACTGGCCTCTAAACTAGTTCTTATCTAAAACTGGTCCTAATGAATATCAAAATAAGCTAAGAAAGATAACTCTAATAATCAATTAGTAACTTCATGTTAAGTGAAATTAGTAGTATGTAAATGTACTACATGCATTGTAGTTTAACTTTTAAATTGTTTCATTTATTTCCAACTATTTACCAGATATTTAAATATTTTATTTCTTAATTTTTTTTACAGTTTATAACTACTAAAATAACACATTATCACAGTTACATGTATCATGACAACCCATTTCTGCTTTTGGCGAAATTTGCATAGCAAGTCAATGTTCATGGTAAAAATAACACAAATATAAGACAAATATATGACATCCTCCTTCTGGAGAACACGGGCACCATTAATTTTGCTATCAGAAAAGCAGAATAGCCAGAGGTTATACAAAATTATAAGACCAAATCTGTTTTGTTTTTTTTTCACCCAACGCCTTTTTTAAAAACATAAAGCTTTGTAAAGCAATACACATTTGTATGCTGCACTCTTCGTGTTTGAAATTTTTATTGTGGAATTGTGGAGGTAGTGTACTACTAAACAACAAAACCTGTCAAAACAAAGTGAGTTAAAATTGCAATTTCATTACCTTTACGCCGGTTAAAAAGGTTTTCGTTTTTGTCAGCTGATAATTTGTGTGATTTTATAAAATACGATTAGCTGATTTTTGATATTCAGAACATGATTTACGCGCGGTCGTAGTTATGGATATTCCGTAAGTGATTTTTCCTTTTCAGAAGATGTGCTTTAGGAAGTGCATGCAGGTATAAAATATTGAGAACTTATGATATTATAAATCCCTGGTTATTTCCAATGGTGTATTGGGGGGAATATATACATTGCAGTATGACATATTTATCTCCTTTGATAAATACGAATTTAAGACTGAAATTAGTGAAAAGAAACTTCGTTTAAACAAGGACATGAATATGTTTTATAGATTGACTTTTTTATTGATTTAGAACACTTAACTGCTACATGTAGTTAAAGCTAAACAACATTCCTAGAGAGGATACATTCATCAAATTTATAAAAACAAAATCAAATGTCTGGGCATCTATATAGCATGCGCAGATCAAGAGGGAGGTCGGGGGGGGGGGGGGGGTCCCAACCACCCTGGAAAATGAAAATTTATCAAAATTAAATAGTAAAATTCTCGCAAGTATGCCTCGGACACCCCCCCCCCCCCCGCCCCCGGCAAACACAATTATCCTTCGAAAAATTTTCTGGATCCGCGCATGTATATAGAACACAACAAATCAGAGTGTAACAAAAAAAGTTACGTAACCTGCGAGAATTTGATTTAAGTAGACTCTTGGCAAACAAGAATATGAATTTTCAGGACGTGCCGAATAAATAGGTCCCTAGTTGTTTCTAAGGTTGTATACGTGGCAATAATATTTGAATATCCTGACCAAGCTATAAATAACAAGTAAACAATATTATATTTTCATTCCTCTGGGGGAAAAGAGAAAAAATTATTTGAGAAAAATATCAGTTGCGTAAATTCTCAGGATTTGAGATAAAACTTAGG
Organism: Magallana nippona; assembly: GCA_033439105.1. Classification (NCBI taxonomy): domain Eukaryota; kingdom Metazoa; phylum Mollusca; class Bivalvia; order Ostreida; family Ostreidae; genus Magallana; species Magallana nippona. The sequence goes on along the minus strand of CM065921.1, from coordinate 32,468,153 downwards.
TAAAAACTTAAGTTTTTTTGTGAAATCAGAGTTCATATGATCTTCGTTATCAAAAGTGCAGATATGAGCATAAATAATTACAAATAGCTCTGAAAAGCTTAGTGAATTTTCTCGTAATAAAAGTTTTAAAGATGTAATGTTAATTTTTTTTCATAGCAAAATGAAGTGCGTGTAGTACCTCTCAGAAGTTTATTGGTGAAGTGTCGCAGAATGGGTCATGACTATGTACTAATTCGATTACCAATATGTGTAACATCTCATGGAGTATGATTTGTTCATCAGCTGGGTTTTTTTCGAAATTAGACGTAGACTGCCTAGCATTCTACATCTCTAATTCGTAGGACAATAATTCACACATTCATGTATTATGATGGTCACTTTATATAGATAGGGCCCTGAACGGGAGGAGCATACCGTTCTAAAGAGATTACCACGACACCGTTAAACAATGCCACTGTGACCGAGTAAATTGTGGCTGCACCCGGATGCCTCAATGACAGGATACAATGCACTCCATTGAAAGAGTACTTTGGATCCATAAATATGCAGAACTCAAACGTTTGGCTGGTAATTGCGGTGTTTTGATTAAGAAATTACAAAAATATATTAGTATGTATAAATTGTCATCTATTTAAACAATTATATATATAGAATATTGATGTATTTTATTTGTTGCATGAAATTAAATCATTAAAAATATAAAAAAAATCACCCCTTTTGGAATAATTCACCAAAAGTTGTGACAAGAAAGGAAAGATAAACGTGCACACGTATACCTTTTGAGAAGTGTACTTTCACTTTCATTTTCTTATTTCATTATCACTTGATTATTGTTGATAACTGAAACTAAAACAATTTGTTCAAAATGTAAATCGTTATACATTAATTGATTTTAGAGAAAATTTAAAATTCATATAAACATTTCATGAAGGTATGAATAATTAATATACAAAAAGTTAACTATCTGAAAACAAAATTTTATCATTTGGTTCGTATCAAACCTATCACGAACAAGTTGGCGAAATTCAAAATAATAAGAATGTAGTAAACATTACTTAGGCAAAGCTTTAACTGTTGTTAAAAATAAAACATTTATTTTACCGTCCAATATGGTTACCTTGAATGTAAATAATCAGTCGAAACATTTAAATCAATTCAATGTCAAACTTATAAAGTTGTGAATTATTTACAGTATTAAATAAACATTAAGGTTGAAAGAAAATTTTGATGTTTCATAAAATGATGTTATAATAACTATCGAATGGAATGGTAAATTGACTTCTTAAGAGTGTTTATTCAATACTTAAGTATCGTATAAAGAAATACTTCATTGACATAATACGTCTTTATTCCAGTTTTTTATTTCTTTAGAACATGTGTTTTTCTCATCAGATCTGACATCACAAGTTTTATTTGAACGTCGAAAAAATAGAATAATTTTAGCTTCGTGTAAGTACAACGCATATCGACAATCTGTTGAGATATTTAAAGGGCAAACCAATCAATAGTTAACACCTGTAATATTATATGGGACAAACATTTTCTTAGATCAAGGCAACGGGAAATAACCAATGCAAGACTATAAAAAATCTCCTTTAGAGAGAACCTTGTTTAACAAAAACAAAAGAAAATTGAATATTTTAGCTCCCCAAATGTCTAACATTTGATCAGATGATATTTTATGTTTGCTCTTGTAAAATGAGTGTAACTCTTATGGTATGGGAAATTGTATCGATGCCTGAAAAAAATTGTCATCATTATTTATATTTAATCTTTATAATGGTTCAAACTGAAAATAAACGTGTCGTTTTTCAAATTGTGAAATTGTCTTTTACCGCTAAGAAAATACATGACAGTTTTATAAACTAATAATTTTCGTCGTATGCAACAAAATTACACGAACAAAATATGTATTGCTTTGTACAATATTTACTCAATAATAGCAATCATTTGCCCTTTACACAAAATAGTCTTCTTCTGCGTCATTTTATTGTTTAATAAATACGTTCAACGTGGGATATAAATTTAATGGATAGAATTTTTTTAAAGAGTTTTTGAATAAAATGAAATGTTGTATGAAGTCTAATTTCACATTACTTTAAGGATGAGGAGGGGTTGTCCTGATTCAACAGTAGGTCAGATCATATTAGAATTTCATAGTTACAATTTTTAAATTGTATCATAATCATATTTTGCACACTGTAAAACTTGCTCTGAGTCTGATGAAGAATGTTCGATGGTTAATATAAACGTTGAAATGTGGGTCGATTATGTGACTTTTTGGGAATCCTTTAAAACAATTCAAGTGTGTCAACAAACATGAATATGTGTGTCGTTTTCAGATAGCCTAGACTAAATCATCATTGAGTACATGCATGACTTTACATATATAATATTTCAACAGTGCTCACCAAATTAACACTGTTGATATCTTTGACTGGATGACATTAATTAAGTCGTACTGAGCTTTAAAATGCAAGATAATCAAAAGTGTAAAAATCAATCTTGTGTCTAGTCTTTATTTTTTATAGCATTTAGCTAGAATGTGTGTAGCTAGGTTTTTTTAAGTTGAAGGCCCAGATTGAATATTCAAATAACTTGAAAAAGATTCCACATGCCAATTATAAGTATATACTTTAACAACCCGATGATGTTTCGAAAACAGTCGGTACATGTAAGCTACTTAATTGGTAAATTATTTTTGTCGAGTACTAACCCATTTTTACTTTGATATTTCGCATAATCAATTTCAATCTGGAAAACATTCTTAATACTGGTTTTCAGGTAAAAACGTTCTTGTGTAAATACATATGTTTTGATACGACCTGATGTGTATAAATTTCTATTTGCGACTTTAAAAACTAAACAAATGATTGTATAGCGTGAACATCATGCAATACGATATTCTGACCGTAATGTCAATTTTTATATAAATACGTTTTAAACAATCTCTTTCAGACCAAGCTTGCAAATGTTATTTCAAACAAAAATGATGAAAAGGTATTCTCTCTCTCTCTCTCTCTCTCTCTCTCTCTCTCTCTCTCTCTCTCATGAAAAAATGCTAAATTAAATGTTTTTTAAATTAATAAATTAAATTTTGATATCATTTTTCAGCGTTCGCTTTTTGTTGGTGAGCCTCCATCTTCTTGTGACTGGAACTGCTCAAGAAACTCCCAAACAACAACTACAAGGCGATATGTAATGGATTGGGTTATGAAAATCTGGGGTGTAAAGGTAAACAATAAATGTTATATTCATGCTTGAATGTTTATATCAGAATTCGTAAGATCAAATGCAACTACACTAATTGATTTTCTACAGCCAGGAAAAATCAAAACAAATATTAGTTTTTAAACTAAAAACAATTCTTAAGGAATCAGTGCTTTATCAATCTCTTTTAAAGTATATCCATTTCAATTGTTTTGTTTCTCAATTCTATATTTATTTATTTTTCCTTTGTAATTTAATACAGATTAAAAGATACCGTTGCATTTCAATCTTCACTCACCAAGACACTAGTTAATATGAAAAGGCTTGAAACTGTGATCTTTAATGAAGTTTCATTGAACGAAGGAAACGCTTACAGTACAACCACTGGAAAGTTTACAGCACCGTCTGATGGATTCCATTCCTTTACCTGGACATAAACAATAGGGGGTAATTATTTCCTCACTGAAATTGTACGGAATGGTCAACCGATTGCATATAATCATAATGATGGAAGAGGCGTAGGACAAGGAGGATACTCTATGTCATCTTCACATGCTAACATCAAAATGAAGAAAGGTAATAAAGTGTGGATACGAGTCCATCGCGACCCAGGGCAGTATATTCAAGGTGCACATTGGTGCAATTTCTCTGGAATAAAATTTTAGTGCAGTATATTTGTAACGTTGAAAAATAAACGTAAAATGAAATATATCGTTTCTTATACCATTTGTTTGTTTTCTTGTAATGCATATATTTAAGATTCCTGACCAGCTGAATTGTCTAAATTAAACATACCATTATACAATCAATATCACAACTGAACTGTAATTGTGCTATTTTTTCATAATTCATATAATGTTAAAATATTTATTGCGGATTACATGTACTCCTTCTCAGCAACATAGATAATGTATCACATCTTTATAAATATAGATAAATATACGGAATAAAAACATGACCGAGATAGTACACACAATCACTTTCATCACATGTTGGGATCGATCGAATAATCTATGGTCCACCATATCTTCCTCAAATCCCTTTAAAGATGTATTGGTATAGAATCTCCATCCAAGAAAGTCCACAACGTTTTGACACGATGATCCACCACATTTCACCAATTCATCCAATAAATTCATTATTTGTATTATAACATATATGTCAAATTTATACCAGGTTCCTTAAATAAATAAGTTAATTTCATAGATATTATAACAGCGTAAGTTTAAAAGCTTTCTAAGCTATGGTATTTAAACAAAATTACAAAGCAACACCGTTAGAGAAACCATGCAGGTACTTATACTGGATTTTGTTATCACTAACAGAGGAAGCAAATGACATACACAAGTTCAGCATTTCTAAAACATCAGTGTATTGGAGACCAGACCTATATTGAGAAAACCTACAAACAATAGAAATATAGTAACACGCACAGACTTATGTTATCTGTTTACATTTCATTGCGAGTGATTAGAAATACCATATAAACACCCAATATGCAAATAAAAAGAAAACTCATACAAAGAGAACATTTTTGATGGGATTTTGATAAAAAATAATACAATACTCGTACATTTGTGCAGTGTTATATGTTCAGCGCAATATGTCGTATATTGTGTTTTATCTCATACGTGTGGTGTATACTACCCGTGTGATAAACCTTTGCTTTATCAAACGGGGTGATGCTTTATCAAATACTTCCGGTCCGAACTATTTTTGACACAGCCCCTCGCTTCAACGCTTCAGTGACCTATTTTCGAATACTTTCTAGTATTTTCCATATAACTATATCTACCACCAAAAATTGATTTAAAATGGATTTTGTCGAAGATTTGAATTACAAATATAAAGGAAAACACATAACTGTGAAGTTTATAAAACTGCAAATCACGTTAGCTATCAAGGAGTTCATTCTGACGACGCAATGCAAACAGAACGCTAGGTTGTGTTTCTATACAAGAACTTACCGAAATAATGTCTCCAAAGACTTTTATTTCACCAGCAGTAAGCATCCTAATTCAATATTTTCAACTTCGAATCATTAGGCTAGTGTTCCTTTTATAAAACATCAACAACTGTTCCTCGTTCGAGTCATTTTAAACTAACGAGCATTCGCAACTTTGTGCATGTCAACAAACTTGATTATTCAAGTCTTCTGATCAGTATTTCCATTTAATTAAGTGATTAAGCTCTAATAAAAATTATTTACAAGTAAACAATTATTTCAAGGTTTATTTCAGTGAAACTTTACATTAAAACAGTTATATTTATCTCCGAAATGACGTACTAAATTGTATTGCGCAAGGTCACAATAACCGCATTACACAACGTTGCATCATCGTTTAATCTTTGAAAAAAATCAATTCGGGTCATATTAGGGGCTGTCTCAAAAGCTTCATGATATAAATCAAATTGTATGAGATAAATAGAACATCTATAATTGTGTGATTTTGTATTTGCTTTATCCAACTCGTTGGAATTGTTATATTCGCTCGGCAAGCCTCGCGAATATATACACCATTTCAACTCGTTGGATAAAGCAAATATAAAATCACACAATATAGATATCCTATATGTGTTTTACTAGATATACGAAGTCGAATGAAGCATATGAGAGACGTATTGACACTTTATATCTTTTTTTCACTTTCCACAGTTTACTCTGTAAATATCATATAATCGTTTATTAATTTTACGGATTAAAGTTTGAGGAGAAAGCAATAAAAGCAGGTGATTCGATTTGATTTGAACAAATTTTTATTGTACAAAATTACAACTGGGATTGGGCACAAGTTCAGAAACTTAGACCGCCCTCTCCCAATACAAGTATATAATACAGTACAAATAATGTATTCACAAGTTGTAAAACCAACATATCATATGACAATTATATATAAAATTTGCAGTGGTGCACAAACTTCAACTAAATCCTTTTGTGTCTTTGATGTCATGTGTGTGTTTAAGATGTATAACAAAAAGGTGAAATATATTTATAATAAGTCGTTGTCTTCTTTAAACGGCAAACGAATGAATGCTTTGTTTACTGCTAAGTAATAATAAAGAATTAATACATGAAAGCGTGCATTCATTTCAATATAATCTTTTACCTAAGCATATGGCTAATATCTGTGTTTCATACATGGAGCAACACAACTTCACTCATAAGCGTGCACTATGGTAATCTAATCATTTATTTCGATCATTTGAATTAATTAACATCAGTTTTAAAGACATGTATTGTTTGACTTTAGAATGAAAAAATAGCATTATATATATATATATATATATATATATATATATATATATATATATATATATATATATATATATATATATATATAATATAATATAGATGGGTTACAATGTATTGGTATTCAGGTTTGAAATCCATCATTTAAGTTCATTTTAAATGAAAGTTTAAATCGCACTTGGAGTTTTGTGTTCAGTGTAATATATAATCATGGTTTGTTTTGATATAACACAAGCAATGGGTTGGTATTAAATTATCGTAAATAAACTCGGTTGACTTATAATTTATTTTAAAAAAGCATAGAAACATATTTAATAAACATTTACATAGATTGAAATAGAGACCCACTGGATTTTTTAACATGTAGATTGTTTACCTGCAGTATTGGATTTTCTTTACTTTTCCTGTGATATGCTCGGCAACCAAAATATTATCGTTGGTGTCTACACATAAACCCCAAGGGAAGTGAAAAGACAATTAAATTGTCGGTGTAGCGGAGGAACTGACCATCCTGATCTAGGATGTGTATGCAGTGGTTATTGTAATTCTTCACTGGCTGTCTGTAGTGATTCCGATGGGATTGAATTCTTCCTTTGTAGTAATTGGTGGACCGGTATAAGTAAATCGGAGTTCCCCGACCTGACTGACCACAACAACTGAACAGGCACCACCATCAGCCATACGTATATCGAAATTCTTATTTTCATTGATGTATCTATAATAAGGACCAGATGAATACAGCGGCTTCCCTTTATTATTAAACTGTATGGTTTGTTTTTCTGTTGAGTCAGAGTAGCGCACAATCTTTGAATTATTTTAATCATTGCTATTCAAGATCATTAGGAGATGCCCTACATAAGTTGCTTGGCTTTCATCGCTGCAGTCTGATATATTCCTGGATTTGTTTTTTTTTCGTTTTTAACCATTTTCAAGGTTTTATATAATATGTCAGTATAAATCAAATCACCACTTTTCGTTACTCCAATGTCATGTGGCATGTTATTTGACTTGGTTTAAATCGAATTAAGAAGTTCTCCATGCAGGCTGTAAAGTCTTAAGATGTTGTTCTGACCACAAATCCAGATTTTCTCATCACTTAGACAAGATACACTGCATAATCTTCTTGAGTCTCCGTACATGTACTCGGTCATTGTATCCAATATCACCCGTGGCTTATCAAGAAACTGTCTTTTGGGGGAAGCAGGTTCATATGCATCACGTGAATAATTCATGGTATAATTATTCTTTCCTTTTTTGATAGATAATTCCGACAGAAAACTAAACTGTTGATAAATGTCCTTGCTATTGATTTTGTGTGGCAAAAAAAATATATAAGGATATCTTGAGCTTAGGAGGCAACATTCTGTACTCAGCATTTCTCGATTCGCTGTTTGCGATAAGACAAATGTATTTCGAATCTAGCATTTTATTCAAATCAATGTTTATTATTGTGATTTCAGAAATCCTGCGTGTGATGTCATCTTCAACTTCATTTAGAAAATTAAGATACTTGTATCCCAATTCATGGATTTCTTGTTTCATTTTCTTTGTAACATTGTTTATTGTTCTATGCCATACTTCTCCTTGTTTGTTTAATGCTTCAATCAACATCTGGGAGTTTTGATTTAAGTCAGTTCTTTGAATTGGGATGTTCCAGACAATCTCATGATATTTAGGATTAAAAAATTTTTTGAATTACTTGTAAATCTCTTTGTAATACATTCTTTTGGTTTTCAAAACATTGAAAAATGTCCTCAACATCATGATCATGATGTTTATAGGAAAAACATTGCATACAAATACAAATTTCACATTTTTTGCAGTTTAGTTCTATTCGTTTTCTAGGATGTTCAGGACATTTGGGTAAATTAGGGGTGGATCCCCGCTTTTCCAAAGGAACCAATTTGTGATCGTTGTATTCATCTACAATATGTTTCCCCACACATGCTTTGCAAAGATGTACACGACAAATGTCGCAATACATATTTAACTAATTCATAAATGATTCAAACTTGTTCAATATCCCTTCATTATACATTGAATACTGTAATTCTAACATATTCAAACTTGTTGTAGTGAAAAGTTTCGATGTTTCAACTACTGCGTTTCATATGAAAAAGACGTTTTAAAATGTTACACCGGCTAGTTCAACATCTATAAAGATAAAACTCTTGTACAATCATTGCAATATTATAAAATCAATCGAATCACATAAAATGAAAAAAATGTTAAACACGTGGGCAATAGCCTTAACGGTCACCTGAGTACCATAGCCCATACACAAACTTGTCGAGGAGTCTCATATATGCATTTAATTAATTTTCATTCTGGAGTAGAAAAATTATAATATTGTAATGATGACCACTTCCCTGCCTTTCAAAACGGACTACGAAACCTATAATTTTAACGAAAACCTTAAAGATCATGAGAGTGCATGACCTAATATTGAAAAATTGCAAGATTCTGATAGAAAATAATTTTCTTACAGATGGGTGAGAGTAGAGAAGATTTTTAAACAGTATATGCTTAAACACTATATGGCCATATTGCCCCCCACCCCACCTTACGGCCTGAACCCTGACCCAGGGGCTATGAGTTCACAATTTTGGTAGAGGAGTTCGTGGACATCATAACCATGCATTCAGTTTTCCCCCACATGTAATGGAGTAAAGAATAAGATTTTCTAAGATTTAATATATTTTCACTATATGGCTATATTAGCCCCGCCGTAGAGCCTAAACCCCTGATCCAGGGGTCATGAATTTCACAATTTAGGTAGAGAACTTCATAGACATCATAGCCATGCATTTAATTTTTCTCAAATATATATAGGAGTAGATAAGATTTTCTAATATGTCTGCCGCTCCATTTTTGTGTTTTATACTTGAATCAATAATGAAATTTGGTAATTTGATGAATGCCATAATCGATTCAGAACGTATTCATTTACAGGCGGTGTTCCGAAATATATGGTTTCTTCAAAGAAATCAAGATGGTTTTATAAAAAAAAAATGTTGTCCGATATATTTTTCTAGCTTTGCAGAAAATAAATATGATTTGCTTTACCCCGTAAGTATTTACATTACTTCCTTCCTTGAGCCTTTACTGCAACGAGAAGCATATAGAACACTGACAGCACCTGAACACCTTGTCCTGTCTTGAGCAAGCTTTTAGTGGATGTAGTATAACTTGTACTATCTCTTCTCCATCTCTCTCAGATCATTACTCCGCAAGGTGCTTTGGCCTTCTTATTTGTCTTCTTTTTTTCGGTTTTGTTAGAGTACCTGCCAAGCGAATGGAAGTTCTTGGCTTTGTTGATGTAGGGCCAATCAATCGCCATTTCTCTTTAAAAGTTATGAAAAGATTTTTCTCTCTCACTCTCTCTCTCTCTCTTACTCTCTTTCTCTCTCTCTCTCTCTCTCTCAATTTTAATGACAGTTAAAGTACGTTAATTATTGTCATTGTCTATCAGTAAGCTACATAAAAGGAACAATTTGTTCTAACATTGAGGTTTATTACAATTATTTATATAAGTAGCAGTGTTACATAATCCATAAAAGTATGAAATAAAACACAATTTGATAATGTAATTAATATATGTTTTAATACATTTAAAACCCGTTGTCACTTAAAAGACACAGCATTTCTTGATCTTAATTTCTTAATTTAATTTGAAAGCAGTTTTAAAAATGTTAAAAAAAATAATGCAATTTGATTTATTTAAAAAGCTAAATTTTGAAAGCATTCGAGTACTTGACTATTGCTCGGTCACGGTGATCATCGACTAAAATGTTCTTAGTTGATTACTTGTCATAAAATGAATAAAATTCAAAACATCCTTTTTTCCCTTTAATTTAATTTGATATAAAGACACCATGTTTGTGCCAGTAGCGTTACTTTATTTGAAAAGAACAACCAAATTCAAATAAATAAACAAGTACTCGACTATCGGTCGACAAAACAACACGATTAATCGTCTAGTCTTTCCGAGTAAATATCACTCAGTACTAAATATAAAACGAACTTAACGCCTGATATAAGAGAAAATCTTGTTATAGTTTTGTGTCTGACGACAATAAGGAATTAGACATGATATTATCTACAATGTAAATCCATATTATGCAGTTTTAAAAAGTTCAAAAAAATCATAGATTTATCTAATGAATAAGGAATTATTTTTATTATGCGGTGATCAAATATGGTCGGTGGTTCATCAAATCCTGACCTCATAATATTCAAAGAATGGTTACTTATTACTTATATTCATATACTTGTTTGCTATTGTTCAAATAATTATTAAATTATTGACATTTTTACGCTCTTTTCATTTCGTATGATAATGCAAACCCTGCTGGTACCCCAACAGTATGTCTGCGTCATTAATGAACTGTGTTGAACCATATGTAACAAAATCGATTCGTATAGTGTTATCAGAGACAAAGACACGGGAAAATGTAAGTATTAATTTAATGATAGTTAATATCATGCACCAAGAAATTATATGTACTAAACTTTGTATCTTTCCATACTTGAAAAGTAGCCCAAGAACAATACAATCAAAAACGAAACGAAACACATAAAACCATGGTTACTGTATAAAGAATGTTCAAACCATCAGAGAGTTGTTAGGTAACTGTTAAAATTAGCATTGCTTGAATATGATTGAATAGAGTACGAACACAAACTCTCATCTTTCATAATCAAATATAAGACACATAAGGAAATTGTACCTTTTCTGGAATCAAAACTTTTTAAAAGCCAAATTAGCATATCTAATGATTTATTACAACAGATAGAATTTGCATGTAGAACAAATGGCAACAATGATAAAGATCATGTTAAAAATATTAAGAAAACCAGACTGTAAAATGTGTGCTGTGTTACGACTATACTTGTAAAACAAAATGTTTTAGATTACTATAGTATAGTGTTGATAAATCTGCTAACGGTTGATCTTTAGGAAATGAAACTTTGGGTTTAATACCTCCATATTGTCCTACAATTCTAAAAACATATGACATCACTGAAGTCTACTAATTTTTTTTTTACAGCAGATATCTTCTGTGTGATTATACACTAAACCAAAGTTCTAACTTTATCCAGTATAATGTTTTTACCATATGAAATAAACACATTTATTTGTCTTGCCATCGGGGTGACGTATTTCAACTTAACCTTCAAGTAGTTAAGAAAGTTAAGAACGATGTATTGATCTTGACCTCTGGTTGCGACCAGAGATCTTGACCTTTACTGTATATATATATTACGAACACTTCCGGTTTGGTTGAATTTCGCCTTGAGTTTTTGGATTGATTAAGGTTGCAGATGGAAATAATATTACACTTATAGAAGAGGAAAATTTTATTAAAACAATTTTGCCTTCGGATTGCTCAATATTAAAAATAATGTCGAGGATTAAATAAACATCAAACGAGTACAACCTGTCGTAGGAACAATCCAGACACCAGCAATATACCAACGGCCAGTGCTGTGTCCTCAATGATTATTTTGGTCATTTTAAGTGATTTTCTTTTGAAACTATCACTAAAGACTAATATCAATCACAAAAAGTTGCAAATCATATTAATCACACGCAGAAAAATACCAATTTAATGTTTTGACGTTTCGTCACGGGTTAATGATTTCAATGGGTATTGTCTTGTTTTTTTCTATGCTATTGATGAGAGAACATATATATCAGTTAAGAGATTTTGAAATGTTCACATTATTTGATTTCATAATTTTATAATTATTCTGTTTATCAGGGTTAAAACCAATAAGTTTAGTTCAGTTTAAATATTCCGGTCTCAGCCAAGTGGCTAGTTTCCATATTATTTGTTGAATTTCATGATAAAAAATATGTATTTGTGTTCCTGTTATCCTGATTTGTTAAATAAACTTTTGAATTTCCGGACATTTTAATAAATTGAGTTTTAATATACCACATTAAAGCATAACTTTGTTAATAGGAAATATATGGCACACATATAGGAATATTATTGATTCCCAAAAATAAGGGTCACTTACACAGACTTTGTATATATTTAACTGACAACGTATGATATTCTGGTCACTGTTCGGAATTCTTTAAGTCAACTTAATTAAATTAGAACATTTGTATCAAAGATATGTCACCTTAAAACATGTTAAAGCTGAAAGTGTGTTCCATATTCAGATCAACTGGAGACCCTTTTTAAAAAAAACCTCTCTTATTTAATAATTTTGTTTGATAAGTAGTAGCCTTTTTTTATAAAATAAACTTCCTTTCTTCTCTTGATTCAGAAAGTATTGATAAAAGCTCCAGATATATGTCAACCATTCTGTTGAATATTATTTGTATGGTACATCTACGTGGCTTCATATTAAAATATGTTTTCTAACATAAACAAGCATATTTGACAACATTTGAAGCAAATGGATTTTTTCTAGGAAAGAAGAAATAGCATCAAAACTAATCAGCATTAGTAAGTGGGTGTAGATACAGTAAAACACAGTTATAGCGAACACGCTTATAATGAATTACAGCGAAGTGATTTTCACTCCCCGTGACTTTATTATATGTGGTTAACTTTACGGGTATATAGAATTACGCTTATAACGAAGCAAAATTGCCCGTCCCTGCCACTTCGTTATCAGAGGGTTTTTTAATGTATTTGGGTGAGAATTTGCAATGAAATTAAAACAAAAGGAAACATATACTGCTCTTTAACATTAACCTAATGATGTCTCGAAGTCCCTAGCTACACAATTAGTGTTTTTGATTTTTTTTCCCGCAGATTACCAATTTTTGTTTGAGTAGTAGTATATGAGAAAACTACGGACAGTGATTAATTGACAAATCCTTGTGAGTTAGAACGCAAGGATTTGTCAATAAATCAAACATTTAACATAGTTTAATAATGTGAATATTTAACAAATCGATATAATATTCACATGTAACTATTGTTTAGCATAATAGCCCTATTCAAAACCTAGACAGATTTTTACGATTGAAAATTCGGGAAAACTCACCCATGTAAGGAATTAATTTTTCTGCAAATTTGAAAAAAAAATGGACGAATGAGATATTCGTCATTCTTTAACTGGATTCAAGTGGGTGCGTTAACAATCCAACGTTTTACGGATATCAATAATTTTTGGAATAGGTGTTTTAAACATGAATCCATCTTTGAAATATGAAAGTGAATTTGTCTGAAAAGATCATACGTGTGGTCGGTTAACTAAGGTGCAAAGTTTAGAATTTTAAAAAAGTCAAAAAAAAAAACTGTGACGATTTTTTACTAAAGAATACTTTTAAATTCGAACAAAAACAAGACTGTTTTTAAAACGGATTTCATTAGAAAATTATATGGTACTTTCGGCCGGAGAAAAACATAATTCATTTTAATAAATATAAATTGTATCTTAATTATGAATCTAAGGGACTTTTTCTACAGTCGAGCAATATTTATATATAAATTAATTTTATTTAAGTACATGATTCCACTTAACAAAAGTTATAGAAAGTGATGTTGTCTGGTATCTGAACTAATCAATATATTAAAAGTATATTTGTTAAAATGTCGATTATTAATATTAATTTGGTAGAATTATCTGGTAGACTTTCGTTGGTATTTCCTTATATTTAATACGAGAACAAAACGGATCCGTTAAAAATGTAAAAAAAAAAAAAAAACAAAAAAGAAAAAAAAAGTTAGTGACGTTATTGACGGTGATCAGCGCCTACCAGTGCGTAAAGTTGCAGAAAAATACGGAGTTTCAAAGACCACGGTACATGATATTTTATCTCAAGATTTAAATATGAGTTGTGTCTGTACACGGGGGTTTAAAGACTTTTAACGAGTGAATAGAATTGTAGAATCGTCAAGACAGTTTATTAAAAAATTCACAGAGGCGGCTTTTTTGGACAGGATTGTTACAACAGATGAAAGTTGGTTCCACTACTATGATCCCGAAACAAAACAACAGTCCAGCCAGAGATTTAATAATTTGCAAGAACTGAGACAAGAAGTATTGAACATTATTTCACGTATGAAACCAGAACAGTTTATGCGCATATTTGATGACTGGGTAAAGCGACACAAGAAATGTGTCGAGTTAAACGGTGACTACGTCGAGAAAAGTTGCCTTTATTTAGTGTTTGATGTTGGGTAACGTCATAAATTTTCGATTTGATGCTCCAGGTATTATTCAGTATCATATTCCATTGATTAAATTATCCCTATTTATGTTTTGTTTGTGATAAAAATTCGCCTATTAATTACATAAAACATGAATTTAACAAAAATAATAGTTTGATACATTTTATTCATGTTTGTCAGTTTTTATCAAGGTTGTCCACGAACTTTACGGACAACCCTCGTACATATATAAAAGTATAGGTTTTTTCTGTTTTTTGGGGGGGAGACATGATGACCTTAAATTTGCTGTACCTGTAACAAGTATATCACTTAATATATATGTAATTAAATTACTTTTTAGAATATTTTAGAGAGGTCATTATCAGCGTTAATCCTTGGGATACTGCCAGGTCATCATATATATATATAAACCTTAAACGCTTCTGCTAGAAAAGGAATATTTGTCCAATATGAAGGCCGGGCTAGGTTGTGGCTTGGATTATGAATGTGTGACTGTTAACATCGGTTTTCTAGAACTGTACATATCATATAGTCACATGTGTCCATGAATGAATTAACACCTCTCTCTCTCTCTCTCTCTCTCTCTCTCTCTCTCTCTCTCTCTCTCTCTCTCTCTCTCTCTCTGTATCTTGTAAAAATGTTTACCTCTAATGTATGTTATTGACCTTATTTCATGACAGATATTCGACCTGGAACACCAGTTGGTAACCACGTATAATCAATACATATCCATAGCTACTTCATAAGGTCATGAAAACATGCGATGTTTAAAATTTCTATTATTTATCTATATGTGATTTTAATCATAGTAAAAGCAGCGCAGGAAGAATAGTTTTGAGATAACCCATGTCAGGTCAATCAGCATTTCTTTCCTAGTCCCATTTCTTCCAATCATCAAGAAGAAAAAACTATACTTGTTAATACTCTTTACAGAGTTTTGCATGAATTTGACAGACAAAATTAATGTGATACAATAGGAGACTCTAATCCCCGCTAAGGTGTTAATTAAAAAAAAACGGGAAATCAAACCTCTGGAATATATACAGCGGGAGTAAGAAAAATAGATGCAAATATTCTTATTTTTTTTCAGAAGAGATACAATGACACAGTTTGTGATTAAAGTGTGCAATCAGCCTGATACGATGTAGATTTCAAATTCAAATCGTAACCCCTAGTCCAATATCAAGGCCCAAACAGAATGATAAATTCAACATAAAAATACAAGTATTTGGTGGGAAACTGAAAACTTTCCAAAATTAACAGTTCTTAAATTTGTGACAAAAGATAGCAAGCATGGTGGTATTCAACTATTCATATAGACAGTATTTCTTTTTTGCAGAGTTTTAAAAATAATAGGGTAACCATAACCTATTGACCAATTTTTTGACCCATGAGTGGTGCCAACATAGGACTACATTTAGAAAGATATCATTTGCACAAGATATTCAATGCTTGAATTTGAGATTGCTCTACAAGGATCCTGGCCCCGAGGTTATAAAACTTTTTTCATACTCGTACTCAAACTCGTACTCCGTACTCCGAGTATGTGCTCCACTGAGTACGACTTTAAAATCCGAAGTTATAAAAGTTTTGGAGTACGTTCTCCGCTGATTACTATTTAGAGTATGCTCCAAAAACCGGGGAATGATATTTTACGCCTCTGGACTTAGATAGAACACGGAAACTCCTGTTAATAATCATGGCATGTAGGCAAAGTATATGTGTACATTTTAATGAATTCTTTATCAACAAAATGTAACACATTACATGAATGTACGTGTACATATTCCCTTTTTCATCTGCAACATGGAGATGTCTGAATCTATAATGTTTGAACTATTGAGCACTGAGGCGGCTCCAGGATTTGAAGTTTAATAGCAAGGGCACTTCCGCTTCTTACTTGCTTCTAATAAGTGTGTGTGGGGGGGGGGGGGGGTAGATGCTATGTCTTAGAAAACCCATTTTAGTCACGCTCTCCATGGGTTCAAATGTGCCCTATCAACCTTTCATTATAAAAATTATGAAAATTCTAATCAGTGGGGGGGGGGGGGGGGATACCTTTAACTTCAATTTGACTTTTAATTTCCTGATTTTCAATTCAATGTTTACATACTCCCAAAATGGTGGAAGGGGGCAACTCCTTGATAATTCAATTTTTTCTATGTCAATTTAAGAAAAATGGTTGCTGCGAAAAAAAGTACCCCCCCCCCCTCCGATGCTACATGCCTGATTAAAGATGATTTTAGTGAAGATATACATTATCCTATGAGATGAAAAAAACAGTGAAAGTGGCATTCTGTTCGCACACAATTAGGACTCAACGATCGCATTAATGTTATAGGCCAAAAATTTAATGAAAATGTCTTAGATATCTTGGACTCTCTATTGTCAGAGAGTACATAACTAATTATCAGAGGTATTATGTTATCTCAATCAAAAAGAATCACCGATATCTGCCTCATCAGATTAGATCTATATACGTGTAGTAATCACTCGCTTATAATTTAAAGTGATTAGGTCACACATTTCTTTAATAAAAAATACAATAGCATACTTCAATCTGTGTGTCTCTCTGGTGTCTCTGTGTGTGGGTAGGAGGAATGGTAGTCTGAACCCCTTCCCCAGGAATCACATTGCTATTTTTATCACATTGAACATTAAACACCACACACCCCCTGGGAAACACAGAAACACATTGGAAGTTAGTAAAATGGTAAATATACATGTACAAGGTATATTCAAAAAGTGCACCTCTCTTTCTCTCTCTCTCTGTCTCTCTGTCTGTCTGTCTGTCTGTCTCTCTCTCTCTCTCTCTCTCTCTCTCTCTCTCTCTCTCTCTCTCTCTCTCTCTCTCTCAACAACTATACTGGAAAACTTAAAGTACCCGTAAACATGCCTTGATGGGGATTTTTGTGACTCAGTATTTCTTTCCATCGAATGTTCTTCTGAATGTAATAACTGTCCAGTAATTAGATAAGAACCTTTTATACATTTATTTATATGATTGTCTCTTTTGATTAAATAATTGGCGCCAGCTAGGATATTTCATTTTTTACATTCTCCCCTTCTATTTCAAAACCACTATAACCAGACATAAATAACATTATCACCTATGTCTCTGCTATAACTGTCCACAAAGTATCCTGTATAATTAAATGAGTCCGACTTCTAATAACCAATAGTTTGTGTAGAATAGTATTTTAGAAATATTTGATCGAATCCCCATTAATAGATTGATCATTTTTATTTAAGAAAGAAAGTAGTGTCCAGGTATAGCAAATTAACAGATATGCATGTATGCCCTATTCCCTTGAGCTAAGAAAGGCAGTTCATTTTGTTTTGATAAAATGTGGATATTTCTTAAATTGAAACTTTGTGATGGGACACTCCATCTTAATGTGTATTTAAACACCCACCCGGAAAACATCTTCTACCCCTTTTTGTTCATTGTGATAATCAGATGACAATACACATGTACTTAGTTTGTATAGCAAGATAGACTGCCTCTGCTGGACACATTCGTGACGCCACACAGCTGATAACAGCGGAAACAGCTGAGCGTCAGGTTACTCTCAGTGAGAGTTAATTCCAGCTAAACCATAAATCCTACAAACTTGGTATTTTCGAGAATGTGATTTAGATCTACATGATCATCAGATGAGTATTTTAACGAAATAAATTTTTTTGACTGGAGGTACCCTTTAAGACTATGGGGTCACCGGGACCCACTGTCCTTATATTTGAGCTTTTTTAATTAAATATGAAAGCACTAATGCACTTGTCTTTACCTATACTTGGACATGTCAACGTTTTCTATGTTTTAATTTGAAATAAATATAAAAGATCTATGGGTTGGCGATGTTTCGTGGCCAGAATGACTTTGATATTTGGATGATGAAAATCAAATATTGGCAGATGATTCGGGAGGGAAACCACACCTTCTGGCAGAAAATTGAAATAACAGTTCTGGCCTATATTAGAAAAAACACATCTATATGCCTGAAACTGAGTATTTAAACCTAAGGTCACATTGGAAACCAAAAGTGTACTCACTTTTGCAGCTCTTCTTTACTCATAAAGTCACCTTCATAAATATGGATATTTCATGGATAAAATGATAAACACTTTTCTTTAATTTATATATATGTAATTATATTTACATCCACCAAGTATGATGCCCTCTATTTCATACGGAAATCAATAGTAATTCATAACTCTGTAGAAACTGACAGGACTGAAATTTACACGCCCCGTTTATCGATTCGTCGAAACCTTCAGCAACCTAAAAAAAAATCACGGACTGTACGAAATAATCATTTTGATGTCAGACTCAAATTCTAATAGAAGACGATTTGGCTGTTTCTTTTATCTAATATACTGATGCGCACTGACAAATAATTTAGTAAATTATCTTACTTTTTACGATCAATTATTTAATTTGTTGAAAGAAAGATGTAAAAATAAACAATAAAATGCTTTCTTTGATGATTCATGCGGGCTATGAAGGTAGCGATCATTGCAGAAAAAAATTACATAACCATCTAACGCGGGTTATGTATTTTTCTGCAATGTCACCACCTTAATATCCCGTATAAATCAATAAAGAAAGCATTTTATTGTTAAAATGATGTACTACAATTTATTTAAATTAAATGTCCTGAGTACGACTTTGAGAAAGCTACATAGCTTACTCAGAAAAGCGCCGTTTTGTACTCAGCCGGAGTACGAGTATGAGTATGAAAATGTTTTATAACCTCGATACCTTAGGTACGACTACGATTTGGAGCACGGAGTACGATTTGGAGTATGAGATCGTACTCAAGGAAGTTTTATAACATTGGGGCCTGATTAAATATATATGGCGTAAGTGCATTTTTTTCAGTGCATTCCTAACCTGATTTAAATTCTAATATATAAGAAAATGAACAAAGGGATACATTATTCATTTGAAAGTTTATACTGAGGTATAGCTATGTTATCATTTTACTTAGAACTTATATTCTCTTATATTTATTAACAACAAGAAACTGAATTTTACTGGGAAATTGTTAGTTGATATCGGTTTTTTAAATCTCAAGATTTGCATTAATATTTATCCTAGGACTTCAAAATCAGAAAATAAATGTAGTTCAACATCAGAATATGAAAAGTAACATTTGGAAATTATTTATAGTCATTTGGTAATCAATTGGTGTGGTTTTTAAGATTCTGCCTGTATTATTAGTCACTCTGGAACACGTCAGTTGGACTTCACTCTCGGGCAAAATAATTAAGCAATCTGGGCATGATAAACAAAGCGAATGTGGTTTTTGAAAAAGTATAACAGACTCCATGATTCACTTTTCTTTATAATGTGTGAATTAACAAGTTATTTTCCTACTGTTTATATCTGCATGGCTCTGAAATATGTTTCACTGAGTACCTTATTGAATGCTTGAAACGAATTAAATTATAAAGGATCGAAATAAAGAGATGAATTAATGAAGACATGGGTTTCATTTGATTGTCTGCCAAAACAAAGCTTTTCGAATTGATTTAAGTAAGACCACAAAAACTCCATCAAATGATTGTTTAGCGTGAGGTGTTTGTAATTCGATAGTAAAAGTAGTTTGAGCTTTTGTATAAAAATCATTCCAACCCTAGCAGTGTCATGCAGTGGGGTTTTTTTTTCTCAGGCAAAAAACAATATGACAAGGTAATCTCTCTCTCTCTCTCTCTCTCTCTCTCTCTCTCTCTCTCTCTCTCTCTCTCTCTCTCTCTCTCTCAACTTTTCAATTTTTAAAATTGAAAACAATTACCACAAGTTTATGTCATTTTAATTTCAGAATCTGTTTTTTGTTGATGAGCTTCGCTGTTTTTGTGGCGGGAAATGCAAATGAAACCCCACAACAGGTGGTGACTAGATACAACAATTACAAGACGATATGCAATGGAATGGGTTTTGAAAATGTGCACTGCAAAGGTTCGGATAAACATTTTATTTTCAAATTTTGATTTTAGGATTTGATTGATCAAATATATAGTAAATAATCAGGGTTCTCCATGACACGTTTGACAACTAGTATGTAGAGGCGTCAGAGAAACTTTTTCTGGTCCAACAATTGAATTTCACTGTACAATTTACCGAGGTAAACATCTTATTATCGATTTTTTTTTTTAGGTCGCATGCAGCAAAGTAAGTAATAAGAATTATTCATTGCAAATTAGTGTTTCACACTTTGTAATGATTACAAAAGCACAAATGACCTCAGTCAATGACAAAGTGGTAAAAAGTCACTTCTGAGCAAGGTTTACCCACTTATGTGCGCCTTACAACTAACTTTTTAAACATTATATGGAAAACTCTTAGGGCTATTGTTATCAATTCATATTGAAAATTATGATATTAATCTTTAAAGTGAACGCATCTACGTCCTTTTGCTTGAAATTCTTTTCTTTAAGATATTTTATTTATAATTCTACAATAGATACAATTGCTTTCCAATCTACACTTACCAAGACTTTGCAAAACATGAAGAACCAAGAAACTGTGATCTTTGATAAGGTTTCGTTAAACGAAGGAAAAGCTTACGACAATACTTCCGGGATATTTACAGCACCGTTGGACGGAATCTATTCCTTTACGTGGACAATATTAACAGCAGCTGGAAAATATTTCGTCACTGAAATTGTGCTGAATGGAAAAAAGGTTGCATATAATTATGCTGATGGAAGGGGTCACGATGGATATACTATGACAACCTCACATGCTAACATCAAAATGGAGAAAGGCGATAAAGTGTGGATCAGAACCCATGTCACCTATGGGCAGTATGCCCATGGTGGACATTATTGCTACTTTTCTGGAGTAAAATTGTAGCACATTTATAGCGATATCAAAATAAAGCATTTTTAGTTTAAAGACATTTAATTGTTTCGTATTTCTAAAATGCACGACAATTTCATGATACAAAGAAATTTGTGTGCCAACCAAATTATCATAAAAAACATATTTCATATATCTATCAATAAAACCATTTGAGTTAATCGGTTATTTAAAAATCTTCAAAAATAACTCAAAAATGAAATATGCAGGTTTAATCTTTTCAATAAACAAAAAAATTTTCGATATAGCATTGATGAAAAAATGACAAAATTTTGCATAGACTGTGTGGGGAATTTATGTAAATCAGTCATAATCAAGCGCAACTCCTTGTGCGAGTTTTACAGCGGGACAACCCGAAATTTTTCGATCTTCAAAAACAATTAATTCAAGGCATTTTTCAAGATTTTAATACTACAATGTATGATCAAAAAAAAAAATTGCTATTTATTTTCCAAAACTGTTTGAAAAAGGCTTATTACAGGTAATTCTTTCATCATATGTCATCACTGTCACAAATATGCGATATTATGTGTAATGCAGACCATGACTTGAGACGATGAGTGATCGTGTATCACCTTAATGTTACAGGCAACTTCATGGAAACACCATGGAGATATATATATATATAGAATATTCCATACAATCTATATTATTGAATAATATGAATCTTAAAAGCCTTATCATATGCCGAATTCAATTAATGAATGTTTTAAAAGAAAGGAACTTTTGTGTTTTTCATCAAGCTATATGTATGTAAGTTATAAACTGCGACTTATACAATTTAAATCAAACGCATTATCAAACGCATTTAAGTTATTCAATATACTATTTCCAATTCTTTTTTATGTTCTGGTCCTAACTATGAAAGCCCCAGTTTGGAATATTCATTATTCCGTTATGTCGCAAGCTATTTTAGTATCGTGTACGGCATGTTGGTAGTCGGCTAACGCATTCAAAGACAAAAGAAAAAAAAGACAGAAATAAGAAATGTTTTTAAATCTCCCTGTGTTTTCCCTGTCATCCCCTGTCAGCCCCTGTACACAGCCCCTGTACACCCTGTTATCCCCTGTCAGCCACTGTACACACCCCCTGTGTGCCACTGTAAGCCCCTGTCACTCCCTGTACGCCACAGTCATCCCCTGTAAGCCACTGTTTTCCCCTGTACATGCCCCTGACACCCCCTGTACGGTTTTTGACAGTTTATAACAGCCTTTTCTGTTATTTAATTTCAATATTTTTTTTTCTTAGTTCAATTATATTACTCTCATGTGTTATAGATTGAGCTATAAATCAATTTTTGCACTCGACAGAGCGCCGACTCACAAGACACACTGTTATTGTAATTTTAGAAATTATGATATGTTTTCATTCATGATTTATTGATGCAGTACTTTAATAATCATGCTTACAACTAAAGGCTCGAGATTCACCGGGTGGTAAATCTCAGGTGAGGGCGGGGATTATTTTCGGTAGGTGTGAAAGTCTTCAGGGCATTTAGTCCTTTAGCGGCCGGGAACATCACTACTCCGTAATGTTTGAAAAATAGATATAAGAAATACTGTGAATTATGTCTACAAAGACCAAGCGCAGCACATGGTGTTTAGCATTTAATTTTGTGTATCTAAACAAATATTTGCAAACTGCAACATGTTAATGTACATGTATAAGCAGCCACTTTTACGATAGAGCACGTCTTTCTTTTTTTATAACAAGTTCCTGATTATACCTTTATTAATTTCCCGTGAATAACAAAATAAAGCTTCAATAGCTTGTAAGTTTGCCTAAGAAATAATTCTATTATGTTTGTTAAATATGTTTCTGAGCGGCTTATTGGACCCTTGAATTGAATTTGATCTGGTGATTAACTCTCATAAACAATTTAATACTTTCTAAAATCTAATTTTCATTTCCCTGGAAGATATCAAAGATAATTTTATTTATTGCCAGTGAACAGAAATCCGCGGCCTTTGTCAGAACATTCACAACATACATGTAAAAGTAGCACTAGTGTTTACTATACATGTAGGAGTTCATATAGATACGGGGAGAGAGAGAGAGAGAGAGAGAGAGAGAGAGAGAGAGAGAGAGAGAGAGAGAGAGAGAGAGAGAGAGAGAGAGAGAGAGAGAGAGAGGAGGGGGGAGAGAGAGAGAGAGAGAGAGAGAGAGAGAGAGAGAGAGAGAGAGAGAGAGAGAGAGAGAGAGTTTGCATTGATTTTGAATTAAAAGTTTCTAAAATTAGTTTACCTGGGTATTAATTTCCTAAAACGTTAACATGCAATCCTTTTTTCATTCAATTCTTTATCATTATTTAGATTAACTTATTTTTTCACTTGGTCAGTGGTTATATAATAGCTACTGTACACAGCCCTTCTTGACAATTTGCAGAGCACACGGTAGCGAAGTAGGGAAAATGAGATGACAGACACGTGTGTACATGTATATACACACACTTCCTCAGATCTGAATGGTCGGTCACTGATTATATAATTATAGCTACTGTATACACAACCCTTCTTGACAATTTGCAGTGCACGGTAGCGAGGATGGGAACAATGAGGTGACAGATACACGTGTACTTGTATATACACACACTTTTTTCCTAAGATCTGAATGCTCGGTAATGCTAAACAATTATTCAATGTGTTGTTTAAACGCCGCTTATGACTTTCTTTCCCAGTATGTCAAGTAAAGAAAACAGAAGTTTAAAATTTTGATTTATTAGTTCTACATGTAAGAATATCATTTGACACAGTTATATGAATTAAACCGTATTGCTCTCATATTTTTTCATTTTTCAAATTCAGAATTTAAATAAATGTATAATATTTTTTTAATCTAAAACCCGAAGCCCAGAACATTGTTTTAAGATCATGCATGCGTGCCGTTACCGGTATTTGTATACATGTATTAAATTATTCACGAACTATATCATGATTGCTTTATATGTATGAGGATAATTTTATACAATAATGCATATGAATTACTAAACTGATCAATGCACCTCATAAAAGTTAAAAGTGTCAAAGGGCCGGACTAATCCCCCCTCTAAAAAATCAACTCTCTCTCTCTCTCTCTCTCTCTCTCTCTCTCTCTCTCTCTCTCTCTCTCTCTCTCTCTCTCTCTCTCTCTCATAATTTATCAGAGAAAAACAATGGCTGAATGCAAATATAATCGATTGCGATTTACATGACTTAGATATTAACTAATTAACTTTCTGCTAAATAGAATCAACATGCATTTCATTGGGACGATGTTACTCCATGCATCATTACACAAGGCAAAACAGTCAAAATATAGGTGATCATTTCGATCAGTGTGTGATTATCTGCACGTGCTAATCATGGTGTTAAAGGCCGAACATTTTTACCGGGTGATAAATCTCAGGTGAGAGCGGGGCTTGATTTTTAGAGGTGTGAAAGCCTCCGGGGGTTGTAGTCTACCTGCGGTCGTGAACGCTGCTAATCTCTAAACACAGGAAGCAATTAAATTAATACACAGGAAGTAAATAATTAGTCAGAATTGATCTTAGTTGGCTTATCTTATTGTTCTAAAAGTCCATATGAAGCGATTTAATACGAATAAGAATCCAATCTAACAGTTGGATTGTACGTTCTACATCGATGTCTGTGTCGTCCGAATTTTCTTTAAACACACGTGTATACATCACAAATGTACAACGGACCTGGCCAGATCACGCTCGGACGATCACGTCAATCAAACTGGGTGCTATTGTTTTAAACTTGATTGACAGGAGGCCTCGTTTTGAAGTTTGTACAGGTAAAAAAGGGGACGTTTTTAAAATGTTCGGCCTTTAAGCGCGTTAACTCAGACAGGCTACATGGCACAGAACGTTGCAGATTTCCCGCACATCCTCCATTTAGATTTTTTTCACAAATTACAAAACACGGTCATTTGTTTGAATACATGGAATAAAATATTAAGCTGTTTATCGGTATATATTTATCTTGATATGTGTCTATTTTGAGTCAGAATTATTCACGTTTGTAATAATGTTGCCCTCTATGAAATATAATGAAAAACAAACACCGTCTAAACCATGAATGCTTTTCTTGCTTTCCATTGCCTTATGTATCAGAAACTGCTAAATATATATTTAAGAAAACCCGAAAACATAATTAAAAACTATTTTTTTTACTTTAGCAAGCAGTTAAAGACCGTACAGGGGATGTCAGGGGCATGCACAGGGAAATATAGTGGCTTACAGTGGGTGACAGGGGCGTACAGGGGGTGACAGGGGCTTACAGTGGCACACAGGGGATGTGTACAGGGGCTGACAGGGGATTGCAGGGTGTACAGGGAATGTGTACAGGGGCTGACAGGGGGGTGCACAGGGAATGACAGGGAAAACACAGGGGGTGACAGGGAAAGACAGGGGATTTTCAAACGGACAGGGGTTTTCGAAACCAGTAGTGTAAAATATACAGTTTATGTACAAAATAGTTTGACAGATCTATGACATTCTGACTTGGTAGCACACCGACTGCACTGGGAGAAAAATATGGTCGCGATTCCAATACAGTCCACCAATTGGTGGACAGAATTACAGTTCTCATAAAAAAAAAAAAACATGGGGGAGTATTTCACAGAGTTCTATTAGTCTTGACGAATATGAATAGCATCAGATTTGTTTTTTACTATAAAAAAAGAACATTTCACAAGTTTTGTTTGAAATTGCAGCAAATAGGAAAATCAGAAAATTCTTAACACAGTAATGTTGTTATGATGTAAATGTTTTTCACACAATTCATGAGTAAGTCAATCAACTGTAATGCACAGATTCTCTCCTTCCTCTACACCTAATACATGTCCTCTAAAACAATTCAATTGACTACTAGAATTAAAAGTCATCATCACTTATTTTTCTCATAACAAAAAGAAAATAAACAAAGAATTGCACTTTAACAACAACAACTGTCTCTCTGGTAGGAATTCAAAAAAATCCTCACCAAAAAAACATGTAACTCACCTGCAGTTCTCAATGCACATATTACATTTAAATGTACTTGTAAAAATTTCAACATGTGTAAACCTATTTTTTTCCTAGTTAAAAGCCATAGTTTTAGTTCACTTTCAGCATTTCCAGTCTGTTTAAGGTTACTGCACTTAACTACGCTATCACTGATGAGTTGAGTTCCGTTTCTGTAATTTATCGTTTTCATTTTCATCATCGTATTTTTTGTTTCGTTGCATGGAAACCTCCCACAACTTGAGGTCTATAGGATAGAATCACAACATTTTCAGGGTTTTTTTTATTTTTACAACGCAATTTTATCACAATGGTTTTATTTTCACATACGGGTAAATTGACTTTATTTTTTAAAATACAAATAATTACATGTGAACTGTCCTAACATTACAAACATAAAGAAACCAACATCACCATAAATCATTCCACTTGTACTGTTATAAATATAACTAGGGCAACCTATCATGCATACATGTACCAATTTAGCACTTTCTTATTCAAATTATCCTAAAATAATCTGGAGTTATTTGATAACACTGAATGCCAGCAAAATTGTTTATCTATTGAATCATCTCTGATTTAAACTGGACAACTGGAAAAGCTTAACTAAATAAACTATGAAAGTAAGCAAAATTTCATCACTCTTTTGAGGGATTGCTATTTTTCGAATCTTACTTATGTGTGTAGCATTTGATAATATATTTAAAATAATACTAATCAAACTACAAAAAAGAATAAAAATCATAAAGAATTTCCACCGGAATCAGTATTAGGTGTTCCATTGAAAACGGAGGACCTTAAAAAGTATTTGATAATATATACAAAAGTTTTAAAATCAAACAGCATGATTGTGTCTAAAACGGATTTCATACGTAAGGTATTTTGTACTATCGGTCGGAGAAAAATACTAATAAAAAAGATACTAATGGTATAAATTTTATCTTTATTATAAGTCTCATAGGGTTTTTGTTTTACGGTGGAGCAATAGCTATAGAGTAATTGATTTGCATTTAAGTACATTTTCTACAATTAACATTTGCAAAAGTTTCATGAAGTGGTATTGTCTGGTATGCGACTAATCAAAATAAGTGTATTCGTTAAAATATCAATTATTCATCTCAGTTTGGTATTTCTTTCTGTTAGACATTTGGTGATATTATCCTTATATTTAATACGAGAACCAAAACGTATGATATTTTGAAATAATTATTAATATTATTTGTTATGTATTATAGAGGGAAAATATGATGACATAATGTACAATTAGTATCTTACTTAATAAAGATGTGGTGATTAATTTACTTGTTAGTATATTTCTGAGACGTTAGTATCAAATGCTGTTTGTACTGGAAGGCCATCCTTTATAAACATTATACACTAGTGCTCCTAACTAAAAAAAGGACATTTTTGACCAATGTGAAGGTAAAACATGGTCGTAGCTTGAATAACAAACGTGAAACTGTTGGTTATCTACTCTGGCCTCGATTTTATTCAGAACTGTACATAATTTTATTGATGTGTTGCGTTATAAATTAGGTATTTTTTTGGATGTTTCGTAATTTAAGTCACAGATGTTAATGAATGATATAATATTTGCTTAGTGTGTTATATTTAATAAAAAGACGAATTATCTTTGTAAATATTATTTCTCTATATTTTATATTTTATTTATCTAATAATTATAATACCTACCCCCATCTCTCTCTCTCTCTCTCTCTCTCTCTCTCTCTCTCTCTCTCTCTCTCTCTCTCTCTCTCTCTCTCTCTGCATCATGTAATTTTTATGATGTTTGTTATTGACCTTGTTTCATGACAGGTCCTCAACCCGGAACATAAATTGGTAACGAAAAACGAATTTTACTGATAAATTATTAGTTGATATCGCTTTCTAAATATTTCAAAAATTGCATTTTACTTGAAAATCAGGAAATAAAATTAATGTAGTGCAACATTTAACGATGCAGAGTACAGTTCGAGAACGCACGCCTTCACGCAGTGTTTCATTTGCATTGTGACGTCATCGTTTTTGCTTGGTTGACGCCATGGCGTTATGGTTTCAACTGCAGATATTCAGCAAAATTTGTCGAAAATAGCTCGTTCGAAGCGTAAAATTTATAATAGAATAAACATAAATACCTTAATGTTATAAGCTGTATTTTACATTTCGAAAATGTGAAGAGGGTTCAGCAAGCCAAGCCCTCTGTCACGTTTTCTTGCCCCGACTGAATATAGCATAATACATGCATTTCAATACAGTAAACATGTTTTTTTTAAAAATATTTATAATCCTTATTTTGGGCAAACAAATCAAACTTTGATAAGACCCCTGGCACAAACCAGGAGGTAAAAGGTTTTTTTTTCATTTGATCAGTTGATGTCTTTGAGCAATAACCTTTATACATTGTATGTAGAACAGGTAAAAAAATCTCTAGAGCAGAAGTTTGAAAAAATGAAAAAAAGTGTGCAAACACTACTGGCTCTGAAAATCCCCTGTCTTTCCCTGGCATCCTTGTGAATTTTAAATTAATCAAAAATCTAAACGTTTCATGTCATAGAAAGTATGGTCTGTATAATTATTACAAACAAAATTAGATTATGCCCACCAACCCCCCCCCCCCCCCCCCCCCCGCGGTTGCCTGCTTTATATATGCTTTTGTGTGCCAACATCATTGTGTGCGTGGATTTAGAGAAAGGGTGGGTGTGAGAAATCAAGAACCCCCCCCCCCCCGAAAAAATCATTTATGTAGTAAAATTATCAAAAGTAAACCTCAGACTACAATCCCCCCCCCCCCCCTGTAACACAATTATACTCTGACCACCCAGTAATTGAAATAAAGAATATTGTAAACAGTGCAAAATAAATGTCATGTTGCGCAATGATTTTCACTGCAGGACTACTTTAATGATTTTAAAAGGTGGTATCAAACACTTGTCGATATTTATGTGGATAAACGT
Organism: Magallana nippona; assembly: GCA_033439105.1. NCBI lineage: Eukaryota > Metazoa > Mollusca > Bivalvia > Ostreida > Ostreidae > Magallana > Magallana nippona. The sequence goes on along the minus strand of CM065921.1, from coordinate 32,438,746 downwards.
GCGTTATTTATATTATATGCAGTGATATTCTAATTAAATTTCTTTCACCGTTCACCGTTTTAGAAATAAAAATGTTTACAAATGCTTATTTGGCCAAAAAAATAAGTTCTTAAAATTTTTGGAAACTTAAGGTAAAAATAAGATAAGCCCCAGCAGAATTTAAACTCTCTACTTACAGACACATTGTTAACGCTCTAACCCATTGCACTGTGCTGTTAGGTAACATTATTTTTGGGGGAAATATTATATTTTTATACTTTGTTTTGTTCAATAAGGAGTACATCACAATATGTGGGTGTCCCATACCACCTTAAAGCTGAAAATTGTGCTTTACATGGTTAATTACCTAATAAAATTGTGCAAGGGGTTTTAAAGAATAAAGTTATGAAAATACATGCAATGTGTTACAATTAAATGATCTTTGTCTGAAGTTACGTACACAACACAGGTCTACAGGTTGCATTAGTGGGTACTAGTTTTACCCAGCTCGTTGGTTAAATGGGTTTCACGTGGTGTACATGCATATGTTTTTTGATATGCAGAATAGGATTAATTAACATGAATAAACTTTTCTTTTGTGGTAATCAGCTAAAGGAATTCGTATTGTGCTAATTGGATTATCATTATGATGTTGACCAATATAGGTAAGTATAATACATGTAGAAGCGCAATATTATGAGTCATCGGTATACAAAACAGTTAAGTTTTACTTTCACTTTCTAAAATGTGATCTCCCTTTGCCAGCATACTGTATCATCATCTTTATTTAAATAAGCTTATCTACAGTTTCTGCCATTTTAATTGCAGAATTTTTTTTATTTTTTTCATTTGTCAGACTTACATTATTGAGTTGACTCCATATTGACCCGATTTTGTATTAAATTTGGGTGTTAAATACAATGTTTATATGAGTTATAATAGGGAGGAAGGGGAAGGGGCCTTAACCGTTCCCCATCCCAAGGATGTGTGGATTAGATATATATTTCTAGTGAGAATGAAGGCATGCTGCAGCTTTTTTTCCATTATACCTCCTACCCCATCATCATACACCAGTAATAGAAAAAGAGTTAATGACTAATTTTCTTTTATTTTAAATTGCTTATTCTTTTTTGTCAAGAGATATGTGGTATGTCAAGATTTATGAATCGTGAAAATTTGTGCATTTTAATCCTGATTGTTAACATACATGTATATTTATATATAAAAAAATACATGTGATATTATACTAGGGATCATGCAATCAATTGCAGAATTGCCAATCGGTTATTTATAACTCATTTTGACTGGTTAATTTGTTAATCATTTTGAAAATAAAGACATTTCTAAATACATGTATAACATATTATCAATATTTTTTGTAGATTGATTTTGTAACTATTTAGGTTCCCACTCTGCAGATGCCCTATAGTGATCATTCTGTCCAATTCTGCTGATCATGTCAAGATACATTTAAGACAAATTGGCCCCTGCCCCTTGGGTTATTCCCCAACCCCCCAAGAGTTGTTTTTAAACAACCACCCCCCCTCCTCTGAAATAGGAAATGATAATACATTTTATTAACTGTTGAGATCCCCACCCCTAGACCATATTTATTCTTCCTCCTTGTGTCATTGCACATCCATTGGTACATCTATATAGGTTATGCCCCCTTTGAGATGCCCAGTAACTTTCCAGAGTTGGAACTAATTCCTATGCCCTAGCCCAGTGTTGACCCTGCTTTGTTTTTTACAGCAAGCTCTAGGTTTTTGTTGACTGACTTTACAATTTCTACAATTACATATAACATTTTGTTTATCTTTAAGATTAAAAAGCAATTTTCAAAATCACTTTATGTACATCTGACATCATACAGAAAAATACCAATCAAGAAATGATTTTGCTACTGTAAAAATGTGAGAAGAGACTCTGAATCTCCCCACCCCCCCTCCCCCCGAAAACATGGATAGTTGAATCTTTTAAAATATCCTCAAAATCATCGAAATTCCCACTACTAAATCATATATAATTTTGTTTCTTGAACCATGACCATGTCAAGGCAAATCTTTTTGTGGTATTAGTAGGTCATGGCCTCTGGGGCTCACCTTAACCCCACCCCACCCTTCCAAAATCAGAAATGATCAAATAACTTGAAAAAAAAATGCTTGTGATCCCCACCCCTAAAGCATAATTTTATATATTCTTCCTCCTTATGCATCTTATGGTACGTTATTTCAATCACAAGATATAAGAGGAGGTCCAGGAATAAGGCTTTTTTATGGGACGGAACATAATTTTGCATAAGAACACTCACAAGTTCAGTACGTTTAAAACATCAACCTATCGTAGTCCAGACATATATTGATTAAACCTACCAACAACCCGAAAAGGTCACTGCCAAAAAGTTCAACTAGTACTAATAGCTACATGTATGTATAGTAACACATGCAATATTACGTATTGTATCGCATTGCATCCGAAACCACCCGTTTCTTATCAAGAAACTGTCTTTTGGTGGAAGCAGGTTCATATGCATCACGTGAATAATTCATGGAATAATTATTTTTTTCTTTTTTGATAGATAATTCCGACAGAAAACCAAACTGTTCATAAATGTCCTTGCTATTGATTTTGTGTGGAAAAAATTAGATAAGGATATCTTGAGCTTAGGAGGCAACATTCTGTATTCAGCATTTGTAGATTCGTAGTTTGCGACAAATTTATTTCGAATCTAGCATTTTATTCAAATCAATGTTTATTATTGTAATTTCAGAAATCCTGCGTGTCATGTCATCTTCAACTTCATTTAGAAATTTAAGAAACTTGTATTCCATTTCATGGATTCTTTGTTTCATTTTCTTTGTAATATTGTTTATTGTTTTATGCCATACTTCTCCTTGTTTGTTTAATGCCTCAATCAACATCTAAGAGTTTTGATTTAAGTCAGTTCCTTGAATTGGGATGTTCCAGACAATCTCATGATATTTAGGATAAAAAGATTTCTGAATTTCTTGTAAATCTCATTAAAGAATGTCCTCAACATCATGATCATGATGTTTATAGGAAAAACATTGCATACAAAACAAATTTCACATTTTTGCAGTTTATTCTATTTGTTTTCTAGGATGTTCAGGACATTTTGGTAAATTAAGAGTGGATCCCCGCTTTTCAAAAGGAACCAATTTGTGATCGTTGGATTCATCTACGATATGTTTCCCCACACATGCTTTGCAGAGACGTACACGACAAATGACGCAGTGCAAAGGGAGAACAGGGTTTTCACAAAGACACCGTACCAAATCTTGGAGGCTGTACTCCGGGTCCATGATTTAAAACCACATGCATTACATTTTTCCTAAAATGATTTACATCATTTCAAATCATAATATCTTTTATATATTTTAGTTCAGTTCACTTTTATTGTTTTATAGCAATACATATTGACCTAATTCATAAATGATTCAAACTTGTTCAATATCTCTTCATTATACATTGAATACTGTAATTCTAACATACTCAAACATGTTGTAGTGAAAAGTTTCGATGTTTCAACTACTGCGTTTCATATGAAAAAGACGTTTTAAAATGTTACACCGGCTAGTTAAACATCTATAAAGATAAAACGCTTGTATAATCATTGCAATATTATAAAATCAATAGAATCACATAAAATGAAAAAAATGTTAAACACGAGGGCAATAGCCTTAACGATCACCTGAGTACCAAACTTGTCGAGGAGTCTCAGATATGCATTTAATTAAGTTTCATTCTGGAGTAGAAAAATTATAATATTGTAATGATGACCACCTCCCTGCCTTTCAAAACGGACTACAAACCTATGATTTTAACGAAAACCTTAAAGATCATAAGAGAGTCCATGGCCTAATATTAAAAAAGTGCAAGACTCTGATAGAAAATAATTTTCTTACAGATGTGTGGGAGTAGAGAAGAATATTTTTAAACATTATATGCTTAAACACTATATGGCCATATTGCCCCCACCCCACCATACCGTCTGTACCCTGACCCAGGGGCCATGAATTTCACCATTTTGGTAGAGGAGTTCGTGGACATCATAACCATGCATTCAGTTTTCCCCCACATGTATTGGAGTAAAGAAGAAGATTTTCTAAGATTCAATATATTTTCACTATATGGCTATATTGGCCCCGCCCTAGAGCCTAAACCCCTGATCCAGGGGTCATGAATTTCACAATTTGGTAGAGGAGTTTATGGACATCATAACCATGCATTCAGTTTTTCCCCATATGTGTGGAAGTAAAGAAGATGATTTTCTAAGATTTAATACATTTTCACAATATGGCTAAATTGGTCCCACCCTAGGGTCTAAACCTCTGACCCAGGGGTCATGAATTTCACAATTTAAGTAGAGAACTTCATAGACATCATAGCCATGCATTTAGTGTTTCTCAAATATATATGGGAGTAGAGAAGAAGGTTTTCAATGAGTTAATTCATTTTTACTATATGGCCATATTGGCCCCACCCTAGAGCCTGAACCCCTGACCAAGGGGCCATGAATTTCACAATTTTGGTAGATGAGTTCGTTGACATCATAACATGCATTCTTTTTTTCCCACATGTGTGGAAGTAAAGAAGAAGATTTTCTAAGATTTAATACATTTTCACTATATGGCTATATTTGCCCCTCCGTAGGGCCTAAACCCCTGACCAAGGTGTCATGAATTTCACAATTTAGGTAGAGAACTTCATGGATATCATAACCATGCATTTAGTTTTTCTCAAATATATATGGGAGTAGAGAAGAAGATTTTCTAAGAGTTAATACATTTTCACTTCATGGCCATATTGGCCCCACCCTAGAGCCTGAACCCCAGACCCAGAGGCCATGAATTTGATAGTTTTAGAGAGAGAGAGAAAAAAAGAGATAGAGACCCATTGTATTGGTTTACATTTGAATTTTGCCATTTCCCTTTGCTTTAGTCTGTACTCGTACTGTTAATCTGTTTCAACAATTTAGTCAAATTTTAAAAGAAAAAACAAATAGTAAATATATCACTTAAGTGAAAAACAAATTATTTTACCTTAATGTTAAATGGTTTTCTAAGAGCAAAGTAGAAACGCATTGGGTGAAGTTTAACGAAACCAACTATGTTGAACCTATTCCAACTAGTTGGAAATCTAAAAATCACATAATCAGCATTCAATCATCAATCGGGTCAAAATTCAAGAACATGAACATCATAAATATTAGATGATGTTCATAGGTAAATTATCTGAGTGCTATACATATTTACATAAATTCTTAATTGTAATTTACATGTAAATATTTCCAATTTCCTGATAGTTCTCGATAAAGTATTTTATAGAGAAATGTATAAAAAAATCATTAACACATGTTACAAACATACAAACATTGTAGTAAATAATCATTTTTACCGATGTTTCACATGATGCTATCAATCAATGTATGGTTTGCTGATTGTTTGAAATCCAGTAAAATAAATAAATTCCCTGCAAAAATAAATGTTTGTAAAAATCATTACACCCTTGTACTTCCATACAGAACTGAATGAATAAATGAGAGAATCAGTCATAGACTTGATTCAGCTTTTTGTTTTGTTTTTAAAGAAAATTGACTGTTTTGAATTGATTGGTTTGTTTAAAAGATAAAAAAGTTCTTAAACCTTTATAGAAACTCTTAACGAAGACTCTTATATTGTAGATAAATGTTTGTTCTAATTGCATTTTTCTTGATATAATTAAAGAATGTGGAAGATGTAAATTGTTTTATTTGGCCATGACTATTATGCAGATATGTCTGCCGCTCCGTTGATGTGTTTTATACTTCAATCAATAATGGAATTTGGTGATGTGATGAATGCCATAATCGATTCAGAACGTATTCACTTACAGGCGGTGTTCCGAAATATATAGTTTCTTCAAAGAAATCAATATGGTTTTATAAAAAAAAAAATGTTGTCCGATATATTTGTCTAGCCTTGCAGAAAATAAATATGATTTGCTTTACCCCGTAAGTATTTACATTATTTACTTCCTTGAGCCTTTACTCCAATGAGAAACATATAGTACAATGGCAACACCTGAACACCTCGTCCTGTCTTGGGCAAGCTTTTTTGGTGAATTTAGTACCACTTGTACCATCTCTTCTCCATCTCCGTCAGATCATTATTCCGCCAGGTGCTTTGGCCTTCTTCTTTGTCTTCTTTTTTTGCGGTTTCATTAGAATACCTGCCGAGCGATGGAAGTTCTTGACTTTGTTGATGTAGGGCCGATCAGCCGCCATTTCTCTCTCTCTCTCTCTCTCTCTCTCTCTCTCTCTCTCTCTCTCTCTCTCTCTCTCTCTCTCTCTCTCTCTCTCTCTCTCTCAATTTTAATGACAGTTAAAGTACGATGATTATAGTCATTGTCTACCAGTAAGCTTCATAAAAGGAACAATTTGTTCTACCATTGAGGTTTATTACAACTATTTATATTAGTAGCAGTGTTACATAATCCATAACAGTATGAAATAAAACACAATTTGATAATGTAATTATTATTTATTTTAATGTATTTGAAACCCGTTGTCACTTAATGGACACATCATTTCTTAATCTTGATCTTAATGTCTTAATCTAAATATTAAAAAAAAAATTATGCAATTTGACTTTTTTAGAAATTATATGTACTAAACTTTGTATCTTTCCATACTTGAAAAGAATCTCAAGAACAATACAATCAAAACGAAAAAAACACATAAAACCATGGTTACTGTATAAAGAATGTTCAAACCATCAGAGAGTTGTTAGGTAACTGTTAAAATCAGTAGCATTGCTTGAATATGATTGAGTAGAGTACGAAGACAAACTCCCATCTTTCATAATCAAATATAAGACACATAAGGAAATTGTACCTTTTCTGGAATCAAAACTTTTTAAAAGCCAAATTAGCATATATAATGATTTATTACAACAGATGGAATTCGCATGTAGAACAAATGCCAGCAATGATAAAGATCATGTTAAAAATATTAAGAAAACCAGACTGTAAAATGTGTACCGTGTTACGACTATACTTGTAAAACAAAATGTTTTAAATTACTATAGTATAGTGTTGATAAATCTGCTAACGGTTGATCTTGAGGAAATGTTAGGAACTTTGGGTTTAATACCTCCATATTGTCCTACAATTCTAAAAACATATGACATCACTGAAGTCTACTATTTTTTTTTTTACAGCAGATATCTTCTGTGTGATTATACACTAAACCAAAGTTCTAACTTTATCCAGTATAATGTTTTTACCATATGAAATAAACACATTTATTTGTCTTGCCATCGGGGTGACGGATTTCAACTTAACCTTCAAGTAGATAAGAACGATGTATTAATCTTGACCTCTGGTTGCAACCTGTGATATTGACCTTTGCTAAATATTACGAACACTTCCGGTTTGGTTGAATTTCGCCTTGAGTTTTTGGATTGATTAAGGTTGCAGATGGAAATAATATTACACTTATAGAACAGGAAAATTTATTAAAACAATTTTTACTTCGGATTGCTCAATATTGAAAATTATGTCGAGGATAAAATAAACAGCAAACGAGTACAACCTGTCGTAGGAACAATTCAGACACCAACAATAAACCAACGGCCAGTGCTGTATCCTCAATGATTATTTTGGTCATTTTAAGTGTTTTTCTTTTGAAACTATCACTAAAGACAAATATCAATCACAAAAAGTTGCAAATCATTTTAATCAGACGCAATACCAATTTGATGTTTTGACGTTTCGTCACGGGTAGATGATTTCAATGGGTATTGTCTTGTTTTTTTTTCTATGCTATTGATGAGAGGACAAATCAGTTAAGAGATGTTGAAAAGTTCACATTATTTTATTTCATAATTTTATAATTATTCTGTTTATCAGGGTGAAAACTAATAAGTTTTGTTCAGTTTAAATATTCCGGTCTCAGCCAAGTGTCTAATTTCCATATTATATGTTGAATTTCATGATAAAAAAAATATGTATTTGTGTTTCTGTTATCCTGATTTGTTAAATGAACTTTTGAATTTCCGGACTTTTTAATAAATTCATTTTTAATATACTACATTACAAGCATAACTTTGTTAAGAGGAAATATATGGCACACATATAGGAATATTATTGATTCCCTAAAATAAGGGTCACTCACACAGACTTGTATATATTTAACTGACAACGTATGATATTCTGGTCACTGTTCGGAATTCTTTAAGTCAACTTAATTAAATTAGAAAATTTGTATCAAAGATATGTCACCTTAAAACATTTGAAGGCTGAAACTGTGTTCCATATTCCGGTCAACTGGAGATCCTTTTAAAAAAACACCTTTATTTAATAATTTTGTTTGATAAGTAGTAGCCTCTTTTATAAAATAAACTTCCTTTCTTCTCTTGATTCAGAAAGTATTGATAAAAGCTCCAGATGCCATTCTGTTCAATATTATTTGTATGGTACATGTACGTGGCTTCATATTACAATATGTTTTCTAACATGCACAAGCATATTTGACAACATTTGAAGCAAATTGATTTTTTTCCAGGAAAGAAGAAATAGCATCAAAACTAAGCAGCATTAGTAAGTTGGTGTAGATACAGTTAAACACAGTTATAGCGAACACGCTTATAATGAATTGACGCTTACAGCGAAGTGATTTTCATTCATCGAGACTCCATGTATATGTGGTAAACTTTACGGGTATATAGAATTACGCTTATAACGAAGCAAAATTGCCCGTCCCTGGCACTTCGTTATCAGAGGGTTTTTTAATGTATTTGGGTGAATTTGAAATGAAATTAAAACAAAAGGAAACACATCCTGTTCTTTAACATTAACTTAGTGGTATCTCGAAGTCCCTGGCTACACAATTAGTGTAAATTTTTCGCAGATTACAATTTGTGTTTGAGTAGTAGTATATGAGAAAACTATGGATAGTGATTAATGTACAAATCCTTGCGAGTTAGAAAGCAAGGATTTGTCAATAAATCAAACATTTAACATAGTTTAATAATGTGAATATTTAACAAATCGATATAATATTCACATGTAACTATTGTTTAGCATAATAGCCCTATTCAAAACCAAGACAGATTTTTACGATTGAAAATTCGGGAAAACTCACCCATGTAAGGAATTAATTTTTCTGCAAATTTGAAAAAAAAAATGGACGAATGAGATATTCGTCATTCTTTAACTGGATTCAAGTGGGTGCGTTAACAATCCAACGTTCTACGGATATCAATAATTTTTGGAATAGGTGTTTTAAACATGAATCCATCTTTGAAATATGAAAGTGAATTTGTCTGAAAAGTTCATACGTGTGGTCGGTTAACTACTAAGGTGCAAAGTTTAGAATTTTAAAAAAGTCATAAAAAAAACTGTGACGATTTGTACTAAAGAATACTTTTAAATTCGAACAAAAACAAGACTGTTTTTAAAACAGATTTCATTAGAAAATTATATGGTACTTTCGGCCGGAGAAAAACATAATTCATTTTAATAAATATAAATTGTATCTTAATTATGAATCTAAGGGACTTTTTCTACAGTCGAGCAATATTTATATATAAATTAATTTTATTTAATTACATGATTCCACTTAACAAAAGTTATAGAAAGTGATGTTGTCTGGTATCTGAACTAATCAATATATTACAAGTATATTTGTTAAAATGTCAATTATTAATATTAATTTGGTAGAATTATCTGGTAGACTTTCGTTGGTATTTCCTTATATTTAATACGAGAACAAAACGGATCCGTTAAAAATGTAAAAAAAAAAAAAAAAAAAAAAAAAAAAGTTAGTGACGTTATTGACGGTGATCTGCGCCTACCAGTGCGTAAAGTTGCAGAAAAATGCGGAGTTTCAAAGACCACGGTACATGATATTTTATCTCAAGATTTAAATATGAGTCGTTTCTGTACACGGGGGTTTAAAGACTTTTAACGAGTGAATAGAATTGTAGAATCGTCAAGACAGTTTATTAAAAAATTCACAGAGGCGGCTTTTTTGGACAGGATTGTTACAACAAATGAAAGTTGGTTCCACTACTATGATCCCGAAACAAAACAACAGTCCAGCCAGAGATTTAATAATTTGCAAGAACTGAGACAGGAAGTATTGAACATAATTTCACGTATGAAACCAGAACAGTTTATGCGCATATTTGATGACTGGGTAAAGCGACACAAGAAATGTGTCGAGTTAAACGGTGACTACGTCGAGAAAAGTTGCCTTTATTTAGTGTTTGATGTTGGGTAACGTCATAAATTTTCGATTTGATGCTCCAGGTATTATTCAGTATCATATTGCATTGATTAAATTATCCCTATTTATGTTTTGTTTGTGATAAAAATTCGCCTATTAATTACATAAAACATGAATTTAACAAAAATAATAGTTTGATACATTTTATTCATGTTTGTCAGTTTTTATCAAGGTTGTCCACGAACTTTACGGACAACTCTCGTACATATATAAAAGTATAAGTTTTTTCTGTTTTTTTTTTGGGGGGGGAGACATGATGACCTTAAATTTGCTGTACCTGTAACAAGTATATCACTTAATATATATGTAATTAAATTACTTTTTAGAATATTTTAGAGAGGTCATTATCAGCGTTAATCCTTGGGATACTGCCAGGTCATCATATATATATAAACCTTAAACGCTTCTGCTAGAAAAGGAATATTTGTCCAATATGAAGGTCGGGCTAGGTTGTGGCTTGGATTATGAATGTGTGACTGTTAACATCGGTTTTCTAGAACTGTACATATCATATAGTCACATGTGTCCATGAATGAATTAACACCTCTCTCTCTCTCTCTCTCTCTCTCTCTCTCTCTCTCTCTCTCTCTCTCTGTATCTTGTAAAAATGTTTACCTCTAATGTATGTTATTGACCTTATTTCATGACAGATCTTCGACCTGGAACACCAGTTGGTAACCACGTATAATCAATACATATCCATAGCTACTTCATAAGGTGATGAAAACATGCGATGTTTAAAATTTCTATTATTTATCTATATGTGATTTTAATCATAGTAAAAGCAGCGCAGGAAGAATAGTTTTAAGATAACCCATGTCAGGTCAATCAGCATTTCTTTCCTAGTCCCATTTCTTCCAATCATCAAGAAGAAAAAACTATACTTGTTAATACTTTTTACAGAGTTTTGCATGAATTTGACAGACAAAATTAATGTGATACAATAGGAGACTCTAATCCCCGCTAAGGTGTTAATTTAAAAAAAAAACGGAAAATCAAACCTCTGGAATATATACAGCGGGAGTAAGAAAAATAGATGCAAATATTCTTATTTTTTTTTTCAGAAGAGATACAATGCCACAGTTTGTGATTAAAGTGTGCAATCAGCCTGATACGATGTAGATTTCAAATTCAAATCGTAACCCCTAGTCCAATATCAAGGCCCAAACAGAATGATAAATTCAACATAAAAATACAAGTATTTGGTGGGAAACTGAAAACTTTCCAAAATTAACAGTTCTTAAATTTGTGACAAAAGATAGCAAGCATGGTGGTATTCAACTATTCATATAGATAGTATTTCTTTTTTGCAGAGTTTTAAAAATAATAGGGTAACCATAACCTATTGACCAATTTTTTGACCCATGAGTGGTGCCAACATAGGACTACATTTAGAAAGATATCATTTGCACAAGATATTCAATGCTTGAATTTGAGATTGCTCTACAAGGATCCTGGCCCCGAGGTTATAAAACTTTTTTCATACTCGTACTCAAACTCGTACTCCGTACTCCGAGTATGTGCTCCACTGAGTACGACTTTAAAATCCGAAGTTATAAAAGTTTTGGAGTACGTTCTCCGCTGATTACTATTTAGAGTATGCTCCAAAAACCGGGGAATGATATTTTACGCCTCTGGACTTAGATAGAACACGGAAACTCCTGTTAATAATCATGGCATGTAGGCAAAGTATATGTGTACATTTTAATGAATTCTTTATCAACAAAATGTAACACATTACATGAATGTACGTGTACATATTCCCTTTTTCATCTGCAACATGGAGATGTCTGAATCTATAATGTTTGAACTATTGAGCACAGAGGCGGCTCCAGGATTTGAAGTTTAATAGCAAGGGCACTTCCGCTTCTTACTTGCTTCTAATAAGTGTGTGTGTGGGGGGGGGGGGGGGGGTGGGGTAGATGCTATGTCTTAGAAAACCCATTTTAGTCACGCTCTCCATGGGTTCAAATGTGCCCTATCAATCTTTCATTATAAAAATTATGAAAATTCTAATCAGTTGGGGGGGGGGGGGATACCTTTAACTTCAATTTGACTTTTAATTTCCTGATTTTCAATTCAATGTTTACATACTCCCAAAATGGTGGAAGGGGGCAACTCCTTGATAATTCAATTTTTTCTAAATCAATTTAAGAAAAATGGTTGCTGCGAAAAAAAGTACCCCCCCCCCCCCCCCCCGATGCTACATGCCTGATTAAAGATGATTTTAGTGAAGATATACATTATCCTATGGGATGAAAAAAACAGTGAAAGTGGCATTCTGTTCGCACACAATTAGGACTCAACGATCGCATTAATGTTATAGGCCAAAAATTTAATGAAAATGTCTTAGATATCTTGGACTCTCTATTGTCAGAAAGTACATAACTAATTATCAGAGGTATTATATTATCTCAATCAAAAAGAATCACCGATATCTGCCTCATCAGATTAGATCTATACACGTGTAGTAATCACTCGCTTATAATTTAAGGTGATTAGGTCACACATTTCTTTAATAAAAAATACAATAGCATACTTCAATCTGTGTGTCTCTCTGGTGTCTCTGTGTGTGGGTAGGAGGAATGGTAGTCTGAACCCCTTCCCCAGGAATCACATTGCTATTTTTATCACATTGAACATTAAACACCACACACCCCCTGGGAAACACAGAAACATATTGGAAGTTAGTAAAATGGTAAATATACATGTACAAGGTATATTCAAAAAGTGCACCTCTCTTTCTCTCTCTCTCTCTCTCTCTCTCTCTCTCTCTCTCTCTCTCTCTCTCTCTCTTAACAACTATACTGGAAAACTTAAAGTACCCGTAAACATGCCTTGATGGGGATTTTTGTGACTCAGTATTTCTTTCCATCGAATGTTCTTCTGAATGTAATACCTGTCCAGTAATTAGATAAGAACCTTTTATACATTTATTTATATGATTGTCTCTTTTGATTAAATAATTGGCGCCAGCTAGGATATTTCATTTTTTACATTCTCCCCTTCTATTTCAAAACCACTATAACCAGACATAAATAACATTATCACCTATGTCTCTGCTATAACTGTCCACAAAGTATCCTGTATAATTAAATGAGTCCGACTTCTAATAACCAATAGTTTGTGTAGAATAGTATTTTAGTAATATTTGATCGAATCCCCATTAATAGATTGATCATTTTTATTTAAGAAAGAAAGTAGTGTCCAGGTATAGCAAATTAACAGATATGCATGTATGCCCTATTCCCTTGAGCTAAGAAAGGCAGTTCATTTTGTTTGGATAAAATGTGGATATTTCTTAAATTGAAACTTTGTGATGGGACACTCCATCTTAATGTGTATTTAAACACCCACTCGGAAAACATCTTCTACCCCTTTTTGTTCATTGTGATAATCAGATGACAATACACATGTACTTAGTTTGTATAGCAAGATAGACTGCCTCTGCTGGACACATTCGTGACGCCACACAGCTGATAACAGCGGAAACAGCTGAGCGTCAGGTTACTCTCAGTGAGAGTTAATTCCAGCTAAACCATAAATCCTACAAACTTGGTTTTTTCGAGAATGTGATTTAGATCTACATGATCATCAGATGAGTATTTTAACGAAATAAATTTTTTTGACTGGAGGTACCCTTTAAGACTATGGGGTCACCGGGACCCACTGTCCTTATATTTGAGCTTTTTTAATTAAATATGAAAGCACTAATGTACTTGTCTTTACCTATACTTGGACATGTCAACGTTTTCTATGTTTTAATTTGAAATAAATATAAAAGATCTATGGGTTGGCGATGTTTCGTGGCCAGATTGACTTTGATATTTGGATGATGAAAATCAAATATTGGCAGATGATTCGGGAGGGAAACCACACCTTCTGGCAGAAAATTGAAATAACAGTTCTGGTTTGTATTAGAAAAAAACACATCTATATCCCTGCAACTGAGTATTTAAACCTAAGGCCATATTGGAAACCAAAAGTGTACTCAAGTTTGCAGCTCTTCTTTACTCATAAATTAACCTTCATAAATATGGATATTTCATTGATAAAATGATAAACACTTTTCTTTAATTTATATACATGTAATTATATTTACATCCACCAAGTATGATGCCCTCTATTTCATACGGAAATCAATAGTAATTCATAACTCTGTAGAAACTGACAGGACTGAAATTTACACGCCCCGTTTATCGATTGGTCGAAACCTTCAGCAACCTAAGAAAAATCACGGACTGCACGAAATAATCATGATGATGTCAGACTCAAATTCCCATAGAAGACGATCTGGCTGTTTCTTTTATCTAACATACTGATGCGCATTGACAAATAATTTAGTTAATTTTCTTACTTTTTACGATCAATTTTTTAATTTGTTGAAAGAAAGATGTAAAAATAAACAATAAAATACTTTCTTTGATGATTCATGCGGGTTATGAAGGTAGCGATCATTGCAGAAAAAAATTACATAACCATCTAACGCGGGTTATGTATTTTTCTGCAATGTCACCACCTTAATATCCCGCATAAATCAATAAAGAAAGCATTTTATTGTTTAGGTGATGTACTACAATTTATTTAAATTAAATGTTCTGAGTACGACTTTGAAAAAGCTCCATAGCTTACTAAGAAAATCGCCGTAGGGTAATCAGCCGGAGTACGAGTATGAGTATGAAAAAGTTTTATAATCTCGATACCTTGAGTACGAGTACGATTTGGAGCACGGAGTACGATTTGGAGTACGAAATCGTACTCAAAAAAGTTTTATAACATCGGGGCCTGATTAAATATATATGATGTTAGTGCATGGTTTCCAACTTAGCAAAAATAGCGCTTTAGACTTATACTCCACTGCAGAGCTAAGGAAAACAAGAACGAATATTTTTCATTTTGACTTTAATTAATTGTAAAATATACAGTTTATGTACAAAATAGTTTGACAGATCTATGACATTCTGACTTGGTAGCACACCGACTGCACTGGGAGAAGAATATGGTCGCGATTCCAATACAGTCCACCAATCAGTGGACAGTATTACAGTTCTCATAAAAAAAACATGGGCGAGTATTTCACAGTATTTTTAGTTTTGACAATTATGAATAGCATCAGATTTGTTTTTTTTACTATAAAAAAAGGAACATTTCACAAGTTTTGTTTGAAATTGCAGCAAATAGGAAAATCAGAAAATTCTAAAAACAGTAATGTTGTTACAATGTAAATTTCTTTAACACAATTCATGAGTAAGTCAATCAACTGTAATGCACAGATTCTCTCCTTCCTATACACCCAATACATGTACCTCTAAAACAATTCAATTGACTACTAGAATTAAAAGCCATCAACACTTATTTTTCTCATAACAAAAAGAAAATAAACAAAGAATTGCACTTTAACAACAGCTATCTCTCTGGTAAGAATTCAAGAAAATCCTCACCAAAAAAAAACATGTAACTCCCCTGCAGTTCTCAATGCACAGAGTACATTTACACGTACTTGTAAAAATTTCAACATATGTAAACCTTTTTTCTTTCCTAGTTAAAAAGTCATAGTTTTAGTTCACTTGAAGTGAAAAAAAGAGACCATGGATAGATATCTATTTCTAAAAAGAATCGAACTATAAATTAAGCTTTTAGATAATATCTTAGGTTGTTGAAAAAAAAAATGGGGGAAGAAAAAAAAGCCTCCTTGATATAAGCAGTCACATTTTACAACAGGAATGATATCCGTCAATGTTGAATGCGATTATATCAGTAAATACACAATGATGAAAATGATGATAACGATGATGAAGATTGATGACAGAAATGCCCTATGTACAATGAATTCAGCTGCTAATCAAGATTCGTAACAACAGAAATAAAATTTCATTCAAGAACTTTAACATGATGATAACATTGCTGTAAAAAGTGAGAATATCCTCACTAGGTTCAGAGATGACAATTTAGAACTATCAGCATTATTTTCCAGTCTGTTTTAGGTTACTGCACGTATCACTACACTATCACTGATGAGTTGCGTTCCATTTCTGTTGTTTATGGTTTTTCATTTTCATCATCGGTTTTCTGTTTCTTTGCCTGGACAGCTCCAACTACTTGAGGTCTACAGGAAAGAAAATGCAACATTATGATAATCTTTTTTTTTTTAAATTTAGAATGAATTTTATCACTATGGTGTTATATCACATTAATGTAAATTGAATATCTTTTTCTTTATTTAAATAATAACATGTAAAATTTTCTCAGATTCCAAACATATTGCGACCAATATCATCATAAAGTTTATCGCTTATACAGTAGTTTAATTAACTAGAACTTCCTTCATACATATAAATTTAGCAATTTCTTATCCAAATTATTACAATTTAATCTGGTAATTATTTGGTACCACTGGCTACCGGCAAAAAATCTCATTTTTCAAATCATCTCTTTAAACTGGAAGAACTTTTACTTACCAGTTAAACTTTCAAATAGAATTTCAACACAATTTGTTTTTGAGTACGAGGAGATTGTTGGATTAAAAATGCTCTCATTTTTGTAAGGTTAAATAGAAAACATCTCCTTACCCGTCCCCTGCTACTGTTCTCTTTACTGCCACCTTCTGAGCAGCTGGGCTCTGTGCATCTGAAACAAATAATAATACTCATATAAAATTAACATCAAAATAAAGAAATTGTACATTTATATCATAAAATGTTTCAAGGAAATGCTATAAGTCTAAGCTGTCCAATAAATGCTTTATCTTTCTAAAATACATCAAAATATTAAGCTGCAATTTGCAAATTTATATACTGATCTTAATTCCTTTTGGAGTTTTTTTTACATAAAAAAAATATTAAAAGCGATAAAATATACCCAGGTATCTAAAATCATTTTAATGTAAATAGACAATTTCAAATATTTTTTCACAATGAAATACCAGGACTCAGGGCTATAAAACTTTGACAAGTTAACTTTTGATCTCAGTCTCACTTTTCTACTACTGTTATATATTCCTCCTATGAAAGTGAGACTAAGACCACAACTGAGATCATTTTAAGGCCCCAAAACCAGAACTTCATATATTTTACTAGACATACCTTGAAGCCACCTGACTTGCGTGGCGGGACCGTATCCCTTCTCATTGCGGGCGGCAATCCTAAAGATGATGGCGGGTTTGGTGGTGTAGTCTATGTGGGCAGAGGCCAGACTGGCAGCTGTCACCGTACATGTGGGGGCGGGGCCACAGTACACCCTCACAAACGCCAGCTGGGCTGGAGCCCCGGGCTTTTGGTCCACATGGGCGGCCGCGTTACGAACAGCCAGATAGACGGAGTATTCGGTGATCTTTCCCGCCGTGTTCTGAGGGGGCTCCCAGGAAAGGTGGGCACCTTCTGTACTCTGTAAAAGTCACTCATGTGAATCTTAGAGGCAACAGAGATTATGTCTGACCTATTTTGAAACTTGACACGTTAGATTTGCTCTTTTGATGCAATAGGCATTTTTGAGATCATTTGCTTTATTTTTGCAAAATTTATGAAATTTAAGTTGAATGATTCAAATTTAATGGTACTGTAAATTACATATGCAGGAAAAAACCCCAGAAACCCCCTTATCCCCCCAAAAAATAAACCCTCCAAACCCACATTGCTATATCAATTTATTTCATGCCTTTACTACACAAAAAATAAATCTTAAATGGTTTACAATATCAAATGCCATGCATAGCTTAGCAAATCTGAATAATGCCTACAGAGTAAAAAAAGAAATCTCTATTTAAACCGAAAAATTACAGAGAAAGACAGATGAAAGAAGCAGGAAGCAGATGATAGACAGATGGTAGAAGCAAATACCGCTGACGATGCTGACCTTTCCTCCTACCTTGCTGATCTTGATGGCGGAAGGGGCGCCGGGGTAACCAGGGAGACAGGTCTTGAAGGCGGAGATCTCACTGAAGGCACCTCGCCCACAGGCATTGATGCCAGCTACCCGGAACTTGTAGGCGGTGCCTGGGAGCAACTCCTGCTTTTTCAAAACATTCACATCCCCAACGTTGACCACATCTATGTCCTATGACAGAAAGGAATAAATGTATATTAAATTTTATTCTGTGTCTTATTCACATTTCCAACATTTACCACATCTACCTGTATGTCAGAAAGTGATAAATGTATATTATAATCTCTGTCTTTTATTGAAATCTGATTTTAATCAAAGTAGTTTTTTCTCTCTTAATTTTGCATGTGGTTAACATTTTTCACAATGTTATATTTTCTTAAAAGTTTACCAATGAAATATACTATCTTTTCCTTTTAAATTCTGAATTTGAGAAAAAAAACTGTTAAAAACTTCTTAATTTTAAATCTAGAATAGAATAATTTTTGAAATCAACATGTACTGGTATTTACAAATGACTTCTTAACTTGAGGTTTAAAAATCTTGATTTTCAAATTCAACATTTTTAAAATTCAAAACATTTCAAATTATATACAAAAAATAAGATCAAGAGAAAAAAAGATCAATTACATTTCCATTGCCGCCAGCCTGTAGAGCATCCGTGGAGAGATAGAAGTGTGACACCACGCAGGAGGTGCCCTTAATGATCCCCACATCGTACCACTGGTTGCCCTCCTTCTTTATGGGCGTGGTCGGTGTCTTTGGCACAGTTTCTGCCTTGTCCTGAAAAAAACATACCAACTGAATGAAGTGTTTTGACTTTTCATTTCATTTACCATTTAAAATAATTTTCTCAATGATACATGTAATCTGCATTTTTGAAGTGTGTGATCACTGATGTTTATATCTTTTTATCACCTACACAAAATATGCTTAGAAAGTACAAGAAAGTTTATTTTAAGGAGACTAGGTGGTCAACAAATTAACCATCACATCTTCCTCATTTTTTTTTTTGAAACTATGTTTTAAGCTATAATCTTTATACAGAGCTCTTCATTAAAAGGAGGTAAATATAGCTAGAAATGGCCAAAACCATCTAGCCCTCTTAAGAACACACATCTCTTCTAAGAACTGGTTCATATACAGGAACAAAGGAAGAACACAGAGTACCAAAACTTTCAATTAACAGAATCAAATTTCCTTTGATACATTTGTTTGCATATACATGTATAATGCAAGAACAAACCAAGAAACAAGTGTTCTTATTCAATGGTTATTATTTGCTTCATTTGATAGCAGAAGCCAGAAGCACAAGGTACCTGAACCTCCTGTTTGATTCCGTTAGCTGCCACGAGACCAGGCTCCTGTTTAATGGTGGCTTGAGCAGAACCCGAGGAAATAGCTGCCGAAGCCAGAGTGGCTAGTGGATCTGTGAAAATATCAATGAAGTGCTCAAACTAAAGTTGTAAATGTAATAGAGAGGAATCAATTCATTGTTCACACAGATTTTTCTTTATTAAATGACGGGTAAAAATACAACAGGGTCTTATCAGAATTTTTGATTTTAAATTTCAATTGCATACACAAACATCTAAAAGTTGTATAATAAAATTCAAAACACTCATAATTGTTTTGAAATGGACTGTGTGTACAGATATAATAATTTAAATGCAAAAAAAAAATAACAACAAGATTAGAACAAGAACTATCTGTAATACCGTTCTTACCCGAGTCTGCTACAGATGTGTCCACCGACTGGGGAGGGGTGGCTACCACCGGGGGTCCCACACTTAACACTCCTCCCTGAAGGGTAGCCACAGGGGCTGGGCCGATGTCCATGGGTTCCTCCTGCTTAGGTACAATGGATGCCACCTCCCCAGGTGCTGCTGTGGAGGAGGAGTCAGGAGCAGACAACTCTGGTGTTACTCCCGCTTCCTGTGGTGTCGCCACTGGTGCTTCCTGTGGAGCTGCTTCCGAAGGGGCTGCCTCCATCTCCTCAGGTTCTTGTTTTGGCTCGGCTTCCTGCATAAGGATTGCAGGAACTTGTTCCGATACGGACACTGCAGCATTTGTGTCCAGTGGAACAGAGGGTGCTACTGTGGTTGTGGTTGAAGTAGAAGCAGCAGCAGCACTAGCTTCAGAAGTGGTCTGGTTCTCATCTCCAGGACAATTGTGACCATCAGTACAAACATTTGATGGCTGAGGGTTTTCATCTCCTGGGCAATTGTGTCCATCTGTGCAGACTCCAGGCTGAGGATTTTCGTCTCCTGGGCAATTATGCCCATCTGTGCAGACATTGGATTGTTGTGGATTTTCATCTCCCGGGCAATTATGCCCATCAGTGCAGACTGAAGGCTTTGGGTTTTCATCGCCAGGACAGTTATGCCCATCTGTGCAGACACCAGAAGGCTGTGGATTCTCATCACCTGGGCAGTTGTGCCCATCAGTGCAGACATTTTGGGACTGAGCATTCTCATCTCCTGGACAGTTATGTCCATCTGTACACTGTCCTTTAGCTGTAGGAGGGACTCCATCAACTTCATCCCCTGGGCAGTTATGCCCATCAGCACAAACATTTGATGGCTGTGGATTTTCATCTCCAGGGCAATTGTGCCCATCGGTGCAGACATTTGATTGTGCTGGATTTTCATCACCAGGGCAGTTATGCCCATCTGTGCAGACAGCAGGCTGAGGATTTTCATCTCCCGGGCAATTGTGCCCATCTGTACAAACATTACTGGCCTGAGGGACGTCATCTCCCGGGCAATTGTGCCCGTCTGTGCACACTGCTGGCTGTGGAGTCTCATCACCGGGGCAATTGTGCCCGTCCGTGCACGGTTGTGTCACTGCAGGAGTCACTTGCACGGCAGGCTGGGATTGCACAGTAGCAGCCGCGGCAGAGGCCGGAGTGATTGTGATCTGGACAGGTTTTCCACTAGCCGTGGCCTGGATGGGCGTGGCTGACACCGTCTGAGTGGTTAGAGTGACAGGTGTCTGTGAGATGGAGGGCTGGGTGATGAGGGAGATTGTGGGGGCGGACTGGGTCACTGATGACCCCACTGTGGTGTTAATCAGGAGAGAGGTTGCTGATCCAGCCAGAGTAGTGGGTGTGGCCTGAATCGTCTTCACAATTGTTCCTCCTAGGAAAACAAATGCAGTCATGAAAATTAGAACTATCAAAATAAATTCTAAACACTTTATTCCATTGTAGGTGTTTTCAAATGTCAACATCATTTTTCTTCAAATGATTTCCAATTCTCTTTCTTTTCAAACTTTTCTAATAAGATTCAAAACATGCCACATGGAGGTACTCTTCAGATCAAAGATCCTAGAGCTATTAAAGCCTTCACTGACCTTGCTGAACCACTGGTTTGCCGACCTGGGAGGCAGTGACAATCTGATGGCCTGCTAGTGACACCCCGGAGGTCGTCTGTAGAGTGGTCACCTGTATCGGCTTCCCACCTGTATGTGTAAAACGAGCACTTGTGTATTACATGTATAAATATTGGTCTGGTAAAACCATTCATACATAATACAAACAATAAGCAAAGTGTATCAATTCAATCGATAACATAACATATTATGATTAATTTCTCTCCTATACAAATGCTTGTAATGGCACCAAATTTTGGAAACCCTACAAGGCATTCGAGCAGATTTTGCCCTACAAAAATTGAGGGCTGCGTGAACAATGACCCCACCTGATGTGATTGTGTGTGCCCCTCCCACGCTGCTTTGGGGACTGACCACGATGAACTGGGTGTTCCCTTGCCCCGCTATTTTGGGGACTGAGGTGATGATTTTGTGGGGGGTGCCCGACAGTTGACCCGTGCTGCCTTTGGGTGCTGCTATGACGATGGTTTTGGCACCCCCTGGGGTTGTAGCAGTGCTGGTTCCAGCCTTGGCCATTGATAACATGGATGATGGAATAGTTTTGATGATGGTTTTTGTTGTAGAAGACTGTAATAAAAAGCAGACGTGTCCATGTTGCATTTTATCTCTAATCATGTTCATAAAGAATATCATTACCATTACATTTGTACTTGAAAAGTAACCTAATTTCTTCTATGATGCTTGACCTTAAAGATCACACAAAAAGACATTTCTGTTTTGCTTAATTTAGAGAGAAAGATGAATTTATGTGCAAGATACTCCTCTGACCTTCAAGGGCATTTAAATAATTAATATATAAATCAAATAATTGAAGCCATTCAAATTTCTGTGCATATTATCTACTAACTCATCTCTAGAAACGCCAAAAGCTCTCAGTATAAAACACTCCATACAATGTAAAACATATAAGAAAGGGGAATAACTGCAACTTATATAAAAGAATGACTAAATGAACCCATACCTGTGGTTGTACACTGCTGATCCCGAGGATGGTGGAGGGGGTCTGCCCCGGCTGACTCGTGGTTATGATGGCGGTGGGCTTGCCGGTACCACCTGATTGGGTTGTGACAAGCTTCACAATGGTTGCTCCTTGTGGCAGAGGCCCCTTAGTCTGCAACACAAAATTTACCACTGTAACAGTTAATTAAACTTATAACTTTTAGGACTTTTAACACAACTACCAAAAGATATGCACAAATTCTGTTATTCTTCACCTCTATGGGACTTGGAAAATAATTTACTTAATTCTCAAAACATTTTAATCAGAATTTGTTTTAACTGTAAATTTTTAAGGAATTGTTAAGAATTACAATAAGAAAACCAACAAAACTTTGCTGTATACATCACTTCTTTTTATCTCTGTTTGTACAAAGCAAGTTCTACTGTAACACATATTAGCTTGCTGCAGTTCTAAAAAACTATCCTTATGATACATTAGAACAACCGTTATTGACCAACTAGTACAACTGTTGTTGACCGATGGTGCCAGATAACTTACAGTGGCCACCTGCATGCCCTGGTTGGTCTTGACCAGTGTCACTATCTGTGGCTGACCGGTGGAGGAGGAGCCCCCAGTACTGGCCTTGTGGACTGTGATGATCTGCTTGCCGCCGATGGTCTGCTGAATGGCCCCTGGGGTGGACTTCAGAATGGTGGCTCCAGGGGTTGCCACTCGCACTGTGGGGGTCGAGGGGTTAGCAGAGGTACCTACAATGATAAGAGTTGTGTTGTCACAATCTGAAAGACAGGTGCCTTAATAGCTGATCATGTTATTCTGATAATCATTTTGGGAGTGGAGATACAAAAAAAAATATATTAGTTATAAGCTGGGCTAATAACTAACTGCTGAAACAGAGTTTATGTGTAGGTAGCTTCAAACAAATGGTCTGGCAGAGAAAACTATTAAAAGCAGCTCTTAATCACTAACCACAACAATTCTGGGCTCCATAATATAAAAAAATTATCTGCAGAATATTTTATCATATTTTGCCAGGTTTGACCATCAGCTCAAATAAAATCATCAAAGAGGAAAAAATCTAATACTGACAACTGGGAATACATGTGTTTATTTTGGTACTAAATCAAAGAATTTACAGGTGTTTATTTTTTTTAATTTCAATCTATGGTCATTTGAAACATTTTAAATAATTCTCAATAAAAATCACTGGATCTTATTTTTCAAACCATTATTAAGGAATGAAAATTTTGATAGCAATAATGAAGCTTTCCCATATATATGTCTCTGACATTTTGAATAATTGTAACCTCATTCAAGTCTTAATACTGTAAAATGAAACATGCAAAAGTTTCAGGAGAACACTTCATTTACTTTTCTTTTAAACCCCATACATTTTTATAAAATATAATGCAATATCATGCTAATTTAAAAATTGGTCATGGGGGAGAAATTTTTCAAACAATATTTGGAAGAAAAATTAAATTAATCACTTTTTGTCAATGGGTCCGTTATTCGGTCCCAATTCAGGCGGATCGCCTGCCCTGGAAAACAACAATCAAAAACCAATTCAGACCTAGGATAAACAACTGCCAATAATCAAACAATCTAACATCAGTATATTTATTACACATTGGACCACATGTGTATTGACTTACTTTTGACTACTTGGTTACCGATGGGTGTGACCTTGACCCCTGTTGGGGTCACTATGGTGGGGGTCACCACTTTGATGGCGGACGTGGATGGGGTTGTGGTGGTGCCTGTGATTTTCTGTGTGGCAGCAGCTGCAGCGGCCAGGGCCTGGATTCCCGACATCTGATTTCCACTCTGACATTACCAAAAAAAATAACCTCACTGATATGCTTTTAATTCATGTCATGATTCAATTATGTCATGAATTTATGTTCAAAATATCATTCACAAATTTGTTAAAATGATCCACTATCAAACTTAAAGAAATACACTAAGAATAAAACTGGAATCAATATAGTGTGTTTCAAATCCATAAGGTTAATAATCTATTAAAATCTTGTCCCAGTATTTCACGATGTAAAAAATGACCATAATGTAAGTAAATGAGAGATTTACTTATTAATGTTTTAAGTAATGTTTTCATGATAAGTTTTAGCACTATAACTCTAGAGACAGATACCATGGGTCGCTGCTGGGGCAGGGTCACAACCTGGGGGGAGGCGACTCGGATCGTCCCAGGGTTGACCGTGATGGGGGTCTTCTGTCTGGCTGTCACTGCTGTCACTGAAAGCACATCAAAAACTTAGTGTATATCCACTCTATTCTAACAAATATTTTCTTTCCCAAATATTGTAAACTTTTGATTAAATTCTGTATAATCCTGTATATGTTTTTTGTTCTATTCCAAAACAATTTCTCAAGAAAAGCCAAATTATTTTCTTTTGTTTGTAGCTAAACTTCACCATTTTCCACTTAATCATTGGTGCTCTAAGATAAAGGGAAAAGATACTGACCCAAATATTTCAATCTGTTCTATAAGACACAAATTTTCACTTTAAATCCTTTTAACGTATAAGAAAATAAATTTAGTATGATGAGAGCTTTGAGTTGATATAATTTTGCTTTGCTAAATAAATCTTTCCAACGGTACAGCTATCAATAGCTATATTAGAATTCAATGCTTCTCCTTACACAGATTCATAACACATATACATGTATATAATTAAGGACATGATTCTACAAAAGTATTTTTGGATCCATTAACAACAAAGCTTGATCTAAAATGATAAATTCTCTATGTATCTATAAATTGCATTCATCTTAACAATTCTAAAATAAATTAAAAATATCATAAGAATATTTCCAAACAAATACATATAGTCAAATACATTTTTGCACAAAAAAATTCATATATGGACATTCAATAAAAAAAAAAATCAAAGCATTTCATAAAATTTTATCTAAAATACATGTATACATGTACAGAACGAAAAAACAAAATGTCGCAACAAACATTCAAAACATGTAACATTAAATGTCAGTTCACAGCTGAGGGGCAACACAGAAAGCATTGAGTTAGTGCTATGTCATTGTTTTCTTCTAGGCTCTCTGAGTATACATGATGCTTGTGATTTACCAACACCATTGAGCATGTACGCCAAGTACTACACAACGTTCCTTGTGGTGTAACCCTTGAAATACAATAACGAGTCTCTGTTTCTGAATTTAAAAAAAATTGTGGTCCATTCCCTCCTACAAATTTTCATGAGTCTTGAACAAAAATTATCATATTCTTTGATTTAGTCCATATTTACTCAAGTTATGAACATAATTATTTATAACATTATGCCTGCATTAAGAAATATCAGGAATTTTAAAATTGAATCAATTTATTCGCGATAAGCATTGCATTAAGAGGGGAAAAAAGTGATAAATACCAGCCTTTACACACTGTAAAAGGAATTCCTGTAGTCCTACATTTTACTAGTACACAACAGCTGACACTACAAAACATTTTTTGGCTCACATTCTTCTGCTTAGAGACTGCAGTTTTGCGCAGTTCAGAAAATTCTGATAAACACTAAATATTCACCTTTCCCTTTAAAGAAATACTTAATCTCGGAAATGCCAACAAAAATAGCGCTACAACTAAATAAAATTACATATTTTTAATCTAAATTGTGCGCAACATGCAAAGCTTTATCTATAACATTCCTCTCACCAATGAGGGTGAGTAGAAAAAAAAAACCAAAAAAAAAAAACACAAAACAAAAACAAAAATAAAATTTGATTTTGAAATCATCGTAAAATTTAACCCTTTTGCCATGCTAGTTTAAATGTGTACTGGTGAAATATGATACTACATAAATGAAGTCTCTATATGGAGCGTATGCTTCCTGTTATTGGGGACCAGCTAACATGATTACAATCACATGCAGAGAGTACGTAGAAGTCTACCTCGAATTGTTTGTGGCGAAGTCATGGTAGCGGAGCCTAGGGCTCCAGAATTAGTTCGAATCTGGGCAATTCCTAAAAACAGGTACAAAAACATACTATTTTTACTGTCGAGATGGGGACTGTGGGGTTTATATATGGATGGAAAACTAACACTCATCAAAAGTTTTTAACGTTCATGACAATTATTGTTCCTTACTATTGAATTTCCAGCAATAATTTATATTTAAAATTAAATTCTTAGTATTCTATTCTAGTCAATCCTTACATTTCATTTCTATCAAGATAAAAAAGGAAATAGATTGGCAGTTTTTTTTTTATTCTAAACGAAAAAAAAAATTATATCTAATATTTGTCCAAGTTTCTCTTCGAAGTAAACAAAATAATTTTACAAATTTTCAAACTTCCCTGTATAATCCACTGCCAAGAGAAAGCATGTGTATTTCAATCCAAAATTCATGATGAATTAAACTGTTTCACTGATATGCCATGTATGTAAAAGATAGTAATTGTTTATAGGGAGTGGGTAGCGTTCATGGGATTTCTTTACGGTTGTAAGATATAAAAACAGACACAAGGTAACCTCCCCTTACCTGGAGTGGGGGTCCTGACCACCGTCGGCTGTGGGGTGCTGGGGGTGGAGACCGCCTTCATCAGGGGGTTCCCCTGGGGTACTGCTGTGGGGGTGAGCGCCTGGGAGGGGGGCAGGTCATACTTCTGAAGCTGTAGGAGATAGGCATCTGCTGTAGGCACCGCGCCCCAGCAGACCTCTAGAGTGTTAGTGCTGGCTCGCACCAACTGTACACGGGAGGGTGCAGGGGGCTTCTCTGATAAAGAAATATAAAAGAATTATAAAGAATCGATTCTTCAAACCTTCATTGTTTTCTTCATCATAAACATTTAATCTTTTAACATGTAGTTAATATCAACAGCCATTAAAATTTGAAAATCACACATAGAGAATATAATGTACTGTAGATTCCTTATTTTACGGGAATACGTAATTTCGCGATTCAACCGTTTTACATCAAATAGCAAGAATATAAAGTCGCAAACGTCGAATTTTAATCATAGTTTCCTTTAGTTTACATCTGTCCGAAAAAATGAAAGCGAGATTTTGAAATCCGTGAGATGTGCTACTCGCGATTTTACACAGATATAAATTCCTTGCGTTTAATTAGGAATCTACAGTAACCAAAACTTAATTTCAATAAGAATTGATAGAAGGGGATTGCTTTAGATTTCATAGCAAGTTAGCAAAATAAACTATTGGAAATAATCCTAAAACAGCTTCTCCATGTTAATAATTCATACAATTCAAAATTATTGAAATCCATGGATGCAACTCTTTGTAATCTGTACTTACCAGTTTCCAGAAACCACAAATCTTTAAAGCACACCTACAAAATGGAATCAAAAATCTTTGAATGTACAGTGAAGAATAAATTGAAAAGCAATGTCGTCTTTTTCATTCCTACATGTATACCGGCATTAAAAATCAAAAGACCCTTATACTACATATACATTACCTTGAGAACAACATGTATTGAAATTTGAGGTTTCAAATAATATTCTGAGGACACTAAAGAAAAAAATCATTTATTTTTAAAATGAAAACATAAATGGAATTATACAGGTCATGCATAATATTTCTTAATTGAACAGCTTTCAAAATAGTTTAAAAAAGAAGTAGTGTTTTATTTCATGTCTTTTCAAAAACAATCAAATTTTATTTATAGACTTTGCATTACATTTGCATAGGGACCAAATAAAGCTACAAAGGTAATGTACCTCACATAAATTTCATAGGATTTTCACAGGAAATGAGTACACACATGAAAAAATAAAATGTGTGAATTTCACATGCAAGAAGTGAACTGAATGTTAAGTACATATGACATGATTTTGTATTGTCTATTAAATTTATGAACAGAAATATTTTTCAGTCGAAATTTATGTGAAGTATTTTCACATGAAAATTTCACTTGAAAATTCTGTGAATGCTCCATTAAGAGGGATGGATGCTCGTAGCCATTTTTAGACTATATATAATCTCCTTGAGAAGTACTCAGTATAAAAATATAAAAAAAATGTTCAAATCTTAAGCCTAGCATATTTGGATTAATTTACGGCTAAAAATCATATTAAAAAAATTTAGGGGTAGAGATCTGATGGGTAATTAGTTGAGCATCCAGTCTCCTTAACTTGCAGCTGTGTACACATACCTGATTGTTCCAGGCCTTCCGGTACCCGTCCCTACCACTCCAGATATACAGCCGAGTGTGAATGGACACGCAACAGTGACCGGCCCGAGCCCGGGGGAGGGAGTCCTCAAACACTTCCATAGCCAGGGGCTCCCACATCATCGTTTCTTCAAACATATTCATTATGTTCAGTTAATAATTAAAAAAATTAATATTAAGTTTCCTAGGCCATAAGTTTTGAGATATCACGAGGACTGCAGGTATTTTATTTTTCACTGCAAGATTTGAAAAGGGGAATAACTTGCATGAATTTTTTAAGTGGTGGGTAAAATTTTTACTCATTCATTTAAAAAAAACAACAGCACCTCTTCATTTAGAAGAAAAAATACAAATTAAAAGAATTGTGTTTTAAACAATTCATAAACAAAATTCAAAACATAAAGATTTACTGCATGTGCTACTATGTAGAGAAAACTTTGCCTTACAGGGTTGAATATGAAATGTTCAAATAGAGATTTAGTGCTCACCTATGTTAAGTGAAGCCAGTGAGTTTGTGCATTTCCACTCTTTCTCATGGGTGGCAACTTTGACATCATCCATGACCAGGGGCACCCAGCCTCCAAACACATACATCCGGTGGCCGATGACATTAGCTGAGTGGAGACTTCTGGGTAATGGGGGAATACCCTGGACAACTGGCTTGATCCAGGTGTATGTGTCTATAGAATTGAATTGATAAATTGGAGAATTAAAGTTTATCTTCATGTGATAAATGACCCTCTTTCAATACTGACTTTTTTCATTTTTATTGGTCTTTTCTTGAATGTGTAATTGTTATATTGAAAGCACTACTGATTTTTTTAAAATTTTTGTGACTAGAAAACATAGCCTGACCTATATCTAACTGCCACAGGTCGCCAAGACGACAGCCGCTCATTCCACCGTAGATTATGAGACGGGGCCTTCTTCCGTCCTTCTCTGCATAGCCCACACATGTGTGTGATTCCCGAGGGGGAGGGGGTTGTCCTATGGTTGGAGGGAACTCCCAGGCCAGTGTGTTGGAATGGGGCTTCAGCTCCAGTACATATAGGTCATTTAGATATCTACAAATAAAATCACAAGCATTATAGTATGAAATTGAAATGCAATTCTTTAGTAGCTGTTTTGATTTTGAAATTCTGTAATTATCTTTTTTAACAATTAATGAAAAAGAAATTTCCTACTGAGAAGTTAAAAAAATAAACCATTTCAAATGGCAGTCTTTTACCTTGGTATGTTATTTTTCGGATCTTCACTGTCATTAGCCAGACCTCCAAACAAGTATGCCTTGTTTCCAAGCAAAGTAAAACTGTGACCTACAATTTCAGAGACCATGACAAAAGTTATAAAATACATGTATCACCACACCTCCACCCCCCCCCCCCCCCAAAAAAAATATACAAACTTAAAAAGTGAAAAACACATCATTTTGAAAATAAACAAAAATAGTATGCAGAAATCATGATTTGCAAAATTCTATCATTTAAAATCAATTAATTTCTTACCCAATCTAGGGCAAGGGGGTGGTCCATTTTTGCAGGATTTAGGTTTCAATCTCTTCCATTCCCACCGGCTTGCCTGTAGTTCATACAACTCATTGGAATATTTGCCATACTCCACCATACCACCAAACACCAAGATGCGAGTTCCATCGCAGATGAAGCCATAGGCTGCACACCCTGGGGGAATGTCCCCACGAACTGCTGGTACAAACCACTGGTTGGTGGCTGAAACAGACAGGTCCACAAAATGAAGACATTTATTTAACGACAAATTTGAAGTGGATGCATGAGATATTAATTGCAGTTTTTTCTATACTTGCTAATTTCAAGTGAGATAGAGGACATCTTTATCGGATTAAAATTAACCAATGTTTTTTTATTCTGTATATTATAACTATCGAGTGCTAATTTGTTGATGATTTGAGATTTTTTATTTCAATATTTGATTTTTAAATCATTACAATATTTCTATTATTTCTGTAAACTCATCAAAACAGACCACAGGAATTATCGCTGGAAAGATTTTATAAACAT
This sequence comes from Magallana nippona, assembly GCA_033439105.1. Taxonomy (NCBI): domain Eukaryota; kingdom Metazoa; phylum Mollusca; class Bivalvia; order Ostreida; family Ostreidae; genus Magallana; species Magallana nippona. Next base: position 32,408,041 of record CM065921.1, on the reverse strand, counting down.
AACAAAACCCAAGAAATTTAACTTTTATTATTGACAGTGAGTTGCTCATTTTTGACTTTTTTAAGATGTCTTGTAAGCCCATCAACAAATGTATCAGGCATGCCTCTATAGATCCGTGCCCGAAATATCAGGATCACATTAAAAATCAATCTGATTGGATAAAAAATACGAGAATTAAAACAATATTGATTTCGAACCGTCACATTTAATCAACAATATTGTAAGCCATGTTCAACATTGAAGCCATTCATATTTCCATACTCCATTTTAGAGAATAATTTAGCCTCGTTTTCGATTTTGGCCGCCGCGATGATCGCCATTTTGTTTGTTTGTAGACACTACCAGTAACGCAAACTGCAAACTTTGTAAATTACTCAAATTTTTAGAAGTCTTCTATTACAAACATACAGTTTTATCAACAAGAACACCGATCTATAAACTGTTACGAAAATCACAGTGAACTGCAAGAATACACATTAAAAATAATACCGTGGGTTAATATAGGGCGGCGCCATTTTGAATTTTCGGACGAGATAGAGAATATTATATTCAAGTCAAAAACATCAAACTTTAAATGATAACAACAAGTTTTTCTCATTAAATTGTGATGGAAATTGATTTGCAAATCATATTCAGTCAACAATCAATGTAGTTTTTCATGATCAAGTTGATGCTAAAGTTTGACATTTAAACAAGATGGCGACTCTCTTATGCTCTAATCTTCCGATATCAACAAACTGACCTGTGTTGTAAACATGAAGTTCATCAACGATTCCTTCGTTCCCACCACCAAAAACGACCATCAAATCTTTGATAGCAACTGCTCTGTGACCATGTCTAGGCCGCGGACATGGCCCTGTAGTATTGGTAACCCGCTTCCACTTCAGAATGGGAGCCGCCATTTTTCAATACTACCCAACATGCAACTGGAAAATGTAAAGTGCCCGTACGTACCAACAAAATTTGCATAATTAACAAAGAGAAATTCCAATTATTTGGTTAATTAGAAAAATAATATGCACATTAATATCCCCTTATATTTTGAAGAATATTTAAACGATGGATCTTATAGTAACATCTTTCCATATTGATACACCTCAAGAAATAATAGTCATTTTTTTGGAGACTAATCTTAACGCGGCAGTTTTTAAAAACCACTAATTCAACAGGCTTCTGATATATTTTACACACCCTTTTGTATGTTTTACTAGTAAATTACTTATCCTGCAGTCGCACAAAATTTAATCACATTGTGCTTCTCCGAGACGTTAATTTGTTTGAACAGGGACACAAGTATGAACACAGTTTTTAGAAAAATACTAATGTTATCAAAGGGCTTTCTCTCGAAACACTGTGAAAACAAAGCCGGACTTCTATTAAATTAATTGCATGTACGATCGATCTATTTGACGATTGAAAAAAAAGGTAAAAGTTGAACCTAAACAAGACCGATCACGGCTCAGTACTGCTGAATAAAAGCGTTTTAATATCATAAAGCGGTTGCTGACTTAAACAAAAGTAAATCTGAAGAAAATCACGAATTTTTAAAATCAAGTAAAATACAATATAAAATATTTGAACGAAAAATCAAGAGAAAATATCTTAATGAAGAAGGTAATTTGTTATGTATAGAAGAAAAAGATATTATTTTTGAAGAATTAGAAAATGGCAATGCATATCTTTAAATAAAATTGAAGATGCTATAGATACTTTAAAACCATGAAAAGGCCATGGACTGGGTGGTATAATTAATGAATTCATGTATTTCATTGAATTTAAAGCTATCCTGGTACCATTTGTACACACAATTTTTAATGATATATGTTCACAACAGGTCATTTCCCACACATACAGTGTGATTCTCTTATTGTACCAATATATAATAAAGGGTGGAACTACTGATCCTGCCAATAATAGGGGAGTTAGTTTCACTAGTTGTATGATGAGAGATTTATGTCATGGGCCGGGAGCAAATAATGTTACCACAGATGCGTAGTTCAGGTTTGGACCACTACATAGTACTGTTGATGCCATATTTGCCTTGCAAACAATTGTGAACAATCATCTTTCGAAAAAAATAGATTATATTGCGGCTTTGTAGATTTCAAGCTTGCCTTTGACACTCTGGATAGTGTTAAGATGTGGAAGATGTTACGTTCACTTTATAATAATTTGTTTATTATTAGATGGTTAACTATGTCAGATTGCTTTTAATTGTGAATAATCTTGGAGTTTTACAAGGGGAGATAATTTCCTCTCTCCTTTTTCCCCCAAAGATTGCGAAATAGAATTTTTAAGTAACGGAAATACACCAATTGAATTACAAGAGCTCCCCTTATTTTTACTGATGTACGCAGACGACATGGTTATTTGATCTCAGTCTGACTTACAGGCAATGTTGATTACATTAGAAAATTAACTACACTGAGAAATGGTCGTTAACTGTTAATGTAAACAAAACAAAAATAATGGTTTCAGAAATGGGGAATTTTATGAACAGAAGACGAGTTAACAAATTGAAGTAGTGAACAGTTTTTGTTATCTTGGACTTTTATTGAATTTCAATGGCAAATTTCATGTTACGCGAAAACAATTGTTATGATAATGTATGAAGGCGCTTTTGCACTGAAAAGGAAATGTTGTAATATGAGTCTTAATTTTACTACGCCCTTGTCCCTTTTTGATACTTATGTAGGAAGCATTGCTTACAACAGTTGTGAAGTCTGGGGCGTTCATTCTGCCCCAGCTATAGAAAAAAAAAATAATCTTAATTATTGTAAAACATACTTAATGTTAAAAGGTCTACCCCTGGTGCAGCTATTTATTGTGAATTGGGCAGAATGCCTCTGCAATTAATTTGTTAGAAAACTGCGTATTTAAAGATACTGGATGAAACTTCTATCATCAAAAAATTGTATTTTGAATTCATGTTATGTTGATATGTATAATGAAACTTTATTTAAAAACAAATGCAAAAACTGGTCTGCGGAGATTAAGAACATGTTATCAAGTATTGGACTAATGAACTTATGGGTGAATCAATTTATAAAAAAAAAAGAAGTTATTTTAACGGTTACCAAGCAACGTCTTTTTGACAATTATAAACAGTATTTATTTGCTGATATATTTGCCTCTTCTAAATGTATAATCTATAAGTAGAACCATTTTAACAAGAGCTTGGACTTTGGGTAGTTGTGTCAAACAGCAATGTGACGTAGACCTGTCTATTTCATTGCCAGCTACTCAACCATGACTCTTTGAAATCAACAATATATGTCTGGCTTTTGAGCTAAGGCTACGCAATTTATGGAAAATTCACTTGAAACCAGCGTCTTTTTAAACTTGTTTTGATGTAATAAAAACATAGTTACATCCTACCGAAAGTACAAGGTTCTATTTAATTGATCATTGTACTTTGCAGTCATATCTGACAAAAAGAATTCCTTTACAATACAAGAAACTTGTACGTAAATTAAGAGTGTCATCTCATTGTCTTACCGTCGAAACTGGTAGATACAATAATATTCCATTAGAAAGACGCTAATTATGTCTTTTATAAATATACTTCAGAGATAGAAGATGAATATCATTTTATATTGAAATGTCTTATGTTTTATTGTCATTTTAGAGAAAAAAATCCTTAAGAAGTTTTACTATATCAAAACCTCTGTCTTTAAATTAATTCAACAATTGTGTAATTTAGTTAGATATATTAAAAATGCTTTTGTCATCAGACCAATAAATAATACAATACAATACAGTATATACAGAACTATCAGTTGAAGATGGGTTCGTTCCCGTTTTACGCACATTTGAAAATTTAGTATAGAAAAAAAACATGTGTGCAAAAACGGGAATTTGTCCAGGTAAGATAATACATGTAACTTAATTGCCATAATCTGTATCATAATTAATACTCCAGAGCTACAAAGTCCAAGGAAAATTTGAGATGTCAGTATCAGTATTTTATATGTACTCATTTTTTATCATAGGTTAATTTGATGTGTCAGGAAGCCATAGGAATCAATAAATTTATTAGAGGTTTAATATTGTACGATATATCAAACATTAATCTTCATTTTCTAATAATTCCTTACAAAGCCTTGTGAGATTAAATATTAATATATCTATTAATACATCAATTATCTGAAAATTAATTGAAAATAAACGATTTATTTAAAAAAAAAACCTGCAATATAAAAAGAGGATCTTTTCTATGCAAAGGGGAGGGTGGTGTTTTACGTTAATCGTTTATTTTCCGTTAATTTTTAGATATTTGAACTGGAGCATGTTGTGTACATGACTTTAAATGAATTTCTATCAAAAAGTTAAACACCTCCGGGGGTTTAAACGGGGGGGGGGGGGGGGGGGGGGGGGGGGGGTGGACTGGGTCCTGTCCTCAAGCACCTGTGGGAGATATTGGTAATGAGTTTATAGATGGGTAAGTCTATAAAGCAACATGCATGGCCTTAAGGTTTGGGTTACGTACTTGTTTCTCAAAATCTTGGGGAATTCATTGGAGATTTAAAAAAAAATGATATTCTCAATGTTCAGTTTAAAGTTAAGAATTTATTTGTCTGGAAATTCAAATATATACTGTCACCGGATTCACAAATTGTTTAAAATGTACTAAATGAAAAAAGTAATGTTCCTTTTTACACTAACTTTAGAAGAACTAAAAGTTTGTTAAACTTCTCACATTGTGATTGATAAGCTCTAAATTAAAATGAGAACTCAAAAAAATAATATTATTCACAAGAACCCCGGGTTAAAAATCAATAAACCCCAGCCATATATTTCTGTATTCAATCAAATTGAAAATCAGAATAAATTATTCCCAGAACTATTTATGAACATTTTTTATAACTTTTGAATTTGAACACTGTTCGTTATCACCACATGTCATGGCAAAACTGGACAACATTTTAACCTTTTTTTTATTTCTAGTATCATGCGGATTGGGATTTAACATTTAATTTTTACTACTTTTATAAGAAATTTTCAAATGCATTTCATGACCAAATAGTGTAAATATTCTCTAAAGCAATGAATGGATTTCAATATCTGTATTTATGATATCTAGTTTATTAATAATCAAACATTTATTTATATAAACCTTATAAACATACCAATGAGTAAAACGTTCTTTTCTGTGACTTTTCAAAGGTCAAGAGGTCATATTTAAGGCATCGCAACGCTCATTAACAAACGAAAAAAAAAAAATGTATATTTCTCTTATTATTGTGTTTCTAAATAACATTAATTAATTGATTTAGATTTATGGTTTAATTAGTTTATATATACATGTAGTTCAAAATTTGTTTCAGTTGATTTCCCAGGCTATTAAACTACACACTTGTTCTGACATTGAGAGGAGCAGCCAGTTACATGCATCACATAGCTAATCCATTTACCTTGAATTCGCTCTGTATTGGGAGTATAAACCCTGTCTTTTAACAATTAACTTAACAACTGTTAATTGTCAAAGAGTCAAGAAGTAACTCATATCTTAAGTTTGACAATTTATGAGCTGTGTGCTTGGTATTTACCCTATTACCCTATTTCTTTTATCTAACATACTGTTGTACATATACAATGATTTAGTTTATTTTGCATATAAATTATACTCTTTCCGATCAATTCATTAATTTGTTGAAAGAAAAAACTGAAAATTTAAACAAAAAATGCTTATTTGATGATTCATACAAGTTATGAAGGTAGCGATCATTGCAGAAAAAATTACATTACTGCGGGTAATGTATTTCTTTTCTGTAATGTCGCTACCTTCATATCACACATGAATCACCAAAGAAAGCCTTTTATTGTTTAAAAATCCTGCGTAAGTGACCAATGGTTAAATGTGACAATGGACATGATTTGAAATCTTCACTTTCGAAAAAAAACTTATATACTGATATAACTTTATTCTAGTGAACACTATACACTGTAAGGATGATTCTATGCCTGCGAATGTGTTCAGAATGATTTTTTTAAAAATTGTTGCTAAGTATGTAATAAATCCAGAGGTGCTCGAATGAAAGTTCACGAGACTTTCCAAAGATTTCTTCAGTTCCTGTGAAATTTCGAGCGGAAGTATGAGTGTTCGGATAATATTCTCAAAATACGTAATACTATATGTAAGTACTGGTCGTTTTTCGTATCATATATTACTTTGATATATGTTAAAACATGAAAATCTATTACGATCTATGTCTTATTTCACCATCTAGCGGTTATTTAAACTAAATGATGATATTCAGAACAGAGTTATTAATCGTATTCAACCACTCTACATGTGGTTGAAAATATAAACATTGGGTTGCTTGATAAAATCATGGCCATGTTTGATGCTTTGGTGTACAATACCATGTTTTTTAATAAAAATAATGGGTGTCTGTTTTGTGTAAAAACATAGAATATCGAGCCATTCTCAAGGAACATTCTGCAAAAAATAGTATATATAGTCTGTTTCACTATTGATGCCATTACTGAGTCAGGCGCGGATCGAAAATTTAACTCTACTAAGCATGTTAATTGTTGCAACAGCAAAAAATAGTTATATTTTCTATTGTCACATTTATTTCTAGAACTCATTTTATCTACCAATTAATGAAAATAAAGTTTAAAATCAATACACGTCTAGATTTTATATTTGACTACAAGTACCTAGATTATCATGTCAAGATTTTTACTGCGAAACTGAAAGGGTCAAATAAAACCACGTGGTCTAAATTTAGAGGATAATAACATTCGCAGGGGTGTAAAAGCACAAGTTTAATTTTTAAAGCACCAAATATGCTCATTAAAACAAGATCAAATCAATAATTGATTAATATTTTAATCACCCATTTATACAGTCATAATTAAAACATAAATTTTGACTTGAAACAGTAATGCATATTTTCTTTAAGTTATACACAGTAACAAACTTAGATAATAAAGTTTGGTAACAATTTTTAATAGTGAATGAACAAATCAAACATTGGCAAGAACCTCTTTTACTTTAAAGTATTAAAAGTCTTATTATAAAAATAATGTAAAAAAAAAACTACCCAAAACGTTTAGTATTAGTCGCATAAAAAGATGTTAAAAGTAGGGCAATTTATCAGCATTTAGTAAAATTGATTTATATCAATAATTCTTAAATAAATAAAGATATAGAGTTCTCTGTACAATTCATGTCTATGAGCATAACAAATAACAAATTCTAACAATTTATACACAATTTAGAAATGACACACAAGAAAGAAGCAGCATACAAAAGACCCTGTAATGTATCAGTTTAACAATATGAGTATGTATTCTGACTGTAACAATTTTCACACAATTGGAATGCATCTAACAATTAAATATTATGATAATACCTCCACAACTATTGAACCACTGAATGCAATATATTTTTTTGTTTCAATTTCATATGTATAAATTAATATTGTTTTAAGCAAAAATGTCTGCTGGGAATAACTGGAAGATTATGAACAGAAAGGGCTTTGTTAGAACAACAGTTAACATGATCGATCTAGTACATACATTCATTTGCTTGTTGTTGAAACTTTTGTACAAATAATACAGAAACTAAGAATTCAAATCTGTTGATAACAAAACTGGTGCTGTACAGGCTGCCCCATTCTGCATGTTACAGAGCACACAATGACTGGCTGTTTTTCATGTAGCTTAATTTTTAAAAGCTCTACCTACAATTGCACACTTTATAATGACATGTATCTGTATTGCAATAATTCATCAACCTTTAGTACATAAAATCACAGAAATGCATATATACATGTATATTCAAATATATTTAAAAAAAAAATAACCACTCTGAATCTCCATCTCTCTCAAAATGAATATTGATAAAATAGAAATTTAAGTTGTTGTTTGATAAAACAGCAGTTATTCATGTCATGTATTGATCTACGCATGCATAGTAAATGGTGCCAAAGTCTAGTGTCGAAACAAATGTTCGAATATTTGCCAATGAATAGTAAATTTCTAATATTTGAATATTTGGTCACATGTTTAAAACGGAAGGTAAATGGAAAGGTTTTTTTAAAGATACTTTGATATAATTTGTTCTTTAATTTGGAAAAAATGGGACGTTTCCGGAATTGAGTTCATTATTGGTTTTATCAAATACTATAATCAAACATGGCGGAAAATGTAGAATGATTTATGTATCAGTCTCAGGAGTTAGGACTGCAGTATATTAAAGAAGTAATAAATCTTTTGACCGTATTTGATTGAGATGTTAAGATTTTAAAATGTTATTCGCATAAAAAATAAATGTGCACCTAATTCAATGGATTTTTATATGTTAAGTATCGAATTGACATGTTTAAGCAGTTTACACATACAATCACATAGTCATTTAAGCTATCAAACAAACATAACACTTTGTAGATTACGTCTACAAATATTCGAAAATACGAATAGAATATCAGACATGAATATTCGAATATTGATTTATGGTACATGTATTTGTTTCAGCACTACCAAAGTCCACACAAACACTTTCAGGTTTTCCTTCATATTAAAATGAAATAAAACAAAATCGCCAACAAAGTATGGCTACCTGACTTTCTCTGATCAATAACAATAAAGTAACAAGCAAGTTTTACAAAATCAAAATGCATTCACAGTTCCACTGAAAAAAAAATCTGAGCTGTGTGCTCACATTTCTAAAATACAAATCATAAAACATACTTTTGTGATCATATTTCTAAAACAGAGAACAAAATTATGGTATTGTGTTCATATTTCAACAGCAAAATAGGAAAATTAAGAGACCCTTCACATTTCTATTGAACAATTTTAATTCAGTCACATGTGCACAAATCCATGCAGATTTTCTTTGGTATGTCTAAGGTTCAAGATACTTCCAAATCTCCCTTAGGAAAAGTTATCTCAATACAACATAACACAACCATTCAATGACGTGTTTTTCTGCCATTTTTCTTACTGCCCAGCTTTTAACATATGACACCATATCTGTAAATTACCACCATGATCACTGACCTCCATTCACAATCTAACTTGTGTCTGAACACTTTTTGATTCACAATGTCCACACAATCTGGTATTTTAATTATTTCCATGTTTCGCTATGAATGTACCAAAGGAATGACAAATACAGAAATGTCATCAAAGGAGCCAGGATCTCCATTCTTTCTTTTCCAGTTTCCCCCATTTAACGTTCCACGAGCTATTGTCACTAGTTCTTGAGCAGCAGATATGTATCTGTAGAACAACATTCAAATATTATGAACAATATATGAAATGAATATGAAATATTATGACAATATGTCACAAGATTTATTTAATTAGAAATACATGTACTAGCTAGCATTTAGTTAACAAAAATAATTTTTTTTTAGATAAAACTACTTTTAAGCTTTTAAATAATAAATCATTAGTGTAATAATTATTGTAGATCTGAAAATAGTTATATGTTGCGATCGATAAAATTATGTAGTTTTAAGGTCTTATATTTTTTAATCTCTTCTTTGTAATTTCAAAATAAATATAGTTAATAAACCATACATGTATTTGCATTTTCCAGTGTCTCTGTCTGTGATAACACTACGAATCAATTTTGTACTATACAGCCCAATAAATTCATAATTAATATTATAATATTTAATCGTACAACTGCTGAAAATTATATAAATATAAGTAATAAGGAATCATTCTTGAATATTATGAGGTGATAATTTCGGTCGGGGCGTGATCAAATCTATCATAAAGCCCTTCCGGCTTTATTGGATTTGATCATGCCCCGACCGAAATGATCACCTCATAATACTCAGAGAACGATTCCTTATTCCTTAAATAAATGCATATCACAAATTTAAGGAATACATGTATCCTCTTTCAATACCTGCCTTTACTCTCCGGCCATCCTTTTATATTCCTTTCATTCATTAAAAATAGTCTACACTTACCTCTTTAGGTTGCGAGTATCATACAACTGAAGAACGTTGTTCACGGACTTGTAAACATCCTCTATCGACATCAAGTCCCACAATCCATCACTTCCTATCACCAACACATCATTGGTCTGTAGGTCAGCTGTTTTTAGGTCAAAAACACACACCTTGAAAAAAAAAACCCACAAGACATAAAAAGTAATGATTCTGAATGGGGAAAAAAATTTGAAAAGTACCTTCTCTGATCATCATTTTATATAAATAGGAAAATAATTACATGCAATATAACTAAATTCTTTGTCATAAATGGCAAAACAACTCAGTCCTGAACAATTGATTGATCAATTTTGAAACACCATTACTTGACAATGTGTATATGCCGGCTCACGAGAGCCATTTTACCCAATTAATTGTAAATGGACTTTTACTGTACAGATAAATAATTTTTGAAATGAAAAACTCAATCAATTTCTGTTTGCAATTTTGAATTATAAGGACTTATAAGAAATAAAAAAAAATGTTGCCCATACTTCTGGGTAGGCTGATAAGAATGGCTTCATAAAGATGTTGGAATCGTACAGCCTTAGATCATGGTCCCCAAATCCTCTTGCAACACCAATGGTCTGCATAAGTCGAGACTAATAGAAAGCACAAAAATTGTTTACAAAGCATTATACCAGGGTTATTGCCAACATCAAAAGAATTCTAAGGACATTATTCTTTAATATATACCATAATTTCGGTTGAAAGTTATACAATTTGTATGAATATAAATAACCATCAAAGTTGCATAGAAATAAAAGAAATATGGGTTATGACATGTTAAATTGTCAAAATTAATACTTATTGAAACCTTATTCAATTTAATACTGCCTGGACTGTCTAAACTGAAACTGCATGTAATCCTAATGTAAATTATCATTTTGCAGTTACTGTATCTAAACATATGTCTAATCCTGATGTAACTACAGTCAAACTTCGTTATCTCAAACTAGATGGGACTGTTTAAAAACTTCGAGATATCCGAATATTCGAGATATCGAGAGTACAATATTAAAAAAATAAGTGGTTGGGACTCACAAATCACTTCTACATATCCATTGTATTCGAGATATCAGTGTTCGAGATAACGAAGTTCAACTGTAATTATGTTTTAGCAATGATATGTATGTCACCTTATTTCCTGTACTGGTTATCAGAGGAACTTTCAGATCATCTTGGTCAGCAATTTTGTAGCCCCTGTTTCAAATAAAAAGTACTTAATAATTTCCATGTACTTGGGAATTACTGTTAAAGCCTCTGAACCAAATAAAAAAAAATTATCGGTAAGTTCAAATGTCACTTGTAATAAGTTTAGGCAAGTTTCTCAAAAATGTAGTTTACGGAAAAATTTGACTGACAAAGCATTTAAAGCTGTCATACCTTGGCAAATTGCCATATTATATTTGTATTTTAAATTTTTTTATTCTTCAAAAAGCACAGTTAACTGTTATACTGTTTATATCATCAAAAATATCACAAAACTGTGATTACAAATTGTTTACCTTATGATGACTTACTTGCAGAAGTAGATATTGTTTGCGGATTGATTTAATTGAATTGTATAAAAAATTTAATTCAATATTAATAACTTTAAATTGAAAAACATATAATTATGAAAAATGATCATAGATAACACTGTCAAATTCTTTCAAATTCTGCTTTAAATCAGCATTTCACATCTACAAAGAAAAACTAATAAATGTTCTGTATATAATACTTTTCAAAATACTGATCTTAATTCATTGGTAGCCATCATGCACTTACCAGCCGGCCATGAATGGGCCTCGATACAAAATGGGCTTGCCTATGTCACTCCGCGTGACTCGTTTCAGGTACTCGTAACAGGTGAACTCTTCATGAAGCAACTCAGGTTTGGCCATACCCTGGTGATGAAGTGAGAGAGATAATCATAAAACAGAAATCATTTCATTCTGGCATTGTGTTTTAATAATTGGCCTACTAACGATATCTTAAAATACAGGATGCTTCAAATTATTACATCACCCAAAATATGGATGTAACATTCCTAAGAAAATTGATCCCAAGAAAAAATTGGGAATGGAGTAGGATGGGGTAGGATTGTCCATACTTCAGGTGCCTATGTTCTTGTATAAATGTGTGTACATGTATACATGTATATGTCTTGTTTGTTGGGGTGGGTTGGGTAGGTTTCTGGGTTTGGTTTGCCCTTAACCCCTAACCAAGCAAATTGGCCATGATGATAAAACTATCTCAAATTCACTGGCAACAACAATTACTATATATTCATCAAAGCAAACCATGAAATTCATGTAAAAAGAGCTCTGACTAGCTAGATATTATTTGATGCTATCAATGATTTTTTTCTTCATACCAAATTAGCAATAAAATTTACTCACTAATGCCAAAATTCTCTGTCGCTCTGAATACGGAGTCATGTCCCTTGATAATCTGACAGCCTTCCCTTTGTTATAAACCACAGCCCTTGTTACCATAACGACAAAATGTTAGTAATGGCATGATAGATGAATTCATTGGTTAAATTTATGAATCACATTAGAGCAAGTCAAGTAGTTAGTTATTTCCACATTGGATGCAATTAAATTTCATAATTTCTTTCTACCTGCAATCTCCAGCATTGGCTACGAATAACTTCCCCATGGCAAAAATAGCCACAATGACAGCACATCCTCCCCGTATGGAGAATGTTGACTTTTCTCGTTTAATTTGCTCATCCTGAAAAGATCAGAATCAAAAAATATTTTAATGAAACACATAACCATGCAAATTATCATTGACAAATGTATACTACGTACTAATTACCAAGTAATCATTTCATTAATAAATATATCACTTATCTCTTCTCACCCCAAAAATAGATTACATGTACTGATACTAAGTAATTATTATAAGTACTAGTAAATACATTCAAAATATATGTATATGTATAGTGTATACGAAACACAATGTAAGAATAACTCCCGAGGCCCTCCAAATAAATCGTTCATTTTGCTTTCACCTATTGTTCACCGTGTGTTCACCGTTCACTCAGCGCTCGCATTTGTTGTCTGCGTTCGCTCACCGTTCACTGTTCATAAGCGCTCACCAAATTCCGTGAGAGTGCGCTCACTGTTCATTCCCGTTCAAGTGGGAAAGTAGAGTGTTTCAGGGACTGTATCTCACCATAGCAATACACAACTTGTAATATGTAATAGTATCTTACCAAAATAATAAGTGACTCCATTTAGTAATACTATCTCACCATGAAAAACAAAACGACTCTTAATAGTGCACATAATACTATCTCATCATAGCATAAATGACCCCTAATACTAGCACTATCTCACCACAGCCACACAGAAATTACTTCTAATAGTACTTTGTAGTACATGTATTAACTATATCGACTTTATAGCAATTATAGATGACTCCAAATAGTTATACTTACCATAGCAACAAACGACTCCTCTACTGCTCCTACTATGATGCTGTCCACTGAGATGTTCCCTAATGGTCCAAACTTGTCCAGCTCGTTTCCGGAGCCGTTTTCTGTCTTGTTTTCTGAGTCATTGGACCAGAGTTTATATTTGATGACCTCTATCCGGCTCTGAAGTCGTTCCACGATGTGTTTATGGAGGAGTCTGGATGTCATGAGGGCCGCGTCTGGACCTGCATGGCCATCAAACATCCCAAAGTAGGTCAAAGTGAACTTCTGTTCCAATTTAACATTTAAAACAAAATTAATGTTCAAAATGTGATAGAAATATTATTAATGTACTGATTGATATGAAAATATTAATTGTCAGAAATCACATTACAGTACTAGCTAAAACTGTATATCCATTTTCTTTTCTGCATGTCACAAAAATGGATTGATATGTAACCCTCTTTTATTTGTGTCAGTCATTTTTTGCGATTTAAAAAGTTTTTTTTCAACATCAAACATTACCAATTATAAATTCAGCATTATGTATTTTTTTGGGAAGTGAAAGTAATCGCAAAAATAGCGAAAATTAGGTCATCACACAAATAACAAGATATATTAGTACTACCATTGAATGCATTGTGTACTGTACAATAATTTACAACAAACTCGTTGGTCAATCAAATATTGTTAAAGTACAAATAATAAGTACATTTACATGTAGCGAAATATTTCTGAGTAAGGGGTAAAGGGGTAACCTACTGGAACTTTTCCTATTGCCTGCATCTCCGTCTCTTTTCCAATTTCCGCAGATTCCGCATTGATTTCCTTCAGCTCACAGACCTCCAGATCCACAAAGTACTGCTTGACTGAAGACTGGTCCTCATTCAAATTGCTCTTTCCTCCATTAATGCATCTGTTTATGTATATAAAGTAACTGTTACGATAGAAGTACATGTACATAGTTTTCATTCTGTAATGCATGGCCTTAACATCTATGTACTTTCAATATTAAACACATTTAACACGTTTGTTTTGAGATGCCGTGAAAAATAACGCTGTCTCATGAATGCATGTATTCATTATTGTGACAATAATGCCACAATGAAATCAATATGTATTTCTATTAAAATGAGTTGTTTGTTTTCACTCACTCAGGCTATGGAATTGAGAAAACACATACTATTAGATTGCCAAATAAAAATTATAATATCTTAGACTACTTTCTTAACTTGTGGCACTTATGCTAAGCAAGGGCAGGTTTAAGATCCACTCGATCATAAACCATTGGTTTAAGTGAAGATAAAATCATCAAGACCTTATATAAATGCATCCCCAAAACGAATAACAATTTATCATATATTGTGCATAAATCTTCTTACTAGCTAATATTAATTCAATAGTGGATCCTGCAATTCTGCGAAATCGGTATAAATATTAAATAAAGGAAAGATTGGTGCAAGGGTGCCTTCTTCTAATGGTTACTGTAACAATGGCAGGTTATTTTTCAATATCCAACATGTTGATGCTTAAAATGGAGCCATTTTAACAAGAGCTTGGACTTTCAGTGGGATGTTACTACCGGTATCTAGTTTGCTCATCAAAACAAACTGTTAAATATTGACCTTCTTTTTTTCTAATTCGCTAAGAGAAGCTCATTAATATTCATAGAATGTCAAAAACCATATTAAGTTTTTTCCCCAAGATCTGCTAAATTGTGTGAAATTGATGCTGCTTAAATGAAACATACAGCCCTGGATGAAGTCGGATAAGTGTCATTGCATTCATTGCATTCATGTCTATTAGCCAATGACTGGACAATTAACCATGAGTAGACCCCGTCATCATCAAATTGGAGTGTAACATACTGCCCAAAGTCCAAGCTCCTGTTAAAACGGCTCTACATTGTGTAAACACAAGCACATTTTACAATTATTCTGTGTACTGCAATAATGTATTTTCTCAGACTGCTTGATTTTTATTTACTTATTGATTTTTCTCTTTTAGCCCTCTCTTGCAGAACTTTTTACACATCAGTAATGGATTTCAACAAGAGGCCCATGGGACACATCGCTCACCTGACCAACAATAGGCATGATAAAATCAGCTTAATGGAGTCATAATACAAAATATCTGGACAATGTGGTATTATTATAATACATGTAGATCCTCAGGCTGTATAAATAAACAAGAGGCCAATAGGCCTTAACGGTCACCTGAGTACCATAGCCAATACACAAAATTGTGGAGTCTCATAAATGCATTTAATTGAGTTTCCTCCCTGCCTGAATTCTTTAGGAATGGACTCTCAATCCTATAGTTTAGCACAAGACCTATCACTTGTATCAGAGTGTATGACCTACTACTGAAAAGGAGCACAGCTTCCATGCATAGTATTTTTCTCCCAGATATGTTAACTTTCAAAATAGGTTTTATGTTTATATGTTTTCATAGATAAACTAAAACAGGTGGCTAGTATACTACTTATTATTTTACTATTAACAAGTCCACTTGTTTATTTTAAGAAATTTAAAAACTGTTTTTGTTTCAAATGATAAACATACTTGCATAACTATTTTGATCATACAACTTATTAACTACATTATATTTAATGATTAATTACTAAATATGAACAAGCGAAGGAGGATAACTCCATTTTGAAGAAGCAAGGGAAGATAACTCCATTAACTGTTAAACTCCTCTTCCCTGAACTCCTTCAAATGCTTTCACAATATCATATCGATAACTCTGATGGACAGCTACATTATTTTTCTTTTCTAAACATGTGAATTAACTCATTTCTTTCATTGAAATTCCTGAGCAGAATAAAATAAGACAAATACATACCCCCCTTCCCAGCCATAACCCTTGCCATACATGCAGCTGACAGGGGATATTATTAAAGATGACAGGATAATTTTTTTTCTAAATATGCAGTTAGTTTTTATCCCGTGTTCTGTGTCTGTAGAGAAGAAGATTTTTAAACATTATGTGCATTAACACTATATGGCCATATTGTCCCCCCCCCCCCCCCCCCCCCCCCCCAAGAAGATTTTCTAAGATTTTATACATTTTCACTATATGACTAAATTGGCCCCACCCTAGGGCCTAAAGCCCTGTCCCAGGGGTCATGAATTTCACAATTTAGGTAGAGGAGTCTGTGGACATCATAACCATGCACTCAGTTTTATTCAAATATATATGGGAGTAGAGAAGAAGATTTTCTAAGATTTAATACATTTTCACTATATGGCCAAAGTGGCCCCACTCTAAAGCCTGAACCACTGACCCAGGGGCCATGAATTTCACAATTTTGGTAGAGAACTTCATGGACATCATAACCATGCATTCAGTTTTTTCCTCACATGTGCGCGAGTAGAGAAGAGGATTTTTGAAAAATTGGCTTTTTTTGCATATTTTGCCCCGCCTGTGGCCCCCCGGAGGAGGTAGAGCCAAGAATTTCACAATTTAGATTCCTCTTACCATAGAGATGCTTCACACCAAAAACGGTAACAATTGGCCTTGTAGCTTTTAAGATGAAGTTAAAAATGTAAAATTGTTAACGCACAGACGCACGACGACAGACGAAGACCAATCGCAATAGGTCACCTGAGTGACTCAGGTGACCTAAAAATCCATTTTTTCCCCTGGATATTCTTATGTTTATAATCAAGTCCCTTTTCTAACAGGATGATTTTATAGTCATATCACATGTTGAGCATTGCAGTTCTCAAAAAGATCCTAAACAATTGTTTATATACGTGATATAAACTTACATCAAACTCTGAACCCCTTGTGAGGCCCAAGAATTGTCCAGGGGCCAGAGTCTAAGCAATTTTAAAGAATCAGCAATATGTCAAAATGCTTGCATATAAGAAAAACCATATATAACATTTCAGTTTTTGTGAATGATTAAACTGTTTTCCATTCAGTTTTTACAACTGGATTCCCAATCCTCAAATTTTGGTTTTAACAAATTTGAATCTACACTATCTGAAGTTGCTTTCACTAAAGCTACAGCTTTTCTAGGAAAATGGGTTTTTAGAAGATTTTCTCTTTATATTCCTGATTAAAAAATTTGCCTCCCCCCCCTCCCCACAGTTGTGACCCCATCCTACCCCCGTGGGTTATGATTTTCACACTACCTGAAGTTGCTTCCACACAAGTTTCAGCTTTTCAGGCTGATTGGTTTCTGATCATAAGATTTTTAAAGATTTACTCTATATATTCCTAGGTAAAAATTTGACCCCCATTGTGGCCCCATCCTACCACCAGGGGTCATGATTTTCATAACTTTAAATTAACACTACCTGAGGATGCTTCCACACAAATTTCAGCTTTCCTGGCTGATTGGTTTTTGGGAAGAAGATTTTTAAATATATACTCTATATATTCCTATGTAAAACTTTGCCCCCCCCCCCCACCCCAGTTGTGACCCCATCCTACCCCCGGGGTTATGATTTTCACAACCTTTTATTTACACTACCTGAGGATGCTTCCACACAAGTTTCAGTTTTTCTGGCTGTTTGGTTTCTGAGAAGAAGATATTTAAAGATATACTCTATATATTCCTATCTAAAAATTCGACCCACCCATTGTGGCCCCATCCTACCCCTGTAGATCATGATTTTCACAACTTTGAATCTACACTACCTGAGAATGCTTCAACAAAGGTTTCAGCCTTCCTGGCCAAATAGTTCTTCAGAGGAAGATTTTTGAAAATTTCTCAAATATTTTCAATAATTACTAATTATCTCCCCTTGAAAAAGGGCATGGTCCTTAATTTTCATAACCTTGAATCATCTTTGCCTTAGGGTGTTTTGTACCAAGTTTGGTTGAAATTGGCCCAGTGGTTTTGGAGAAGATATTGAAAATGTGAAAAGTTTACAGACAGACAGACAAAATGTGAACAAAAAAGCTCACTATATGCTTTCAGCTCGGGTGAGCTAAAAATGGAATAAGATCTCCTTGCTCTATCATCTTCAGTGGTTAAAAAAACTTTCCAAAAAAGTTAATAAAAAAATCATGAATGACAAATGACAGCAGACAGAGTAGCTCAGAAGACCTGAACATTAAATTTCTTTTTAATATCCTTCATTGTCCAAACATAAGGATGTCTGAATTATACAAGTACTTGCACTCACTCACAGGCATCTTCATTGTCCAAACATAAGGATGTCTGAATTATACAAGTACTTGCACTCGCTCACAGGCATCTGACGTTAAAACTATTTCTTTTTTAAAATAAGATAATCCCCTGTACGAAAATAATAACCTTGAATGTTATCATTACAGTAGAGGAAGTTATCTTACTGAATGGAAAGACATATATTTTTGATGTCAGGTGCCTGTGAGTGTACTTTCAATTTTATCATGGAGGTTTAGATATCTAGAGCTTACAAGGACATAATTACTAGTATTTGATGCTGATACCACTGTTCCGTTAGATTTGTTGATTATTCTTCCTGAATCAGGTGTCCAAAAACTTAAAGTGCATAAAGCACTAACATTTACTAGACAGTACATTTAACCTACTATATGACAGCATATTTGTTTAGAGAAGATACACTGATACATTGTCCTACTTTATCGTTGCACTGGGAAAAGAATTATGATAAAGCATTTATATGAATTTGTTTTTGCTGATTATATGCATCTCATATGCTTTGATAAATGAAGTATGAAATATTAACATCAGCAATTTTCTTTCTTATATGTTTTATTGAAAGAGATTCAAGTCAAACATGCATTTATGCACTCAAGAATATCATATCAATGAATCTGTATAGGGAGACGATGATGATATTTGGTTTGTACATGCACACAAATTATAAATGTAAGAAAATTAAATCTTAAAGTTTATCAAATATCATATCTGGACCAACCAACAAAAAGTTTTTACTAGAAGGACTCCTATTTCATCAAAAATCAAAAGTGCATGACATAATGGAGATCTTGTTATCTAATTATTAATAAGCATATTTTTCATGATGCATTTCAGATATTTAAATAATTTTCATGGTAAACTTTGCTCAGATCTTTTCATGAATTAATATGCAGTTAGAAAGGTGATAAACAAATCTCAACATACTTATTATGGTTACACCCTCATCAACATGATAATCTAAAATACATTTTTCTAGTAAATAAAATAAAAAACTATTATTTCATACTCTGCATATCCTGCATCAAATGGCAGCTGCTCACTGGGGGTCACAATGGGGCGATTAGCAAAATCCTGCGACACCTTCAGCTTCTCGTCATTTAGCTGGAGGAATTCCGGTCGGCTATACTCAAACTTTAAGGGCTTCGAGTTCTCGTCCTTGGCTTCCGCGGATAAAAACTTATCCATGGTCGTGTCAAGGTGTGATTTGAGTCGTTTCAGCATTGTTAGTTTTGTTGTAAGATATCCTCGTCAAGCCTTATGCAAAAACAAAAAAATCTTAAAGTTTTTAAAAGAATTGATTTTAAAAAATAAATTAAAATCAAATTAAAGGTGAGATATTTACACGACCGATATCAATGAAGTATCTAATACTTGAGAGATTTATTACAGATGGAAAAGATATACTCTGTAGCCAGCGAGTTAATGAAAGTTTAATAAATATAGAAATTCTTAATATTTGGAAGTTATTCTTATTAAACTTTAAATTTTGGGGAAAGTTGGATAAATGGAAATCCAAATCATCATAAATCTTAAAACTGTGAGATTTGTTATTTGTAATAGTGTGAATAGGCTTAGTACTGCTACACTCCTACTTGCACAAGCTAGTGTGTTAATCCTTTTGCTCAGTCAGTATTGCATCAATTGGTTTATAGAATGAAGGGTCCTAGTTCGAGCCTACTTGCAGTCATTTCTCCTCTTCTATTACACATTGATAAAGAGTAAAATTCCAACTCATTATCATAATGCCATTTAAAAAATAATTTTATAAAAAAAATGTGGATTCACTTTGGTTTATGAGGAATCAACAAACGTGGACACCCATGATCATATCCTCAAAAAATTGTGTGATTAATACCGCATACCCTCAAATTCATCTCTCCATCCAACCAACTCCCTTCTAAAAAATATACTGTTGACACAGTCTGATCAAAACCATCCCCCTTCTCCTTACACTCGTCAGGGACTCTGACGAGTGTAAGTAGAAGGGGGACCCTGACGCGTGTAAGGAGATGAAAGAAGGGGGATGGTTACAATCAAACTGATATTCATAGGTCACACACTACTAATATGTGAGTATAATGATTAATAACTAAATAAAACTCTTTTCACGAAAAGTTAAACCATTATAACCATGCACTAATTTTTTATCATTTGATTGATCTATACTAACCAGTCAGAGAAAGACTTTACCATTTGATCCAACTTGTAAGCCAGCTTGAAAATCCACAAGAATTATTCCCTCTAACTTAAAAGTTGTTGACACCATACATTATTCTTTCACAAGGTGCTTGGAGATCATCCCATATACGAATAATTGATATAAAAGATGGACCGGCAAAGCTTGATTTAAGATCAATCAATGTCAACCACAATTGACAAACAAAACTGAAACAAATGTACATTTGTTAAGAAACTTGTACATTGACATGTGTATATATTAAGCTCAAAACCCACATGACTTGCTCTCTAACCCTTCATTAAGAGGTTGCTCTTCCTCTTTCTATTTCCCATTTGCGGTCACTTTAAAATTTTATACGTCAAATTTGACTGATGATAACAATTTCCTGATTATGATCCAATGACGATGCTTGAGACTAGATTGAACATTTCGACAATATCAGGAAACCAGTTTTATTAAATTACATTTTATAATTAGGTATAATCATTTTGGTTCTATTAGGTCAAAACAACTATGAATTCATGAATGCTGCTAAATAGTTTAAAACAAACACCAGCTTATCAAATGTAGTGAGTAGAAAATGGTTGAAATTGGAGTACTCCAAACTATTCTTTTTAATCTTCTAGATGTCATTGAGTTTTACTTTCATATCACATTCAATTTAATATGAAAGTACATGTTTATGTAATTAAAAGAGGAAGGATATTTTCTTTTTTTTTCTTTTTTCTTTTTTTTATAAGGGATGTGGGGTGGGGGTGGGGGTGGGTCACACATTTATTTACTTATATTAGTTTGTGCAAGTATCTTCTTAGTATATCTTCTAATTATTTACAATTTGTTTTATGATTTTTAACAATATGAACATCTACTGGTATTTCTATTATTTTTTTTTCAGTATTTTTGTTTTTGATTTTTTTTTATTTTTTGTATAATTTTTTTTTTTTTTTTTTTTGGGGGGGGGGGGGGTTATGTTGGTTTGAAGCAAAGAATTTAATATGCCCCATGTAATGTACATTGTAGTAGTGTTGATACTATATATGGCCGCAGAATAACATGTTTGCTACATTTTGTTTTAAAACACGTTCATTGCAGCAATGGATATATTAACTACTTCCTATGTCTTTTTTTCCACACAGATTAGCGTTTTTTTTTTATATGCAAACCCTGTTTACCGGTACATTCTTAATAACCAGGGTGTTTCTTCATTGTTTGAGGAAATCCTGTCTAAACAGTACACGCTTTCAACTACATAGGATACAACCCCTTACAGTACTTTTAGTAAATAGGAACAATAGAGCTATACTTTTATCATCAAGGGTTAAGGAATTCTGGTTATAAGAGCCATTATAGTGCATATGATGATTAAGAAGAATTGCGGCCCATGTACTGTATAAAACTGATTGCAAGATTAAGTCTATAAGTATTACAGTATTGAAGAACTATACAGGATAGTGAACTGGTGAATGTTGCAGCATAATTAATGTTACGTTAATTCTTTTAAACACTTGATGTGCCCGTTTTTGAAACAGTGTGCAGTCAATTTTACATAACGCCATATAGATCACAAACCTCGGTTTACAGGAAACGTAGACAAATTTCCGATAAAAAAGTGAATTAAACTTAAACAATAATTGCGGATCTTACTCACTATATATTGCATTATATACAGAGATAATTCGGATCATTGTACTAATTTCATCGATTGATTGCATGATTGACATTGATTAATGTTCGATCTTGAATAATACTGCGCCTACCGTTTTTGGTCCTAAGGTTTGCAATGGCATCTTCTCAAAGAAATGACATTTCATTTTTCCATGGCTATATTTCCAAAGTAAGCAGAAATCGGGGTGGGCGGATCAGCACAGTATGTTTTCTTGTTTTCATAAACAGGAAGTGCGCATTACTTTATAGAGTAGCGTTTCCGCATTGGAATATACCGTTTAACACCGCGCGAAGCGTCAGGCGCTGAAAAGTTATATTAACAAAGAACAAATGATAAGGACATCGCCCCCCCCCCACCCCTTTTTGGCGCATAATTTAGTGAATTTTACTTACTTTTTACAATCAAATTATTAATTTAAATTTGTTAAAAGAAAGATGTAAATATATACAATAAAATGCTTTCTTCGATGAATCATGAGGTTTTATTATGAAGGTAGCGATCATTGCAGAGAATAATAATACATAACCTGCTAACGCAGTTTCTGTTGTATGTTTGTTTGTTTGTATGCTTCTGCAATGTCGCTACCTTCAAATACCGCATAAAATCACCAAAGAAAGCATTTTATTGTTAAATGATTACGTAACCTAGTTTAGTGTTATGGTCGCTTATTACCTTTCAATATAAAGTGTCCAAAATATCTGACGTTTTTCTATAGTTTTTTTTCACAATTTTGATACCCCCCCCCCCCTAGTTTTCGTAATGGCGCCGGTATAAAGAAGAATATTGACCCGAGGTTCACTTTTAAAAGTTGCATGTTGACTCGGGGATGTCTTTTCAACGTTGAAAACTGAGACCAAAAGTGAAATTTACACCCGGGGTCATTTTTCAACAGCTTGAAAAAGTTTTTCCTAATCCCTGATGACCTCAATACTTTGAAAATTGACCCTGTTGAAAATTGACCCCAACTACAAAATTTTGAACTGTCTTTGAAATGGAACTTGTTCTACGCGATTTAAATGTATCTAATTAAAAAAATTCAGTTTCAAATTTTAATTCTTTTAATTCTTAATATTGTCCGATACTCATGCCGATATGGATCTTATTTTTTCAGTTTGATTTTTCTGATTACAGTCATTTGTTATTAAGAG
This sequence comes from Magallana nippona, assembly GCA_033439105.1. Taxonomy (NCBI): domain Eukaryota; kingdom Metazoa; phylum Mollusca; class Bivalvia; order Ostreida; family Ostreidae; genus Magallana; species Magallana nippona. The sequence continues at coordinate 32,384,510 of CM065921.1, read as the reverse complement.
TAAGAACTCTGTATCCTGTTATCAAACTGTGTAGATACAACTAAGAGGACGACCATTTGCTTTCAAATGGGGGGAGGGGTGGGGTCGGGCTGATAATTTTTGGGGGGACATAGAATTCATTTCCCTTCCTTGGGTGAAAAATTCTTATCTTATGTTAATCAAACACTCAGAGATCACAGATAATTTGGTGTCTTTACTGTCAAGCTATAAAAGAAAGTATGAAAGAAAGTAGGCGCTTAAGATGTAGATTCGGCTGGAATCTGGACGCACAAGTAGAGTGAAAATTTCATCGATTTATTTAGCTGTGAATGAGAAACAACATTGGAAAGAAATTTTCAACATTTTAATCTACTGTTAGCAGACTCTACCACCCAATGAAGTTTTGTGACAAGCCTTGAACTATTGGTTTCTTCTGTAGTATGCTGTTTCATTCAGAAATGCTGGCATCTCACACTGAAAACCGAAGTCTGTAGTTGTTTCAACTGCATCGCGAAACCCACGGTCAAGAATAAATATGTCATCTTCATTTAGCCAATTGACTATTCCTTCCTCATTAGATTTTAACATATTATTCAAAATGTGGGCATGCATCGCTATTTTTGCCGTCTGCAAAAAATGGCCCCATAACACTCACTATATAACCATCAGTACTAGTGATCATCATATGTTTCATGAGAGGACGAGCTTTGTGCATGAAGAAACATCTCCGCTGTTGAGCACAGGAACTACTTAACTCTCTCTCTCTCTCTCTCTCTCTCTCTCTCTCTCTCTCTCTCTCTATATATGTATATGTTAGTAAAAGACCAGTGGCCTCTCGAGTAGATAAAACTGTAGATGAGGGAAAAGACGAAGGACGACTAACCAAATCTTCAAACTGATCATACGAAAGACCAGTTAGATTGTAATAATCTTCGTTGCATACGCTTATAGTCTGTCTAAAATCATGTTTCTTAGAGAAACCTTGCAACATCCTTTCCCTCAGATCACTGAGTAAATCTGTGATTTCAGTTTGATTGACTTCTGAGGAAACTTTAGTTTAGACGTGTCAATGTCATGCCCCACTCGCACGTGGTTGTCTCTCAAATGAGAAACACAACATTTGACCCCATCTGGAACTAGCACACCTTGCTGTATGAAAATTTTTGTACGTGCTGAACGTGGAATGCTTCGCAAATCCTTTGACTCTCTGCGACAAATAATGCACGTCGCCTTAGTTTTTCCAACAGAAATAACAGGAAGAGAGATGTTTGTAGATGTAGAGGCGTTCGAACACCATCATCATTCACTGTACATTCAACTGAACTCTTTTCCGTATTAACAACTGCACCCTTTGTAAGTTTGTATAGGGGACGTACTTGATGTCGGAATGGCAAAGGGGACGGAAAACTATAACTGACCCACTCCATTTTTTTTTTAATTTATAAACCTTTCTCCTGCATTTTTGGCATAAAATGTCACCAATGCACACGTTCTTTGCAGAGAACGAACTGCATCTACTTTGTAGTACTTTTCTCACAATTGTACCATTTCCTATAGATGTTTTGGAAAGGCAAACGGAACAGTGTTTTTTTTTTGTTTTTTTTTTTTGTTTTTTTTGTTTTGTTTTTGTTTTGTTTTTTTTTTTTTTACGTGGCACCTGTCTCGAGTAACACAGAGTGAATGATTCTTGTCCTCAAACAAAGCGTGCTTACACTAAGGTATAGTTACGGTTGATTGCTTTCAGTTCAGTATATGTTTTTTTCCATATATGTCTTCAATTTGAAGAGCAAACGTACATTAAAGGAAGAAATTCGGAGTTAAATACAAAATGCACAATTTTGTATGTAACAAAAAAATAAAAAGTTGTTTATACAAACCGATCACTTAAAAAAAAGAAAAATCATGCCAACATGTGGAATCGAACCAGGATACACAAAAAAACCAAAACAACCCTTTAGATATGCAGTAAATGACAGCTGTGAAAAAAACTGAGCTATTCAAACCTTACAGGTGTAATGCGTATATATAAACCATACAAATGAATTGTAAATTTAATACAAATAAGTTTTAAAAAAATTTGTAGATTTTTTTTTTATATATACAAATTTCAACTTTAGGGCAGTGGTGCCGCTTAAAAATCTTATGATAATGTATTCCTTTGATAAAACCTATTGTTCAATTGTTCAAATACCGTGCTCAAAATGAATTGAATCGGCTTGATTTGAGACATCTGTGAATTATAAATGAGAGGGGCAGTGCATTGCTTAAATGAGTCCGCACTAATGATAATAAAATAAGGAAGTTGTAACTGCATTGATATTATTACAATATATGAAAGATACTGAATATCCGTTTATCCTGAATGGCGAACCTTAGTTTCCAGGTAGGGACATATATGTTCTTACAATCACATTTTAAAATTGTGTTTATACCATTTGTATATGGTAACACGGGTAGACCTTGACATCTAAAGATGTTGATGCCATTTGTCGCAGGGTGCACGACGTAGACATTTAAACTTAAAAGTCGTTTTACATAGAAGTTTTCTATACCTCTTGAATTTAAAGAAAACTATTCAATTGACGCGATCTTCTCTGTTAAAAATAAAAAGCGACAAAAGTTAATGAGGGGGAAAGTGCATTGATTATTATTACTTTTTTAATCTGTGTTTAGTGCACATTTGAAAAAAAATCTTCCGTAGAAATAATCCCACTATAACGTGTGAGGTAAGAGATAATGACAAAAATAATCTAATGGAATATTCCAAACCAGGACAACTGACGTTATTCTGTGTTCAATAATAGATCCCTTCCAATGCTATCAGATCAACCAGTATATTACGTCGTTTAAAAATCAAGTTTTGTTATAAACTGCGTCTTAAAAATTAAACCAGTGACCGGTTGTTGCACATCACTGGAAAGAACAAGAATTAGGTAAGGTGTTCATATATTATTAACTGAGTTGGAATTAAAAAAAAAGAAAAGAAAAAGAAATCAGTATCATAGATGCATTATGTTTAATATTTAGAATAATATCAATGTAATTTTGTGAGAATTTCATTCATTTATGTACATGTATATCCCTGTGCTTTATGTTTATCTAATCTCTTCACTATGGGCAGGTATATGTCAATTTGAGAGTTATTGCAATGTTTGTGCTTATTATATGTATATATCTATGCAATGTGTATCGTTCCGATCCTCTCGAATTGTCGTTTAACTGTATTCCACCTGTACATATATCTCGAACGACCGTGAAGTGTGCGACCAGCGCCTATATTTTCAGTTTGTCATCGACAGAAAGGTTCTTGTTTTGCCTAGATGGTGTAATGTTTGTGCAATATTTGTGCAATGTTTGTGCAATTTTGTTTTATTTTGGGTTACGCGTTATCTGTTACTTATAAATAAAAATCACCCCAATGTCAAACCTCGAATGATCTGCGGTGTGTGTGTGTGTGTGTGTGTGTGTAATCGATGCCAAAAATGCTGGTTGAGTTAAACCCAAACAAACGGGGTACGAAAATAGCCGGTTTTATTTAAGAGATATGTTTGATTTTGTGTGTGTGTTACCCAGCACAAATTGTCTTTTACTGTGAACATTATTTTTATAGGATAACGATTCTACTGGCGTAAATTGGTGAATGTTTGTAATTTTCTAAGATAATTGGTTCGTATGGAAAATATCATTTGAAACTGTAATATCAATTTTAAACAAAATTAAGGAGCTTTAAAAATAGAATGCCAGGTTTCTTCCCACTCAATGAAAATAATATTTTAAACTTATTTCCCCCAAAATGTTTGTTATCGAACTCTATATGATACATTTGGTATTTGTTTCCAATCTGAACATACATCCTGTTTTTTTTTTTTTTACAAATATATATTTCATTTTTCAAAAGTATGAAAAATCTTAGATTTAGGAATATTGAAGCAACCAATATTATTATGATAATAAAATGTTTTAATATAAACTGATTTTACAACGTCAAAGCACGTACATGCACCAATCTCATATTAGTTTTTCTTCTCATACTTTGGTGAAACAGGGCACTTTAACGGTAATATATAATCCTTTTTTCTTAATTTTAAGAAATGTTATTCGTCAAAAATCTTTACAATTAAGTACTTTTAATTTATGCCATTCTTTATATGAAATATACAATATCAATTTGAGTTGTTGAAACGTAACATATTTACTTTGTAAGCTTCTACTAATTGCTCATTATTTGAAAAAAAAAAATCTCAAATCTATTTACGGAGTATAATTGTCAATCGTGATGAACTTTAATAAATGAACTGTTCCAATGACAATTGTACAACAGACACCTTAATGACCTTATCACACAAATAAAAACAATAAGATTAGGCATTCATAACCTTATTGTGTTATTCTTACAAAAAGATGATTATCATAAAAGAACGGAATATTTCTTTTAATCGCACAAACGTGTAGGAAGCCGATAGCTCCGATTTATTTAAAGGGACATAGTCGCGGAATTTAGCTTAGCGATACGAAGTTGGACGGAGTGGGCGGGAGGGGGGGGGGGGGGGGGGGTTAGCTAATACTAAACCCTCGGCGTCGGCATCCGGACCTGGTTAAAGGTTTTGGAACAGTCACGACTTGTCATATCTTTACCAAACTTGCATGGATGATGCATCTGGACCTAATTATGGACTTCAAAGACTTGAATGCTGAATCTGAGCCATAGGTTTCGAATGCTGGAGGAGGATAAGTTTATTGGAGCAGTTTAAAGTTTTTGGAGCAGGTGCCCTTTAATGACCATATATAAGCTACTACTGGTCCAAACATTACTATAATAGCATGACTGATGCATTTTGTAACATTGATACATTCCACAGTCTTGGATGCTGAATCTGAGCTATAGGTTTTGGATGCTAGAGGAGGTTTGGAGCTGGTAATGTTTTTGGGGCAGATGCCCTGTAATAGACAAATCTTAGTTAATATTTTTGGTTCAATCTTTGACAAATTTGGATAGATGATGCATTTTGTGATACTGATGCACTCCACAGTCTTGGATGCTGAATCTGAGCCATAAGTTTCAGATGCTGGAGGAGGTTAAGGTATTTGGAGTTTGTCATATGTTTATGAAATAAATAGTTGTTATTCAAACTTACATGGTTGATTTAACTATGTAAATGAATCACAGAGGTAGCTTCAGATACTGAGAGTGATATTGATTTTGTAGATGCTTAGAAAGGTATATATATATATATATATATATATATATATATATATATATATATATATATATATATATATATAGTGTCTGTTTGGGAGGGTAACAGTTGAAATTGATATCCCGAAAAAACCATTGTCATTTTAATGATATAATCGAGGGTATCAATTTCAACTGTTTACCTCCCAAACAGGCACTATTTTTTTAATTATATGAATGTCTTAATTTTAAAGAAAACTGAACTGCTTTAATATAGGAATGACGTGAATTATACGGCGAACTGTACGCGCATAATTTACACGCATGTAACAATTCGTTTTGTTACTCGTTGCCAAGTGTGTTGATAATGCTGAAGGTAATAGAACGGATTATAAACTGCGTCTAAACCAATAAGATTTCAGTATTTAACATGTTTAAAAGTATAATACAGTATTATATTGTATGATATCATATCAGATTGTTAGGATAATAAAATACAGTATTATTTTGCATTATATGTAATATCAAATAACACAATTATATTACAATTATAGTATCATGATACAATATTGTATTGTATGGCAGTTTATTGATAAACATTATATCATGTAATACATAATATTTACATAAAGTATGACTATCATTCAATGTTGTATTTGTTAAAGCATTGAATCAATATGTTTTAAAAGATAAAATCTCATAACTGCAGCGATGTGCATACAAACTGAAATCTTCGCTAGCCAAGGGTTTACGTTCCACTCTGTTAGAGGAGCAGAGTGGATCGTAAACCCTAGGCTAGCGAAGATGACAAACTGAGTATTGCGCGTTAGCGCGCTATGAAAATTTGTATCATTAACTATGATTTTAATATACATGTATTATGATCAAGGTGGTCTCATAAAGGTGACGCCTCTTCTCGGTGAGCTCTGTAATCTGCGATTAGGCCTATTTTTGTTCTATAGAATTGGGCAAATGCAATGCATAAAAGACATTCCATTTCAAATTCCCCATATTACATTTTAGGGTATACATATACATGTATTTGCTGTCATTGTTAGAAATAATGTCTGTATCCCTCCTTCTTTTCAAAATTACGAAAAATTATGGGTCAGTTCAAGATTTAGTAATGCCAGGAACATAAATTGTTGATTACTTTTTTTATTCTAAATTATCAATACATATTGATAAGGATTAATCACAAGCTAGGGAAGACGCACAGTCTTAACAAGCGGCATTTAGGTGTGTATGATCATTATGTAAATGTATTAAAGAGGAACAGGACATTGCAGTGTTAAGGTGTCGTCTACATACATTTATATTATTTTTGTGACCCCTTTCTTACCTTGCAAGGAAGTAAGTTAAACAATAAAATGCTTTCTTTGTTGATTTATGCGGGATATGAAGCTGGCGACATAGCAGAAAAATACATAACCCGCGTAAGCGGGTTATGTAAATTTTTTCTGCAATGATTGCTACCTTCATAACCCGCATAAATCATCAAAGAAAGCATTTTATGGTTTATATTTACATCTCTCTTTTAACAAATTAATAAATTGATTGTAAAAAGTAAGTAAAATTCACTAAATTACTGTTAATGTACATCAGTACGTTGGCTAAAAGAAACAGCCAAATTGTACACTATGGGAATTTGAGTCTGACATTTTCATGATTATTTCCTGCAGTCCGTGATTTTTCTAAGGTCTTTGTAGGTTTCGACCAATCGATAAACGGGGCGTGTAGATTTCACTCCTGTCAATTTCCTGTCAGTTTCAGTCGCTGTAGGTTTCGACCAATCAATAAACGGGGCGTGTAGATTTCAGTCTGGCTGTTTCTATAGAGCTATGAATTAACTATATGTTTCCGTAAGAAATAGAGGGAATCATACTAGGTAGATGTAAATATTTTCATTTAAGTTATTCCTCTTTTCTGCTTAAATGATTTCATTGACAATTTCTATTTTCTGAAATAATTAATTTGTGAAATGGAATTTATTTTATTAACTTAAGTTTTATTCAATAATTTTTATATCGACAAAATCAACACTAGTCTTCAATTTTGGCGTTATTTATTCAAAATTTGAACAGAATGTGATGGCATATTAAAATATTCTCAATGATATTTTCAAAAAAAACCTTTCGGATGTAAACCCTAGCATATGCTTTATAATTTATAAAAAATTCATGGCAACACTCTTGGCATTTAACAGAGATACTACAATAGGAATCACCCTTACCCCTATTTCTGGAGTTATGACTTTTTGTGACAGTTTCTGTTTTGAAACATCACGTAATACATTTTTTTTTCATTTTTCAGATTTATTTATTAACAGAAACAGAACAATAATAGAAATATATCATTGATCATATTAACCTCTTATGATTTTGTACATGTTCATTTCAAAACTTAAAACCGTTATTTTTTTTCCAAACTTATATACTTTTAATTAGGAAATTGTAAATGATACAACTAATCAGAATATGTCAGCCTACTAAAAAGATCTGAATAATTAACGCACGTTATATATACCTGTATTTGGTTTAAAAAAAACGGTGTTCATACTGTATTTAATACATGCGACCAAATAAATAAAACGTTTAATCAACTGCAGATAAGGTATTCCCTGGAAAGATGAAAATAAAAAGATATAGCGGTAAAATTTATGAAGAGGTATTTTGGGTTTAAATTAACATTTACAATGTTTATCATTTTGAAGAATTCAGTATAATTATAAGAACAATCATTATGTTACTCTGATGTTTTCTTTTGAAAATGTTTGTTGTCTTTCCAGCTTATACACAAGAAAATGGATAGATATATTGACATGGCATCCATCCGGGGAAGAGACATATGTCAAGGGAAGTTTACTGTGCAACATACTTGTGTCATTGGAATTGGTGTACTTATCCACATCTATTTATTTTGGTACAGAAATTGGAAACCAACTTTACGTATGTATATAAATTGGTAATCTTCTAGTTTTTATCAAAGTAAATATGATCATACTTTAATCAAATATTATCTTTAAAATTCACATGGCATATTTATGCTTTCTTTAAATGCATTTTGTTTTTATTCTTTCTATTATATTCTTAGAGTATAATTAAATACAGCCTATCCATCCAATCATATTCCCCTGACCCATGCAGTGGTCATATTAAATTGTTTCATAAACTTGATAATATTACGAAATGTGTAGTGTTGAATCACAAATCACGAATCAATGTAGAACATGACTTCTGAATCAGAAGAATATCTTGGTTGGAATGGATTGGCTATGTTTGATAGTTTGGTCATGTAACTGTCATGGACAAACAAAGCATGTATTTTTAAGAACAACGAACGCTTCTACTCAACAATTTACAAAATAAAAATAGATTTCTTGATCCCTTGGTGATATGGTTGATATATAATAATCATATACTCATGCAATTATTAAGTTTTTAGAATCTCTAATGCATGAGGGTAGAGGTGGGACAAAAATATGCTATTTAAATGATTCCTTACTCTACATTAAGTGTAAGGAGATATGATAGAACATTTATATAAAGTATAATCCCTAACACGCGATACAATATTAATACGAATAATTTAAGGGGCATGGTCACGATTTTGGTCAAAATTATTTTTCCCTGTATAATGTTTACAATGCTTCAGTAAGGCATTTTAGAAAGGCAACGAAAATTTGATTGTCATTCGTTGAGTTCTAAGCGAGTTACAAAGCTTACAATTCTTTGCTATGTAAACAAATCTTCTGTTTGCATTTTGAATGTTGAAGTAAAAATTCAAGTTTTAGAAATAAAATGAATGTGTTAAATGTTAGAAACTGTTTTTTATGCTTAAAATGAATAAGAAGATAGACAACTCAGTTTGGAAAAGATTTTTTTTTTACATATGTATTGAACATTTGTAAACAAAAACAGGGCACGAGCCTTGTTTACATGACAAAGAATTGTGAGCCATGTATCTTGCTTATAAATCTACGATTGACTCTCCAATTTCATTTGATCATTAGAAATAGATTCCTAAAGCATTGTAAATAGTATAAACAGACCATAGAATTCGACAAAAATGGGGACCATGCCCCTTTAATAAGTCTTTACAAACAGATTTGAAAATACAAGGAAAGAAATTTGTCAACAAAGGAGGAAAAGCAACATTAGAGGGAACTTTGCAATTTCATCAGAACATAAAGTACCTAAAATGGCAAAAACACCACAATGGAGAATATGTTGACATCAATATCCATTCATCAAAATATAATGGAACAACAAATAGTCTGCATGGTCCAACACTTTTCATAAACGACTTTGATGCTAACGATGAAGTGTTATATAGATTGAAGGCGGAGATGACAAATACAACAAAATATTCCAATCCTCGAGGAATAAGACTGTTAAAACCAGGTGAGCTTGCGTGAACTTCTTTGATTTATGAGGTTTACTCTATTGTATTTATGATATGTTTTAAAATACATATATGGAATTTCAAGGTGATATGTTACCGCCGTCTTTTAATTTATTCTAATCATTTACACACCAACACAGGTAATTGCATAGAATCTAATAAAAATAAGAGTTGTAAAACTGCCCCGCTTTACGATACGCTATATACTTGTATACATGGAACGGTTTGCAAGTCTAATTAATATAATGAGATTTGTTGGGGATGAGAAGTGCTATATTCTGATTTTCAGCATATGCAGTTTCTTAAGTGCATTTGGCTTATGTGGCTATAATACAATTTTGTAAAATATTAAAGTTACGCAGACAGATCTAAACAATAAGGAAATGATTAAGCAATGCTTTAAAAATATATGTATAGATATACTTGTAATATTGTGTGTTTTTTTTCATGTGGAACGTTAGCACTTTTTATTTTACCTAGAAACTTCAACAATAAACCTCTCTTCTGATCAGAGGAACAACTGTTACTATGTTGGTGAAATTGCTACAATCACGGCAAGTATTCAAAATCCATCAGCTGTACTGAGCATGACATGGCAAAGAGAGACAGAAAATAGAAGATACACTATAGATACGTCATTACCAGAGTACACAGGATCAAAATTAACAATGAATGAACAAAGACTGGTGATACGGGATTGTAAAGAATCATACAGAGGAATGTATTTTCTTTTAGCAGCCTGCATAGAGAATAGGGAAGTAAACAGTAATAAAATTTTTCTGGACATTGTTCAAGGTAAATGAAGAAACCACCCTAAATGATTCATAACAAGTTTTTTGTCAAAATTTTGTTATTTTATAACATTTTTATTAAAACTTTGAAATTCAAGTGATAATTTGTTAACTTAAGATATTCGTTTTTAAAAGTTCAAGATGTTCAATAAGAAACTTGAAATAAAAAGTTGTTTGCGGTGTAAACAACTTATAGCGATAGCATTGCATTGCCCTATAAGTAATATTAGCTTTTATAAGTATTGTAGATAGAAACAGTTGATATTTTAGGTGGTCGTCGTGTGATTTAATTGCACACTGTTTTGCTGAATGCTCAAGTGAGCTATTCTGATCACATTTTGTCCGTCATCCGTCTGTCTGTCCGTCTGTAAACTTTTCACATTTTGAACTTCTTCTATTAAACCACTTGGTCAATTTCAACCAAATTTGGCACAAAGCATCCCTATAGAAAGATGAATATAAATTGCAAAAATGAAAGGCCAATTTTCATCCAAAGCGGAAAAAAAATCGAAAATGTAAAAAAAAAGGGGTGCATTTTTAAAAATCTACTTCTCAAGAACTACTGAGTCAAATTCAACGTAATTTAACATAAATTATCCTTATGGAAAGGAAAATATAAATTGCAAAAATTAAGTGCTAATTCTGTTCCAAATTTGAGTTAATTACGAAAATAATAATAAAGGAATAGGGGATTCAATTAGATTATAACTTCGGGTTCGGTATTCCATATATCGAAAACGAAAGTTCTTTGTTTGAAGCAGCCATATTGGACGCATGATAAACGGGTCAATCTGACAAGAATGAATTTCTTTGTTGTACAACAGTTCGCGTGCGAAGGGAATTTTTGAAACATGCAAGATATTTAATTTCCGATTTTGGGAAGTAAATTAAGGTTAAATATTTCAATGCGTTGACATTTTCACTACTGACGGTGGTTTTACCTTGTTTTGATTTTCGTTTCATATTTAATTATGCTTTTTAACTTGAGGAACTATCGCCTGTAGTTTGGAATTTTCACGTTTCAAATCAAACATAGACTTCGGTAAATCAGACAGCTGATTGTTTACCTGCGCAAAATGAGCAAAATTGAAAATCTGATGCAATACAAACAACACTAAAATTCGGTATGATCATGATAAGATCATGATGATCTCTGCGTAATGGTTGATAAATGCAATGTGTTTTATTAAGATGCTCAGCATTTTCAATCTAAACAGAGATTATTTTTATACGATGAATTATATGAAATCTTCACCAATATTGATAGTTTTTCAAACACGAGTAAACAAAAACGACATTTTTTAAACAGTTTCCATAGTTCTGACACCTTATTATTTTGAGGATAAATGTATTATTGTTGTTTTTAAGAAAATATTGCAGCGGAAAATCATCTTTGTAGCCATTTGTTGTTTTTGATTAAAGATGAAAATAATGGGTTGGACTTAGTATGTAATAGGAAAGGAGGAAATGAGCATATACATACATTGAAAACATATGGCTGGGCCGGGAATCGAACCCGGGACCCTTGCAACTCAAGGCTAGCGGGCCGATATCAACGCTTCAAGATATAGCCCCAACTACTACATTCCTCCTTCCTTAAATGATCTTCGCCCTCGAAGATCACTCGTGGTTCTTTCCTTTGACAGACGTTCACCTGTTATTTCCAGGGCTTGGTTTTGGCACAAATGTAGTAGGAAAAGAGCATATAGATACATTGAAAACATATGGCTGGGCCGTGAATCAAACCCGGGACCCCTGCAACTCCAGTCAGGAGCTCTACCACTGAGCAATCCACTCATCCAGGCAGATGTCTACGGTCCATTTAGCCCGAACTACTACAGTACATTAGAGTGATATGCCTGTCAATATATTGATTAGAATAGCTCTTTAACATATCACGTGACAACGTTTTCAGTCGAATGTATTCATCGATCAAGTGAGTTATAAAACGTCACACAAGTTACGCCAGGTAAACAACAATCGTTTATAATGTGGAAGACCAATTAAATTTTTGAATGTTTTTAATGTACCTATATGCTCTCATATATTTTGATCGCTTTATAAAGTGTGTGTGTGGGGGGGGGGGGGGGGGGGGGGGAGCTAAATAAAGTGATTTGGAAGTTAACAGTGAACCCCTCCCCAAAATTTAGCTACATGTCTTGCAAAGGATATTTTTATTTTCGGTAAAAATGGTATTCCATAAAGGTACATATGATTAAATGCCATATGGCACAATACCCTTTGAACGCCCATATAAAGCCATTGTTGCTCAGGTGAGCGATGTGGTCCATGGGCCTCTTGTTATACATGTATTTGATCAAATGTTCTAAATTAAAAGTTATTATGAGTTATCTTCTAAACTTACAAATTAGTTATAACTAAATACATGCTTATAATTGAAAATATGTTTTTGTGTTGATAAATCAAACGATTCCTAATTATTTTACATTTAACACTTATATATCGCAGATCGTCCGATGGTGACACTTGATCATGCGTCCGAGGCACAGTATGGTACATGTGTGGAATTTAAAGCAAAAATTCGAAGTTTTCCCAAACATAGGGACGTAATTTGGAAAAAAGGGAGAGATAAACGTATTGATATTACTCAGCAAAAATATGTAGGTAGTTCTATTGCTGGTAACTGCCCTGTTTTACGCATTAACAATGCCAGCAAGGATGACGAAGATATATATTCAGTAGAAGTGTATAATGCATTAGGGAAACAAATATGTAAAAGCGAAAAGTTGAAAGTCACTGGAGGTAAGAATTTTTTTTTAATGAAGAATGATTATTTTATTTAGCTATCATTTTCATTTTTTCTTCCATCAAAAACACCGAAGTATTAAAGATAATTTTAAAGCTGAGCTAAATATGTATCTATCTATTCAAAGAATTGGTTGCTTTTCTACTCAAATTTATTAATAATGGTTAAAACTAATTTCATACTGTCTATTGAATTATTTTGACACAGAAAAGCCAATTGTTACCCTAACGATTCCAACGAAATCCCAATCTGTGACTTATGGAAATACTATAACTATAGAAGCTACAGCTGCTTCAAGTCCCAAAGCACTGGATATAGACTGGAAGAAGAACGCTAATACTATTCAGTCAGATGGAAAAAAAATTATAATTGATAATTCGAATAAAACCAAACCAACACTGTCAATACTGTGTTTAGATTTTGATGACAGTGGTAACTACGCTATTTCTGTGACCAACGCCTTGGGTTCTACAGAGGAAGAAATTTGCATAAACGTAAAAGGTATTTTAAAGAATATTACTTCAAATTTGCAGTGAATTCATATTTTAAAGGAGGGTTTATTCGAAAACATGTACCTCTAACTTAATCGTTTGATTTATAGGAGACAACATTATTTTCATTTCCGGTCCTGTTGTGGTATCACCGGCAGGAAAAATTTTGTTTCGGGCTGTTAAACCGCCAACTATCAATATTACAAAGGAAGAGTGGTACTTTACAAACAACAATATAACTAGAAAAATTAAGTCAGAAGAAGGAATTTCGCTCAAACCCGATGTGTCCACCTTAGAAATAGATAACGCAACGGCGGAAGATAGTGGAACATATCAACTGTCCGTAGTTTCGACTTTATTAGGAACGTTGAAAAGCAACACCATTACTCTTTTTGTCGAAGGTAATTTTCTATGCAATGTAAAATTGTCAATTCAATCCATTTATTTTTCATATAAAGATAAATATACCGTGTAGCTATCCACAAAATTAAGATAAGACAGAATGCCATCTAAAAGACCTAAGACACGCTATAGATAATACAAGATTAAATATATTCTAGTGTTCATCTACATTAGTCGTGCTTTCATCAACCACAGTAAAAACTAATTAAGCTTGATAAAGAAAAAATATGAAAGTATATTCTTAATTATGTTTATATACATATGCCTATCAAAAAGTTATGATTAAATTCATTTTTATCTACAATAGTGTGCACACAATCAATAATGTTTTAAAACTTCTGAAGAAAAAATTCAAATCATGTGTTTTTTCAATGTATAAAAACCATTCTTTATCTTTATTCTAATGAAATAGAATTGAAGAGATAAAAAGGATGAAATTGATGTTTAAAGAACATATGATTATGGATATGATAGCTGATACAGAAATTGAACATAGAGAATGAAAAATAATAAGTTTAAACTTGATGGATAGCATCACTTAAGCATACATGTATGACTAGCCTGTTTTTAAGGTAAAGTCATGCTATAACGTATCTTCTTTTAATCCTTTAATTCCGTGTACAAAAAAATAATAATTGAATTTCTGCAAAACCTATGATTTTCATGACAATGTTGTTTTTATTTTAAACTGCCTTTGGAGCCATAAAGGGTAGAAAGAGCTTAAAGTATAAAGGTTTTTAATTTATATGTTTGCTACCTATTTTCAAAAAGGATATATATTACTTTATCAAATACAGGACTTTTTTACCCAGATATTATGAATAAAATGTTTGACTTTTTTTAATGATATATACAGGTTCTGCAAGGTTTGCAACCGAAAAAGAAGAGAACTGTCTTCGTTTTTATGCCCTTCAATCTGAATGTAGAGAGGCCATGAGAAAAGCAATGGACGGGACAATACGTGATTTTTCAACAACATGGAATGTTTATTTGCAGCGTCACGCAGCGAAAGACTTAAGGATATGTAAGAATTAGATTTTTTTCTTAGTATATATAGCAGTAATAATATTCAGTAGAGTTTCAAACAGCATTGACCTACACCTATCACAGAACGCCATGCGATTCAGTCCATTTACTGTTCTTGCTAATACTTAAAATAATTTGTTTGGAAAATTTTTATATAAGTGATGTTAGGTAACGAGTTTTAGGTATAATAGTATTTTATACAAATTTGCTATCATTAAACATCGTAGTTATTTTATTACCGCTATTTTAATTTTGCGGCAAGTGTAAAAGTAGTGCTGAAAAATCGGCGATCATTTTTGATTTCTGCATTTTGTTTTGCCCAGGTAAAAATAAAATTATTATGACAAATATTTGCGAATTGTTTACTGATATTAAAATATTGCCTGCTTTTTCCATTGATAAAGCAATTTTTAACCCCTTTTTCGAGGAGCACCGTGGTTAAGACGAATTTTTCCGATGAGTTTCAAGCGAAACTTCAACCTGATGTGACAGTTTGAAATAAATTCAAGATGGCGGCGATGGGTACCTTGTCTGTTATTAGATAAAGGGTATTTATTTTTATGATGAGAACAATTTATAATGTCAGGTGCCTGTGAGGATATTAGAAGTAAATAAATTCCTAAAAAAGAGTATGAATCGGTGATGAAGCAATATGTACAGTATACTAGATGAAAATATGTAAATATTTGTTTCACCTTACAGAAACACACGGTGATTATAATAATATTACAACTCTGACGATTTTGAAGGGTTGAAATCAGATTTATTCATGTAACCCGAAAGAATATTATTTTAAACACGCCGGACAGTGGAAATCAAAATGATATAAGTTAACATCAAAACACAGAATATATAGTCATCTTCCTAACTGTTATTATAAAAATAAAAATGGTGGTTGGTGTGTTAGATAAAAATGCGCGTAAAACGTTTGTGTATTTTGCCTGCATACCCGGAACATACACGCTATGTAAATATAGACATCTACGTAATGTGTCTATATAAAGATATGATTCATTCATCCATTACGGGTGCTCATAGGTCCTTTCCACGTTAGGGAATAATTCCGCGTTTCTGCAACAGCCTCTTTAAAAGGGATTTATGTCCGAAAAAAACTTTAAATTTACAATTTTTCAGAGAGAAAAGGTTGTAATTCATTCACGTTTATGGATCTCAAAAAAAAAATCATATACACACCCACGAACATATCGATGTACATTTATTTGTATGCGTTCAAACGTTGTATTCTCTAGGTCTTCCAAGTTCCACTCCTTCTTCGACGTCAAGTTTAGATGTTTCACTTATGTATTCCATATTTCGGAATGCTATTGCAGTGCCAAATCCAAGAAAAGGTTGGGGAAATTTTCCCGATGCCAATGACGTAAATATATCAGATGACATAGAACGGATTCGCCACTATCGCAATAAGATTAGTCATGAGAATTCTGCAGAAATGACAACAGAAGACTTCAACACATCAGTTTTGGAACTAATATCGGTATCAATATTATACATAATCATATACATTATAATACAATTTGATAAAAAGGTAAATCGAGGTTGATTATCTAATATTTTATATTTCACAATTGCAATCAGAATATGTCACAAACACTGTGTCTTCTACAATGTCAATCTGATTAAAATCAAATCTTGATTTGCTCCTATAAACTCGATGTTGCTATGCAAAGATTAGATCAGATTTTAATCAAGATTGCTACAATGTAAAATGATATTCAGAAGATAAATTTGAAGTTGAAGCAGATTTCTGAGATTGTCTGTTCTTTAATATGTATCAAAGCATAAGTTCAAACCACGATATTGAAAGAAAATTATTATCATCATCTTTAACATTTACTTTTATTCTATTTTAATGAATAAAAGTATCGAACAAAATTGCTATTTTTAAAAGCAAAACATTTAACCAAACGGAAGGCAAAAACATGTCAACGTATTATAAATGCATAGTCATGGAATTTTTCAATATAAAAATACCTAGATTTAAATTAATTACATCTTAAATAAAATGTTAAATAGAAACGTTATTTATAGGTCCATTAAATTTATAAGATTTGCTTCATCTTGTCCACATCTACGAGTTAAAAATGTTCCTTTTTTTCACTCTTAAACCTTTTCATGCTGGGACAGCTGTAGTATAAACGAGAACACCGACATGAAATATTGTGGGGGATATGCATTGTTTAGGAATGTGTAGTTACGTAATTGCCATATCATGCATATAAACATATAACTTAGATCAAAGTAAATATGACACAAGTATATATTTCTTAAAACAACTTTGATATAAATATACATAATATCTCTTATCCATATCCCGAAGCTCTTTGGTGTATATATGTGAATTTGGGTGGGGGTTGGGGGGTTGGGTTACATTAACGTGGTTGTACAGTACCCCTATTCCTAGCAGAAATACAACACATATGCTCTAAAGTAAAATTCAAGTTGGCATGTCAATTGTCAAACCAATGTAACACATCTGCAGCTATTAACATGAGACGATTTTCTGGCAATAAATGTTGGCAGTATTCCTCAAAGTATCTTTTGATTCTTGGACTATGCCATAGTTCCTTTCATAATAAATCGGAAAATTTTGCCCGCAATTCGGCTGCTTGTTTTGATCCAAAATTGGATGAATTTAATCTCTGCCCGCTTCAACTTTTAACTTTGGACATGCTTTTAACTCTCCATTTCTACAAAACGTTTGTTTTTTACCATAACAAGGTCTAAATCCCTAAAAAATCAAGTTGTTAATTTGAACTGTTTTCCCTCACAATATTGTCACAGTAGTGAAACCGGAAGTCAGTGTTGTCAATTCGTACGTAAAAATACTGTTTAAAGTGTTGTTATTTTATCGATATGTTGATAAATATTTAACCAATATACTCGAAATCAATAGGGTTCGTCCTTTTACCGCACCAGAGACGAGTACAAAGTTTGATTATCATAAGTGCCAGGATTTTCTTTGAATTTTGCCCGATGTTTGGCTGTTTGTTTTGATGAAATTGGATTAAATTAATCTCCTGCTGAAATTAACTTTATTTCATACATTCTCCTCACTCTTCATTTCTACAAAACATTTGTTTTTTACCTTTACAAAGTCTAATCCCTAAAATATCAAGTTGTAAATTTGAAATGTTTACTTTCACTTTATTTTCACATTAGTGAAACCGGAAGTCAGTGTTGTCATGTCGTTCGTTAAATCAAAGTTTAAAATGTTTTTATTTTAACGATATTTTAATAGATATTTAACCAATATACTCTAAAATCAATAGGGTTCGTCCTTTTATTTGAATCTTACTCATAAGCTGAATCTACCTATCTATCTACCTACCTATCTACCTACCTACATACAACCCCCCCCCCCCACACACACACCCTCACAAACACATACCCTCACCCTCACACACACACACACACACACACACCCTCCCACCCACCCACCCAGAGCAGGTGTTATATTTCCCTTGCAACAAGTTTCGCGAGTAGATAATCATTAGACACTTACTACCAAATTAATTTAAGGAATAATGAATCATTTGTACATTTACGTTGTGACCATCACAGTCGTTTGCATAATAAAACAGATTATTAATTTTGATCACGTCCCGAGGTAGATGATAAGGTAATCTTGTAGCTTAAACAGTTTGCACCTTAAAGTTGAACACTATTTGTAAACGGCATTATCCACCATATTTCGTTGACAACACGGTGAAAAAGGGCGAAAATAAAACAAGGCGTTTATTTTCTTGTGTACAGTATTAGGAAAATTTCTGGCTTGAATGTTCAAAAATCTTTGTAAATGTCAAAATGTCTTGAAAAGGTTTACATTCAATTTGTTTTTTTTTTTACGTTTGCAATCGGTTTATACGTTAGTTTAAACAAAGTACAATAGTTTTAATTGTTTATTTTTATTTTCATAACCTTATTACTTTTTTGTATGCATCTCTTTTTTATATCTCGAACTCTCATTGTTCTCAATACTGTGTATATTAAAAATTCTAGATGATAAAAATGATTTTATATTCTTATACCAAATAATTTAATTTTTTTCTTGTTGTTTAAGCACATTTGGCTACATATATTTATTTGTAAATACAATCCTGTAACCAAATGTTCAAAAGCCGTGGTATCTGTCATACCGGTGTCATGTTATATTTTGATACCTTAACCCGGAATCAAAATATTATGCGATATTGTCAACCAACGTTCAATATTTCACTGCAAAATATTGAGCACCCTAAAAAATATATTGACCCCTCCCCCTATTTTTTGCTATTGGAGAGGGGATCAATATATTACAGCAACATCTTGAATCTTCCCTCATACTTTCTATATTCGTTGAAGAGAAGGTTCAAAATGTTATAGCAACAATATATTGAATCCCCCTCTTATTTTCTATTATTTCTGGAGAGGGGTTAAAATATTTTGGTTGCAAAATAATGACTCCCTTTTTCTATCTTTAATAATATCTGGAACCCCCTCTCCAATTACCTTGCATGCATGTCTGACTTGATGTCTGATATACATGTAAGTTTACGTTACTTGGAACTTTTCCTAATTCGTTGTTTTAATAGCGATTTTGACTAAAGGATTTTGTTATTGCAATCTCCTGAAATCATATTCTTAATACACATACAACATCATTAACATTTTTGACTATGATAAACCCACTACATTTTTATAGAAGGTAGACTAAACGAACTTGGAAGTTGTTCAATATTTCTTTGAATGCGTTAAATTATAATCGCTGTACAGTAGGTGAATACCAATTGCTTTTTTATATTATTAATTCCTGAATAACAATCAACTCTCGTCAGTGCTTTCGGTACTTTGATTTTATAGAATGTTTGTACTTTCAGTACTTTGATTTTATAGAATGTCAGTACTTTCAGTACTTTGATTCTATAGAATACAATAAGAGTGCAACAGAAACTGAGAGAAACCTAATAACAAACTACATTCATTTTGTCTTTGATTTAAAGGCAATCCGGAGAAGAACTGCGGATGATGAAAAAATGTTAAAACAACTAAGTGACAAATTAAACAAGGTATTTTTCCAAGGGCCTGAATTGAAAAATATGATGGAGACATTACAAAATTTTAGGAGACTGGCGGCAAAAGAGGAGGAACAATTGAAAGAAAATGATGGTAAAATAAATCTAAAAGAAATTGTTACACAGTTAAAGAAAGCCAAAGAATGTATATATTCATATTTTGTTTCATGCCATTTATTTGTATGATTCCTATAATATTGATTTGCAGATTGTTGCTCACGATCAAAATATTTGAGTTTTAATGTAATAAGTAATGATCGTTTTGGTCCATAGCCCTCACTCTTGTTAGATAATTTGTCAAAAAACAAAGTGCTAAAATGTATTTCAACGTTTGCTGGCTCTCATAACTTGCAGAACTTTGATTGATACTCCCTGAACCGTAATGACGTCAAAATTCCTTTTGCAGTCAATCAAATCATGCAGTGTATTTAGTTTTATTAGACACTTTATTTTAAACTAGACTCATGCACTTTTGCAAATAAAAATATATCATTAGGACTTAAAAATGCCATCTAATAGCTGCGCTGGATACCCTGAGTTTTATACAATTTCAAACCACATTTTATAAATTTTATATCTTGTCAGAGTTTGTTTAAGGCAAATGTCAATATTGATATACCACTAATTTAAATGTATAATAAAATGCATTTTTCGAAATTCAATATGACTAGCACCGGTTTAGAAATTTAATATTTTTCAATATATGACCAAAAAAAAAAAAATGTTGTAAGTTATATCACTACACCTAAGCTTATTCTTTTTAAGAGACTACGTTACAAGATGGCGATTTACATGTTTTGTCAAAATATTTGAATTCGATTTGGTTGTTTATCGTCATCGCTCAGTGGTTAGGCCAAAAAAAATATATATATGGTTCCGGTCATCCGACCGTCCTTATTTTATACCCCCAATCCTAAACTTTTTTTTCACCAATTTTCAAACTTTTAGAAATAATAATAATAAATGGCCGCCAGTAGACGCTCAGAAATGTGGGAATATTTTAATTCCTATCAGTTGAGGGAAAAGAAATAAATCAAGAACGGTTTGTACCTTGTGTACCTCACAATAAAATAAATTAGGACCAACCTAGGGGGCGACATGGGCAAAATACTTGCTTTTTGATCGGTAACTTTGCCGGAATTTCCTCCGAAAGAGATGTTGAAGTCGCCCTTATTCTGAGTTCACAATCGTGTAAATTAAATCCAAAGGCAATAAAATTATAATTATTAATTTCATCAATACTATGCATTGAAAATTACAAGCTAAGTTTATTTTTTTTAGTGTTCACATTATAATTAGTTAGTAACTTGTAATTAGTAAATAACACTACCAAATTAAAGCTAAAATAATCATAAAACAGTTTATTTACAGTTATTTTCAAAAACAAAATATACTCTGCATAACAGTTGTAATATGGTCAAAGGGTTGGACTTATACCTCGAAAATACACTAAAGTACAAAGACTGATTTTATTTGGGATTAATAAGCTAACACAATTGCAAAACATTTCATATAAAAAATGTATGAATACATCAAATGAATTCAATTCAACAAATTGGATATTTTTTTTTCAAAATTGTTGGTTGTTTTATATTTTATTCACTTGTTTCTAACCCAATCTAAATTATTACAGACTTAATCTTTGAATATCATCTTTAGCATTATGCTATTGTCAAGAAATGGAAGTCTCCCTGACTTGTCAAGTTTCTCCCTATTTTTTTTCTGTTAGAGAGAAGTGAAGTCTCCCTAAAAAGTTTGAAGTCTCCCTAAAAGTTTGCTCTAGGTTGGTCCCTAAATTGTATTTAAATGGAATCTGCAAGGTAAAGATCATTTTTAAAAAAAATTAAATTGAGAAATATTGATATTGATATTGATATTGACAAAACCATAGCATTTTGTATCGAAATCGAATCAAATCGAATGAACCCTAAATCGTATTTTGAATCTCGTATTTTGATTGCTTTTTAAGTAACTAATGTTATAAATAATTATTTAACCAAAATCTAATAAAAGTGAGCCATTATAAATTTTGATCAGTATATTAAATATCAAAATAAAAAAAAAAAATTGCGATAAGGTTCAGGTTTTACAGACAGAAACCTTGCAGATAAACATATATGAGTTATACAATATAAATTCGCGGATAGAAGATGGTTATTATGGACCAATTTATTCATTGTATGTTAAGTGAAGTTGCATATAACATAAGCTGTCAAGTATCTACGAAGAATATTCTTTAAGGGATTAGAATATATAAAATGCCATAAAAATTCACCAACTTTCGCAACACCTGATACATATATGTGAACGCCACACATTTTATCAAGTTAATTTTAGCTGCGCTCATTGTATAAGCAATAACCAGACTATAGTTATGGTGCACGATAACGGATGTTGAGTGAACAACCGTTGATATCGTTCGCACAATAATGTAGTTCCAACTAAAAAGAGGACATAGATTGTATTGGATGGCATTTGGTCATTTTAAGTTCACATCTGATATATTTAAACATCACGTGATACTTTTCTTCTCTGTAACCTTCTAAAAACTTTGTTTAAAAACGAGTGTGCAATGAAAAGTTTCTGAGCGGCGGAATACATCGTTTACACTTACACAGCATAGGTTCATCCCGTTATCAAGCTGAGAGTACATAGCCATATTGTTGCGGGAGTTGTTGTAAGAGCGTAACTATGCAACAGTTAATCTTAGGATGTTAAATATCTGACCCTTCCACGATTTATTTATATACAGATGTACATACCTCTAAACTCAGTTAATTCATTTATAATGAGTCAATGTGTATATTTAGTCTGTAAAATTATACATTTATATCATGAACATGTTTTCAATACACATCAAAAGAGTCCGGATATCTGTACTTTGAGTACTTTGATTCTTGTGTTAGATCTAAAGGATAACTAATTAAGGGTTATTTATTAGATGTAATAGAACTATTCAGAGAGAGAAATTGAGGAAGGGAGAGAAACCAACAAAAGACTAACGATTTTTTATTTAATTTTTTTTTTTCACTTTTACATTGATGATAGAAATCCAGAGAGTGCTTACATACAAAGTCCTGAAGTCAGTAATTCGAAAAGGAGACTGTACAATTAAAATTCATTACGCTGTATTTTCTTAGAACTGCCTTTGTGCATAAATCAAAATAAAAAAAAGTAAGACACTTGACGTTAGATGTATATTAGTGTTAAAAATAAGGGTAGGAAAAATGCAGCAACGAGTTCATGACAATACACAATGAGTACAGATTGCACTTAAAGCGGGACCAGTCATTTAGTAATAAAATAAGAACTAATACAACTCTCCGAAGAAATGAAGAAGCTCTTCAGACACAGCAATAAGATATAGAGGAGGGTCAGGAGGGCAGGGGTTGAATAAAATAAAACTTCAAAATGTTTTTCTATGATAAGTGATTGTTTGATAATAGATCTGTATACATGCATAATTCAAATTATATGATATACAATAAAGAATCCCTACTCAACAAGAGAATTATGGAGGATGATAAAATTCATATAGCAGCAAAGCACTTAAACTTATCTATACTTAGTTTTAAATCAGGGGCAAAACTTTTTTATCGACCCTAGAATTCATATTTATTGCTTTTCTTGAAATGGGATTAACAGAGTTAATATACCAAATTGTTTATTCCTGATGGATTTTTTAAATTTTCACGTTATTTTGTTTCAGACTCGGAGAATATCTGCACAGAAGACGGTATGTAAAATTTCATTTGCAGAATGTGTGTTAGCCTAGCAATCATATAGGTATAACATCTGTTAGCATGGTTCTGAAGGTTATATATTAACGATCTCCGATCCTCAGCAATGCTTGATAACTCTAAATCATCCAGAATTGTTTTTATTCGTACCATTAGTCTGCCTTTTAAGGCCTGACAAATCCCCCCGTACCAAGGATTTTGAAATGGCATATGAACATATAAAACTAGATGCTGTCATTAGACAGTAATACCCGCACCAAGTGTTTGCCTCTAAATAACACTCTCTTGTACCAGTTTTTTATAAAACATAAGGCCACCTGCAATTTCCAGTACTTTTTAAAAATTATAATTTTTATAAATGATGAGTTCACATCCGATAATACACATATTGCCTTTATGTACAATTTGGGGTTGAATTGTTTGCATGTGAATTTTAAATTAATCAATAATCTAAACGTTTCATGTCATAGAAAGTATGGTCTATATAATTATTACAAACAAAATTAAATTATGCCCAGCCCCCCCCCCCCCAATCCCCCGGCGGTTGCCTGCTTTATATAAGCTTTTGTGTGCCAACATCATCGTGTGCGTGGATTTAGAAAAAGGTGGGGTGAGAAATCCAGAACTCCCCCCCCCCCCTAAAAAAAATTATTTATGTAGTAAGATTACCAAAAGTAAACCTCTGACTACAACCCTCTTCCTCTGCAAACACAATTATTACTCTGATCCCCCTCCCCCCCCCCCCCCCCCCCCACAATACCCATCGATGAATAAAAAATTAACTAGATGCTGTCATTAGACAGTAATACCCGCACCAAGTGTTTGCCTCTAAATAACACTCTCTTGTACCAGTTGTAGTCAAAAAGAAGGCCACATGCAATTTCCGGTACTTTTTAAAAATTATAATTTTCATAAATGCTGAGTTCACATCCCATAATACAAATATTGCCTTTATGTACAATTTGGGGTTGAAATGTTTGCATGTGAATTTTAAATTAATCAATAATCTAAACGTTTCATGTCATAGAAAGTATGGTCTATATAATTATTACAGATAAAATTAAATTGAATTATGTCCACCTCCCCCCCCCCCCCCCGGCGGTTGCCTGCTTTATATATGCCTTTGTGCGCCAACATCATCGTGTGCGGGGATTTAGAGAAAGGCTGGGGTGAGAAATCCAGACACCCCCCCCCCCCCCAAAAAAAAATTCATTTATGTAGTAAAAGTACCAAAAGTAAACCTCGGACTACAATCCCCCCCATGCAAACACAATTATTACTTTGACCCCCCCCCCCCCCACTACCCATGGATAAATAAAAATCAGAATATTTTGATAACAATAAAAGCCTGTATATGTAGTTGCAATAAAGAATATTGTAAACAGTGCAAAATAAATGTCATATTGCGCAATGATTTTCACTGCAGGACTGCTTAAACGATTTTAAAAGGTGGTATCAAACACATGTCGATATTTATGTTGATAAAAGTGCGTTATTTATATCATATGCAGTTATATTCTAATTAGATTACTTTCAACGTTTTAGGATTAAAAAAATTTACAAATGATATTTGGCCAAAAAATAAGTCTTTAAAATTTTTGGAAACTTAAGGTAAAAATAAGATAAGCCCCTGCAGGATTTAAACTCTCTACTTACAGACACATATTAACACTCTAACCCATTGCAATATGCTGTTAGGTAACATTATTTTGGGGGGAAAATATTATATTCTACACTTTATTTGTTCCGTTCAGTAAGGAGTACATCACAATATGTGAGTGTCCCATACCACCTTAAGGCTGAAAATTGTGCTTTACATGGTTAATTATCTAATAAAATTGTGCGAGGGGTTTTAAAGAATAAAGTTATGAAAATACATGCAATATGTTACATTTAAATGATCTTTGTCTGAAGTTACGTACACAACACATGTCTACAGGCTGCATTAGCGGATACTAGTTTCACCCAGCTCTTTGGTTAGATGGGTTTCACGTGGTGTACATGCATATGTTTTTTTGATATGCAGAATAGGATTAATTAACACGAATAAACATTTCTTTTGTGGTGATCAGCTAAAGGAATTCGTATTGTGCTAATTGGATTATCATTATGATGTTGACCAATATAGGTAAGTATAATACATGTAGGAGCGCAATATTATGAGACACCGGTATACAAAACAGTTAAGTTTTACTTTCACTTTCTAAAATGTGATCTCCCTTTGCCAGCATACTGTATCATCATCTTTATTTAAATAAGCTTATCTACAGTTTCTGTCATTTTAATTGCAGAATTTTTTTATTTTTTCATTTGTCAGACTTACACTATTGAGTTGACTCCATATTGACCCTATTTTGTATTAAATTTGGGTATTAAATATCATGTTTATATGAGTTATAATAGGGAGGAAGGGGAAGAGGCCTAAGCCATTCCCCATCCAGAGGATATGTGGATTAGATATACATTTCTAAAGAGAATGAAGGCATGCTGCAGCTTCCCCCCCCCCCCCATTATACCCCCTACCCCATCACCAGACACCAGTAATAGAAAAAGAGTTAATGACTAATTTTCTTTTATTTTAAATTGCTTATTCTTTTTTGTCAAGAGATAAGTGGTATGTCAAGATTTATGACTCATGAAAATTTGTGCATTTTAATCCTGATCGTTAACATACATGCATAATTATATATAAAAAAATACATGTGATATCATACTAGGAATCATACAATCAATTGCAGAATTGCCAATTGGTTATTTATAACTCATTTTGACTGATTAATTTGTTAATCATTTTGAAAATAATAGACATTTCTAAATACATGTATAACATATTATCAATAGATTGATTTTGTAACTATTTAGGGCTCCACTCTGCATATGCCCTATAGTGATCATTCTGTCCAATTCTGCTGATTATGACAAGATACATTTAAGACAAATTGGCCCCTGCCCCTTGGGTTATCCCCCACCCCCCGGAGTTGTTTTTAAACAACCACC
Organism: Magallana nippona; assembly: GCA_033439105.1. Taxonomy (NCBI): domain Eukaryota; kingdom Metazoa; phylum Mollusca; class Bivalvia; order Ostreida; family Ostreidae; genus Magallana; species Magallana nippona. The sequence continues at coordinate 32,357,665 of CM065921.1, read as the reverse complement.
CCCCTCCTCTGACATAGGAAATGATAATACATTTTAATAACTGTTGAGATCCCCACCCCTACACCATATTTATTCTTCCTCATTGTGTCATTGCACATCAACTGGTACATGTATATAGGTTGTGCCCCCTTTGAGATGCCCAGTGACTTTCCAGAGTTGGAACTAATCAAGTAATCTATCTTATTCATATGTAGTGTAATTCCTAGCCCTAGCCCAATGTTGACCCTGCTTTGTTTTAACAGCAAGCTCTAGGTTTTTGTTGACTGGCTTTACAATTTCTACAATTACATATAACATTTTGTTTATCTTTAAGATTAAAAACCAATTTCCAAAATCTCTTTATGTACATCTGACATCATACAGAAAAATACCAATCAAGACATGATTTTGCTACTGTAAAAATGTGAGAAGAGACTCTGAATCTCCCTATCCCCCCCCCCCCCCCCCCCCGAAAACATGAATAGTTGAATATTTTTAAAATATCCTCAAAATCATCGTAATCCCCGCTCCTAAACCATATATATTTTTGAACATCATTTTGCAGATAATATTGACCCTCAGAATCAAATTTATGTTTCTAAAACCTTATTGCATATATATGGCTCAGCCCCTGCTATATTCCTATAGATGATGTGGCTATTCATTAAATCATGAGAGGAGTTCTGGGAGGTAGGTTTTTTTAGGAGTGATAAATGTCAATTTTCTGCTACTATTTGACTCCCTGGATGATATTTAATTTTTTAAAACCTTATTGCACAACTAAAGGACAGCCCTTATGATACCCTAAGATATGATATAGCTATTCATTAAATCATGAGAGGAGTTCTGGGAAGTAGGTTTTTTATAGGAGTGATAAATGTCAGTTTTCTGCTACTATTTGACTCCCTGGATGAAATTTAAATTCATAAAACCTTATTGCACACCTATAGGACAGCCCCTATCATATCTCAAGAGATGACATAGCTACTGCATAAATTGTAAGAAGATTTCTGGGAACCATATTTTTTTGCAAAAAAAACGTCATTTTTTTATGACCACAGACCCATGTGACAAAAACAAAATTCTGAAACATGATTACAAATCAACATGACACCCCGAATCATATTTTAGAAGATCATTTGGCTACTGCAATAAGAAATTGACGTTTTTTGAAACCAGACTTTTTGTAAAAAAAAAAAAACCCGTCATTTTTCAGCCATTTAATGACCCCCAGGACAAAATTGAAATTTCCGAAACCTTATTGTGCATCTATAAGACACCCCAAAACATATTCCAAGAGATGATTTGTCTACTGTTGAAAATGTAAAAGGAGTTCGGGGAAGAAGGTTTTTTGTCAAAAACGTCAATTTATACCAATTATTTGACCCCCAGGACTACCAGAGAATTTTTGAAACCTGTTTACAAAACAACATGACACCCGAAATCATACTCCAAGAGTTCAGTTTGCTGGTTTATAAGATGTAAGAGCAGTTTGATAAAGTAAAACGTGACAGACGGACGGACAGACGGACAGACGAACGGACGGACGGACAGACGGAAGGACGGACAGCCAGACGGAACAGGGTAACAACAATATACCCGAGCTTTCTTTAGAAAATGCGGGTATAAAAACCTACTTCCCAGAACTCCTCTCATGATTTAATGAATAGCCACAACATCTAAAGGGATATAGCAGGGGCTGAGCCATAGATATCCAAGAAGGTTTTAGAAATAAATTTGATTCTGAGGGTCAATACTATCTGCAAAATGATGTTCCGTCCCATAAAAAAACCTTATTCCTGGACCTCCTCTTATATCTTGTGATTAAAATAACGTACCATAAGATGCATAAGGAGGAAGAATATATAAAATGATGCTTATGGGGTGGGGATCACAAGCATTTTTTTTTCAAGTTATTTGATAATTTCTGATTTTCGGAGGGTTGGGTGGGGTTAAGGTGACCCCCAGAGGCCATGACCTACTTATACCACAAAAAGATTTGCATTGACATGGTCATGGTTCAAGAAACAAAAATATATATGGTTTAGGAGTGGTGATTTCGATGATTTTGAGGATATTTTAAAAATATTCAACTATTCATATTTTCGGGGGGGTGGGGGGGGGGGTGGGGAGATTCAGATTCTGCTGGGGCTTATCTTATTTTTATCTTAAGTTTCCAAAAATTTTAAAAACATTTTTTTGGCCAAATATTCATTTGTAAAAAATTTTAATTCTAAAACGGTGAAAGTAATTTAATTAGAATACATGCATAACTACATATAATATAAATAACGCACTTTTATCCACATAAATATCGACATGTGTTTGATACCACCTTTTAAAATCGTTAAAGCAGTCCTGCAGTGAAACTCATTGCGCAATATGACATTTATTTTGCACTGTTTACAATATTCTTTATTGCAATTACGTGTACAGGCTTTCATTGTTATCAGAATATTCTGATTAATTTTTTATTTATCCGTGGGTAGTGGGGGGGGGGGGGGGGGGGGGTCAGAGCAATAATTGTGTTTGCAGGGAGGGGAGGGGGATTGCAGTCTGAGGTTTACTTTTGGTAATTTTACTAGATAAATAATTTTTTTAGGGGGGGGGGAGTTCTGGATTTCTCACCCCCGCCCTTTCTCTAAATCCACGCACACAATGATTTTGGCACACAAAAGCATATATAAAGCAGGCAACCGCCGGGGGGTGGGGGCATAATTTAATTTTGTTTGTAATAATTATGTAGACCATACTTTCTATGACATGAAACGTTTAGATTATTGATTAATTTAAAATTCACATGCAAACAGTTCAACCCCAAATTGTACATAAAGGCAATATGTGTATTATGGAATGTGAACTCAGCATTTATGAAAACTATAATTTTTAAAAAGTACCAGAAATTGCATGTGGCCTTCTTTTTGACTACAACTGGTACAGGAGAGTATTATTTAGAGGCAAACACTTGGTGCGGGTATTACTGTCTAATGACAGCATCTAGTTTTTTACAGCAAGCTCTAGGTTTTTGTTGACTAGCTTTACAATTTTTACAGTTACATATAACATTTTGTTTATCTTTAAGATTAAAAAGCAATTTCCGAAATCTCTTTATGTACATCTGACATTATACAGAAAAATACCAATCAAGAAATGATTTTGCTTCTGTAAAAATGTGAGAAGAGACTCTGAATCTCCCCACCCCCCCTCCCCCAAAACATGAATAGTCAAATATTTTTAAAATATCCTCAAAATCATCGAAATCCCCATTCCTAAACCATATATATTTTTGTTTTTTGAACCATGACCAATGCCAGGCAAATCTTTCTGTGGTATTAGTAGGTCATGGCCTCTGGGTGTCACCTTAACCCAACCCACCTTCCCAATATCAGAAATGTTCAAATAACTTGAACAAAAATGCTTGTGATCCCCACCCCATAAGCATAATTTTATATATTCTTCCTCCTTATGCATCTTATGGTACGTTTTTTCAATCAAAGATATAAGAGGAGATCCAGGAATAAGGTTTTTTATGGGACGGAACATCATTTTGCAGATAGGATTGACCCTCAGAATCAAATTTATATTTCTAATCCCTTATTGGATATCTATGGCTCAGCCCCTGCTATATCCCTAAAGATGATGTGGCTATTCATTAAATCATGAGAGGAGTTCTGGGAAGTACGTTTTTTTAGGAGTGATAAACGTCAATTTTTAGCTACTATTTGACTCCCTTGATGAAATTTAGTTTTTTAAAACCTTATTGCACAACTAAAGGACAGTCCTTATCATACCCCAAGATATGATATGGCTATTCATTAAATCATGAGAGAAGTTCTAGGAAGTAGGTTTTTTTTAGGAGTGATAAACGTCAGTTTTCTGCTACTATTTGACTCCCTGGATGAAATTTAAATGTTTACAACCTTACTGCACATTAAAGGACAGCCCCAATCATATCTCAAGAGATGACATAGCTACTGCATAAATTGTAAGAAGAGTTCTGGGAATCCCCAGGACAAAATTGAAATTTCTGAAACCTTATTGCGCATCTATAAGACACTCCTAAACATATTCCAAGAGATGATTTGTCTACTGTTGAAAATGTAACAGGAGTTCGAGGAATAAGGATTTTTGTTAAAAAACGTCATTTTTTACCAATTATTTGACCCCAAGGACTACCAGAGAATTTTTGAAACCGTTTTACAAAACAACATGACACCCGAAATCATACTTCAAGAGTTTAGTTTGCTGGTTTATAAGATGAAAGAGCAGTTTGAGAAAGTAAAACGTGACAGACGGACGGACGGACGGACGGACGGACGGACAGGCAGACGGAACAGGGTAACAACAATATACCCGAACTTTCTTTAGAAAGTGCGGTATAAAAATCTTTACATTTGAAAGTGTGCATCAGTATATGTACATGTATAATATAGAACTGTATTCTCTGACTAATAAATAAGATACATTCAAACATGTTCTTGACACTTATCACCTTTGTTTTATTTGTTTACTTTCTAAACATTACAGCATGATCTCATATCTGTGCTAGCGCTTTTTTTATCCGACCCTGTATGTACAGAACATGAACATTACGTAATTGTTTTCATTATATAAATTGTATAGATATTCTTTGTCATAATGATCGAATTAAAAACAAAAAAAAATTGACTTAAAAGCAAATGAATTAAAAATAAAACGCCGTCTTTACGATTCAAACACCCTCTCAATCGAGAAGGATGGACTACGAGCCGCCGCTTATCACAGTGAGCTACGTTGAAACATTAGAGTATCGGTGAATAAAGAATCCCTACTCAACAAGAGAATTATGGAAGATGATAAAATTCATATAGCAGCAAAGCACTTAAACTTATCTATACTTAGTTTTAAATCAGGGGCAAAACCTTTTTTATCGACCCTAGAATTCTTATTTATTGCTTTTGTTGAAATAGGATTAACAGAGTTAATATACCAAATTGTTTATTCCTGATGGAATTTTAAATTTTCACGTTATTTTGTTTCAGACTCGGAGAATATCTGCACAGAAGACGGTATGTAAAAATTCATTTGCAGAATGTGTTTTAGTCCAGCATTCATATAGGTATAACATCTGTTAGCATGGTTCTGAAGGTTATATATTAACGATCTCCGATCCACAGCAATGCTTGATAATTCTAAATCATCCGGAATTGTTTTTATTCGTATCATTAGTCTGCCTTTTATATAGATAAAGGACAAGAGCGTACAAGGCCTGACAAATCCCCCCGTACCCAGGATTTTAAAATGGCATATGACCATATAAAAAATCTTTACATTTGAAAGTGTGCATCAGTACATGTACATGTATAATATAGAACTGCATTCTCTGACAAATAAATACTAGATGCTGTCATTAGACAGTAATACCCGCACCAAGTGTTTGCCTCTAAATAACATTCTCTTGTACCGGTTTTAGTCAAAAAGAAGGCCACATGCAATTTCCGGTACTTTTTAAAAATTATGATTTTCATAAATGATGAGATCACATCCCATAATAAATATATTACTTTTATGTACAATTTGGGTTTGAACTGTTTGCATATGAATATTAAATTAATAAAAAATCTAAACATTTCATGTCAAAGAAAGTATGGTCTATATAATTATTACAAACAAAATTAAATCATGCCCATGCCCATGCCCCCCCCCCCCCCCCCGGCTGTTGCCTGCTTTATTTATGCTTTTGTGTGCCAACATCATCGTGTGCGTGGATTCAGAGAAAGGGTGGGGGTGAGAAGTCCAGACCCCCCCCCCCCCCCAAAAAAAAAAATTCATTTATGTAGTAAAATTACTAAAACTAAACCTCGGGAAACTTAAGGTAAAAATAAGATAAGCCCCAGCAGGATTCAAACTCTCTACTTACAGACACATCATTAACGCTCTAACCCATTGCACTTTGCTGTTAGGTAACATTATTTTGGGGGGAAATATTATATTTTATACTTTATTTTTTTCTTTCAATAAGGAGTACATCACAATATGTAGGTGTCCCATACCACCTTAAAGCTGAAAATTGTGCTTGGCTGAAAACCATGACCAATCTTTTTGTGGTATTAGTAGGTCATGGCATCTGGGGGTCACCCTAACCCCACCCCATCCTCCCAAAATCAAAAATGATCAAATAACTTGAAAAAAATGCTTGTGATCCCCACCCCTAAAGCATATATATTTTTCCTCCTTATCCATCTTATGGTACGTTATTTCAATCACAAGAGATAAGAGGAGGTCCAGGAATTAGGTATTTTATGGGACGGAACATCATTTTGCAGATAGCATTGACCCTCAGAATCAAATTTATATTTCTAAAACCTTATTGCATATCTATAGCTCAGCCCCTATTATATCCCTATAAATGATGTGGCTATTCATTAAATCATGAGAGGAGTTCTGGGAAGTAGGTTTTTTCAGGAGTGATAAACGTCAATTTTCAGCTACTATTTGACTCCCTGGATGAAAATTAAATTTTTTAAACCTTATAACATCACTATATGACAGCCCCTATCATACCCCAAGATATGATGTGGCTATTCATTAAATCATGAGAGGAGTTCTGGGACGTAGGTTTTTTCAGGAGTGATAAACGTCAATTTTTAGCTACTATTTGACTCCCTGGATGAAATTTAAATTTTTTAAACCTTATTGCATGACTATATGACAGCCCCTATCATACCCCAAGATATGATGTGACTATTCATTAAATCATGAGAGGAGTTCTGGGAAGTAGGTTTTTTTTAGGAGTGATAAACGTCAATTTTCAGCTACTGTTTGACTCCCTGGATGAAATTTAAATTTTTAAAACCTTATTGCACATCTATAGGACAGTCCCTATCATATGTCAAGAGATGATGTAGCTACTGCATAAATTGTAAGAGGATTTCTGGGAACCATATTTTTTGGCAAAAAAAAAACGTCATTTTTTTATGCCCACAGACCCCCTTGATGAAAAAAAAAATTCTGAAACATGATTACACGTCAACATGACACCCCGAAGCATATCCTATAAGATCATCAGGCTACTGCAAAAAGAAATTGACGTTTTTTGAAACCAGACTTTTTGTAAAAAAAAAAAAACCGTCATTTTTCAGTTATTTAATGACCCCCAGGACAAAATTGAAATTTCCGAAACCTTATTGTGCATCTATAAGACACCCCAAAACATATTCCAAGAGATGATTTGTCTACTGTTGAAAATGTAAAAGGAGTTCGGGGAAGAAGGTTTTTTGTCAAAAACGTCAATTTATACCAATTATTTGACCCCCAGGACTACCAGAGAATTTTTGAAACCTGTTTATAAAACAACATGACACCCCAAATCATACTCCAAGAGTTCAGTTTGCTGGTTTATAAGATGTAAGAGCAGTTTGAGAAAGTAAAACGTGACAGACGGACGGACGGACGGACGGACAGACGGAACAGGGTATCAACAATATACCCGAACTTTCTTTAGAAAGTGCGGGTACAAATATACATTCAAACACTTATCACCCTTTGTTTTATTTATTTACTTTCTAAACATTACAGCATGATCTCATATCTGTGCTAGCGCTATTTTTATCCGACACTGTTTAATTTATCAGCTAATTGTCTACGGACTTTTCCGCTTTTTCCCGATTACGACAAAGAGCACACGGCGGGTGTGACCGGTCAGCAGAGGATGCTCACTCCTCCTAGGCACCTGATCCTACCTCTATCTTTTTTGGAGGTCTTTGTTGCTCTGCTTTGAATTTGTATTTCGTTTTATGGATTTTTGAGATGGTTGACGGTTTGTTATTGTCATCTTTTCACTGTATGCACAGAACAAGAATATTACGTAATTGTTGTCATTATATAAATTGTATAGATATTTTTTGTCATAATGATCCAATTAAAAAGCAAAAAATGTTTTACTTAAAAGCAAATGAATTAAAAATAAAACGCAATCTATACGATTCAAACACCCTCTCAGAATGGACTACGAGCCTCCGCTAATCACAGTGAGCTACGGTGACACATGAGAGTATCGGTGAATAAATCTTACTGTTTGACAATAATTAATAAAGTAAAACGTTTTTGGTGAAAACCACGCATTTGACCCACTATGGGTCTAGACTCCATTTTAATAAATCAATAATAAAAATAAATCAAAAACTTTTTCTTTAAATAAATGTATTTTTAGGATGGAGTCAAGACCCATTCATACCAAAATTTTGCAATTTAGAACATTAAATGATTATGATGTTTGCATAAAATGTTGTGCAGCTTAATTTGGAAACCCATGCCTGTCGTGTTTAAAGAATGAAAGAAAATACTGACTTCCATCGTGAAATTTAGACTACAAACAATGCACACAAGCCAAAAATTAATATTCTAACTTAAATTGAAATTCTATCGTCTTCGTTGCTCCGAGAGGGTGATATACAACGCCTAGTACGCCCTGTTCCTTAATTTGTCTTGTAGTGTTAATATTACAAACAGATATTTAACGAACTGATTGGCTTAGTGGTTCCGCGGATACCCACTGCATAAAGGTAAAGGGGTTCGAGCCATCGATGCACCGGTACAGCCGCTTTTTTTCTAATTTGATCTCAACTTGTATATTTATTCCAATATATCCATCGTGGCCAAAATTGCAATAACTTCGTAAAATGCATGGATACTATCAGCAAAGTTTTTTTTTTTAATTTCATTTCATTTATAAAGTTTAAGAATACTAGTAAATAACATTTTTATTATGAAAAGAATACTTTGAGGCTGAGAATCGGAAAACCTTAAGAAAAGCATTTTGCTTCTATGTAATTGCAATGGTTATTATTCTAATAAACTATATTAATCAATTGTAAGTAAATTGTACTTTAATGGCATACAAAGTCTCTTCTCTTTTGTCATTGTAAAAAAAAAAAGAATTTAACAACCATTTTATTGAAACTCGTATACAAAAACGCAACATTTTTAAGTTTATATATATATATATATATATATATATATATATATATATATATATATATATATATATATGATAACGTTTTTTACATTTTATATTATAAAGAAATAATTTATGGTAATGCACTAAAACATGGATAAGCAATTTAAATTGATCTAATCAAATGATTGTTAATATATTACCTAAATTATCTCTATGTATAATCCACAACGTTATTGTAAATTTAAAAAAAAAACAACTTTGTAAATAATTTGGAAGTCAAAGAGTAATGAAAATAAAAGAAACCAAATTAATTCATGTTTAATTTGAATGGCAGAAAACAGTTAAAAACAAGTTATAAGTAGTTATTAATGACAATTGAAACATCTAAGAAACTAAGACAAAACTTAATGTCAATTTCCTCAGATATGCAAGTTAGAAGAAAGCCAAGAGTGCAGTAGAAAATCTTAAACAGTAGTGAAAACCAAATTTTAGCATCTGATTAACGACACAACATTGTTTATTTCAAGAGAAAGAACAAAACTTATTTACAAAACGAAGCAATGTGTTACAATGTGTAACATAAACAACAAACATTCTCTCTAGGCAGTCAAAATGTAAAATAATACACACTTAACACCATTGCTTATCATCACTGAACAAACAATAAAGTGCTTTATCGGTGTACAAAATGCATCATGTTTCAACGAGACAGTAGAGATTAGATCAGAATTTTTATCACATCTCTTTTTGCATACAATCATCATATGCATTTTGAAACAATATTTTGTTTATAAAAATAAGGTAATTGAGTGGAGGCAACTAAAATGCACCGAATCAAAAATGAGAATGTAACATTTAAGACTTTGCAATACATTAATTTGTGAAAGCTCTAACAAAATATTACAGAAAGCATGTTCAGTGTTCAATGACATCTTACGTTTGTAGGCAACGATACATTAAATTCAAATACAACAGCTACCTTAGATTTAAAAACCACATAGGTAAAATCACAATGCATTATAGTGACAAAAATGATAGAGATATGTGATACTTTTTTGCAACTCTGTTTAAACTGATCATATGATTTATTTCTTGTCTTCCTGGGCCTGTTCTTTAAAATGATGGAAAGTTTTTGGAGCAAATCTACTACTAATATCAATCATAATAAAGCTGTCTTTCTACGCAACTTGTATAATCATTTTAATTTTGAATTAACAAGTACTTTAATTTAATTTCAAACTTTAACCAACATTTTAACGAATAGAATAGACAGAACGAATACAATTTTACTTATACGTATATTTTTTTTCTTGTAAGATGCTCAAGCAATAAAGATTACTGGATGCAATGAACTATATTTAGGAGAGAAAGCAACGTTTATGGCATTGATCGATCCAAAAATTTCAAAATTATGCAATATATTTTGGAAGAGAACAGATGAAAGAGGTTATTGCTACACAATTGATATCAACGATGGAAAATACAAAGGAAGTACGGTTATGTTACCCTTCCCAGAGCTTCACATTCATTTTGTTCGTAAACAAGACACTGGGACCTACCGGCTTTTTGTAGATACGTTCAATAAAGTGATACATAACTGTGTAAAATTGGTGGTAAAAGAAGGCGGTAAGTATGTTCTGTAAACTAAAGTAATTAATGTAGTATATGCAAATCGGTATTACCTTATTGAGGAAACAAAATTTGAATGTTTATCTGTTGAATGCAGGGTTATCAATGAAATCATTTTTTCAGAGTGCGATGAAAAGGAAGCTGCTAGTGAATCTCAAAATATGATTGGATTTCATAGCGTTCATGACGCAAACATAGCTCTCCTTCATGACAACACAATAGCAAGAAAAACAAATGGGGAAGATAGAAACGGGCTTTGCTTTACTAATAAGTCTTTGCAAATTGGAGAAAAAATATACATACGAATAGCAGAAACTCATGCGAAATGGTCAAGTTCTATGGACTTTGGTTTAACAAACAAGAATCCCTCCAAAATAGTTTTTCGTCAAGATCAAAGTATTCACGAAGTACGCAAAACTGAAACAGATGAACCATTTAATTATCTTCCCGATTTTAACGATGTCCTCTGCTTTACGCTGAACAGTAATGCTACATTATCGTTCTCTGTCAACGGATTTATTCAACGGACCCTATCCTTAAAATACGTATCAATCAATAATCCTGTCTGGTTATGTTTCGACTTGTACGGGAAAACACGAGCGATTGAGATATCAAACAAGAAACCCAAAACAACACCTTTTGACAGTTTCGCAAGAGAGTATTCAATCTAGATGTACTAGCATACTAAACTGGACAATGTCCAAGCGATGGAAATAGGAAATGCATGTGCTAAGATAGTTTTACTAACCAAGATCAAATTATGAATTTTCTAGTTTAAGCACTTCAATCTTCGATTAATTTAAATACAAAAACAGAATGTTAACTTTTGTAAACAGTATTTAAAAACAACAAAATTTCAAAGATTGTTTGCCGTAAAAGTGAAACGACTAATGTATTGTAAAAGGATATTTAACAAAATAAAGATATTTTACTTGATAAATATCAAAGGTGTGTAGATGAACGTATGTCTTCTCTAAAGGCACAGATAATGTTTATTTACGATAGGTTGTAAATCTATACACATTGTCCTAAAGTGTGTACATTTACCTAAATATATGTTAACACTTATGAATATAAAACACATTTGTTTTGTTCAGATTGTGTATGTTTCTTTGGTTCATTATATATAAACAATCGTAAAAAAGCATGAGTTGGTGTGCATTTGGTCACGTGAAAGCCCGATGGTCTGCGCTAAAATCCGATGGCCTGCTACGCCAAAGTCCGATGTTGTCGGAAAACGTTTGTTACGTGACGTCATTAGTAATGCTGGTATATTTCACATTATTGTGTATTTAAATACAAATGTACATGTTTTCTTTAAAAATAATTTGAAGGTTACAGATGAGATAACACATTTATATCAATAAATTAATTTGAAACAAATATATTTGAAACCTATGCTTTGTTAATAGAATTTCGACTTCAGTTTTGAATAAAATTTGTTGAAAAACACGTCTTTTCTTTATCAAGCGCTAACCCTGAAATCAGAGAATACATCAAAGAGAAGAACGCATTGACTAAGAATTGAGATAAAAAAAATATATTGCACATACCGATGAAATAGGAACAAAATAAAATAGATAAAACTTAAAGGAGTATAAAGACAAATTTAAATAGGGTATATTTAGAACGACGAATTAGATTTACATCGTGAACTATTTAGATGTCTAGTTCTAAATCATCTAAAATAACGCTTAATGCATGAAGGTTTTGGAAAAAAATATTTTCTACTTGGTTTCAATTGGCGCCTGAAAAACATTTTCAATGCCACATTCATTTCCTAATTCACAATCCCCTCTATTCCGTCTGCCATTCACATTCCCCCTCTCTTGTATTATCTCTCTCATCCCTTATCCCCTATCTCCCGATTTATTTTTTGTTCTCTACTTTTCTCTACACACTTACAGCCTCTGTCTCTTTCTCTTATTTAGGCATCATTATTTCTTTTTCTCACAACACTCTAACACCCTCTTTCTATAAACTACCACACTCACGACCATCCCTCTATACCCAGTCAAACCCCCTCTCGCTCTTTCTTTTTACTAAACTCATTCTCTCCTTCTCTCCCCACTCATCTCTCTTTTCTTCTCTCTTTATCCCCACTCACACTTTCCTTCTTTTAATAAACCTCTTTACTCGCGTTTCCACCCTCTCTCTCTTTCTCCCAAAACTCTCTCTCTTTCATTTACTCACTATGTCTCATTCTTTCTCAATACTCGCACCAACTAAACATTCCTCGATCACTTTTATAATTCAGTTTACTTTACCCATTCCACTATCATATTTCTTTCTCTCCTTTCTCTCTCTCGCCCCCACCCCGTCCCTTATCAACTCACACTCCCTCTTTCTCCTTACTCATATACCTTCTCTCTTGATCTCTTCATACCCACACTTCCCTTTCTTCCGCATCACTCAAACACCTCTCTCTCTCTCTCTCTCTCTCTCTCTCTCTCTCTCTCTCTCTCTCTTACAGGTTATCAAGCAGATGACATCGTCGTTGGGAACGCAGTCAGTCATATATGTGGGATTTACCGGGGCTCTTCCGCAAATGATGGCGTCATCATTTTAATGTGTCCAGAGGAAGAAATGTCCATATCCAGAAAACGACGACGGGCTACTTAGGCTTGTGTGCAGTTGAAGCTTACGAATATTCTTAAAAACCTATAAAATATATACTATTAAAAGCTTTTAAAACCTAACCGTTTAACACAGTATCAAAACAAATCTGTATCATCAGCCATATGAAAGAAGTGAAAATATATATCAACCTAATGTTGCTCCCCTGAACTAGAAAATTAAATGTGTTTACGAGGGTACTTCAATTAGGTCATGCCTACATTTATTATGTCTACATCTAATTCAAGTGGTAGCTTCTGAAATATCTATTCAAATGTATGTCATTGGTAAGTAAAATGTGTGAAATAAAATATCTGATTTTTAAAACTATTTTTATATGCACTTTTTAAATATAGTTGAATTATGTATACTATTAGAAAAAATTAATGCACAAATGATTAGATGTATTAAACATCGTGCTTTTTAAGAGTTTTTATGTTTATGTTTTCACAGTTTTACTCTGGTTGAACTTCTACATGTCTTGTGACTACTCCGACCCTTTTTGATCAAATTTAAAGCCGATCAAAAAAGTTAATTGATAATTGGTAAAATTATGTTATATTTTGTTAGTGTCGTTTTATTTTCAAATGTCAATTACATTGGACGGTATTCAATGTTGGTGGAAAAATACCTCTTTACTTCCATGCAATAGAAAAATATACAGTAGCTGTATAAAGACCTAACAAAAGGTAAATACGGACACAGTTTTTTTTTTTAATTACTTACTAGAATATTTAATTTTAAAATGAATCATTGTTACATGATTTTTTTATGTTACACCCTATATTTTTGTTTTCTATTGCCTTAATTCACCCGCCCAACTTTTTTTTTATTCGGAATGATCAAGAAAATATACAAAGAAATCGCCAGAGTCGTGTATATCTCTCAACATAGGTCCATCTTTATGTTAAAAATGCTGGATATTTTGTTTTGAAAAATAGATGGATTCTTTGGATTGTAAAATAGTAGTTGTAGGTATTTCCTATAACACGTGGCAAATTAGTCCAGGTTCACCCACGTGCAAACAGAAAACCAGAAGATTGATTGCTCTTCAACTTTAAAGGGGATGTGGGGCCATCTTGTACAACTGAGAATAAAAATGTAAACATTTCTTGAACTTGCTTGTTTTGCCCAGAGCTAGCTAAACCTGTTTTCAAAAGATGAAAAAGCAATAAATATGAGGTTCTACATTTTGTTTTGTATACAAATTACGCATACAAGAACATAATAATGCCTTTTTAATCTCTTAGAACAGCTGTAGAACTGCAAAGCTGCAGACTTATTTTGAAGGTTTAAAAATTTGAAAACAAAAATAAGGAAGGGGTTCATTGGTGTTGTCTCTACAACCATTTGTTGAGAAAAAGGTTGAATATAGGACATTACTTTAGTAACTTTGTCTCAAAATAGGGTACAAATGTACTCTATTTTTAAGAGTCGGCATTGGATCTATTTTTAGAACAAGAAAAATCCAGTCTTTACTTGGAACTCCTGTGTCTATGGAGGCACATTGATGTTATATTTTCATAGAAAAAAATAAATGTCAATTCAAAACAATCTGTGTTGGATGTGACAGACATCACTATAACAGTTTCCATTTTTTTCAGTTCATTGAGTATAAATTTAATATAATTCTTTTTAGAAGTAGGGTAGGGATCCAAAAATTAATTTTCTTAAATAAAAAAATATACAAATATTTTTCAATGAAAAGATAACTTCAACGTACTCCCATTGATGCAGACAAAAATATCTCGTGCGAATTGATGGTTTTTGAGACCGATTTTAAGAATAGGGTACGCGCCTCGGACTGTACAATATCTGACAGAATAGACAGTTTGAGGCTTATAACCATTACTTTAGAAAGTCTATACAGACTTAAATAAGCGCTCATATGTTGGCCTTTTATTTAAACAAGAAAACTGACGTACGTATTTATTCTGCAATGTTGCAATGTTCACAGCTGTTATACATGTTACCAGCATAAAGTAGCCAAGATAAAAACAAAATTAATTTAAAGTTTTTTGTGACAGTAACAATCGTCAAATCTGCAACATTATCAACATCATTACATCAGGAAGAAACGAATCATATAAGAGTGTACAACAAATCAGAAAGTGGAATATATAAGAGTATGGTAAATCAAAAAGAGGAACACATAAGGTTATAACAAATTAAAATAAAGAGGAACAAATTAGAGAATAACAAATCAGAAAGAGAAAATATATATATATCACAATATAACAAAGAAAAAAGGAATATATTTAGAGATGACAAAAGTGCTTATCTAAAATTGTACATTTATTTTTTCTCTCAATTTTTATGTCATTGTTTAATATTAGATCCTTGGATATACATGTACATGTATATATTATCAGTTTGTATATTTGGTATGCACACGTCAACTTCTTGAATTAATGAACCATAATACTAACACTTATATCTTTACACCTGATCATACTTGAATCTGGCTTCCTGCACACAAAATCCCCCTTGCCAACACATTAAATACTTACAATCTTTATTTGAAGAACATATTACAGTTTTGATAAAGAAGTATTTGGTTATTTTTATCCCAATCTTTATGACGAATTCGCTGTCTTATAACTTCATTTGATATCAAATTAAAAACCTTAAAAAGGGGATGTGAAAAAAAGAAATAAGTTTAGACTGTTGACATATAAATATTATTACGCATAACAGCTATATATGGTTACTTAATAACTCTGTCATGAATGTTCAAGAACATAATGCTGAATAACAATTACATACACATCACGATGTGCTGTTTATTTGTTATTTTTGACGAAAAAAGTCTTTGTGCTCAAAAATAGAAACCAATAGCTACAGAATATGACACAAATATATGTTTTCCGAGTAATAAGTTTTAAAGAAAACATTTATATATGTTTATTCAATATAAATATCGAAATGCATTCAAAAGTTATACAACATTTTGTTACGTCCATATCTGTGAACTTTGCATGCAATAGCGACTGATGATATGCATATCTCATTCGTAGCCAAGAAGTTTTTGCATCCCCGTGTTCAAATACAGTGATGGATCCACCCCTGCTTTTTTCAGGCTACCCTTAAAATCCGCAATCGGCCGTGCCATTTTCTACCAAGAAGTGAAATAATTGATTGTTGTTTTACGTACAGTTCACGAAAATTGCAACTAAACTAAGATGAATGCATAAATGAAGATAAGAAGTCATTTAATTACTATTACCCATTATTTACATTTATAAAAAATGCTAAACAATTAGAGAAAACAGTTTTAGTGACCTTGTTAGGACCAAACAAAATATTCAAAATAAACTGATGGTCAGCTTTAAAAAAAAAAGCATGTGGTCATCATTGTATGACAATTGAATAGGATAAATATATTGAATCAATGGCAGTGTGAGAAATAAATGTAAAATTTAAAATAATTTGATGGTTGCAGTCAGATATCTGCATTAAGGAGACTGGATGATCAACAAATTCACCATCAGATCTGCCTTAAACTTAAAGCATGGTATATCATTCAATAAAGAAAACATCCAAATATTTTAGCATTAACATTTCTTTATAAAGAGCTGTTCGTTTACAGGAGGTAAATATAGCTTAGAAATGGCCATGACCATTCAGCACTCTTACAAAAGAGTGCATTTTGAAATATATCAGTTCAAAAAGAAATCGGATTTGCCTGACAAAAATATTGTTCATGTTACATGTCTCGCCTCAGTTTTAGAGTACTCCTCGCTTGTGAGATCATAAAGCTGAAGGGAAAACCAAATTCATATTTTTCTGTTCGGCTAAAAATCATTCTGTTTTTTCCACACGATCACATTTATTTACTTTCATCCTAATATATAAAACGTGTACATGTTTTCGTCTTAGAAATATAATGTCTAAGAATCGTGTAAAAATTTAACTTTTGTAAATTAATGTTTTGTACGTCACTATGTCACCTAACCGTAAGGAATTAATTCCCGAAATGTGATTTATTTCATTTTTTTAAAGCCTTACTTGTCTTATATATTCAAATATATCTGGAAGATGGTCATATTGTTTGGCCAAATGTGGCACCCCTCCCAGTTCCATCCATTCTTTTCCGACTGCTGTGCTGAATTCTTCCCAGTTCTTCGTTCCTTTTAAACTCAACACCTCAATACAAACCACGTGTCCAGAACCCCCATACCGTGGGTGGGCAATGTTTCCAGTACCAAGATAGGCATCACTAAATTGCAGTAAAATGTTTATAATAACAAAAATATCTATATAATACAAGGTCACTATCTTGAAATATAAGCAATATTTGGGCGAGGGTATATGTAAGAAAAAATGAGCGAAGGCGAGGCTTGCCGAGCAATCTAAACATTTTTGACCCGAGCCCAAATATTGCTTATTTTTCAAAACAGTTGACATGTATATATTTTTATCCTCCAACATTATTTAAGGAATGAATTCAATATTTATTAGTTTTATACGATAGAAAATGGTTTGGAACAGTTTATGCTTTTTTATAAAAAAAAAAAAAAAAAAAGCGTAAACTGTTCCAAACCATTTTCTATCGTATAAAACTAATAAATATTGAATTCATTCCTTATAATTTAATTTTTTGCTAGTTATTGTACATAAAAACGGTCATTTGACTTTTAAAATGACATCAACATGTACAAAATTCAAACGTAACGTTAGTCGGATTGACGTTAGTCTTACTATGACGTAGACAGCAGTCTTTATACGATATAACATAATTTTTTTAGCCAATCAGAAAGCGTGTTACAACCAGAATTAAATTATATAACAATGAGCTATTTTCGACAAATTTAATATACCTGCATATCTGCAGTTGATACCATGACACAATGGCCAAAATGAAGCAAAAAAGATTACATCACAACACATTTGAACGTCGGATAAACGAGGCTATATTTGGGACTCTGACCAAATATAGCTTTGGTTTATTGAGTTACCCTTATAAGTCAATGCAAGGGGTAGTTGCAGAATTATAAATAACTATACGTACATATGTAAAGCGGAAGCGCCGTCAATTTTAATCAAGAAAACTTAGAGAAAGCTGTTTGAAAAAAGAGGTTGAATAACTGTTTTTGACGTTTTTATTCATTTAAGAAACAATGGAAGTTACCTGGACGTCATGAACCGCATTTCAAGTGAGACGTTTAAAGGGTATTGTTTTTTCGCCCTGAACTGTTGCACAACTGTGACCACGACTTGTATGATTTTCATTAATCGACTATAATCACCCTTGTAATCGAACACAAACTCCAAGTCATAAACCTCTGCTAGATCCAAATATTTTCTGAAGTTAATAAAGACAAAAATATTTTAAGAATTACATTTTACACCGATAAACATTTTTGTATAATATTAAATACATGTACTAACATTTCCCCGTAGGAACTGCTAGAGTTAGTTTCATGTCAATTTTTCGTTTGCAATATCGTCACATGTGTGTATGCGGAATATAATTATTAATCTGCATGTTGATATGCGGCTCAGCTCAAAGAGGGCTGCAAATCAAACCCTGATCGCGATACAAAGAAGATGAAGATGGATAAATTGAAATACAATTGATATTCATGCCAAACATCTTTGTTCTGGATAAATCAAATTTTACCTGAAATGAATAGCGTGTGGAATTTCTTGATATATCTTTCTACTTGGATAAAAGATATATCTGATGGACTGGAAAGAGAGCCATTGAAATAGAGGTACTAATGATTCGTGGGATGTGATAAGTGGGCTTACAATACTTAAAGCCTCCTGCGATATTCGGTCGTGTGCGTCTTTGGTTTCATAAAACTTGGCGTCCTCAACCGTTTCAGATCCAACAATCTTATTGAATGTTCGTACCCAGATTTCGTCATTTGTGAGGTCAAAAGGAAACGAGTTAAATGGAAACCAAAATATTTCAACAGCCCAATTTTCCTCAACGATTTTTCGCAGCATGTCTTCATTACCAAACGTTTCGTGCATGCGCGGATACGAGGTTGTCGTTTCTACTATTATTTGAGGGACCATCTAGAGAAAATCAACACAACAAACGTATTACACGATACTGGCATTTTCGGTAGAAGAAGCAATTCATTATCCTATTGAAAATTATTTGTCTATACATTATAATTGATCACATTGGATTTTCATTCAAGTGATAGCAACGAGACTATTGAATGACTTACATAGCTTCCAACCTATTTCATAATCATTAGAATAGGGCAGTGATCCTTCATATAAAATAATAATTATTCAGCTGTTTTACATAATCATTAGAATAGGACAGTGATCCTTCATATAAAATAATAATTATTCAGCTGTTTTACATAATCATTAGAATAGGACAGTGATCCTTCATATAAAATAATAATTATTCAGCTGTTTTAAATAATTATTTTATAAAGAATAAAGGCTTACTTTGAATGTTACGTCATATACGATTCCAAAACAGCCAAATGCAGCAGAAACCGCTTTGAACAAGTCTTTATCTTTCTCTAAACTGTAGGTTCGAAGTTCGCCACTCGAGTCAAAAACCCTCATCTTCACCAAGTAGTCACTCAAGCAATGTGTATCTTTGCCTACACCCTTAATGATCATAATTTAATCTTTACATAAATTGTACTATTATATCAAAAGTGTTATAGAGCCATCAGGAAGTGTGACCAACTGGATCCAAAATAAAGAAATTATCTAAGGTTTTGCTTTAGGTCAGAGCCTTATCTAAAGGCTTCAACATAGCCGAGGATAAAAATAATAATGTTAAAAACACATCGCCTTGAGCATATTGGAAAATAAAAATGTAAATATTTTACCAGATGCCTTTCACGCTTTAAAGCTGAACACTACTCGTAAAAGGCAATGTCCATCATATTGGTTTTTCATCGCCGCTATTCCTACAACCCTTATATATTCCTCAGACCTCTTAACAGTTCAAAGTATTTCAGTCGCAAAAAAAATCACCTTTTAACGCACTTTTGCAAGCGAGTAGAATACTACCATAAAAATACAGGTTAATGCATTATTAACAAACAGAAAATGCGCATAAAACAAAAACTAAAAGCACAAAATATAAAACCACAAAAGGAATACTACAGGTCGGCCAAGAGTTTCAGGTGTGCAATCGAGGGTTACGAAATCGAAGGATTTATATAACTGTGTGACGGTGCCTTTTTGAGTGATGTTCAATTTCAAGGTGGAATGATACACCAGCATTTTATTTTGTGACTTATTGTATCATTTCTGAAAGATTGATATGGTGTTGAAAGAAGGATATATGCTCTACATATTTTTACGATTAATTTGTATTATTTTTTATGAGAAAGTGAAAAATCTGTTTTGGTTTCAAGTATCACAATTTGATTCATTTTCATCTCACCTGAGCTGAAAGCTCGTGAGCTTTTCTGATCACTCTTTGTGCGGGGTCAGTCTGTCCGTCTGTTTGTCTGTAAGCTTTTTACATTTTCGACTTCTTCTCCAAAACCACTGGGCCAATTTCAACCAAACTTAGCAAAAAGCAGCATTAAGTAAAGGTAATGTTAAAATGAACGGCCAAACCCCTTTTCAAGCGGAAATATGTATATATATATATATATATATATATATATATATATATATATATATATATATATAAATATAATATATATATATATATATATATATATATATATATCCTCTTCTAAAAACCAATTTGCCTACAAAAAGTCATAACTTTAGTAAAATCAACCTCAGATCATATAGTGGAAATCCAAATTTGTTAATTCATGATCTCTTGGATTAGGGGGAGGCCACAGCGGGAGAACGGGTCAAATTTTACATAGGAACATTTTTTAAAATCATTCATAAAAACTCAAATGCTATAATATATGGTATCACTTGTAAGTAAGCAGTTTGACATATTGTTGATTTTCAAGATCTTCTTGAGAACTGCAATGCGATATATGTGATATAACTATAAAATCATCCTGTATGGCTATCTGTATAACATAAAAATATGTGGAGAAAAATTGGAAAACCCTTTTATTCAGCATCTTTTATACTACATTGTCCAGACTTTTTGCATTTGACTCAATAAAGCTAATTATGTTATGGCTATTAGGCCAAGGTAAGCGATGTGGCCAATGGGCCTCTTGTTTAAAAAAGATTTGCGAAATTATGAGAAATATTATGAAAAATTTCATAAGAAGTTGCCGTGTTATGGAATAGCTTAAGTATACTTTCTTTTAGAAAGACTTACATGACAGCCAGTTTGGGCGACGCTGACCATTTGAACCAGATCCAAAATGACGTTGCTGTTGAGGTTAAGCTTTGTTTGAAGTTGAAAAGCTTTGAGATCACCAGTAGTTACACCAGCCATTACATCCACTGTTCTTTCCTCAATCTGTAATAAGTCAAAAAAAGATTATTCTACATCTTTATTCTAATTTTTTTCAATGTAATGATTTTTGTGCTTTTCAAATATACAAAATATTTATATTCAATATAACTATTAGTCAGCAAATAAGCTCAAAAGGTTAAAGACATACATCTGCTATTCTGATTTTTGTTAGGCTTGAGTAATCGCTCTTCAGGTTTTTGATATTGACACAAATTTGACGAGTATCAGCAAACACAGGTGCCCAACTATGTCGAGCTCCAGCACACCGGATGCCCACGCTTTCTTCGGCGGCCGCCTTTGTTACTCTTGACATTTCGTCTTTCGTTTCCGGGTAACAGGAAATAACAAAGCTTCTTTGATTTTCTGCCCAGTTTTGAAATTTCTCGAAAGAGAACTTTGGTTTGCTTCCAACTCTCTCCTGGAGACATTTTAGCAGCAGATCGTCGGTTATCTTAGATAAAATGAAATGCATAGTTATAGTTGTACAGAAAATCACGAACTCTGATAGCTCGTTGTCACAGAAGAATATTAATAAAAATAATCTTACAAGGGTATTTCAGATTGTTTATCTTCCTTAAAAATAGTGTGTCTGTAAATTATATAACAAGATTGTGATTTGATTTACTTTCATTTTTATGTCTAGTCAATTTATTATCTATCTTTAAACTAATTGCAACAGACTATTGTGGTAAAAAATAGTCAATCGTTGGAAAGCATATGTGGGGAAAAGGTAGATTCATTTCTATGTAAATTACTATAAAAGGGGTATACGTCTTCTCATTGTTGATATGAATTGAATATCAAATAATTAGATTTTGCTACCTATTCAAAATAAAAAAAATTCCTTAATATCTTGTATTTCAATGTAAGACTATTTCGGAATTCAATTTATGTGTTACATTACCTCACCCTGTAATCTAAATACTATATATATTGTAGAGGTTGCAAAGAAAATGCCGAGGTTTTTTAAATCTTTTTTTATGGATTAGTCGAAGCATTCGTTATGTACTAAATTAAATAATCATTTAATACATAACAAAGATTAAAATAAATATTTTATGTTATCTTTTGATATTTGTCTACATATTTTAGGTTCACTGACTAAAAAGCTAATATTTTCCAAATCATGAAAATTAAACCTATGATCATAACGTCTTTTGATTCAAATTGACATTATCTAAGAAAATTGTTATTTTATCTGTTTTAAGCTATCGAGCTTTAAATCTGATCACGCATTCTTGATAATTTTTCATTTTTGATGATTATCTCGGCAAAACTATATGATTAAACTTGTCAGATTTCAGAGGATGCATTTAGAAATACATGTATTGTGCATTTGTTTGGTTTGATTATTACTTCAGGTGGGCCTTGCTGTTGTTGTTGTTTTATTTTGTTTTTTGGTTAACTAGACTTTTTTATTTACCTCGATAGATTTTGGTTCCCTTGCATCCTTTTTCTTTTTCTAGAAAAATATAAAAGCGATCTTTCAAAAGACACAACAAGAGTCAACGACAATATAAAACTTAAATTATGATACAAAAAATGTTTAATATATTTTTCAAATTAATATCAATTTAATGAAAGTATATGTTAATTTTGAATCCATTGTTTTCGTTTTCCCCCTTAAGATTTGGTAAAGGTATCTGGGAGAAATTTAGAGCATATTATTAAGGTCGTCCGCCCCTAACGATTATCATTTTTGCACTGTTTCTTATTAGAAACAAAACTTAGTGAATCTTATTTGAAACAAGACGAACACAATAATGTCTTTAGTTGGAAACAAATAACCTTATTGATTTCGTTCTGTTAAGGCCTTCCGTTTCCAGCGGAAGACCTTACTGCTTTTGTATAGTTTCTAGTTACATTTTTTGGGTAAAGTCTTGGCCAGGCACATTTTCACAAATATACCTAGCTTAATTTAAAAAAAAAGATATTTTGTAAAGCATAAAAAAGATGCTCAAAATAATGTTTCTCATAATATTTTTTCCTCTTAAAATTTCGCAAAACGGCCCCAATAATGAGACAAAGGATCCTAAACATTCTTTTCCATCTGGTATCCCAAGATCCGTAAAAAAGATTTCAACACTTATTGAAACAAATGTGTTTGAAACTACAAAAAACAAACTCATTTACGTCAAGAAAGAGAGGTTGTACCTTTAAATAAGGCGGTCGACAAGGATTTAAAGCCTATTATACATAGCTCTTTAAATTTTTGAAGAATATTTTATATTATGTTACGGAAGCAAAAATGTTTCTATTAGAGTTATTTACCTAAACAGTATATGTATCTCATATGTTAAGTAATGAAAAATTTTAAATGAAGAAAAGACCAATTATTTATCTTTATGTCTCTAAAAGTGGGAAATCTTTTGAGAAGCATTATAAAAGAGAATAATGTTGAAAACAATATGCTGCAATCAAAATTGAGTTTAGGGGCCCATATAAAGAGATAGATGGAACGGGTTGCCCCGTTTTTAAAAACTGTTTTTATTAGATATCTCAAAAACAGTTGCTTAACAAATTGTGTTTTAAATTACAAACGCTTTTATTTGACATCCCAATACAACAGAATGGCAGTTAAAATTATGGGCCTAAAGGGTTTTATATCTTTCATCAATTTCGCTTTCGCTTAGGAGAGTTTGATTATTCAAAAAGAAATTATTGCCAGATTTTAAATCATATTTCGTGTCGAATATACCAATCAAGGTCTTATCTCACCCTCTGAAAATGTACCGGAAGAACGGAAGTTTCTCGCAAGGAGATTGCATCTCCATCTACTTCTTTTTATTTTCTTTTTAAAATATGTCTTGTCCGGGCGATATCTCAAAGTAATTTTGGATTAGTCTCAATATAGTCTCTACAGATGATTATCACTGGTCATAATTCTAGAAGTTTTTAATAATTTTTATGTCGACGTTTCATTTTATAGATTTTCTTTCTTTCTTTATTACCTTAAGCTTTTCTAAATTAATGAATGCAACTTCTTTTCCTTTCAATTCCTTTGCTTCCAGTAAGCTATGGCCTCCAACTTGTATCCCAGCTTGTAGAATTGGCAGCATTCCTTCTTTTATAGATTTTTCGATGTGTTTTTTTAATTGTTGATGACTTTTTGGCTTGCATGTACGTTTGACATTTTCCATTGCTTTAGAAAAAATAGAATATAATTAAAAAGATTTTTAATAAAAATATAATCCATGATGTTCATGCAATTATGATAACTAGGTCTAGTTGCCTTCAGTTAACATCATATATCTATGCTTTCTTTTTTTTAATTTTTAGCTCACCTGAGCTAAAGGCTCAAGTGAGCTTTTCTATTCACTATTTGTCCGTTTGTCTTTCTGTCTGTAAACTTTTTTACATTTTCGACGTCTTCTCTAGAGCTCTTGGACCAATTCTAACCAAACTTGGCATAGAGCATCATTGAGTAAAGGTTATCGAATTTCGTAAAAATGAAGAGCCACGCCCTTTTACAAGGGGAGATAATCAAGATTTGTTGAATATTTGTTGATATTTTTTAAAAACCTTCTTCTTAAAAACCAATCGACCAGAAAAGCTGTACCTTGTGTGGAAGCATCCTGAGAAAATATGGAATAAAGTTTGTTCAAATCATGATAGCCAGGGTAGGGTTAGGCCACAATGGTGGTAATTTTTTAGATAGGAATATATTGAATAAAATCTTTTAAAATATTCTTCATAAATCCAATCAGTCAGAAAACCTGTAACTTGTGTGAAAGCATCATTAAGTAGTGAAGATTCAAGTTTGTTTCAATCATGATCCATGAGGTAAGGAGAGTCAACAATTGGTTGGGGGGGGGGGGGGGTGTCAAATTTTGACATAGGAATACATAGAGAAAACCTTGAAAAATCTTCTCAAAAACAAATCGGCCAGAAAAGCTCTAACTTGTGTGGAAGTATCTTCATCCTCAGGATGCTTAATTTAAAGTTTGTTCAAATCATGTGATCATTGAGGGTAGGATGGGGCCACAATGGGAGGGGGGCGAATTTTCACATAGAAATAAATAGAGAAAATATTTAAAATTCTTCTTCTCAAAAATCAATGTGTCAGAAAAGCTGTAAGATTTTAGAAGTTTGTTAAAATCATGAACCCCATGGATATCATTGTGCCACAATGGGGGGGGGGGGGGGGTGAATTTTACATATGAATAGTTATATAATATGGAAAAATATTTCTATATATATTTTCTCAACATCGAATCGGCCAGAAAAGCTGTAACTTGTGTGGAAGATAGGGTAGATTCAAGTTTGTTAAAACCATGGTCATCGAGGTAGGGTTAGGCCTTAACATAAGAATTTTTTTTTCAATTAATCTCTAAAGCTCAAATGTTATAATATATATTGGTTTCTTTTAAGCATGCATTTTTGGCATATTTTTGATTCACAATGGTTTAGATTGTACATGGTCTCAGAACAATTTTTTGTCCTAAGAAAGTGTTCAAACTTTGATGTAGGTATATATATATATAGTGGGCTTTCAGATATTCGGATGCTAGTTATCCGGACGCTTCAGTTTACGGACGATTTCATTTGGGAACAAATTTTCTATAATTTATTTTGTCTCATTTATTCGGAATTCCGCATTCCGGATCAGGACGGTCTGTTGCTACCACAAAACACTGTTTAACTCTAAATCTTGCTTCATTTAACCGGACGGTAAAATTTGATGATAAGTCTAATACAATAGACATATCACGCATGCCAATTGAGTTTTACATATTTTTTTACGTGGTAGACCCCCATGAGTAGCTTGTAAAAACACTCTGCCTTCCCAAATCACATTCAAATTAACAACAGTGCTGGCCAGATAGGATTAGTCACGCCTCACTGCACTTGGCTTAGGTATCTTTACCTGTGCACTTGTAAAGTGCCATCACTTTTTTTAACATCCCTTTATTTCAAAGAAAGAATTGTTTACTAAATCTAAAAACTGGTTAGTTTTACAGAGCTTTGTTATTTATCTAGCGTATTCAAAAGTTATTTAAAACGAATTGTCTCATAATTGTCTTGTTATATTAAGTCAAAACCGGAAATACAGGAAGAAAAAAAAATGAAGGCATGTCAACTCATTGGAAGTGCATTGGCGGATCTTGCAATTTTCTACCAAGTAAATGTTAATTTTATAAATGAAGTTGACTTTTTTAAAGAATAAAAAAAAAAATTAAAAATTAATCAATTATTGTGAAAAGGGGCGTGTATAAAAACTGATAGTATGACATAGTGGGCACATATCGGTTGTTGTTATTATAGTCCAGACAAAATAACAATGTAAAACGGGGATCTTTGTATCTAATAATGTTCATTTTGACGGACAACTCCAATTTGTTGCCATTTAGTATATAAGGCAAAGAAAACAGTATCAACATCGGGGGCCATTATAAATGACAACAATAGACACATTTCAGATATCTGGACGCTTCATCTATCCGGACTGTAAAGGGGTAGCTTATATATATATATATATATATATATATATATATATATATATATATATATATATATATATATTCGGAGCTACTTTGGGAACCATAACTCCAAGGCCTTTTTGGTTGAATTATTAATACTGAATTTATTCTCGTCTTCTGATTATTTTATAAATGGTTTCCATCATCACATGGTCATATATTATAATCATATACAATTATAATATTACTAAAACACTCTCATTCTCTACATTCACTCAAGCGATATATGACTACCAAATGATTAGTTATAGTCGAGTTGACAAAGCTAAGGAGAACACATCAACCATCTGTCTTGGGTGGCGTCATGATATTAAATTCTAAAAGTTCGTGCTAAAATTTAGATTATATGAACTGACATGCGCATTCATTCACTCAAACCCGAAAAACCAGTTTAACACACCCATTCATTCACCGATCCACCCGCCACACGTAACCATGTGACCTCTCGTACTACTATCATACTATGAATGAATGTATGAATAAATGAAACAGCTCGAATGGAAACAAATGAAGAATGGAAAATGAAAACATGAAATGTTATAATAAATGAACGCAATTATGATGACAGGACGATTGGACTTAGGAACGAATCTGGATAACTGAGGCTCCACTGTATATCTGTTTTAGAACAATATAACAAATTTATAAAATGTGTTCAAATAATTGCTTCAATTAATTAAACTATCCTTAACTTCTGTCGGCAGTCCCTTTTATATAATACAATTAATATATATGAACTAGAGAAAAGCTCGTTGCAGAGCAACAAGATCTTCCGTTCAAAAGATTGACATGGTAATGCTGTACTAGCAATATATTAAACGAATAAACGTGCAGCCTTTCCTAGCCCCTAGTTCGAAATAATAATACATGTACTGCGTGACTGAAAATTTGAACTTCAAAGTCACACGCTTCAGCTTTTGATTTAGTGAGATTACTTTATGGGTAAAATGATATCACTTCTTCGATTAAGTGATATTTCTATTTCAATTGATGATATACATGTAATCTTGCCGAAGAAAATTTAGAGAGAAATTAATCTTTAAAAATATTTTGAAAATCTACTCTCATATCATGTTTCAA
Organism: Magallana nippona; assembly: GCA_033439105.1. Classification (NCBI taxonomy): domain Eukaryota; kingdom Metazoa; phylum Mollusca; class Bivalvia; order Ostreida; family Ostreidae; genus Magallana; species Magallana nippona. The sequence continues at coordinate 32,329,569 of CM065921.1, read as the reverse complement.
AATACACGTATTTTGGGATATTAAAAAAATAAAATTTGTGACTTCTGACCTCTTAAAATCTATAAGTACACAACAGAAGAGCAAATCATTGTACAATAATTGTGAATAACAAAAAACCTTTAACATTTCCCCCTTCTATAAGATATACATGTATCAATTTACGTTACATCTTAAAACAATTTTATACTGTAAAAGTAAAAAACTGTACGATGAACATTTTTGCTTCAGTAGCATATAACAAAATACTCCCTAGTAAATAGCTATGGATACAAGCCTATAGAACAATCTGATCCCTTAAGTTGAAGGCCCACCCCCTTAATGTCAAATAAAAGGTCTTGTTGAAGACGGAAGACCTAAATAATATAAAAAACCTAAAAACAATATGGTCTTTCGTTGAAATAAACATCAGAATCAGTGCAAAGTCTTCTGTTAAAAAGACCTTAATTACCTTTTGCTTCATCTAAATGGTCTAGATTCTACAGCATATTTTATTTTATAGATATGTCAAAGCGAATTAGACGATATTGAAAACTATACACGCTATAATTTGCGTCAATTATGAATGATAGTAAAAACACATGAATTGTTTACATTTAAACGGTTCATGACAACCTATATGCCATAAATTACAATGCCTTATTCGATCGTATTAAAACAATTTAAACTATCAATTATAATTTTCCTGTCAAGAAATTAATGCTTCCTTTTGAATGTCAATTTATCACGTGACTTTGACAGCTAACTTTAGACAAACAAACAGAAATGGGTTAAGGGTCAACATCTTCATAATTGTTGCATTTTTGCAACCAAACATAAGATTCTTAATATTTTGTTATTAAAGAGAATGTATATTAAGGTATAAGGAATCATTTTTGAGTATTATGAGGTGATAATTATGTTCCGGGCATGATCATATCAAATAAAGCCCGAAGGGCGTTATGATAGAATCAATATCTATTTAAAGAGTGTTAATATTCAAAGAATGATTCCTTATTACTTATATAGTTATATATAATTTTCAGCAGTTGTCAGATTAAATAACTGAATATAAATAAGCAAACCCAGTTTGCGCCCCAATTAAACGTCATTTGAATGTATTGGACTGCGTAGTAAAAAATCGATACGTAGTGTTATCACAGACAAAGAAAAATGTAAAAATAATATATTCCGTAAAGAATAAATTGATTCTATATACGAGTACATGTTTTTTCTTTGTTATAAAGATGATGTAGCTTGCAATACTTTTTGGAGAGTATAATTTCCTATGACTCAACATTTTCCGGAGTTCACGCTACCTTATCTTAAAGCAAGACAATTGGGTTTTTTAATTGCGTGCATAGCTTTAATGTCACAATGCCCCAGTTATCAGATTCTACTTCAATGCTTGAATATCTCTAAACGAACGCGTCTTCAATTAAACCTATCTGGGTATCATGATTTTAAAAAAAAGATAAAGAAAAGTCCCTGGTTGATGTATCATTTTCATCAAGAAAGGGTATAGGTAATGCTGTTTTGACCTCTAGGCTTTCTGATATAATCCAGGTGATACCATTGAAAAGAAGTGCCATTATAGCAAAGTTTACCTCAAATTCTAAAGCAAAGAAGAGCATACTGGGTATCATCCCCGTAAAAATACACAAGGGCGTCGGAACAGGGGCGGCGGGGGCGGCAGTCTGTGCCTCAATCATTTTGCCAAAAAATGATTTTTTTTAAATTCAGGCTAAAATGGAATTTTATAACAGCGATCTGTGTTCATTGGAGCGGAGATGATAGCGGCGATCTGCGTTCAATGGAGCGGCAAAGCGTGAACTCTATTGTTTGAAGAAGCAAAAGTGGGGTAAAAATGTACATGTTTCCGGCGTGTGTTTAAGAAATAAAGTACGAGTTTTCGTGAATGTTGCAGAATAACCTCCGAGGTTGTTTGAAATATAAAAGCCGAGGCCGAGGAGGTTATCCTGCAACATTCACGATAACAAGAACTTTATTTCTATTCTACTAACAGCCCAGTACTTCTACGTACAGATCGTTTCTCCCATAGAGAGACGATCTAGGTCATTTTGACGGCTGTTCCGTGTAATCCCAACGGTTTTGTTAGTAATGTTTACATGTGTTACGGTTCATTTTGTGTTACTGTACTGTCTTATAATCAAACCGAATTACGAATTTTACGTTTTTCCATGACACAAAACAGGGAAAAAAGTATCTGAACCTGGACATTCACCGAGATGCTACGTGAAAACAACTGCTTTGAACCCATGTGCAAACAAACCAATGTCAGCGCGGGATTTCATGGATATACATTTCTGGACGTTTTTTTAATCTCTAACAGCGACTGATTATTTGAATCAAAATTGTTGATTAAACTTGCATATAAACTTCAGTCTCTAACCAAATGCAAGTTTTGTTATCTTGATACAAATTGTATGTCGTCAAACTAAATAAACAAATATCAAGTACAATTTTAAACAATAAGTGATAATATACTTTATTAAATTAAAGAATAATTGGGCACATCGTAGAATATCTTCATTTTAAGTCAAATCCCCCCCCCCCCCCCATTTTATCGATCAAATGCGCTGCCCCAATATAGAAATACCTTCCGACGCCCCTAATACAAGGGATAAAGAATGATTAGAACATTTGTTGTTAAAAATGCTGAGTATTTTCGACCTTTCAAAAGAAAATATTCATGAAATATGAATAAAATATAATACGTTATCTTAGTAATGAACAGGAAACAGTCCGTCGTTAAATTTATGTACAGTACGTGTCAACATAATGGACAGTGATAGGTTAAACCATTATCTTATTGGATGACTACAGGTATATGTATGATGTAAGCAGGAAGATTTTACATTTGCCGAAAAAAGAAACAAGTTTAATGTCAAACACATTAGATGATACAGATATAGCAGTACCGCAGCAAAACACTAAAATATGATACAATATTGTATATCTTTAATTCATCGTTTGGAATCACATATCACATATCACAGATACTCATCTTGATAATGATTTATCGTAACCACAATTATATCATAATATTGAATAAAGTCACATTTCCCTACACAAAACTAAATTCAAATTTTTCACTTATTTATGACGTCCATCATCCAGACCTCCCCATCTCTGGTCAAAGTTCAAAATAATAAACCTTGACCCCAATCTCGTCCACACACTTAGGAAGATACCTGCATCAAAGCCTGTTCATGTTGTTTTTGCTTTGGATGGTTTTAATCACTTTTTTTTCAAATTATATGATCATTTGTATCAAAAGGTCCAAGCATGCCAACCCTCTAAGTCCAAAACAGTGCCAGGCCTTACAATACTTTATTAATTTACAATTACATGTAATAAGTTTGTTTCAGTAAATAAATCTTCTATCTCCAACAGAAGAAATTATGAAGTTGCTTAGTGCAAGAGTGAAGTAATTTATGTTTTTTTTCAATAGTGGTTTGATTGCGACAATCAAAAAAGATATATACTGATAAAATTATCAACATATTTACCTGAATCTGTCCAATGGCATTCTTAAAACCAAAAAGCTAACGTTTTGAGTTAGATATAAGCCTCAAAGTGTCCATTTTGTTAGAAAAAAAATAACAATTTCAGAATGAACAGTTTGAGGCTTACATCTTTTACATAAAATACAAACATGTAATACCTACCTTTATTTTGGCGTTCAATTATTTCCTCGGATAAAATTGCATAAACTGAAGCGTCCAAGTTGACGTGTAAAATTTTAAATATCTTGATATAATCATGGTAATGTGAAATGGAGAAGCCATGTGATTCTAGTTCACCAATGAAATGTCTAATTTTGTCGGTTTTTTAAGCAGTGAAATAAAAAAAAAGTTTTTTTTTTAAATATGCGTTGCATTATTACTGAAGGGTGTTTAGGGGAAAAGGTATGATAAAAAGATTACCATTTTTTTTTAATGGAACACTGAATTAATACATGTTTGAACAAAGGAGTACATGTACTTCAGTGTTGTAATTTTTAAAAGGTAATATTTCTCACTGAACGATGAATAGAAAACAAAGTGTTGTTGTCAGTTTTGCTCTGCCTCTCTCTTATCAGTTATCGCTGGATGGTCGTAACCATTTTTAGACTATTTTGATATCCTTTAGAAAAAGAGCCCCTTATATACAGCTAAAATATTTAAATATTTTCTTTACTTAACAACAATTTAAAGCTTACAAAATCATCTCTAAAATTTAATGTAGATCTGATGGCTAATTTGTTGACCATCGTGCCTCCTTAAGATGCGTTAACGATCTTATTGATTGCAGATTTCTGACGACAATCATCAGATACAAACTTCATTTCGTTTCTCAATGTGTAAAAACCATAATGATTGGTATTGATATAAAATAAGAGTTATCAAATCTTGTTGTAGAACAGTCGGCATTTTTTATATATATTTATAAAACTAATTTTGTCAAATTAGACAACACAGAATAATAATGTGAGCAAGACTTTAGCTCATTAACTTACGTCGAACGTTATTTAAATGTACCGGAAAGAGATTTTTATTTAGATAAAAGTATGGAAATATTTTTTTTTCCAAAATTACGGTAAGATAATTTAAATTTTGTTAAATCAACATTGAATGTAGTAAATATGGGAAAAAAATTTTCTCCGGTCAAAAAAAAATAGTAACAGTTTACTCTGAGTGTTACTCTTTTCTTCCGCACATGAGGGAGTGCCCGTAGAAGAGGAGATAAAATGATAATTGTCCCCTTTTTTGTCATTGCTAGACCTTTACAGTCATTTTAACTTTAAAATGAAAAGTGTCTCGTAACAGTAGAAGGTGCTAAACGACACGACATGAACATGAATTTACAATATACATGCAATTTATTTTTCTTTTCAAATGTTCTTTTATTTTTGATATTGTTTTTCCGCCAACCATAAAACACAGATAATGCCTCTGGAGTATAAGCTATCCAAATTCGTAAATTTGTATCCATGATTCATTAACCAACTTTATGTATAAAAAAGATATATTATGTCCATTCTCCTAGTTCTTTATAGCTTTTAGAATTTGTATATACATAGGACTATCGCATCAACGGGTCGAGATGAAATTGATCTTTAAAGGCCAAGTGTTTTATCTGGTATGTTTATCTCAGGTATGTTCAGGAGAGGGTGGGGCTTAATTGATAAAGATTTGAAGCCCGAGAAAATAAACCGCGCAGGTTTGTGTAAACATGCTCATATACAACAGTTGCAAATTGTCGAGCATTGGAGCCTACAGAAAATACACTGCGCTCGTTTGTGTATGCATGCTCACATACAACACATTGTCGAGCATTGAACTAATGAATTTAAGCATGTTAAAATGCATTAAATAGATACAATCATGCTCTAATATGGATAAAAGCACCATTGCGTATACTTTTTCCTTTGTATATGCGTGATTTCCTACATATTTGAGGGGAAGCTTTAAGCACTATACGTTCGCCATCATACATTCTACGAGTACCTACATGTAACACATATAGTCCAAAGAGGTATAGCGCGTTTTCCCCATCATTTCGTCTAAGTGTTTGAACGGAAAGTACCTGTTACTAAAAATAGATAAGGTACCTGTCGCAATATAATATTCTAGGTACTGATTTTATAATGGTGTCTGTTACCACTGATTTGTCAAAAATCCAGGAGGCTTGCATCGAGAAATGAATAAATGAATGAAATGTAGAACTCTGTGTGTAAAAACAGTTGATATTCTGAACCGTGATAACTTCCGGCAAAATGTAATGGATGTAAATGTAAATAGAGTATAGTGCTAGTGAAGAGGTCTGTTTATATTGGGTGTGCTTTTACTAGGAATTAACAAGATTTTGGGAAAAAAATCTAGCAGATAAGATACATGTAATTTAAACTCTCAAATCTTATCGTGCTTTAAGTGTAAATAACAAAAATTATAAACTACTCGGTGGAATCGATCCAGCGACCGCAAAATGAAAAAATCCCAAGCGTTACCACTAGGCCACGCATATAACACGTTCATACGATGTCTTTTTGTGATCGGCTTCGGCCGATCACAGTTGTCTCCATATGAGGCATCCGGCAAATTTAACTATTTGCGCATGCATTGCGCCTTGCACTACGTTATTTACTATGCAGTGACAGCTTCATGTAAATCTTAATTTACACGTAAATTACTAAAACAAAACCGTCTTCTAATGTGTTTGCCTTGATAGTAAAACATCTACACACTTACATGATGATAAACATCCTGTTTTTCTTTACATGCGTAAGAATATTAACCGGAAGTACATTTCGCCTATTAAGAGTAAAGTTATTCATGCCTTGCTATTTTGGAAATCAACAAATCGGTGGGATAAATCATATTTATCATGTTTACTGCATGTACCGTAATGCTTACGCATTACATTTAGAGAGCTGTCCAATGATATATCACATGCCGAACATTCCTTTAAAAGGAAAACTTGTTGATATATACGGCTATATACGTGGTAGTTTTAGAAAGTCACTAGTTAAAATATTTGTCTTAATTTCAGTGCGAAGACCACGTTAAACCAAAATCAGTTCAATGTAAACGTGTACTACAATACATGTAGAACATAATTTTAGTAGAATTTCTCTGGTTTAAAGTCGATAAAATACTCAAATATCCAATATTTTTTTTATTGCATACTAATTATTTTCCTATATATCCCCAACAAAACCTGAAGATTTTAATGATGTCATGTAAGACAATTAAGACTCTCTTAACATGGTAATTGTGTAATTTGCGTTTCTTTGAATATATGTTAACTAAATTTTGTATAATATTGAAAATGCCTGATGTTTGCAAAAGCGGTATATTTTGGGCGAATCGTAGCTATAAGTGAGCTATACCTCTTTCATTTTTTCTTTTGAATTTAATGAATTTTTGGAGGTGAATTGAAATGTAAAGTTCTCCTATATGCACAATAAATATACCAGTCTGAGAGTCGTCTGTACTTGTTTTCCATCCGATATCCGCCAAATGAAATTAATCAAAATACCCATGCTTTTATATTATTGACAAAATAAAAAGATGCCACATGGTTTTAAAATAATAAATGATCAGCGCATCAAGTTGGTGTTGTAACCAATATAAATAAATTCTTTATATTTTAAATTTCAAGTAAAATTAAAAATTATTCCTCTGACAACATTAGTCTCATTTTTATAGTAGACTTGTTCTTTTTATCGATACAGGGTGCATCAAACGACCAATATTAATGATACTCTCGTCACCAGCATCAAACATATCATTAATTCTATGTATACTAGAGGCGAGTAAATTTCCAACATCCAATCAAGTTTCTCGAACATACAATTTGCTGTTTACTGGATAAAATAATCAACATCAACTTGTAACAAACGTAAATATAAAAAAAAAAATAGGACGAAGTACAAAACTCAATGCATCCATTATTTATTGATAAGTACGTTTAGCGATTTTAGTAAAAAAAAAAGATAAATAGTATTTGCGTATATTTACATTCAGTGTATTTTTCCCCTTATGTTTGCATTGGAAATCTGTGACTTTTAATTTCCTGTAAACACACTTAGCCTTGTCACGACGCACGAGCACAAGTATAAACGTCATCACGCGTTTTTAATATATTTATTATTGTAAGATTAAATGAAACCTTCAAACTTACATAACCAATTTGATATGTACTTATGAAAAGAATTCGTTAAATCATATAGATTCGTTTATATAAAAGGTTTTTCTTGACAAAGTTTCTTGCACTATATTTTTAGTTGTGGAAGCGAACTAAATAACATGTCAATATGCCTGTTCCATCTATTTTTTCATATCCCTGACTAATAGAGTCTTCAAAGCGACGATACACAAATATTTCATACAAATAAACATCAATATGAATATAAATATAAGCATTGAATGCTTACTTTTGAATGCCATCGGTCCTATTACACACCAGGCCGTGCAGAAAAATTATCATACCTTGCTAACGCGCGGTATTCAATTCAATACTTAATTTAAGAGCGCTCGATGGTCGTGACAATATTTAGACTGTATTGATCTCCTTTAGAAGAAAAGGTCTTTATAAAATATAGGAAAATACAAAACTTAAAAGAAAAAATATATGGCTTTTATCTTTACTAAATAATAGTTTACAGCTAAACTATTCATATCTTAAACTTTTACGCAGATCTTGTGGTTGACCATCCAGTCTCCATAACATTGTGTTTGGCTACTAGTATTCCATATTTCTCATTCAATAAGTATGCTTGTATAACACTTTCCTGGATTCTCAATTTAATTTAATGTATTTATTTAATCTACTTAAAAACAAGTAGTTTAAGCAGAATGTTTTATATTCGCAATCAATTACTTGTTGGATACGTGTTGAAGTTATTTGGCCAAATGTGGGGCACCTCCCAATTCATTCATTCTTTTCCGACTGCTGTGCTGAATTCTTTCCAATTCTGTGTTCCTTTTGTAACCGAGCAGTACGGAAATTGTCAAGACAGCCGTTTTGTTTCACAGATTTATTAAACGTAGTTTAGTTTCTATATTTCGTTGACAATAAGCAACCGCTACTCCAGTATTCATTTATAATATTAAAAACATGTTTTATAGCAATTTAATATTTGAACTACAAACAAGTTTTAGAAATTACTATGGCAAGTTTAACTGCAAAAAATACGATAAAGTATGAACTTTGCAATTAAAATAAGATGCCCTAATCACTATCATGGTAGTAAAGAAACATATAAGTAAATATAATATTAACATACCACATGATGCAGCTAATATACGCTGGATTGTCCGACGACGTTGAAAATGAAGTACTGTCCAATTTTATTTAGTTTGAACGGTTATACTAATACTAATAGAGAATCAAATTTATTGGACAATAATTTAAACCAATGAAATTAAATAACCAAGAATATACTGCACAAAACGAAACTAGCAAAATCCAAAAACGAATAAATACATATGAAATAAATAGTAGTAAATCTGTTCTACCACACTTTCAAACTCAACAACTAAATACAGACCACGTGTCCAGAACGCCCATATCGTGATTTGGCAATGCAGTTCCAAGATAAGCATCACTGAAAACACAGTCAATGGTTATAGCACAAATATATCAATGCCCCTACAAACTTTTTCTGAAAGTTGTTCTGCATTATATTCTTATCTCTTACTGTAGTATTTATGAAAAAAATGAATACCATGCTAAGGAAACTTAAATGAAAAAAAAATTAAAATGCTTATATTCCTTAGAGAGTTGTATTTCATTCGATATATACAATACAAAAATACCTGTATGTCATGAACTGCATTTCAAATGAGACGTTAAAAGGATATTGCTTTTTTCTCCGAAAATTGTTGAACTTGTGTAACCACTACTTGAATGATTTTCATCATATATATACTCTTTTTTACTCTCAGTCGACATGGTATACACACTGTCCATCTAGTTTATAAAACATTATTTATCACAAACAAGAGAACAAATTGTTTCAATCATTGACTTTATTCGCATTTTCAATAGTCAATTGCTCAAAGGACTTGTCAATGTAGGATAAATGAAAATGAAATTTTAACTTAAATATTTGTTGATTCTGAAGTTTACGTTGATAAGCACAACTTAAGTATGATCAAAATAACAAAAAATAAGAGAACAAACCTCAAATGCGTCGATTGAGTTATAAAATACGTATACTATAGCAAAACAATAATAATGAGTCTTTAAACGAATGTTACTAGAAATACTAGTAAACTAATTATAAAAATAATCTCCATTTGCTATTCGATTTTCTTTTTTAAAAACATTCGACCAGCCGATTCGGCTGGTCGAACGTTTTTAAAATAGAAAATCGAAAAGTCGAAAAGCCCTAACTAGACCTGTTTTTGTCTTCAAAAAAAAGGAAGGGCTTTTCGACAGTCCTTTAAGCCCCTTATTCAAGTTTTTTTTTCAAAGATTGTGTATCATAAAATGAGAACATATTTTATGAACATATTCCCGTACATGAACTTGTGAGAACTTTAAATACCCAAAGAAAGACAACTCAATACTTTTCAATGAAACTTGGAAGATATGTTAATTACTACTACCCAAACAATGTTTATACGTCTTATAATATTCCTAAGGTTTTTTGAATTTTTGTTTTTTCATCCCCCCCCCCCTACTTTTCTCAAGTTTGGGGCCTTAAATCTCAAAACTGGTAAGAGATAGAATCTCGCTGCCACTAAACGTTTTGTACAACTGGACAAGATAAAACTAATTTCTAAAATTTCATTGAATTTGTTCAAGATATAAAAACAATATATTGATTCTTTTAATTTCTAGTAATTTGCTTGTGGTAACCGGAAGTAGCGGAATCGGAAGTCCAAAACCTTACATACGCGTGTCATTAGGAATTGCAATCAGACTATTGTATAATTGTTTCAATATTCCTTTCCGTTTTCAAAAAATCGCTGACGAAACTTTGTCGAGAAAAAGAATAATAATAAAAAAAGTTTTACAAGTTTTAACGAATCGTTGTTTAATTATTATGAAGTGATAATTATGATCAGGGCGTGATCAAAATTTATTAAAAAGCCTTGTGGGTTTTATTGGATTTGATCACACCCCGACCAACATTACTCAACGAATAATTCCTAATTCTTAATAAAGCACGGCATTCCGCAAAATAGTAACAAAACGGACAACTCTAAACGATCACGCACTTTAAAGACGCAAATAAATATATATCATACAAGCTCAAGCACAAAGGATACACGAAAGATCAGGCACGGTTCACGTACGATTGAGCACTACTGGCCTGTCAACAATAACGTTGTTTCCACTTTACAATTAAGTTTGATATCCTGGGCATATACTGCCAGTAAAAAAAATGAAATATTCAGTCTTTTGTCGGCAAAAATCTTGTTAGTCTATTTCTTTTAGAATCAACTTTTGATTAGTGAAGTAAATTAATCCAAGTTGTTCCCTTCAACGTTCGTTAGTTATTTAGACAGCTGAAACCTATATTTCAATTACATTTACCGAGATTACGATCTGAATTTCTTTGAAATCATATTAAAATTGAAAGCTGGCGACAGATGCCCAATATTTATAGCGTGTGACAAACATTATTGGCTAAATAATAACCCTAAATGATATACGGTATTTATATTAAAAATGGTACATAAACGACAAGAGTTGTTCACTGTTCAGTGCACAGTAAACCATATACAAGTACCCTCTTTTAGAATAATAGAAAACACCGGCTTCTTATTATCAAATATATGCATAATTCGTAAATAATAATCATGATAGGACACAATTAAAAATATATATGTTGACATTAAAAAGCTAGTTTATATGCTTAAATAATGACTTGTTATAGTAAGTTAATAGCTTTTAATGTCTTCATTTTTTATGTCTTCATCTAGGTTGTTTCTTTCCAAGAAGTCTTCGCATCCCCAAGTTTAAAAACATGCCTAATGGATCCGCTCCTGATTTTGTCAGTTGAGAATTAAACGCTGTAATTTGCATGGCCATTTTCTGAAAGAAAACAAAAATTAAGTTTGATTAAAGTCAAGCTTGGGGATATTTCACTCGCACTCCGATGGTCTAAAAGCTAAGAATAAAAAATGCACAAATTATTTGACTTTATATCATTATATCATTTATATGATCTTAATCCAAATTTCTTTTTATTTATTGTTTTATCCGTGTAGACAGAAAAAAAAATGAAAAAAAAAAACCAAAAAACAAAAATAAAAAAAAAACAAACAAACAAGCAAACAAAAAAAAAAATGAAAAATCGTCCAAATTTATTTTCAAGCGGTGCAAACCAAAACCAATATTCAATTTTTACATTTTAAATATTCTTATAAGACTTTTAATGTCGCTAGTTTTACATCTTTATTAAACTTGAATTCAATATGTGATTAAAAAAAACTGAAGTAATTCTTGTTGGCCTTGGCATAAAAGCGGCATATTTGATGCCGATACATGTAGATGAAAATATTTCTAACGGAATAAAAAATTGCATTTCTATTATTGCATTATTGTATCTTACAATAAATCATTCAATATTGTTTTCTTATTAGATATCAATATTTGGATTCATCTGTTTCAGGTCAAGCGCAGAACAGTGTCAATTTCCTTATAAAACACTTTTAAAAACGTAAAAAATATCTACTAATCTCTGTGTTTTGAAGAAATTATCCATAACTTTTTTAGACTTACAGATCTGGTGCTTTCAAATATGCCTTCAAGTTGGTCATATTGTTTGGCCAAATGTGGAACACCTCCCATTTCGATCCATTTTTGGCCGACGGCTTCACTAAAATCTTTCCAGCTCTCAGTTCCTTTCAAACACAGCACCTCAATACAAACAACGTGTCCAGTTCCTCCATATTTGGGGTTGGCAATACTTCCAGTTCCAAGATAAGCTTCACTACAAAGGAATTCAAAATGAAGGATAAGCCAATTAATGAAATGTTTAATTTACAAATGTTTATTAACAAATGCAAAACGCCAAGTAAACCGATTACAAATCATATAAATGTTTATTGTGTTGTGTAATTTTTATATTTCATTTCATGAAAAATGTAAAAAAGATACCTGTACGTCATGAATCGCATTTCTAATGAAAGATTTAAAGGATACTGGTTCTTTTCTTTAAAACATTTCACATTCTCTTCGACGACGTTAATGATATCCATTAATCTGGCATAGTCAGCTCTGTAGTCGAACACAAACTCCAAATCATATACCTTTGCTTTTTCCAAATATTTTCTGCAGACAAAAAGAGATCAAAACAAAATAATTACCATCTCCAACCGATATTTTCCAACCTAATTAAAAAGATGATCAATGAAATTTACATAGTTCTGTGCATTTTCAGGGGTTGCTCATATAAAATACTCTTAAGGAGGGGGCTCAAATAGGCAGATTGCCTGCTGCTCAATCCTTATTATGAAATATTTTTACATCATAAAATATTGTTTAAAAATCAAAAAATACTCTTCTGTTCTTTCGTAAATCATCATAAATTATTATAAAGAGAGGGGCTGCAGAACATGGTTTTTTGGCAACTTTATGTACTACCTTAAAAATGCTTTGTTTGTACTTATGGTTTTTTTTATACACGCATGATTAGTTAAAGTAAAATCACCTAAAATGAACGGCATTTGGGATTTCTTGATATAACGGTTCCACTCTGTCTGGATACAATATATTTTTTAGGGTCAAAAAGGAGAGCCACTGCATGAGAGGGACAATTGGTTCATTGGCCGTGATGAATGGACTGACAATTCTCAATGCTTCCTGTGTTATGCAGTCGTACACGTCCTGGATTTCATAAAACTCCACATCTTCGACTTTTTCGATGGCCTCCGGACAAATCTTGTTGAATGTTCTTACCCAGAGTTCATCGTTTGAGAGATCAAATGGAAGAGAGCTAAATGGAAACCAGAAGATTTCAACGGCCCAGTTGTTGTGTATGATTTCTCGCAGTTTCTCTTCTGAGTGAAATATACTGGTCATGCTAGGATAGAAGTTGCGCGTTTCTACGATTACTTCATGGTCCATCTGAATGGCAAAATACAAATATCATTTTTAAGGAGGCAAGGTGGTGGTCAACAAATTACCAATCGGATCTGCCTTTTACTTCTAAATATGATATTTGGATCATTTAGTAAAGAAAAATTCCAAACATTTTAGCTTTAAAATTTAAACATTTCCCTTTATCTTTTAATACACAACTCTTCATCTAAAGGAGGTAAATATGGCTTAAAATGGCCACGACCATTCAGATTTCTTAAACAATGACACAATATATGTTGAAAGTACACCCTCACATATTTGTTTTAGTGTGAGTGTGAAAACCTTCCAAATTAAAATTGATGATTTGATATATTACTGTATGTGATAAAAAAGTTATACTTTAATTGTCATGTCGTAAACTATTCCAAAACAGCCGAATCCAGCAGAAACTGCTCTAAATAGATCAATGTCTCCGTCTATTCCACCAGAACTGTAGGTTCGGAGTTCGCCATTTGAGTCAAAAACCCTCATCTTCACCAAGTAGTCACTCAAGCAATGTGTGTCTATGCCAACGCCCTAAATGACCAGTAATATTTAAAATAATGCTATACATTTTCTGACTTAGCGGACAAAAATAGTCGAGCAGGTGTGTTCCCGTTTTGGTCGATCAATGACATCATACAAGTCGGCCCGTAGCTATATCTTCTAAAATTGCAGATAGCGGCGGATTATTAAATCCATAGCTCAAACAAAGTACTTAACCTCGCTGTCCATAAATAAAATTTCTCGATTTTATCTCATTAATCAAAAAATATTTTACGATGGTTTTGAAATACAGCGAGGTAAAAAAGAAAAAAAAGAAACAAATTTGAAAAAAATAAGTCATAATTTGCTATTACTTATATTTTGTCAGGTACTTATAACCATGACAGTTAGTTTGTTATTATTCTATATATTACATGTAGATATATGCAAAAAAATATTGATATTGAAGAACATATCGAATGTTCAATACAATAGAAAAGACTGTGATTTTGAATGTTTACTTCCCAAGAGTCAAATCACAAAGACTTACATGACAGCCAGTCTGGGCAACGCTGACCATTTGAACCAGATCCAAAATGACGTTTGTGTTGAGATTTAGCTTTGTTTGAAGTTGAAAAGTTTTGAGATCTCCAGTAGTTATACCTGCCATCACATCCACTGTTCCTTTGTGCAACTGTAATCAGTCAAAAATTTAATTTAAAAAAATGAGCATAAAATGTTATTGATGTAGGTATGTTAACGTACGCTCAAGACATGTAAAGGGAAATAAAATGAAAAATCATCAATAGGGGAATATTAAAAAAACCCATTATTTTGTATCTAAAAGAAAATTGGCTAATGTGAAATGATAATGTACAAGTAGTCCTTAATAATGCAAAGCTATTTTACATTCGATACATCTGTAACTTTCAGACATGGATGTTGCTCCAAATGATTAATTAAAAACTATACTGTGGTTTCATTAATATCTGTGGGAATCATTTTTTGCGGATTTCGTGAAAAAAGACTGATACTACGTTTAATCGTGGCCAAAGATCATATCGATACAATATTTTGTTAGATATTGCAGTCCATTAAACGTCATATTTCGTTGATCAATTCAACAACAAAATCCACAAAAAATGTTATTGAACGAATATTACCATAATATATACTTACGTCTGCTATTCTGATGTTTGTTTGGCTGGTGTAGTCGCTCTTCAAATTCTCTATATTGACACAAATTTGACGGGTATCAGCGAACACAGGCGCCCAACTATGTCGAGCTCCAGCACACCGGATGCCCACGTTTTCTTCTGCAGCCGCCTTTATGACCTTTGACATGTCTTCTTTTGTTTGTGGGTAACATGATATAACAGTGCTCGTCTGATTTTCTGCCCAATTTTTAAATTCCTCTATTTCAACTCTTATGCATCCAAATCTAGCCTTTAGACGTTCAAGTAACGCTGTTTGGCATTTAAGCTCCTGTAGTAATATGCACCAGATGATACATCGACTTAATATTATTCAAGATTATTCCCCAAAAATTGAAGAAGTAAAATAGCAAATCGACAATATGGCGTATGAAAATAAGTTAAAAACTTACTCACCTTCTGATCTTGTTTGATAAAAGTTGTGACCTGTTTTTCTGATTTCTTTTTCTAGAAACCCAATTTGTTTAAAACAAAAAATATAGGCTATTTGTTTATAAAATAAGTAGAAAATCGTTTTTATCAAAGTATACATTTACTTATAATTGTAACTAAAAGTAAAGCGCTGAAGGATTGCAAGAAATCAATGAAACAGTAAAACACTGATATTCACATTACAAGACATCGTGGATCATTTATATCTGACTCTATGGCTTTCTAAGCATTCGGAGCTACGTTCCGTCTTACTTTTTATTACTGTTCACCCCCTTCCCCCTCATTACCTCAAGTTTTTCAACGTTTATGAAAGCCACTTCTTTTCCTTTTAATTCTTTTGCATCCAGTAAACTTCTTCCTTTTTCTTGAACTCCAGCTTGCAAAATTGGTATGAGTCCTTCTTTAGAGCATACTTTGATACTCTCCTCCAATTGCTGACCATTTTCTGGTATGAATGTACGTTTTATGCAGGCCATCTCTTCTAAAATTACAAAATGCATTTATATACAGTTTTAATATTGTTAAAAGCCACTCGACAGTCACGTTAGTCACTGACATATATTTGCAACCAATGGGTGTGCGTCTTTTGTTGTATGTTAACATCTGATTTTTGAAAGACATATTTATTAACAATAATGTGAAAAAGAATAACTACTTATATGTACATGTAGCATATACATTGAACAAAAAATAAAAAAAAACCTCAGAATTTCAAAATTAAAGACATCGTTGTATGTTTCACTTCTTGAAAGTTACATTAACAGAAATATAATTTACACAAGTGGCGTTTTCATTTTATTCTTAAGTAATCTATTTACATGTAGTTTGCAACAAATCTCTCATTTTACGATTCGTGGTTTATCAAGTGTACAATGTCTCAAGTTATGTATAGCATTGGTAGAAATAAAAAAATATATAAAAAAAAGTTACATGTAGAGCCGTTATAGCAATATTAACTCAACAATACGCAATAACGCCTGCATTTTTTGCATTAATTAAAAAAACCTTATCAAACTAGTATTATTTGGTATACTTTGTCATAATGTTATGAAAACCATTGTAAATGTAGGTCAGCTATTGTTTTCAATAAAAGTAATCATCTTTTCCCCTCTCCTTTAAAAAAAAAAAGACTAAAAATTTCTAAAGTAAAAAGAAAAAAAATGGAATTAAAGACTTTATTATTTTGATAATACTGATCTCAATAACCTCTTGTACTGTTGTTCTAGTGATATTATGGAAAAGCGTTTTCATTGCTATATGTCTCATCTACCGGACCCTGCACAATCCTTTTTTAAAGTGCCTTAATATGGACCTTATAATCGCATTTTTTAAAAAAAAAAACTGTTTCAAATTGCGCTGACTTGATCAAAAATTTAACCTAATTTGAAAAAAAAATCAAAGTGCGTTGTTACAGTGGTTTCAAATTTAAAATACCTGGACAAAAAAGTAGAATTCTTTTCTCCACACATTGCTTTGTTTAACATCAAGCCCCCGGTGTTGTTCAAAATTATAATAAGATTTTATTAAATACCTTTTCTCTATCTATGTAAAAATCCCCCCCAACCTAACCCGTCCCCGGGATCATTATATGATCAAGTATATGAATCTATACTACCTGAGGATGCTTCCACACAAGGTTCAACTTTTCTGGCCTAATGGTATTCGAAAAGAAAGCTTCTAAAGATTTTTTTTTCTATATATCCCAATGTAAAAATTCAGCCACCTTTGTGGCATAAACCTAACCCTGGTGATCATGATTTGAACAAACTTGAATCTAGCATACCTCGAGATGCTTTCACACAAGTTACTGCTTTTCTGGCCAGTTGGTTTTCGAGAAGATTTTGAAAGATTTTTCTCTATATTCCTATATAAAATTCAATCCCCTTTATGACCACCCTACCCCTTGGGATTATACACAAACGTGAATCTACACTCTCTGAGAATGCTTCCATACAAGTTACAACTTTTCTGGCCAAATGAATTTAAAGGAATATTTTTTAGAGATATTCAATATATTCCTATGTAAAAATTCAGCCCCCAAATTGTTGCCTTAAACATACTTCCATACACGTTTCAGGGGTTTTTTTTGCCCAATGGTTTTTTAGAAGATTTTTTTTAAAACATCGATAATATTTCAATAATTGTTATTTAACTCCTCTTGTAAGAGAACATGGCCCTTCATTTTAACAAACTTAAATTTCCATCATCTAGGATGATGTGTGTCAGGTTTAGTTGAAACTGGCCTTGTGGCTCTTGAGAAAAAGTTATAATCATGTAAAATGTTTACAGGCAAACGGACAAACTTAGATAGAAGGGTGCCGGAAAGCTTTCAGCTCAGCTGAGCTATAGAGTAAGATTACAATTTTAACGATTCAAAGGCCATGTATTGGAACATGGTGTTGAAATTTGACCATATATGATCATACATGTAGCAGACAGTTATTACACCTAGTCTAGAGAATCAAACTTACCTGATGTTTGTAAAATTACATGTATGTATTTACCGAATCTCCGTAAACATTTATCGAGAGATATTACTTATCTGTTATTTGTTTATGTATAAATCTCCTTGTACCTAATGTACATAAGAGAGAGTGAAGTCTCAACCGGGACTCGAACCCAGGACCTCTGGCGTACCATGCCAGCGCTCTAACCACTGAGTTGTTGAGACCCGATATATAGACTGACAGTCACACACCTGTTAACCTGGTGACAACAGAACTTTTATCGCATGGTTTTAGAGAAGTTTAAAAAAATTTATACAAATGTTCAAACGTCGATGAGATAATCATATCATATTATAAGTGCTCACGCTAAACAATCATTTGTGAAGAAAATTTTGTTGTTGCAATAAAGCCAAGAATAATAATGCCTCAATCGGATCATCTTACATTAATGTATATTTATTTAATAACAACAAAACCCCTAGCTATAACATATAAATATAACAGTTAGAAGCTGCTCTACTAAACAATTTCATGAAAATAAAACATCATGTTTAATTGTTTTAAAAACACTGCTATAAGGAACGTATTAATTATATAACTCCACTACAAATCAAATATGTCAACTTCTTTCTGCATATTTTGAATTATATTTAATTAACTTTTAGAGACAGACGTACAGACAGACAGGCAGACAGACAGATACATATAGATAGAAATTATTATTTTATTATTATACAAGATTTATAAAGCGCCATATATAATTTATATTAAATTACTCTACAGTGCTGTACATATAAAACATATTGACATAAGAGCTAAGAAAAATAAGATACCTAAATATACTAAATTAAAAACTACATACATATAAAACACTAATTTTTGTTTACATGTAAAAATCAATGCTGTGCTGTACTCAATAAAATAAAGTTTAAGATGCGTAAATACTTAAGAATAGTCTGGATAAACCTTGCTAAAAAGATAAGTTAAGAAAGACAGACAGATACAGACAGACAGATATAAACAGAGAGAGAGAGAGAGAGAGAGAGAGAGAGAGAGAGAGAGAGAGAGAGAGAGAGAGAGAGAGAGAGAGAGAGAGAGAGAGAGAGAGCGTACTTACCTGATACGTGTAGTTTGCAACTTTCAGTCTCTTCACTCTTCAATCGCGTCAAACAGTTTACGCTAACTGTGCGGTTTTGTCTCTTTATATAACCACCATTTCTGCTTTATATTCTTTTTTTCAAGGACGCCGGAGAAAATCTTAATCATGAGTGTCAAGTCACATCCCCCTAAAAAAATGCATAGTGGCTAAAATTTTGAACATATTTGTTACAAATTCAGAGATTTAAGATTTCTTTGAAGCAATAAATGATGCTTCTCATTATTCATCATCCATTAATATGCATAGTTTATTACAAATCATATCTGTTTGATATTTAGTTTGATATCTTATTCTCAATATGAATAACCCACTGTCCTTGAGATGATTGTATACAAATCAAGTTTTAGCAACTTTTGGATAGCGGTCAAGTATTGAGGAAGTGTGATGCACAATCTTACATACCACATTACATGACTACCACAACTACTTTGATGATTAAATGATAGCGATCTTGAACTCAGGAAGTCCGGTGTAAAATGTCACTCAACAACAACAATTAGCTTTTCTGCTTACATGTACTATTTTAAGATACACGAAGGAATCCTTTTAGGCTGCATACATATTACAGAATAGTGCCTTAATTAAAAATGTAACAACGACGAACAAGCAATATTTTTTAAAAAAAACCACCAACCATAGTCAATTTAGCATACCTATGGGAATTATATTGGGCGTTCTTTTATCTTCACCGGATGCCTACATGTACTGCTGTGGTTGCCTTTATAATGCTTGACAAATTGTGCGGTCGTGCGTTAGGAAAAAACAATGCATCACAGTTTTCCTGACCATCTTTACAATTTTATAACAATTTTTACCTTTAAATTTTCTATCTGTTATCTGTGCTTTGATTAATATAATTGATTCTGAATGATTTGAAATTTATTAATGTTTACTTTTGCACATTCTTTTGCTGAAAAGTCAATTTACATTACTAGTATACTTCTTGATACATACTCCTCGCTCACTCCCTCACTCTCCCCAATCACACTCATCCCTATCTCTCTCCTTCTCCCTACTCACACTCTCCCCCGCTCTTTCCCTCTCTCTCTCCCTCTCCCTACTCACGCTTTCCGCCCTCTCTCACTCTCTATTCACAGTCTCCCCCTCTCTCAATCTCGCCACTCACACTCCAACCCACCTCTCTCTCACTCTCCCCCTCTCTCTCCCCCTCCTTCTCTCCCCCTACCCCTCTCTCTTCCTCTCACCTCCTTCTTACTCACTCTCCGCCTCTCTCTCTCCCTCTCCATCACTCTCCCCCTCGCTCTTCCTCTCCCCTCCTTCTCACTCACTCTCCCCCTCCCTCTCACTCCCTCTCCCCCTCCCTCCCACTCCCTCACTCTCCCCCTCTCTCCTTCCCCCTCTCTCCCCTCCTCCTCCCTCCCTCTCCCACTCTCTCTTACCTTTCATCTCCCTCTCACTCACTCTCCCTCTCCCCCCTCACTCACTCTCCTCTCCCCCCTCTCACTTACTCTCCCCCTCCCTCTCCCCCTCTCTCTCTCCCCCTCCCTCTCACTCTCCCCGCCCCCTCCCCTCACTCACACTCCCCTCTCTCTCTCCCTCCCTCTCACTCACTCTCCCCTCCCTCTCCCCTCCCTCTCACTCACTCTCCCCTCCCTCTCACTCACTCTCCCCCTCCCTCTCTCTCCCACTCCCTCACTCTCCCCCTCTCTCATTGCCCCTCTCTCCCCATCCCCCTCCCTTCCCCTCTCTTTCCCCTCTCCCTTCCCTTCCCCCTCCCTCTCACTCACTCTCCCTCTCCCCTCACTCACTCTCCCCTCCTCCCTTTCACTTACTCTCCCCCTCCCTCTCACCCTCTCTCTTTACCCCTCCCTCTCACTCACTCTCCCCGCCCCCTCCCCTCACTCACTTTCCCCCTCTCTCTCCTCCTCCCTCTCACTCACTCTCCCCTTTCTCTCCCCCTCCCTCACTCTTCCCCCCTCTCTCTCTCTCTCTCTCTCTCTCTCTCTCTCTCTCCCTCCCTCCCCCTCCCTCCCCCTCCCTCTCCCCCTCTCTCTCCCCTCCCCCTCTCTCACTTTCCTACTCTCTCTCCCCCCTCCATTTCACTCACTCTTCCCCTCTCTCTCCCCCTCCCTCTCACTCCCTCTCCCTCTCTCTCACACCCTCCCCATCCCTATCTCTCACTCCCCCTCTCTCTCAAACCCTCCCCTTCCCTCTTTCCCCCCGCTCATTCCCTTCCCCTCCCCCCCCTGCTCACACCCTCCCCCTCTCTCTCTCACTCTCCCCGCTCAGAGGGAGAGAGAGAGGGGGAGAGGGAGATAGAGAGAGAGGGGGAGTGAGAGATAGGGAGGGGGAGGGTGCGAGAGAGAGGGGGAGAGTGCTTGAGAGGGAGAATTCTATTTTTCTTGAATTAAAAAACAAATCCCTTTCACTCACTCTCCCCCTCTATCCTTGAAATAAAAAACAACAAATCCCTCTCTCACTCAATCTCCCTCTCCCTCCTTGAAATAAAAAAACAACAAATCCCTCTCACTTACTCTCCCCCTCCCTCTCCCCCTCTCTCCTTCCCCCTCTCTCTCCCCCTCCCCCTCCCTTTCACTCACTCTCCCCCTTCCCCCTCCCTCTTACTCACTCATCCCCTCTCTCTCTTCCCTTCCCTCTCACTCACTCTCCCTTGTCCCCTCCCTCTCACTCACTCTCTCCCCCTCCCTTTCCCTCTCCCCCTTCTCCCCTCTCTCTACCCCACCCTCTCCCCCTCCCTCTCACTCACTCTCCCCCTCTCGTTGATAAATAATCCTTCTCCCTCTCTCGTTGATGAATACATCGTGCTTGTTATTCTTTATTCTCAGTCATTTTCCGATTCCTCCAGATCCTGCTTAGTAGCTGCAATTATATAAAACAGAAAAAACTTAAATACCAAAAGATCTTATACCAAATGATCGTACATGTAAGTTTATTATAAACATGTACAAGTTTTCTTTCTAAATATGGTGTATAGATGCTTGGAAATGAGACCATCTACAGCGAATGTTACATTTGTACCTTCTTTTTAAAAAGAAATAACCTGATAAGATTTTTTTTTGAAATTGATATCTCTAAAATGATACCTGTACTTGTTAAATGCGGAACCTGAATCATGATTGTATGTGTACGAAGGCCGTTCAAATGTTACGCGGATATTACTTTACGTACATATGTATTAATCTTATTACCTACTCTATTTTTATGGACGTCAAATAGCAATAAAATTTAAGAAACACAAATTTGTTTATAATAACAGTAAGGAATTATAGGATGCAGGTAACACGATACAAAGATATTTTTACAAAGCATTAATCACAATATTATTGATAAACTCTTTTATTTTTTATTATTCGCAATTGATTTCAACTACATTTTTATTTATTGTTCAGTCATTTACAGATTTAACTGTAGATTTACAATTCTGATGCAATATTTTGGGGTATTGATCAAAATATTTTTGATAATCTCCAGCGCATTACTTCCGGATATTATGATAATTTAAAGGTAATTGACCCGGAACACATTAAAATTACTAGTACGAGTATGTGTGCGCACATTTTTATGACGCCCAGGACGTCGCTGAATTCAGGGTCATTGCACTGTGATAACATGACATGTCCAAACGATGAAAAACAAAACTCAATTAACATATTTTTTTCTTTGAAAATCTTTTAAGGGGCGAATGCGTCAATACACTTAACATGTATGTATGCGTGACTTTCAATTTATTTTTGTCATCATTTGTTTCGCATTGCGAAAGTCCCCATTATTTTTAAACGGTCCCTCTCCCCACTCACACTCCCCCCCCTCTCTCTCTACCCACTCACACACACCCCTCTCTCTCCCTATCCCCAATCACACTCTCCCCTATCTCTCTCCTTCTCCCTACTCACGCTCTCCGCTCTCTCTGTCTCTCTCTCACTTTCCCTATTCACACTCATCCCCTCTCTCACTCTCGCCACACACACTCTAACCCCTTCTCTCTCACTCACCCCTTTCTCTCTCACTCTCCCCCTCTCTCTCCCCCTCCCCCTCCCTCTCTCTCACTCTACCCATCTCTCTCTCCCTCTCACCTCCTTCTTACTCTCTTCCTCTCCCCTCCCTCTCACTCACTCTCCCCTCCCTCTCTCTCTCCCACTCCCTCACTCTCTACCTCTCTCCTTCCCCTCTCTCCCCCTCCCTCTCCCCTTCTCTCTCCCCCTCTCTCTCCCCTTCCCTTTCACTTCTCCCTCACCCCCTCACTCACTCTCCCTTCCTCCCTCTCACTTACTCTCACCCTCTCTCTCCCCCCTCCCTCTCACTCACTCTCTTCCGCTCCCTCCCTCTCACTCATTCTCCCCCTCTCTCTCCCCTTCCCTTTCACTTCTCCCTCACCCCCTCACTCACTCTCCCCTCCTCCCTCTCACTTACTCTCACCCTCTCTCTCCCCCTCCCTCCCACTCACTCTCTTCCGCTCCCTCCCTCTCACTCATTCTCCCCCTCTCTCTCCCCCTCCCTCACTCTCCCCCTCTCTCTCTCCCTTCCCTCTCACTCACTCTCCCCCTCCCTCTCTTCCTCCACCTCACTCACTTTCCCATTCTCTCTCCCCCTCCCTCTCGCTCACACTTCCCTTCTCTCCCCCTCCCTCTCACTCACTCTCCCTCTCCCCTCCCTCTCACTCTCTCTCCCCCTCCCTCTCACTCTCTCTTAAACCCTCCCCTTCCCTCTCCCCCTCCGCTCACTCCCTCTCACTCTCTCTCTCACTCCCCCCCTGCTCACACCCTCCCCCTCTCTCTCTCACTCTCCCCGCTCAGAGAGAGAGAGAGGGAGAGAGAGAGAGAGAGAGAGAGAGAGAGGGGGAGAGATAGGGAGGGGGAGGGTGTGAGAGAGAGGGGGAGAGTGCGTGAGAGGGAGAGTTATCTTTTTATTGAAATAAATAACAACAAATCCCTCTCACTCACTCTCCCCCTCCCTCCTTGAAATAATAAACAACAAATCCCTCTTACTCACTCTCCCCCTTTCTCTCCACCTCCATCTCCCCTCTCTCTCTCTCCTCATCCCTCTCACTCACCCCCTCTCCCTCCCTCCCTCTTACTCACTCTTTCCCGCCCCCTCCCTCTCTCCTCCCCTTTCTTTCCCCCTCCCTCTCACTCTCCCCATCCGTCTCAATCACTCTCCCACTCTCTCTTCCCCTCCCTCACTCTCATCCTCCCTCACTCTCCCCCTCTCTCTCTTTACATCTCCCTCTCCCCCTCTCCCCCTCCCTTCCCCTCTCTCTCCCCCTCCCTTTCACTCAACTCTCTCTCTCCCCCTCCCTCTCACTCACTCTCCGTCTCCCCCACTCTCCCCTTCCCCTCCCTCTCATTCTCACTCACTCTCCCTCTCACTCACTCTCCTCCCCCCTCTCTCTCTCACCCTCCCCCTCCCTATCTCTCACTCCCCCTCTCTCACACCCTCCCATTCCCTCTCTCCCCCCGCTCACACGCTTCCCCCTCTCTCTCTCTCTCACTCTCCCCCCTGCTCACACCCTCCCCCTCTCTCTTTTTTCCGCTCACAGACTCCTCCCTCTCTCTCTCACTCTCCCCGCTCAGAGAGAGAGAGAGAGAGAGAGAGAGAGAGGGGGAGGAGGGAGAGAGAGAGGGGGAGGAGGGAGAGAGAGAGGGGGGAGTGAGAGATAGGGAGGGGGAGGGTGTGAAAGAGAGATCTCTTTTTCTTGAAATAAAAAAACAACAAAACCAAAACTTTATTAACATTAAAATAATTACGTATGCATATCTTAAATTGTAGAAAGAGCTTATAGATATTTCACTTGAAGCCAAATCACTAGTCTACCAACAGAGACTTATGATGTGCACACAATGACATGGAACATGATTAATTTCACAAGCGGTACAATAACTTAATTTATAAAGGCGTGTCAACTTTCCCCAAGAAATACATTGCACATAATTCCGACAAATTCTTCCGATACACGACGTATTTTAATTTTAACTGATGGCTAATCTCGTTGATGAATACTGCGTGCTGGTGATTCTTGATTCTCAGTTTTCTGATTCCTCCAGCTAGGTCCTGCTTAGCAGCTGCAATTTTAAAGAACATTAAAAAAAATAAATACTAAGAGATCTTATACCAAATGGTCGTACATGTAAGTTTATCATAAAATTAAATGCAAAGTTTAACTTAAATCTATATTGACCGAGTTACACTGAAAAAATATCCCCGGCTTTCTGTGATTTTACAGTATCAATATAGAGTTTTGTAACTACTAGTATTTGATACATTTATAGTAGCAGCAGCTATGCTAACACAACAATACTGGCAAAATAATATAATTGAAAACAACCTTCTTAAAAAAGAATCTCGGTTTGTTTGATTTACTTGAATGAAAGTTGGAGGGGTAACATGATTTAAACTTTTTAAAATCAAAAATATATCGTATTGCAATCTTGGATTTTTCCAGGGCTTTTATTTAGTAATGTCTCAAGGTTTGAACAAATCAATTTTAAAAGACATTCAGATGTTTTTATTAGTTTATGCTTCTGTTATTCTTGAAGGTAGAAAGTGTAAAAAGCAGTAGATTTAAGATGTATAATTATACACATATTTTATTTGCATAAACTGACAAAACAATTTTCTCTGTAAATACAATATGTCAATTGTTTTTTCTTTTTAATGGTGCATAATGTACTCTGGCCAGATTTGGTAATTAAATTCTGAATTATTTGTAATTAAAGGTAGCTATGATGGACACAATAAACTAATTTAGTAGTTTGCAAAAAATAATTCCAATACAATTAACTTCAAACTACATTTTGCTGGTGATAATTTCGATCGGGGCGTGATCAAAGCCCTTTGGGCTTTATTGGATTTTTGATCACGCCCCGACCGAAATTATCACCTCATAATACTCAAAGAATGATTCCTTATTCCTTGAATAACAACTAAAGCATAAGTGGGATCGTACATTGTAATATGTAACATCACTGCATACAGTTTGGAGTTGGTAGAGGCCATTGTTACTGAGGAGTGATAGTGCTTTAAAATATTAAAATTGTTCAGACATTTAGAAAAAAATATTTTTATGTTTAACAAGCTGGAAATTTGCAACCAATATAAACAAAAGATTGGGGCAAATAGGATCATTGTTTCCTCAGGAAGCTGGGCTGTCAATAAACTACTCATTAGATCTACCATAATTTTTAAAAATGATTTGTTTTGCTATAAAGTAATATTTGATAAATATATATTCTTAATATTTTAGCATTTTAAATCTCAAGTTAGTTTTTTACTATACAGGTACCTTTATACAGAGCTCTTCTTTTAAAGGAGATAAATGCACTCTAAAAATGGCGTCGACCACCCAGCCTTCTTAAGGGTGGAACTGCTCAATAGACCTGAACTATTCAATTCCTGTGATCATAGAAAGGTCACACACAGGTTCATCATCCTACATGTACAAGTTTTCGTTCTAAGTATGGTGTATAGACGCTTGGAAATGAGACCTGATACAGCAAGTGTTACATTTGTAGCTTGTTTTTTGTTTTTAAATAATATGATAAGAAAATTTATAAAATCAATATCTATAATACCTATACTTGTTAAATGGGGCATCTGAGTCATGATTGCACGTGTACGAGGGCCTTTCAAAATTTACGCGGACACTACTACTATCTAGTCTATTTCTATGAACGTCAAATAGCAATGAAATTTTAGAAAAAACAAATTTGTTCATAATATGGGAATTACAGGGTGCAGGGAACACGAAACATATAATATTTTGATAAAACATTAATCAAAATATTATTAAATAACCCTTTCATTCTTCATGATTCGCGATTGATTTAATTTTTTTTTCTCTCCAGTTTCTATTTATTGCTCTGTCAGTATAGATTCACAATTCTGATGCAATATTTTGGGGTATTAATAAAAGTATTTTTGACAATCTCCAGCGTATTACTTCCGGAAATGATGATTATATAAAAGTAATTGACATGAAATAAATTAAAATACTAGTATGTGTGCGCACATTTTTATGACGCCCGTGAATTCCGGGTCATTGCCCTGTGATAACATGACATGTCCAAATAATCAAGAACAAAACTATTAAAATTAACATTTTTGTTCTTTAAATCTTTTCAGGAGCGAATGTGTCAATACACCTTATGTATGTGTGACTTTTAATTTGTTTTTGTCATCATTTTCTCCCATTTAGAAAGCCCGCGTGAATTTTAAACGATCATCGTGTTTTTGAAGTGTTCCATTAATAGTGCACCCTTTACACAACTCGATCTTCATGCATAGGACATAAGGTCCATAGAAAATAAACCTAGCTGAATGTCTGTATCAATCGCAACTTATCGGGCCTTTCCGGCAGAGCTTGGAAATTCCGAGCTCTGCCGGAAAGGCCCGAGAAGTTGCGATTGGGTCCTCAAAAATTCGGATGGGCGACCTGGTGGCTACAATTCCATACGAATTAAAAAGTTGCAAGTTCCGCCAGTTTTGGACTGAATAACCATATTTTCACACAAATTTGGAGTGAAAAATTAGTACAATTAATTTTTTCAGCCTATTCACTTCTGATAGGGGAGGGGGTAAATATTTCATCATAAAGACATGTGTAATACAAGGTTCAACATGAAAAATATTGAAATCAATCTTCATATCGGGCCTAACAGCCCTTTTTTTAACATTATAACTTACGGTTGCATGAACACAAAGTTAGACAGCTTGTGTCGTTTGTTTTTGCCTCAAAATGTGTTAAGATCTATAACATTTATTAAGTACAAATAAGCTATTTACATGCAATAACAATGAATAGAGATTCAGATCTATTTATATTTTGAAATGAAGTCAAATTTAATCAAATTTTGTGAAATACATTAGTTTCTCTACTTCCCATTAAATGTAAAATGTGAAAGAAAAAATTCAATTTAATTTCATAAAGTCACATAATTATTTCAATATATTTACACTTGCAAATGTTTTCCCTTATATAACAACGTTTGCGTAATCCGCTGTTATTCCTGCATAACATCATTATGGGTCAAGAGGTCAAAGTAGCACATCGGGCTTTATGGGATTTGATCACGTGACCAAGCCGTATTTATATCCCGATATATATCCAAAAATGATCCCTTATTTCTTAAATGAATGAGAGTTCAACATATTTAAGACAGCATCAATATGTCAAAAAATTCAAATAGTATTTTTTTTTTTACCATAAAATATCAGGGACGAAACCAGGCGATAAACAGATGTTGATTAGGAAAGCTCATTTGAGTGTATTTAACTCTGTCCCAGTCTCTCTTTTCCTTCAGTTTTTCTTTGATATCTCGATTTATCTCTCTTTTCCTTTTTGTTTTCTTTGATATCTCGTTTTTGATAAATACACCTCGGTCTCTATACTAAATTAATTTGAAATAGAATGATAAAAATTCATAGTTCATACGTGTTAAAGAACATAGCTAGTGTCCTTCCGACACATTTGAATTTTTGGCAATAAAATATGCATTATGACTACTTTTAGTCATAATGCATATTTCTATTGCTAAAATTAAAATATGTCAGAGTGACACTAGTCTAGCTTGGAAATCGAATAAGGTTTTGCATTGCAAACACATAAACAAACCCGTATAATTATGTTAATAATTGTGCTATGTGTTTTTAAAAGTTTTAAGCAAGTCTAATATGTCACATTTTTTATTCTAAATTCCCGTATTAAAAACTGTTTTCAATTTTATTAATTTTTCGGTCACTTAAGTAAGGATAGAAAAGAAGCCAAGATCCTTTACTCGTGTCGATTTTGTTGTCCCCGTTTTATATCTCTATAATTACATGTACTATGTTAGGTCAATATCTAGTAAATGATTCCAGAGTGTCTTTTTGGTGCTAGAACCATCATGACCATTATGACGTCATAATTGATTTTATGAAAAATGTTCCCGTACTTTACAACTTTAAAGGAATCATGTAGAAAATGAAACGGATTCTTCACATTCTTTATCAAATCACGGAAAAAGTAACCCCGATATCTATATTGAATTTGACATCATTTTAAAGAGGAGGTCAAGAGATTTTTAATGCCGTTTTTGGAGAAATTGTAGGCATTCTAGATATATTTAATTGGTCATAAATGGACAAAACTCCGAGATTTGTTACTTAGTTCCTTCATAGAAACTAAATGTAAAAAACGTGATTTTTCATTTGAATTTCATTTTTCAAAAATTTAATCCCCGGCACACTCTATCAAACAAAGCTATTGTTGTGAAGCATCATTGAAAGAATTCATATCATGAATTTCATAAACCTGTAAACATCTTTCGTTTACTAGATTTTGACCTGAATTGAGAAAATGAGGAAAACTGGACAGCAAAAGAAACCTTGGACAAAGTAAAGTACATGTATAGTACAGTAAAGTATAAAAATAAACAAATACAATGCACGCTTACAAAATGCAAGTACATGTAGATGGACTTTTCTGTTGCTGCTGCTGATGCTGCTAATGATGATGCTGCAGCTGCTGCTGAGGATGATGATGATGATGATGATAATGATGAATTTATGACGACTGACTTCCTTATTGTGTTCCAATCAGGCTCCTCTACAAAACAAAAAAAAACAAAACAAAAACAATGTTACAAAATTGTAGAATACACAACACTTTAAAAAACAATTGTATGTAAAATATTACTCTCTGCATAGATATATTGATAATCGAATAAAGTTAAGGTAGTTCATCCATATTACCACCGGTATCGTTTAATTCATATTTCTGATAAATTGTAATTTTGATCATTAGAAGCTTAAAATGATTTTAAAGGTTTTATCAAATAATACAGATGCATCTTTGGACTTTAATTTTTTTGTTCACTTGATTATAGTAAACAATTGGCAACCTCTTGAAGTTAACCTTGAAGTCTATGGGAAAAGTACATTATTGAATACATGTATAATTTTTTTAATACAGGATATTTTCTTACAAAGCTCTCAGGAAAATGTTGCATAGTCTTTCCCTTTCTTAACAAAAATACTTTAAAAATCATAAGTAAAAGTACATGCTTTGAAAAAAAAAGTATTTTTGTAAACTTTTATGAACTTAGTCTATATCAGCCTAATAAATAATTTTAAAGGCATGTTCACTGTAGTGTAAGTCAATTATAATTGGTTTATTCACCTCAATTATACATGGCAGACTACCTTACTACCTTAATTTTCGACATTACGATAACTCCATTTTACCCAACGAAAAAAAAATTGGAAGACAACTGATGGTTAAAAATCACTGAAGTTTGATAAAAGGAGAAATGACAGGAAAAATGCATATACTTACAATACACTATAAATTGGCCGTACAATATTTTGAACATGCATTTATTAAATTAGTACAGATTCTGTCCATGAACTTCGTAGACTACAATTTAAACTATTTTACTTCAAAGTGCATAATTTGCATCAAAATGCATAAAGTACTGTGGAATACTCCGAATTAGAACTGACATGTGACTTCGAATTCAAAGCGCGCTGTTTGCAGTACCTAGCTGTACCAATTATTCTGTCTGCTAATTATATCACGAAGGGGCGATGCATTTCAAGATGTTGTAGTGTGAGCCATTATCAGTAAAACAAATGTGGTTAATATATATTCATTCATCTGAATGAATTTTTTCATACATAAATGAATGCAAATAGGAATTCCATTTCCATACATCAAGTATTGTATACAGCCTTACGTCCATGCGCGGATCTACAACGTAAAAGGGGAAGGTGGTTGGGTGGGTCCGGACCCCCCCCCCCCCCCCCCACCAAACTTATTAAATTTACACAGCAAAATCATCAGAATTCCCATTTGTGAAGAAATATGGATCTGATATCCTCTAAAGCCTGGTACTATTATATAAGCTAAAACAAAATGGCATCTAAGGAAATATATTAGATTGGATTGAAAATTACATCTTACTGACCACGGACAAAACGTATTGTTAGAAGGATACTCTACTAAACAAAGTATAAATGCAAGTGTTCCCCAGGGCTCTGTACTTGACCAATTTTTTTTCTTTTTTTTCTTTGGTATATATTAATGATTTATATAGATTGTAAGCAAAATCACTGTCATCTCAGACTTATTCTCCAATCATATGCTTGTTGCTTTGAACATATTTCAAAAAAATTGATAAAGCATGTCAACGTATATATTTTCTTCTCACTCTTCAATATAAACAAAACAGGGAATCTTTAATCAATCTTTACATTTCCTTAATTCGACCTATTTTAGAATATGGTGATGTAGTATGTGATAACTGCACACAGGAACAGAGCAATTTACATGTATTAGAAAGTGTACAAATTGAGGCTAGGCGCATCAGTACAGGATTAAGACGCACTTCCTCACCTCAAGAAAAAAACTGATATCAAGAATTAGGGTGGGAAACATCAAGTGATAGAAGGAAGAAACCCCACAAAGTACACTCAGGTATAAACACTTAATAATTATACACCCAAATATTTATATTATATGGTTGAAAGATGTCTCCCAGTCGCACATAATTACTCCTTACGTAATAATAACTTGTTTCACATTCCAGTTACCATAACTGCTGCATATTACAATAGGTTTTTTTTTTACCGTCAACAGTTGAAATATGGAACACTTTGCCAAACAGTGTAAAAGCTGCAACAAGTATAGCCTATAAGCCAGGCTTGCAAAACAATAATCTTGTAGATAAAACAAAATCTAAATTATGCAACCATGGGCAAAGACATTTAAATACACTTCATTGTCAATTTAGAAATTTTTCAAGTTATCTTCATGCAGATTTGTATAATGTTAATCTAGTTGAATCATCAAAATGTTTACGATGTGGGTATTCCTATGAGGATTCATTTCATTTTTTTCTTTTATTGTCAATAGTATAATCCTCAGAGAAACTCTCCGTTTAGATACATGAGTGATCATGACATACCAAAAGATATTAATATTGTACTACATGGTTATGATTGTCTATCTCTCTCAGAAAATATGTCATTTTTTGACCAAGTTCATAAATTTATTTTAAAAAAAAAACAGTAAAAGATTTTAGAATGCAAATTAACAATAAGTAACACTGTGTTACTTTACATGTATTAATTATTGAGACTTTATTTTGTAACTACTATATGTATTTTTTTTTCTCATTTGATTTTTTTCTTTTTTTATATAAATTGCATTGTTTTGTTATTTAACTAACTCCTTTATTTCTATATTCTCTATAAGTTAGTAAAATGTCCATATAAAATTTTAAGAAGTATACACTTTAAGTATTATAGATATTTATACCGTGATCGCTGATGGCGAGATTTTACTAATATAGGCAATTTTTGCCTGCTGTTCAATCCACGTTCACTTATATACTTATATGTATATATCTAGATAAAATATTTCTTCAACTTAAAGTGTGGTATTAATATCAAAATTTTGCATCCAACCTTTTTTTTTCTTTGAATATGTTGGAACTGTTAACAAATGTTTACATTTACTAAAAGAAAAAGAAATTTGTTTTAAGATAAATTTATTTCAGTTGTTGTTAAGAAGGCTGAGAGGTTAAAAGAAAATTACCCATCAGATCTTGTTTTAAGATTTTATATACAATAACTTTGGCTTTAAACTATTCAATGGTAAAAAAAAATCCAAGTATTTTTATTAAGTATTAAAATTGACTATTTACCTATATCTTTATACAGATTAGATTAACATAGCATTAAAATTGCCAAGATCATCCATCCCTCTTAAACAAACGTTAAACACTTAGCGATACGTTTTATCATATTTTATCAATTTATATAAGCAGTAGTATTACATATGGTATTGTTCTTGAATCACAAACTTAGTTTTGGAAAAACGATTAATAACTTTATGCAATTTTTCGAATTTTAAAATAGCCAACTTACGACAGGTAACTCAACGAAAAAAAAAAGACCTGACAGAAGAATTGTTATTTCAAAAATTCCTGGTCTCATGATTGATGTTTTTTATTCAAGGGGGGGGGGGGGGTGTTGAGGGCTGGGATGGGGATTCGGGGGGTGGGTGGGTTAAGCCTAGCAAAAGTCTAAATATCACACTTTCTATATAAATATGCATAACAATAAATATTAAACATCTTTAAAAACTAATAAAAGAATTAAGAAGTGTATTTTTTTAAATACATATTTAAAGACCCCCCCCCCCCCCTCCCTTCCAAGCATAGACAAACAGCGATATCCCTTTAAAAAAAATCATGAAAACTGATATTTTACGTCGCCCAATCCTTAAAATAATATAAGTTTTATAATCAGGACTAATTGTAATGACTATTATTTCATATAATTAAGGGAAATAAGAGATAATGATTAAAAAGCTCTCATCCGACATTAATAATTACAGAACTATGTAGTGTATATTATATATAACCGGGAACTTTTCATTTTTTGTAGTTGTAAAATGTTGTTGTGAATAAACACAACTGCAATTTGGATCAAACTTTAAAGGGGATCTTGTCGTAAACTACGTCAATTAAATTTGCCCGACACTGTTCTTTTATTAGGTTCTTAGCCCTCCACTGTTACATTTAGATTTCGTGCAGATTCATGATACCAAATACTCAATTGTAATAATATGTATGCAACCGCGCAAAAAAATCTATAAACAAATGATTTTATTCCCATTTTACAAAAATGTTGAAAGCTGCATGTCAATAAAATATAATCACTAATTATGGATCCCCCCCCCCATTACCCTTCTCAAATGTATGTATCTACTTAGATGTTTTATCTTAATATATCAAAATGAATATTTCATAGCAATAATTACTCTCTCTTGAATATTTTACACTTTCAGTACTATTTTTAATTATTGTAATAAGTTTATAACTGTTTATTTTACAAGACCAAACAATGCAAATATTACTGTTGAGTTTAAGACTTTGCCAGCTGTCTGCACTCTGCATCAAGCTTATGTGATATAAATATGTCTCATGCACATGTATTTCCTGATATAATCAGCAGTGCGCGGATCTAGACGGGAGCACTAGTAGAGGAGGCCGCAGCCCCCTTCCCATCTGGAAAATTTCAAACTTATTTGAAAAAGTCACATGCTAAAATTACATAAAATAGGCCCCAGTCCCACTAACCACCCCACCATCTGCAAACAAAACAAAATCACCCCTCAAAATTCCCCGCAAATAAAAAATCTGGATCCGCGTATGATGATCAGCTGATTTTATTGAAAATAGATTATAGATTATACAAACGTTAACTCTATGTGTTATATGTACCTTTTACATATTCAGATCCCCAAGCTAGGTGCAGTCATTGTCTTCAGTTCCAACACAGGAAGAGGACGAATAGAAAGCGTCTTCAAATCTGAAAGAAAAACTAAGAGAGTGAAAGGAGTATAATACATATAACACTTTTAAAAACCTCATTTATCACGTTGCTCGAATCTACATGTACAAGGGCGAGGGCATCAGGAAGTGTTAGGGCACACCCACCCCCCCTGGGAAATTCAGACTTGGTTATAAAAGTCAACGAAAATTATTTCAGATGCTTCTTTTCTAAGCCCATCGCAGCTCATAGAGAAACGTGTTATTTTTTTTTCAATTAAAGAAAGACAAAAAACCTTTGATCGTTGATTGTAGAAAAACACGTACGCCAACGTCACAGAAAAGAGATCATAACTTATGCTTATTTAATTGTTTACGTACCTTTTAAGTTCTACAAGTCTTCAAAACAAGGAAAACTTTTCATGGCGGGAACATGTTCTTTAGGACCATACAAGCATAAGGTCTAATTTCGTCGAAGACTGCTCAAAATAATGCGTGCGCGGTCCTTGGTCTTTGTGACGTGGTCAGTTAGATCGACCGTGTAGTGAGCGATCTTCATGGACACTTACAACAATGAAGTTAGTTGATTTAACCTATATGAACATACAGTAAAATACATCGTTACTAGCCGACAATTGGTAGTCCAATGTTTATTCAATCAACATTTTCCATTTTCAAAAAAGGAGCGTTGCAGGCATCACTATGTAACCGCGGATCCAGACATTTTTTTCCGGGGGGGGGGGGGGGGTAAATAAATTTGAATTTTCAGAAAAGGGGGGACGACCCCTCTAGATCCGCATGTGAATCACTATAATGTTCTGAACATTTTCCACTCGAATCTCGGTCAATGAATGCTTCGAAGATTATTTCGTTCCCTAACTCCACGGACATGCACGTTTTGATCTCAGACTTCCAAGTAGTTGAAGAAACCTTGATATCTTTTACACATATTGAAGAATTGACTATTCCTTCTGTGTAACTTGCTGATCGACAATGACAATACTTTACGTTTTTTTAACTCGCATTTTATGGACAATTAAAGAAAGATTGCGAATGGATGTAAATGTAAACGGAAAAATCACATGAATTTTTATTAAAAGGAGTGTTAACTACATGTACCTCGTGGGTTTAAAACGGGGGGGGGGGGGGGGGGGGGTCCTGTCCTCTTGAAAGAACATGTGGGCAAAATACATAGTTACATGTACCCTTCATATAGCGTTATAGCGTTTAATACGGCTTATTATGGCTTATTATGGCACCGATCGCGACTCCAGGAAAAATACATATCTAGCTATAACGTTGGTATTGGGTTTTTTTTTTTTCTCACAGTTTGTTCTATAGTAAAATACCCACATATTTACATTCAGTGTATATTTCCCCATCTGTTAACATTATTTAGTAATCTGCGACGTTCAATTTCCTGTGAATACACTAAGTAAAATTAATTA
The DNA here is from genome assembly GCA_033439105.1 of Magallana nippona. Classification (NCBI taxonomy): domain Eukaryota; kingdom Metazoa; phylum Mollusca; class Bivalvia; order Ostreida; family Ostreidae; genus Magallana; species Magallana nippona. The sequence continues at coordinate 32,293,527 of CM065921.1, read as the reverse complement.
GTAAAAAAAAGCAATACATATGCAGTACTATATCTCTCTATTTAAACCTATACATGCACCTTATATGATCATTTTTGCCCTAGTCATAAAACAAAAATTTACAAACATATAAATTAAACGCCTGAAATAAAGATTTGGGATCCCGGGAGTAAAATCTAAGGATGTATTTAAAATACAGACGAAAAAGAAATGAAAATGGATGCGTCCATCCAGAAAATTTTACGCAAAAGGGGGTGGAGGTCAGAGGAATAAATTGTTTGCCCCCGCTGGGGGTGGGGGTGGGAGGTTAAAAGCATGATTTCCGTAACTTAAGAATGTGAATTTTAATTAACATTTTTTGAAGGTTGGGGTGTGTGTGTGGGGGGGGGGGGGGGGGGGGGGGTTGTCAGATCCGTGCAAGTAATGATGATTTCAGCCTAGAGCAGAGTCAGAAAGGCATTCAAACTAGTAGGACTTAAAGGTAGTCATAAATATTAAAAATCGGTCGCAGCTTTGAGGAGAAGATTTTTAGGAAATTAATACATCCGGTACGGCTTTTCAAAATGTCATTACATTTCTTTTACACTGCGTTAATGATATACAGATGCACTTTAAATCAAGTTTTATTATATACTCATGTTCAAGTCGGCATATGCTGGCACGATAAAAATAAAGCATCATGCGCGGATCCAGAAATATTTTCCTGGGTGGGTCAAAGGATAATTGTGTTTTTAGGGGGAGGGGGGGGGGGGTCTGAGGCATATTTTAAGTAATTTTACCTTGTGAATTTTAAAAAAAATGAAATTTCCCCCGACCCCCCTCGAGATCTGCGCAGGAATGCTTATTTTTAGACACGTCGGTCCTTCAACCCACTCTTTTTTGAGATAAATTGGATTTAACGATTATTTGAATAAAAAAAACCATGTAAAATTGTTAAGAGACCTTGAACGTTTCATAAAATATGATAATGGATTTATTCAAAACGCGTGATGACGTATTATAATATTTGTGCTCATACGCACTGTTTGTTGTTAAACAATGAACGTCACAGATTTCCATTGCAATCCTTGGGGGAAATATACGCTGAATGTAAATATATACTCGTGTCATTATAATTTTGTGCTGGTAAGGTCGAAAAACAAATCTGCTGCTCAATTTCAATCGGCGCCAGGCTTACAATCTACATGTACTTTTTACGTCTATAAATTGATCGCAGTACATTAACGATTTAATTATCATTTATGTCAATAATTACCAAAAATATTATTTTTTTTCTGTAAAATACATACCAAACATGTGCATCTATAAACTATACATGTCTATATTAAAGTGTCTTAAAATCGGTATGAATAGCTTGAAATAATTTCTTTTCAAAAGATTTCGACAAACCAAAAAATATTAAATATGGTATGCAAATGAAGAAATAAATAGATTTGAAAAGACTCGTTCATATACATGTATCACGTGATATTGTTTATAGTCAAAATATCGCCAGTTGAAGAAAAACTTAGCAATCATAAATAACGCCTTTTGAAAATACAACTTACAAATGTTATTTAAATGAAGAAAACTGTATAATTACAATACAGTCACGTCCTTGCACTGATCCAGAAAATTTCCCAAGGATCGGGGTGGGGGTGGGGTGGGGGTTGGCGGTGGTGGTTGCGAGGGATAATTTTGTCTCCCAAGAGGGTCCGAAGCATATTTTCGGTAATTTTATTAAGTGAATTTGAAAAATTTGAATTGTCTAGAAGGGGGGAGGTCCGGACCTCCCCCCACCCTTCCCCTTGCCCGCACTCCTGACCCCCTCTAGTTTTGTGCATGAGTGCATGGCGTCGATCACGCTAATATATCTTGTGGGTTTTCACTTTTATTTCAACTCACGACAATGATACTACAGTTTCAACAATAATGTAATTAATATTTAAGAAAATATATTTTAGACTTCAACAGCTGCTATTATAGTTTATTTTTCACTTTTTAGCAACATTGGGTGAATATTTCATAAGTTCCTTTCCTGGTCTTACTTCCTGATTGTCTGAGAGCTCGATGCACGTGCGCACTTAACCATAAATAATGTTGAATGTATCTTCCTTCATTGTCCATACGTGTTGATCTGTTTCCTCTTTGACTTGCCAATTTTCATATATATATATATTGTGATTTCAGAATGTAACGACTTTTTCCGATGTTGATAATTTTATTAAATTTGCACTATAAAATATGCGAAAAAATAGTAATATAAAGCCAACTAACATTATAGAGATCAAAGTTAATACACGTACACTGTTTATACCGAGTAATTGCTATACATTAGATCAACATTTAATTTATAAGATCTAATTTCGGGATTTACCTGAATTAATTGGCCAAGAATAGTTAAGGTTTGTATTAACACTTTATAGTTTAATAAAAAAAAAAGGGGGGGGGGGGGTGTCTTACGACACATATTGACTGCTACTACTGGCCATGGACTCATTGCAAATTTTGGCAGCAGGTATAGCCATCCGGGATGAAAAGTCTTATTTAAAAAGGTGTATACAGCGACATTCTTAAAGTGTTATGGTTGCAACTATATACACAGTACTTTGAAAAAAAATATTTAATGTGTTGGCTGACCACTAAAAAATGAAAACAGACATCTGTTGCGATTGTACTAAGGTTAAAAACAAGGAACATTTTAACATTTAAAAGTATTCTAAAATGAATTCTACGTTTTCATAGATGACATATGATAATTTCAAATTATTTTATCAGGAAATTCAAAGCTAATCGTATCCAAAACTTAATTGCAATATCAATCGAATAAAAAAAAAAGGCAAATAAAAAAGGAGTGGCTATAGCATTAGGTTAAGGCGCACTTTTCTACGGAAGCCCGTGTAGGACCTTTAATAAATATTTTTGAATTTGACAAAACAAATAACTCGAATTCGTATAAACGATTTCAATTTGTTAAAAATTTTGGTTAATTTGTTATGACGAATTAAATCGGTAACAACATTTTTTTTTTAAATTAGAAAACCAATTTCACAAAACCTGTGTTTTCAATATGGAGTCCGTGAGGATGTGTGGTTATACATCCTGATGAGCTTACATAAAACAAAAGAACAAGTATAAACTTTTAACAAAATATTTAATAACAAATGAAATAAGAATCAAACAAAAAAAATCAACAAAAATATATACAAATGAAATAAATAAATGAATGGATTAAATGTCTATCTTTCCGGCCTCCGCGCAAATGTCTGTTTTCGAAGCCCGGTTCCGGCGCACGTGGTTTTAAAGACCCCTAAGGTGAGCACGTGGTTTTGTAGTACAGTCAGGTATATTCGGCAACCGCCAGAAAACTAAGTTGTTTTCGTAGAATGGTCACATGCTGCACGGGTCTATCGAGAATGCATTAAAGGTTTTCATCGATGATTAAATGACCCATGGCCTGGTTCACGCCGATTGGAAATTTCTTTCAATGGACTCAATATGCAGAATATAAGAATCATTATATTTGTTATTTAATTTTCTTTTTGCTTGTATATTTCGCAGTTTTTACCTGATGATACAGACATCCATAATTAATCACGTTTATTGGTTTGAACTTTGCGTATATTATAACAGATACTGCAAAAAACACACATTCGTTTTATAGCGTGACTTTTTGACCAATTATTATGTCCAGGACGATTGCAAAGGCACAAAGGAATATATAGGGAAATATCTTTTAGAATCTTCCCCAAAATTACTTGTGTTAATGTCCGCATTTCCTGACATCTTTGCCGGCTAATATTTATTGTCTGAAGTTTCTTAGACTTTAATCGCTACGTAAATAATAAGCCCCGGGAGAAGTGCACTATTTTCAAAACTATGTTTTTGAGGGTTATTGTTTGGGTTTTGTTGTTGTTGAAGTTGTTTTTTTTTTTTAAGAACTTCTATATTTTCTTTCTTAATATAACGTTGTGTAGATTTCGACGCTAATGAAATTTGTAACAGAATATAAACTTTAAAACAATTAATAATAGGAAATCTGAAAAATGGTTAACTCAAGGTGCACCTGGTTATGGACTTATACTTGTACATAACTTTTGAATTTCTTAATGATTATTTTTTTTTAAAATAAGCAAAATCCCTTCACTCGTTCTCGGAGCTAGATTGGAGCGTCGTAAGACTTTTTTTTTGTAAATATTGATATAAAACTGCATCACATTTGAGCATCAAGCATGCGTACATGTTTCATGTGGCCCTTTTTGAAAACGCAAGAATAAATAATTGCACGAGCTGACGTGCTCGTGTGATTAAACCTAACACATGTATCGACTAAACTGTTGTAAAATGTAAGGATTTAAGCAATTTTGATATAAACATTTTGATATAAACATTTCAAAATAGTCACTTGGCCTTCCCCGTTTAGCCAGGAAACAAACCGGACAAATGCAATGGATAATATTACGGGAATACTGCGCAAAAGTCAGAGAAAGTTCAACACTCAATAAGTAAACATTGAAAACAGACTTGTCTTTATCACAGGATGGGTAAGTATGCATTCCTTGTATCTTAATCGTTAAAAACTTTAAAGATAATGTAATAAAATATATAAGGTTTTGAGTTTTGTTTTAAAAATGAATGCATTATAGAGAGAAGGATGAATGGGTGGATGGATGGATGGATGGATGGGTGGGTGCGTGGGTGGGTGCTTGGGTGGATAGATAGATAGATAGATAGATAGATAGATAGATAGATAGATAGATAGATAGATAGATAATTAGATAGATGATCATGTAGGAAAAATGATGAAAACAAAACACAATTGTTCACTTTTTTGTAAAAAAGGAGAATTTCTAAATAACCGAAGAGCTGAGTATTTGAAAAACTCATTATTATGCATCCTGTCAGTTTGTCCGGCTCGTGCACTATGCATCAAACCCTGACTACCATTTAGACATAGTACAGGCACAACACAACGCTATTATATACAATGAACAAAATTAAGAAATATTGAAAAGTAAGTTTCACTAGCTACTTGTAAAGTTTATCAATCTACGTATTTAGCAATTTTAATTAAGAATTGATTACGCTCCATTGATCAGGAAATAAATTGAAAACACACAAAACGAATTTAGAGAGAGAATCTTATAAACTTCGAAAATGATTCTTTGTTTTGTGGGGTTTCCCCCCCCCCCCCTTTTTTTTTGTTTTTTTTGTTTTTTTTTTGTTTTTTTGTTTTTTGGTGGGGTTTTTTTTTTTTGTTTTTTTTTTTGTTTATCGGTTTATCAACTGTCTTTTAAAATCTTAGCTTCATAAAATACGGTATGAAATTCGATTTGCATATGCAAAAAAAAATTCATCATGTTAAACTATAAGGAACAACTGTTAAAAAAATATCTACGGAAAGAAGGAATCTGTCTTTCTATAAGTACATGTAAAAATATTTGCAGCAATGAAAGAAAACAAGAAAGAAAAATACAAACCGTTCATTTGAAATTCTAAAGGAATGAATAAATGACTGTTTATTTCTCTCAAACCATATCAATTGTACATGTACAAAAAACAAAAATATTTACAAATCTACAAATGCAAAAAGACAACATTTTTTTGTCTAATTTACATGAGATAAATGTACATGGTATGAAAAAAAAAATTGTAAACAGAAAAATAATTTTCAGTTTAATAATTCCATTTGCGGACGGAAACACGTTGATAATTATAATTAATTGGCACTCATTCTTACAAGTAATTAATATCCGATAATGTCATTCTTTGAGAGTGATAAATATATGTACTAATAAAAATACAGGAAAAAAAAATGATACATTCTCAATTCAATGCATTTATACCCAAAGACGTATAAATAGGCATAAATTGAATTAACGTATACCGGGAAATATTTTCGCCCTGTTTTATTTTCGCCCCCGTTCTCTATCGTTGTCAGCGGGCAATTTTAAGACTTGGCGAATTCTATTGTCTCAAATTATCTCTCTAGCTGTAAGCACAACTGTGCTTGAGCGAACTAAAGACGGGACGAAACTGCTTGCAAGTGTAGAGGGGCGAATGAACACTTTGAGATAATAACCCAATATGCAGTATGTTACTAGTGACATATATGTATTGAAATGCAATGTTCATTGTAAAGATAATCTTGATTGCTTTCTTTTTGTTACAGACACATGGAAATGCCCTCAATGTACGTTTATGAACGATGGGTACAAATCCAAGTGCACTGCTTGCGGGGCATACAATGGTACGCAGCCTTATCTAATTATAATATACTGTATTAGATGTCATATACAAATTCCATGCTTATAAGGAATAATTGATTTTTAAAGAGAAGTTTATGTTTGATTATTAAAACAATAACATGCTTTCTTTGGTGACATTGCAGAAAAAATACATAACCCGCGTAAAACTTGCGTGTTATGTAATTTTTTTCTGTAATGATCGCTACCTTCATAACTCACATGAATTATCAAAGAAAGCATTTTATTGTTTATATTCACATCTTTCTTTTAACAAATTAATAAACTGATTGTAAAATGTAAGTTAAATTAACAGCCAAATCGTCTTTTATGATATGGGAATTTGAGTCTGACATCATCATGATTATTTCGTGCAGTCCGTGATTTTTCTTAGGTTGCTGTAGTTTCGACCAATCGATATACGGGGCGTGTAGAGTTCAGTCCTGTCAGTTTCTTAAGAGCTATGAATTACATGTACAATCAATTTCCGTAAGAAATAGAGGGAATCATACTCGGAAGATGTAAATTACATTTACATGTGTATTATTTGGAATAAAAATGTTGTTATACAGTGTAATCTACTTTATGAAGATAATATTGATATATTTCGATCAAAATTGTACAAAACACTTGTTTATTGCCTGTTCTGTAATAAATGTAAGTAAACTATGTCGGGTATTAGCTTAACATGAACATGTATAAACGATGAAAAAAGCGTTAAGATGTAAAAACTTTGTTTCCCAAAAACCGCTGAGTGCTGACTTATTTAATTGATGTAAATAAACAACCCTTCTAGTTGTATTTCATTGCAAGAAGATATTTAATCAGTTTGTTTTATACTCTTCTTCATATATATCTATTTACAATTTAAAATACCTTTGCGATTTTTATAAACACACAAAAGAAAAGAAATATGTACATGTAATATCATGTTTCCTTATTATCTTAAAGGATACGGCGGTGCACATGGACAAAGTCCACGGGGAGGTTACATGCCGCAAGGAGGACGAGGAAGATACGGAAGGGGGATAGACAATGAAGTGCGCATTGTGCTTCTGGGAAAAACAGGAAGTGGAAAGAGTGCCACGGGAAACACCATTTTGAACGGTGACTTTTTCGAGTCTACCACAGCGGGTTCGTCTGTTACTTCACGATGCACTAGCAGACATGCGCAGAGATTTGGAAGAGACATTCAAGTAGTTGATACGCCGGGAATATTTGACACCAACTTGCCTAATGATGTTGTGCAGAGAGAAATTGTCAAATGTATCGGGATTACTTCCCCTGGTCCACATTGCTTCCTGTTAGTACTTGGACTTACTCGATTTACACAAGAAGAGGAAGAGAGCGTCGATCACTTTGTCAACTATTTTGGAAGACATGTGTTTCGTTATTTCATTGTTCTCTTCACACGAAAAGATGACCTCGATCACCATGGAAAGACGCTGAACGATCACCTACGGACGATTCCGACCAGTCTTAAAAAAATCCTTGGCCAATGCGATGATCGTTGCATTGCGTTTAACAATCGGGCTCCAAGTCCCGCTCGGCACGATCAAGTTGAGGATCTTCTTGAGATGATTGACGGAATCGTGCGTCAAAATCATGGAGAATATTACACGAATGAAATGTACTCGGAAGCTGAAAAAGTAATGAAACATCGTCAATACCAAATCGAAAAAGAAAGAGACAGAAAACGCGAAAGGGAAAGAAAAGAAATCGAACGCGATGTTGAACAAAAGTACAAGACCCACTACCAAAGCCAGAATGCCTTAGAACAAAGAGTAGTGGAACTTGAATCAATGCGCGATCACTACGCAAGCCGAACGACTGCTCTTGAGAAAGAAGTCCGGGAGCTAGAGGAACAGATAGACTACGAAAAGAGACAATATGGATCCCCAAGCTCGAAACTTTTGACAAAACTGAAACATCTGCAAGAAGAAGGAACGAGACTTGGTTCTGGGGGAGGGTCAGAAAACGATAAAGAAATTGACGAGCTGCGATATCAGCTTAAACATATGCAGAAGGAGACCAAGAAACTCAGTAAGGAGAAAGATAAGATCTATCAAGAGAGGCTTGAGGATCTAGATAGAAGGTACAGCCAGCTTGAACATGGCCGCCAGCAAGCAAGAACGGAAGTGGAGACCGGAAGTGGGAATGTTGGCGAAGCCTTGATTGGTGGTATCATGACCATAGGAAAGCTCGCGTGGAAAGGAATACAGATGTTATTCTAAAAAAGACTTTAATCTTTTCTTATATGCACTAGTCTTGATTTCATGATTAGCATATAATTTATAATTTTCTCTCGTGAATAAATGAAAGATTTTGTTTTAATTGGACGGAGAAGACAGGCGATTTTTACCGATTGTAAACAAAAAGGAGCGATCCAAACAGAACTTCAGGTAGTCTTAAACGAGACTTACTCAAATGTATAATTATATTGTATGTTTTTTTTTCTTTTATTGTGTGGTTTAAACTGTGCCCTTTCAGTATATTATAACTTAAAGAAAAAAAAATAATAAAATGCAAAAGTTACAATAGCATTCTATAAAATGATAAACTAAAACCTAGACACCCTACATGAAATGAAGTAATAAAGAACAGTGTTCAAGATCAAAAGTCCAAAGGAAAAATACAAAACAGGAACAGAGCAAACACGAACTTCAACAACAAGGTAGAGGTTATAGGTAGGCTCAGGTGCCATGGAGGATTGAGCATCCTCTGCTGACCGGTCACACCCGCCGTATGCTCTTTGTTGTAATCGGGAAAACGGGCAAATCTCATAAATTCATACTTATTGTTAGGACATCATTACTCGGTGAATAATGATGTCCTAACAATAAGTATGAAAATGCAGTCAGCATTCGACATAGCAGATGATTGTATTTGCTCACAAGGTCGTTCTATCGACCATAGAACTTGCGAAACGATGACTTCAATCGAGACTTTCATCTTACTCACCGAGGACACATGTAAAAGTACATTGAATTTCATATTAAATGGGTAGATGTCATTTCATTTATTGAATTATGTTGTTTGTAAATATTTGATTAAAAAAACAAAACAAAAACTCTGACATCTTAATCTTTTTAAAAAAGCAATTTTAAGAGAAAACTGTTATTTAGAAAAATGAAAACCCAAACACAAGTCCGTCTTCTTTAATCATCATCACACACTGTACGTCGTGACCAAAAATAAATGAAACAGACTATATTGTTTATAAAATATACTACTGGCCTTTCCAGAAATTTGCACTTAGTTTATCACATACAAAATTGAAATTTCAAAATGTGGAAATGACACGGAAGTTATTACTAGTTATTACTAGTTACATGTAATGAGTACCTATTTATTTCAAACTACGCTCATCTGTAATACAACTCTTTAAAAATCAACAAGGATATGAATTTATACTCATGTTACGAGAGCCTTGGTGTATATATATTGCATGGATTATATATGCAAATATAATCATATCATAAAACCTTGAAAATAAGCCGGATATAACAATAAGCCGGTTTTGATAATAAGCCACCTATTACTTGCATTGCAAATTACTCGAAAATAAGCCTGTTTTTAAAATAAGCCAGTCGTGACAATACGCAGCAAAAAAAAATTCTATACAAAATTTTCAACTATCAGTTTTTTGATTTTAAGATTAACAAATCGCCTGCTCGCCCCAATACTTTTTTTGCCTAGAATCCGAAGACAAAGAAATCAAATTGGTGTGGCCTTAGGACGAAACCAAAAAAAAAACCTTACGGAAATTATAATAAACTAGATACGATCTCGTTGCGAGCAACCAGGAGGTCTTCCGTCCGATTTTTAGAAGGTGATATGACATCATCAACTTTGATTTTCGACAACAAAACATGATCTGGAAGAATGAGTGGGGTTCTAATGCTTTTCTGTATCACTTTTTATAAGTTCTCTTGTATTGCTTTTTTAAATACTTGCATTTCTTCCAAATGAGATAGAAAAAGATTAAAGACTTTTACCTCTGGTCCCTAAAAATCCTAATTACGTAACACATTAGAAATTATTATTATATTATTGTAAGGATACATAACTGTATTATAACCAATTTTGCTTTTATAACCTCTTACAAAATATCCCTCAGTAAACGCAACGTTATTTTTTACAAGATAAACGATAAGATAGGATTCACGCACGACAGGATAGGATTAACGCACGATAGGATAGGATTTATTCACGATAGGAAAGGATAAACGATGTTCATGATAAACGTATAATCGGGTTAAACGATCTTCACGATTAACCTGATAGTGGCAGAATTTAAGAAAGAACACACATACGAATAAAGATTTACGTGGAAGTTCTTGTTATTAACAATTGCCGAGTTGTTACATGTAGTCATCGCTGCATCCTTTATAGAAAGTATAAAACGCCCAGTTTAATTTTTTTTAGCAAAAAGTATGAGCTTAAATGATCAATAAATTATCTGTATTGTTAACATTGTTTTCATTACCGCAAACCCTAGCCGATCTCCGCGAAGATTCAAATCACACGGAAAATAGCGGGTTCAATTTAAATACAATTCTTGTTCTAAATAAATATAAAATCTATCATAAATACATTTCTTTCTGTATAAGGAAATGGTGCATTAAAAACGAATTATATTTCATACCAGTTAAATAAAGATTTAGGCAGAAACACATTCCGCGTACGATTTGTTAACATTGTTTTCATTACCGCACACCCTAGCCGATGGCCGAGAACATTTCAGCCCGAAGTATCAAATATCACACGATAAAAAAAGCGGGTTCAATTAAAATACAACTCTAGTTTTAAGTAAATATAAATTATATCATAGAAACTTTTGTTTCTGTAAAGAATGATGCATAAAAACGAATTATATTACATACAAGTTAATGTTTACGCAGGTATACACTCCGAGTACGATTTAATATATTCGATATACAAGTAAATATGTTACCTTGTTTCTAAGAACTTCGATAGTTTACATTAATTTTTCATTTCCACTGCTTGCAGATATGATTTACATGTAATACTTTATTGGTTAATTTTGATCTAAAGATTTAAGAAATTAGTATCATGATAAAATACTGGATAGGATTTTATATTTCTTGTTTGGTAAATTTTCGTATACGGCGCACTGAATGACTTGTAACTTTGAAATAAATTTACTTGCTTATGAAAAGGCACGAAACGATTAACACAATAGGATGAACGGAAAAACTGTTAAAATTTAACGATAAACCTGATAGGATTAACGCACGATAGGATAGGATTAACGCACGATAGAACAGTATACACGCACTATACGATAGGATTGATACACGATACGATAGGATAGGATTGTAAAAAATAACGTTGCGGGTATTGTAGATAAAAGACTTAAGACCCATCTGGGTCCCTAATTTGAGGGGCCAGCCCCTTTTTCTTGATATCAAATAAAAGATCATTTATTTTAAAACACATTTTGTTCAACAAGTGTTTGGAAATTTGTTACCGTTTTTGAGATATCTGAGAAAGAACGTTTTAGGGGCCGATCCCTTATCTCCTTATCGGGGCCGATTAACGAAATTTTGAAGGTTGCATATTGTCCAGTTCATCATTCTGAGAATCTTTTCTTCTATACTGCATTTCAAAATATTTTTTTTCCTTTTTTGAGATATGGGTGATCAAAGTTTTGGACATTTGACCCTTAGAAACCCCTAATTACGTAACACATGAGAAAATCATTATATTGTTTGGGTACATAACTATAAAATAAACATTTTTGCTTCTATAACATATTACAAAATATTCCCCAGTAAAGGGCTGTAGATAAAAGATTTTAGACCCATCTGGGTCCCTAATTTGAGAAGCTAGCCCCTTTTTCTTGATACCAATGAAAGGTCATTTAATTTTAAACACATTTTGTTCAACCAATATTGGAAATTTATTACCAGTTTTTGAGATATCTGAGAAAGAACGTTTTAGGAGCCGATCACTTATCTCCTTATCGGGGTCGTTAAAGGAAATTTTTAAGGTTGCATATTGTTCAATAAATCATTCTGAGCATATTTTCTTCTATATTGCGTTTCAAAATATTTTTCCTTTTTGAGATATGGGTGATCAAAGTTTTGGACTTTTGACCCTTAAAAACCCATAATTACGTAACACACAAAAAATCATTATATTGTTTGGGTTCATAACTATAAAATAAACATTTTAGTTTCTATAACCTATTACAAAATACCCCTCAGTAAAGGGCTATAGATGAAAGACTTTAGACTCATTTGGGTCCTTAATTTGAGCCCCTTTTTCTTGATATCAATCGGAAGCTCTTGTAAATATAAGCTCTTTTTTTAAACCATGTTTTAACAAATTATTTTTCAGAAAAGAGATACATGTAAACAAAGGAAACCTGGAAAAATAACGACATTTTTAAAACTCAATTTTCAGGTCCAGGCCAGCTTCGTTGCCTTTTTAATCAGACAGATATGACTGACATTATACAAAACTACAATCTTTTGTCTACCATCCCTGAAAATTTGAACTCAATATCTTTTATAGTTTAGGAAGAGTTTCATGGACAAACTAACCCTGAAAAAATCGCTAAAACGTTAATATATCAAAAACGGAAATGAGGTCATCAATGTAAAAAAAAAATCCAATAAGGTTTAGATCAATATCTATCAGATCTGAAAGTTTCACGAGAAATCGCGCGGACAAAATTTGTAAGAAAAAAAATTGAGCAAAGCTTGTTGCAAAGCAACGAGTGGGTCTTCCGTTAATGTCGGAAGTAAAGTTACAAATTCCTGTAAGAGTTCTTAAACCAATAACAAGAGTAACTAAAACAAAAAGAAAAAAAATCGAATAATTCTTGGTACGACTTAACAAAATCCAAATGTGTTTAAGTACGAAATTAACAAAAACCTTACTGATTCCAAGAAAGACTTAACAAAAAAATCAGAATGTGTTTAAGTACGACTTAGCAAATATCGAATTATTTTAGTTCATTTCATTTTGAAATTAACAGTATTCTCTTAACCCGGAATGCAAAATCAAAATTTTCGGAAAAATCGATATTTAACCCTAAATATCTCAGCAATGCGTTGTCCGATTTTAAAACAGCTTCGAGTGTTAGATTCAGCTGAATGAGCTCTACAACATACGTACACGTTTTTGACTTGATCAAAAATTTCAAATTTGAAAAATTTGATTCACTCTCAGTTTCGACAGGCAATGACGGATTTTCATTTCTCTGTCCTATTACAGAGGTAAAATGACAAATGTATAGACACGTAAAATTTCAAGCCTCTATCTTAAGGTGGAATAACACACCTGGAAAAAGTCACTCATATTTACAGTAAATTATTTGATTATGAAAGATATAATAATAAATAAACTGTAAATATGTCAAATAAGCGAAAAATTTGAAGTTTATTTGGGATAAAAAAATGAATATCTAAAAAAGTAAATTCAGTAAGTAACAACAAAAGCCCCTGCAGGATTCGAACTCGGGACGTACGGATCACTAGCCCGACACTTTATCCACTTGTCTATGGAATAAGTCACATGTTGCCGTCGATAAAATCCTTTAAATAAAACGAAATGTCGTTTCGATTAGATGTAAGCCATTTTGTGATGATGTGTTATTCCACCTTAAAGCGTTTTTGAGAAAGGTCGCGGACAAAATGGCTTTTTGAAAATTTTAAAAATGACGTTACGTAAAAACGGAAGTGACATTATCATGGTAACTTTAAAATCTTTGAGGCATGATAAAGACACATAATCTCTGAAAGTTTCATTGAAATCAAAGAAAACTTTTTGAGTTATGAAGCCAGAAAAAAACAGAAAAAGAACAATAATAGCTAGAGCAAAGCTCGTTGCAAAGCAACGTGTGGGTCTTCCGTAAATGTCGAAGGTAAAGTTGGAAGTTCCTGTAAGAAGCAGACTTCGAAAATCAATAACAAGTAGTACTGAAATAAAAAGATGAAAAAAAACGAATGTTTCTTGGTACAACTTAACAAAATACGAATGATTCTAAGTACGAAGTAACAACAATCTTAACAATTCCAAGAACAACTTAACAAATAAATCTTAATATGTTAAAAAACGACTCAACAATTATAAAATTATTTTTGGTAGGAGTTTATTTAATTTTGAACTTTAAACTAGTTTCTTAACCAAAAACGCGGAATAAAAATTTCCGGAAAAATCAATTTTTCAACCCCAATATCTCTGTAATGCATCGTACGATTTGAAAACGGATTTCAGTTTTAAATTCAGCTTAATACGCTCTTATTTTGCCTATATGATTAATAACAAATTATCGCCCAGGAAAGAATTATTATAAAAACACTTTAGAGCCCGCCTGGTTCCTAATTTGAGGGGCCAGACCCTTTTTCTTAAAATATCAAATAAAAGGTCTCGTAAATATAAACATATTTTGTTCAACAAGTGTTCAAGAATTGTTGATCGTTCTAGAGATATCTGAACAACTCTGTTTTAGGGGCCGACCCCTAAACTCCTTACAGGGGCCACCAAGAAAAAAAATTAGGTAGCATATTGTTAAGAACATTATTCTAAGCAACTTTTGTTCTACATGCTTTTCAAAATATTTCTCCTTTTTTCAGATATTAGTGATCAAAGTTTTGGACTTTTGCCCCCTTGAAACCCATGATTACGTAACAAATGATTAAAGTATAGAATTGTTTAGCTAAGTAGCTGTGCAATGAAAATTTTTGCTTCCATAACATATAACAAATTAACAAATTTCGCAGTAAAGAATTATTATAAAAAGACTTTTGAGCCCTCTTGACTCCTAATTGAAAGGGCCAGCCCCTTTTTTCTTTATATAAAATGAAAGCCTGTGTAAATTTGAACAACTTTTGCATGTGTGTTAACAAATTATTTATAGATTAAACGATAATTCAGAAAATGTTCGAAAATATCATGAAAAAAAATTGGTGCCTATTTTCGAGCTCGGGCGAGCTTTAATGTGTTGCGTGTATTCTACTTTAGGATATACTTAGGATCATCTACAGCCATTCATCTTCAATGCTTGGAAGTTTCGCTTTTCTATTATAAGTTTCGGAGGAGTTGCGTGGTCAACATCACATGTAAAAAATCACAAAATCTTCAAAATCTTAATCCGGAAGTGATGTCATGAGCTCAAACTTTAATATTCTCGAAAAATGATTATGACTAATGAGTCCTGAAAATTTGGTGCAAATTGCTCGATTAGTTTTGAAATAACGCTCTAAAAAAGTCAGAAAAAGAATAATAATAGAGAAGAAGAATCCTAAGAAAAACAGTAGTAAAAAAAAGAAAAACAGTGGTAAAAATATAATAAAAAGAAACCGAAGTAAAACAAGAGGGTCTTCCGTTGGAAACGGAAGATCGTAATTATAGGGAAAAAGAAACAAAGCAAAAACAATAAGGTCATCATTGGAAACGGAAGACATTAATAAAACAAATAAAACAAAACTTAGACTTAAAATATGCAAAATATTCATCTAGTATTTTAACGTATTAAAACACACTGTCAGTTAATGTGAAACAAGTGAAGATTTGGGATAAAAAAAAATGAATATCTTAAAAAAATCAATTCAGTAAGTAACAACAATAGTCCTTAAAGGATTCGTACTCGTGATGTACGAATCACAAGGCCGAAACTTTATCCACTCGGCTACGGAGTAAGTAACATGTTTCCGTCGATAAAATCGTTTTAATAAAACGAAATGTCAATCTATACAGTGTCATCCGCTACCAATATTTGATGTCAAGTAATCCGATTGTTTTGCAGTTTTTCTCCCTTTCCTTCGAGGATAGGACCTGGTATGGTTTTATATTATATAAGTATTCATGCTGTTTTTACATAGACTTTTAAAAGATGTGAAAAAAACAAGAAAATGAACAACTGATCAAAACTCAATTTAATTCTTCTTCATTGTTGATACATGTATACAACCAACTTCAAATTTGAACTTGTATAAATGCTGAACGCATTCATATTTATTTAGCAATTCGACAGTTATTCCGTCGGTGTTCGCTGCTAAAAACATGCACATGTAGTTCTCTTCTTGATTCCGCAAAATGTCGGGACCCTTTGTCGTAGCTGTTTTCATAGTTTGAAATACTAGTAATTGATTTTTGGATTGTTATTTAGGTAAGCGGCATGGCGGCATAACGCTACTTTATATCAAGACTATAAAAAAACCAAGAAAGAAGTATCGGGATCTGTACATCAGAGCGTACTTAGTGATGGCTTGCGGCTGTGTACATGTACATGTACATGTAAAGTATCCACACGTCAAAATTCGCATTCAATGTTCGCATTCTATTTGCCCATCATTTGCATAACCGAAGGCGTTCCGCAAGGTGAACAAAACCAAAATAAAGATATACATTGGTGTATGAAAGACATACAATAGTGCACTGAAAATAATGCCTTTGTTGCAACTGACGCCGACCATAGATTGTTAATTTTGCATTAAGATAGAGGTATTATTTGTACGAACGTTTGTTTCATAAGTAACGGGTATTGTACGACATATCAAAAGCATTCGCCTTAATTTAAAACATGAACATTAAATCTCTTCAAAGTATTCTCCGCGGTTTGAGATACATAATTTCAATCTCTAAACCCATTTTGAAATACGCCACAGTACGCTGATTTAGGTAGCTCTCTGAGGCAAATACAGTAACCTTCTTCGACTTCCAAAATTGCTTCTCAAGCTCCGCTATGCATGATGGAGCATAATCCCAAAGTAGATGAACATGCCAAAATCATGAAAAGGGCCTCGTTTATGATGATAATTGTTGCGCTTTTTAGTATAACACCTCGGTAATACCGACCTGTAACACCTTTATCTTTCGGCACCGGAATTTGCACGACTATTCATCACATATGGAATGAAGAGCCTTCTTTGTGCCTGTGGTTTTTTTGGCAACTAGAGACCATCAAATATGTTTAGTTCGTCATATTTTGTATCCAACTTCTGATTTAAAATAGTGAACGCATGTTTCGACACCAGTAATAATTTGCAATTTTTTCAGGAATTGTTCAGCAGTTTGTACTCATACCCGTTTTGTCATCTGTTAATATATGCGATACCCATCTGGCAGAAATCTTTCTTACAAAATGAAATGCACCCACGATAGCGATATGCAAACATCTGTAGCAATATGATTAATTGTTTATCTGCAACCACTTTCAATTATTTCCATGACTTTTGAGAGACATTTACCTTGCATATTACATAAGTACAGTCACAGGTCGGTCAGACATTTAAACATTGAATGCTTATTTTTGGATGTCGTCGGTCCTGTAACACACCAAGCGGTGCAGACAAATTGAATACCGCGCGTTAGCGCGGAATGATAATTTGTCTGCACCGCTTGGTGTGTTACAGGACCGACGACATCCAAAAATAAGCATTCAATGCTTATATTTATATTTTCATACTGATGTCTTTTTCTATGAAATACATGTGTATTGTCGCTGTAAAGCCATTATATACGCTCTCAGTCAGGGATATGAAACATGCATGGAACAGCCATATTAACATGTTATTTAGTTCGCTTCCGCGAGTAAAAATATAGTGTCAGAAACTTTGTAGAGAAAAAAAAAATTTTATGAAGGAGTAAATATAATTTAATGATTATTTTTCAAAAGAACATATCAAATTGGTTATGTAAGATTGAACGTTTCATTTAATTTTACAAAAATAAATACACTCAAAACACGTGAAGACGTATATATTTGTGCACATGGCGCATGAATTATCAAAGTCCATTCATAGAAAATTGAACGTCGCAGATTTCCAATGCAAACATAAGGGGAAATATACACTGAATGTAAATATTGCTGCATCTTTGACAAATTCTTTCTCTTCGTACTACTGTCTCATAAGATACCTTATCAGACACACGGTAACTAAGACGGAAGTAAACATCTGTCGGTCATTTTAGTACGATACCATTCGGTTTAATTGTCTTGCCGCGCAAAAAGACTTTTCAGAGTTTATCGTACATGAGTGTACATTACGTCACTGAAAGATGTTAAAGGGATCTTTTAACATCCCGTGCTTATGGATATATAAAGCAGATACGTATGTTTTATAGTCCAAAAAATGAAGTGGTAGTAATGTATGTAAACTAACCAGAGTGGCATACCTTTCCTCGTTTAATATGCAAGAGGATAGTTTTACATTTATCGTTTATTTTCCGTTATTTTTCTAGATATTTGAAATGAAACATGTTTTGTACATGCACATGACTTTCAAGGATATTTTATCAAAAAGATCAAATACATGTACCCCGGGGGTTCAAATGGGGAGTGGGGACTAGGTCCCGTCCTCAAGCACCTGTGATTAGATCCATTCACTTCCCCCAAATCAGTAAAAATCTGCAATACTGAGTTTTGTGCAAGCTTTTATATCAGCTTTAATTTCTTCAATATTCTCAACCAGTTTCCCAAACATTTTTACATTAGTGGTCAACGACTTGCTCTATTGAAATGTCTAGAAGTTTAAAAATAAAAGGAGCTGAAGACTGGTATTTGTACAGTTTAGAAGGTATTGAATATATCTATTTATAAGAGTATCATCGTCTACAAAACCGATTAAAGCGTGTACATTTGCATACAATCATTTTATTTTCAACTCAAATTCGAGTATTTATTATTTATAATAATAATATATTATTATTTATAATTAGAGGTGGCTTTTAAGAGTAATCTCATTATAATCAGATCTTCGAACCTCTCGATATTTTACAATTGCAAGTATGCAGTCACAGTATATCAATGAAAGAATTTCAAAGATTCTTAACAAGTATCATTAACTTCGTCTTCATTTTGTGAAATAGTCCTTTATCGACGACAAGTTTAAAATGTTTAACAAGATATGATCTACAGTAAAACATGATTGTAACGAAGTTCCAAGAACGGTTGATTTTACTTCGTTAACGTTATAAGCGTAATTTGTTATATCCGTCAAGTTTACAACGTGTAATAAATACACAGGGAATGAAAATCACTTCGCTATAGGCGTCAGTTCATAATAAGTGTGTTCGCTATAACCGTGTTTCACTGTAATATTAATCAAATGCACTTGCCACGATCATGGCCGTTTACATTTATTTATCTAATTCTTACTGAACGATGAGGATATGTTATATCGTGATGTAGTTTCGTTTCATATTAAATATTCATGTCTCTTTTTGGTACATCTCAAATTTCTATATCGCAGTGAAAAGAATGGAAAATAAAAAGATCACGGGTAACCAGGAATAGGTATACATTGCACATGCGCAAAATAGGACGCTATTGATTCATTCATGACTATATCTCTAAAAATATTCATATCTAAAATAACTCAGTTCTACACAGTGAAAAATACGTCGAAGATCAATAACATTGTTTATTAAAAATATACACAATATAATCGGCGACTAATCACATAAAAGAAATTTATGTGTAGTGTATTTGGGTTGATTTTCAATCTGCGTTAAGTGCATGAAATAAATGGTTTCACATTTATATATCGTGATTATTTCCTTGTTTGCACTTTTCACCATAAAAAAACCCCTGATTAAACATCAAATCTCGCTGAAGAATTTGTATGATTTTTATATTCTGTGTATTATCTTTTCTATGTATATAAATACTACATGGGATGATGTAGCATGTTGCTGTGGTTCATGTGCATGTTAATCAAGTTACTTGACAGAAAAAATGGGGAGAGGAAGGGGGTATGAATAATCTCAATAATCATTATCAATCCTTCATAAAGATAATGAATATTTTTTGTTCTTTTTATCAATAAAAGATAATATGGTTGGAATATAAAATGTAATTATAATAAAAAGAAGTTACCGTATATATTTTAATGGTTTATTTTTTCAAAGAACATTTTTTCCTTTTATATGAATAATCTTATTTCTGTGGTTTCAGTGTCGGAAGCCTCTTACATGGGGGTCACAGCCCTCACCCTTTTTTCAAAAGGAGGAGGATTTCCAATGCCCTCGTGGGGGGGGGGGGGGGGGGGGGGCGCAAGCCCTCGAGGTCAGTAGTACTGCCAGGAACAGCGACGCCCTCGGGACCAGTACTGCAATTCCAATAGTGACGCAAAGAAGGGGGTTAAGAAGTTATTTTGTTCGTAATCAAAATATCGATTTTACTCTCACGCCTGATACGGCCTAACGTCATAAACAGTAAACGCTGTATGTTGTGATATCTATTTTGAAGAAAGAGGAATTTGACGGTCCTGCCTAGAATACCCACTTGCAGACATTGAAGCAGGTAATTTTAAACATTGACATCGTGTTATCGTTCACGCTAAATTATCTGTTTTACTCTTTGACCTATATTATTTCTTGTCAAATTGACTTTTTTCCCGCTGAATGTATTTGATTTTTTCACATTACATAAAATAAATCTATTTGACTCTTATAATATTTCATACTTTCACTACATTATTGGCTAAAGAAATTATTTTATTTTTCAAGGAACGAATTGGACGACTTTCAAGAGTCCAAGAGACCATTCTGAAACTTTTAACTTCTCACTTAGACATGAGAACAACATCTTGGAAAAGTCATACTTGTTTATGTTTTCGTTTCTATTTAACCAAGACATGTTTTAATGATGAAAATCACGGCTGTGTTAAATTCTTTTTTAAAGGGCCGGCGAAACGTGTTGTCAATGAAATCGTCACTTCTCCTAGAAATATTTTCGTAAATAACTTATGACAATATAAAATTCGATATCCGTGAGTAAATGATAACCAAATACATAAAATTGATTCAATAATGTATAAAGGTGTGGTGTGTATTCAAAAACGCCTCAAGAAAATTCAAATGTAATTGTTATGATGGCGATCACTGATGTGTAAAGTTTTTGAAGAAAAATAAACAGGGAAACCTTTCCTCAAGATTATCACATCTCCTGTAGTCAATTGTATCATTAATCAATTTATTTCATACAATATCATTTGACTGGCAGATGAATATAGGTAAATCCAGGTGGGATAGTTAACCCAATGATCAGAATAATAGATCTGCATCGCACAACACCCTTGTCATGACTCACTATTGATTTCTATGATCATCGATGCATTCATCATTGGCAACTATAGACATTTACCAAATAATACCCCCATTGGATATTGGGATTTTTTAGGGGGTATGAACTGCATAGTTTTTATTGGGATTCAAATTTCAATAGTCATCGCTTGATTGACTCTGGAATGATTTGATCTTCGATCCATTGATTATTAATTCATTTGATCTTCAATCCATTGATTAAATGGGTTGTCAATCCTATCGGCTCATCCCCTAGTCGTAACTAATTAGATTCATGGGACAATATGAATTCTGGTGCAGACAGCGTAAATATTTTGTGTGATATTGTAGCTTTGTCAAATCATAAATATGCATGGCACAGATCTTCCTCTATTTTAGGTCGGGTTAACTTTTTTCTTTTTTAACTTTTATTGTAAATTGTTTGACTGTTTACTAGATGTTAGTCCGTCTTAAAATAGAATATACGATGAATGAATAAGTAACATTGATTACTTTAATCTTGGATCTGAGTGGATATATCGGCCATAATAATCTTTGATCCATCAGTGATGATAACAATATAGATCCGTGATCTATGACTTTTTATGACTGACTGATTAATAAAGGTAAATCCAGGTAGGATAGTTTACCCAATGATCAGAATAATAGATATTCTGTATCGTACAACACCCGTGTCATGACTCACTGTTGATATCTATAATCATCGATGCATTCATCTTTGGTAACTAAAGACCTTTACCAAATAATACCCCATTGAATATTGGGATTTTTGAGGGGGTATGAACAATAGAGTTTTTATTGGGGTTAAAACTATTGATTTCAATAGTCAACGCTTGATTGACTCTGGAATGCTTTTTTCTTCAATCCATTTATTATTGACTCTGGAATGATTCGATGATTGACCTTGTCTGCTTTGATCTTCGATCCATTGAATATGATCTTCGATCCATTGAATATTACACCTTTGATCTTCGATCCATTGATTAGCATAACAATAGAAACGCCCATTAAGTACATGTAGGTCAAGGTTGAAATATGACCTCTTCCATTGTTCCCGAGAACAATATCTAGAACAATAGCTCTTTTGTTTTGCTCCCCTATACAGACACCTATACTACTAAAGGGTTCAAAGAACTTGCTAGAACACAACTGTTTGAACCGCGATCACTAGTACTGGTCGTATACTGGTGCTCCATGCTCAAAGTTCATTAAGCATATCAGTGAAAAAGTAAACTATTCCAGAGAGGATACAAAAAATTGTAGTTACTTTACTTTCCAAATATTTTTTTTCTTTTTTCCGTAGGGATTTGATTAAAACATTGTATTGAAAAATAATCGGTAGCATAGTGTAATTTGAATCTTTAAAGTAAACAATCCACATACATGTATATCGATTTACACTTCCTTAATGTACCTTACCTTAATATTTAGAATTTTACAAGTGGGGGGGGGGGGGGTCACAAGATTTTTCTGAAAAGTGTTCATTCAGACGTAAAAACGTAATTCACTCAAACTCAATAAAAGAGTGCAAATTAAAGTGGGTATTGGGAGAAAAATGGAACAGTGTCCTCATTGGTGGAATATTGTTTTTTCAAAAGATTACTATGTAAGGTTTATTTTTCTCAGTTTTTTTTAACATCAAAGAAAGAGTTTTTTTGTGAGCTCATTTCAAACATTGACCATATTTCTGTGACTAAAGTGCTAGGAAATATCCGTTACTAATCCACCTGTGGCTTGTAAATGCTTCAAAGAGACATAAAAAAGAAAGGACCCTAATAAATTTTATTTTTTTACATGAAGTACATAAATAGCTGCAAACCAGTATTAGGCTTTTGCTGATACTTCCTATTAATTTCTATCTACTGTCAGCTAAAAGAAACGACCCGAATATATTTTTACAAAATCAAATGTCATGTCATATAATCTAATCATACAATCTATTTCATATTTGATAGACAGAGACTAAAACTACAGGTTTGCTCAAATTTTATTCATTTAACGTAGACCAAAACATCTAACCATTTAAACAAAAAAAATGCACTGATAAATCTTTCAAACAGAGATTTAAAACTAGTACCTCTATTGTAACGTACATTACAGAATTAAACATTAATTGTTATTTCAAAATTATAAACATATCTAAAAGGTCATCTTGCATAGTATTTATGTTCATTCTAGAAATACAGTGACTGATACTAATCCTATTTTCAATTAATATAGATACTGATGGATATGTATCGATTTTATGTTCATTTGTGTATGAAATATTGCACAGAAATAAGTTTAGATACATAAATTTTAAAATAAGTTTAATTTCTTAAAGCACATGTTTTATTTTTGGAAAATGTAGTACACTTCGGATTAATTACAAAGACATCTATATAAAAAAAACCAACATGTTGTTTGTAATATAACAGAGACCAATGTTGTAATTTTCGTTACAATATGTGAAATGTACGTTACTCTAGTTTACAATGATATAATTTGAAGATACTCCAGTATGCTCACGTATTTCCTATTGATAAGCATAACATAATTTCAAAAAATATTTTAAATATGTGTTTATACAGTTTTTTTACAGCCTTTATTTATATGTTTGGTATTGTGTGTTTTAAATGCTGAATTATATTATGTAATTATATATGTGCCTTTCCTACCTTGATCTACGATGCGGCGATTTATGAGATAAATCCCACTTAAGTAGCAAGAAATTAATCAAATATGCTACTAAAATAAAAAAAAAATGTGTGCTGATTTCATTAAAGTTGTTTATAATTTCAATACTTTTTAAAATTACAATGCGTGTCTCATAAAATCTTCGTTACAATAGTTAACGGACATTTCATTCTTTTTTGAGATGTACTACTTCAATATAAATAAACATGTGGATCGTTCATAAAATTAGAACTGATCTACATGACTTTTATTTACGTACCCATTTAAAATTGTTCGATACACATAATATAATCTAATTAATCCTTATGAAGGTGTATGCATACTCATGAGGTCAGACATTTAGATGGTTTTAGCAGAAATCATGTTGTTTAATTGTCCTTGGCACTAATAGCGGATGTTGATGTACCAAAAATTTGCCACGTGTTTTATTTGCATCAAACAATTTGAGCTAGGATTGAAATTACAAAGAGTTTCGTTAAATATGGTAACGAACATTTCGGTAACGAACATTTAGTAACCAACATTTATGTGCCTAGGCGGCTTCAAAATAAAACTGTAGTGTTTATCAAAGACAGTTTTCGATGGCAACAAATACTATCGTATGTCCAATATTCACTTTGAACAGTTGTTGCATTTACTTTCTCAGTTTCGGCAGTAACGAACATTACAGTCTTAAATCTACGCTCAGACTTTTTTTGTTTTTCGTAGTGATATGATTAGGCAAAAGGAATTATATTAAATGTTTTAACATTTATGTGGACAAAAAGACCTCATAATGTTCTTAATAAGATTTTTGTATTTTTTAATAGAATGTGCAACTCTTGCAGTGGTCATATATCTAAAGTAACGGATATTACACCGAAACTGGAGACAATGTTCAAATTAATTTAAGTAATTCTTGGACCACTGAACTAAACTTATTGTCTTTTAAATCATTACATTTTCTTACTGAAAATTAATATGTAGGAACTTATTCCGCACATTGTCCAATTAATATGGCAAAATATCCTCGTCAAAATGTAATATCAAAATGGCGACAGTAACGAACATGTCATTTTTAGCACTTTATATAGATTTCTTGCTGGAAATAAATGCATTCCATTGATCTTTTTATGTGTTTTTGAAACACTTATGGACTAACTTTGTATTACAAAATCAATTACAATTCTGCCGATTTTAATTTTTATGTAATTTCATGGCGACATTAATTGCACCCATTTATTGAGTTTGAGTGAAATTTGCATTTCAGTGAAATGAACCAACAGATATTCATTATTTGATGTATTGAATATATTCTCTTTCACCTTATTGTCCGACCCGACGCTTAACTGGTTAAAAATATTTCTTATTTGACGTATTGAATATATTCTATGGCACATTCTTGTGGGACCAAATGTTTAATTGCGTAAACAGATCGACCGATGTCTATTATCACTCACTGACTCGGCACGTTTCAGGTAAGGTTTAAATTCTTACATTGAACACAAAGATTTCAGAAAAATTCAAAATAGGACCATTTTTTTTATGTATTATATCCGCGTTTTGCGCAAAATACTTATTTTCTCAAAATCATTTATTGTTATCATTTTAAGTTAATTATTGTACATATTTTATTTGAAAATTGATAAGCTAAATGTTTGTAAACGAAGCATAATAAAAATGTGAATCCAAAATAACATCGCCTTTCTTGAAAATCCCACTTATCAACTGTCACGTCCAACGTTGAGTTTGATGTGGATGTAATAAGTTGAATATTTTTTAGATCATTTCCACATTGATTACTATACACAAAGGTGTTTGACAATGTGGTCAAACATGGTTGATAAAATCTAGGCCTGTCTGTATTTATAAGTAATTACATTACATTTACTCGTTGCATTACGCAGCATAGTGTATAATTTGAATCTTTAAAGTAAACAATCCACATACATGTATCTCGATTACCACTTCCTTAATGTACCTTACCTTAATATTTAGAATTTAACAGGGGGGGGGGGGGGGGGGTTCAGAAGATTTTTCTGAAAAGCGTTCATTCAGACGTAAAAACGTAATGCATTTCAGTGAAATGAACCAACAGATATTCATTATTTGATGTATTGAATATATTCTCTTTCACCTTATTGTCCGACCCGACGCTTAACTGGTTAAAAATATTTCTTATTTGACGTATTGAATATATTCTATGGCACATTCTTATGGGACCAAATGTTTCATTGCGTAAACAGATCGACCGATGTCTATTATCACTCACTGACTCGGTACGTTTCAAGTAAGGTTTAAATTCTTACATTCTTGAACACAGAGATTTCAGAAAAATTTAACAAAGGACAATTTTTTTTATGTATTATATCCGCGTTTTGCGCAAAATACTTATTTTCTCAAAATCATTTATTGTTATCATTTTAAGTTAATTATTGTACATATTTTATTTGAAAATTGATAAGCTAAATGTTTGTAAACGAAGCATAATAAAAATGTGAATCCAAAATAACATCGCCTTTCTTGAAAATCCCACTTATCAACTGTCACGTCCAACATTGAGTTTGATGTGGATGTAATAAGTTGAATATTTTTTTAGATCATTTCCACATTGATTACTTTACACGGATAAAGGTGCTTGACAATGTGGTCAAACATAGTTGTTAAAATCTAGGCATGTCTGTATTTTAAAGTAATTACATTACATTTACTCGTTGCATGATAAAGTGTTATTGATCAATAAGAGATCCAATGTTTAATTTTTTCAACTTCCGTACTTTGTGTTGAATGGTGTTTTTTTCAGAATTCGCCTGCTATTTTAAACCAAGACATTTACTTGCTCAATCAGGGTGCATATATTGTTCTGTTCGTCTTATCAGATTATAGACAGGGTTGTTTAATGGGATGAACTTATTGATATATTTAATAAAATGTTCTGAAGAAGCCGTAAAAGACAAAATTCAACTCTTTCGAGCTACACCTCATCTTAAAACGTCAAACAGCATTCTTTACTAGCAAAGGCTATGATTCTTTCCATTTTTTTTCCTTTGCCAACTTTGTGCCCTTTCTCAATGTTAATAGTTTCCTGAACGTCCTATTCAGATGAACAGATATCCTGAATAATTCGGACACAATCCTCCTTTTCCCTGTTTTACACTTCGTATATACTATAGAAAAGCATCATCGATGTGCATTGAAAGCCAAGTAATTCTTTTTTCATACAAGTGTTTTACCTTGATTGACTCTTCCAGTTCTATTTCTCGTTTGTTTACCTCACAACTGGTTCTCTTGGTTTTTTATTTATGTCCCTCTACGATCTTAGAAAGAACGTTGAGACTTTTTCGCAATACTGTCAGATTCTTAAAGACAAATATAAAGAAAGGATACGCAAGATCCTTTTTTTAAAATTTAAATGCAACACAATATGAAAGGTTTTGTTTTTGAATAGTATAATGTCCTAATGTTTTTCTTATCTATCAGTATTCTTAATACTAGGTCATAAACACACCTCGTCACTATGGAACACTTCTTTCATTTAAATTTATCAAAATAAGAATACATCAAAAAGGTAATCAGTTTCAGAGAGGATTTTGGTGGGACACATTATGTTAACTTTATTTTATATATATATATATATATATATATATATATATATATATATATATATATATATATATATTTATATATATATATATATATATATATATATATATATATATATATATATATATATATTTTCATTAACAAGTTGTTTATATCCATGCTTTATGAAAGAAATGAATTGATTCAATAAAATAATCCAAAGTATGGTTTTACAATGCATGAGAAGGATCTTCTTCCTCAAATACAAATTATTTAATTTTGTTTCTCAAATGTAACTTAATTACTACAATTTAAAAAAATTGCGTTTGCAAAATGTCTTATTGAGTCTATACTATGACACCTCAGATTGTTTCCCATCAATGAAAAGTCTGTCTTTTACACACAAAAAAAACAACGTTGTCTTATAGTTAGCCTTTGCTTTTTTAAGCAGTTTTCCTATTACAAAGTTTACTTTAAAAAAATGATTTAAGGAGTCTTTACTATAACACCCTCTCGTGTGGCCCATTATTCGACTGCTAAATAAGATCTATCGATGTCTATTGTCATTTATTGATTCGGTACGCTTCAGGTAAGGTTTAAATTCATACCTTCTTGAACACAAATATTTCAGAAAAAAATTACCAAGGACATTTTCTTTTTGTATTATATTCGCGTTATGCACAAAATACTTTTTTTCCCCAAAATCATTTAGTGCTATCTTTTTCAGTTAATTTTCATGCATATTTTCTTAAATATTAATAAGTTAAGTGTTTGTAAACGGAAAATAATAAAAATATGAATCCAAAGTAGCATCACCTTCCTTAAAAAATCTTACTTTTCAACTGTCACGTCCGACGGTGAGACTTTGATGTGGATATAACACGTTGAATATTTTTTTTAATTCATTTCCCCATTGATTACCATACACGAATATACAGACCCTGAAACGTGCTACTACACCAGTTGCACGGTTCGGTACACTTTTTGAGCGGTACGGTTCGCTTTGTGAACGGTATGGTTCGTTTCTTGCACGGTACGGTTCGCTTCTTGCACGGTACGCTTTGCTAAAAATAGCTGCACGCTTTGTGAACGGTTTGCGCGCTTTATTAATGAGGTAGACGTGGCCTGAACGCTTTGATTTTTCTCGATATAATTGTTTAGTTTTTGCCCGAT
The DNA here is from genome assembly GCA_033439105.1 of Magallana nippona. NCBI lineage: Eukaryota > Metazoa > Mollusca > Bivalvia > Ostreida > Ostreidae > Magallana > Magallana nippona. Next base: position 32,264,851 of record CM065921.1, on the reverse strand, counting down.
TGACTTCAGCAAGGTGGTAATTATGACAAGCATTTTTCTTCATTTATATGATATATTACAAATGTATTTCAGTCTTAATTAAAATCAGAACTTCCCTCCGTTCCCTCGTTTTTGATACGTTGCGTTGCTCATTGAAAACCGGAAAGCGGAGGGTATTATTAATTTTGATTAGTCTGTTATAATCGTATTTAATTTTAGATAAATGTAATTATTACGATAGATTAAAAGAACTGCTTGACTTTAATAAGATATATGTTTTTTAGTTCAGCGATCTGTCGATAATTCCAACAAGCATCTTACGTTTTTATTTCTATGCATGTACATGTACTTGTATTGAAGTCATTAAATATTTCGAATCCATTTAAAATTGCTATGAAAAATTGACCCGGCTTTATTCCGATAGTTCTTAAGTTTTATTTATCGTTTTCTTGATTTTCAGCTTGTTATTATTTTTACAAGGATCTTTCTATTTCTTTATTCATAATTCTTATGATCATTCTTTATTGCCTACTAGTACTGTTGCCTTTCAAATTCCCCTAGTGAATAGACGATGTAAAAATACACGCAATTAATGATAAGATAAACAACAATTTTCAGTTTAGAAATCTTGAAATCAACTGTTAAGTTTTTCAACACAGATTTTTATTCATTTAAATATTGATTCTATGATTTTCTGCACTAGTTCGTATCCACAGATCACACCTACATGTAACCCGTCATCGCTTCTCTTACCTGAAATAACATCGCGTGTATGGTCAAAATATGACTATTAGTTTTTGTTATTCCGTTAAACTATACATGTATATGTAACATATTTTTTACGATATGTACACAATACGTTAATAGCTTTTAATGGCGATATTTATCATTTTGTCGGACAAGTGTCCGCTCTTCACTATATGCATGCAATTTAGCTGACGTTTTACAAATGCTGGCTAACCCGTTTATATTTCATTTACCTTTTTACTCACATAATTGTTGTAAACAGGACACGGAAAAATACCCAGTAATCAACAAATGAATGTTAAAAGTGATAAATATAGGTTCACAGAATCAATGCAACTACAGTGATCGCATCAGCAACAATCGTCGATCCAGCCACTGTGTTTACCATGGAGACTTCTGAAGATAACCAGACCATCTCTCCTAATACAAGTAATGAACCACTGAACTTTGACCTTCACAATGCTGACCTATCAGATGAACAAAAACAGTTACTTCTGACATTTCTAAATAATCACCGTTCTGTGTTTGCAACTGATTTAAAAGAACTCGGCCAAGCCAATACACAACCACACAGGATAGAAACTGGTGATGCGTTACCAAAACGGCAAAGGTTCTATAGACAGTCACCTCAAACAAATGCCGAAATGAATCGCCAACTCCAAGAAATGCTAGACAATGACATTATTGAGGAATCCGACTCCATGTGGCAGAGTCCTGTTGTCATGGTGAAGAAAAAGAACGGCCAACTTCGCTTTGCTGTGGACTACCGAAAACTCAATGCAGTCACCAAGCAATTTACTTTCCCTCTGCCTCGACTAGAGGATGTGTTTGACACTATCGGTACCACACAGGCTAAATTCTTCTCCACCTTGGATCTTGCTTCAGGATTCTGGCAGATACCAATGGATGAAGAAACCAAACACAAATCTGCCTTTGTAACCCCCACTGGTGTGTACCAATGGAAGAGAATGCCAATTGGTCTCGTAAACGCACCCGCCAGCTTCCAAGCGCTGATGACTCACGTTCTAAGAGGACTCAATTGGAAGACATGCCTGGTGTATGTAGATGACATCCTTGTCTTCTCCAACTCCTTTAAGGACCATCTTAAACACCTCGATGAAATCTTCAGACGACTCCAATAAGCTGGCCTTATTACCACCTGTTTTGGCCTACCCAGACCACACACGGCAGTTTACCCTGACTACAGATGCATCTGGAACAGCCATAGGATACATTCTTGGGCAAAAAGACATAAATGGACGAGAAAGAGTCATCGCGTATGGTGGACGTTCTCTAAACAGACATGAGAGAAAATATCCAATCTCAGAACGTGAAGAACTCGCCATCATCGAAGGGATAAAAACCTACCATGTTTACTTAGCTGGACGTCCATTCAAAATTTATACAGATCATGCTGCTCTAAAATGGCTCCATAATGTTAAACAGTCAACAGGACGTCTTGCAAGATGGGCAGTACTACTCCAAGGATATTCGTACGAAATATTGTTCAAAGCAGGAAAGAAAAATGAAGTTGCAGATGCTTTGTCCAGACGTACATATCCTGAAACAAGCAATCAAGCCCTAGAACCAGAAGACATTATTCCATCACCTGGTGTCCAATGTTTTGCTCCTGTAACTGAAGGAAAATCTACTCAAGCAACCTTCTTTTACGCCGACTATCAACGACCATTTCCAAGAACCATAGATGTAGATACAGTTCACCAAGTAGATACAACTTCCATTGATGAACTTCAAAGCAGCTGTCCAGATTTCGAAGCCTTGTACAATTACTTTAAAAACAAAGAGCTTCCAGAGGACAAGAAAAGCCGAGATCGACTTCTTAGCGAGTCGAACTTTTATGTGTTTCTTGATGACGTCTTATACCATTACTATCAGCCAAGATCTAAAAGGGCACGCCATCCAAACAACCATCTGAAACAACTAGCAGTTCCTCGATGCCTCAGAGAGGACGTCATATGCTCCTATCATGACAGTCTTGCTGGAGGAGCACACCTCGGATTTGAACGAACATACCGTGCCATTCAACTCAAGTATTATTGGCCAGGCATGTACCAAAACATAGCAGATTATGTCAGATCCTGCAGAGAATGCCAGCTCGCAAAGAAACCAACACATCATGCACCAGCACCTCTTACCCCTATGCCAATTGAGGACCGATTCTCAAGAATGTCCATATGAATTCTTGAGAACTGTTTGTTAGTTGAGGGTTTGGACTGAGAAGAGGAAGCATTAGAAGTGGAATGGTGGTTAGGGTTGTGTTTAGTGTGATGGTCAGAGTGATGCTGCCTATCCTTTTTGGGGATAGGCGCGAATCCCTATCTTTGTAAAGAGTAGTTATGTTGCTGTTTGAAGGAATTTTTGTTGTGAGGTTTGGTATTTGTGTTAGGTTTAGTGCACATGCGGCTAAAGTGGTGAAAGTTTTTACAGTTGTAACATCCAGTGTTAAATGCTGGGCATGAACTTCGAATTTGGCATGACTTACCACAAACAGCACACATGGAGTTCTCTCCCTCGCTCATGCGTCTCCTCTCCGGGTGTCGGCCTGGAGTCGAGTCTCGTCGATTCCGGTTTCGTAGTAAATCGTTGTGGCGAAAGTTCGAGTTTCTAGACCGATCACTGCTGAAGTCCCTGAAATCTTCCCTGGGTTCAAAACTTCTGCGTCCGGAGCCATCACGTCCTCTGGAGTGGTCACGGTAAGAGGATTTGTAACGACCTCTGGAAGTGTCACTGTACTGATTGTGTCGATCTCTGGAATCATCTCGGTACCGTTCGTGTCGACCTCTGGAATCATCTCGGTACCGTTCGTGTTGACCTCTGTAAGTGTCTCGGTACCGTTCGTGTTGACCTCTGGAAGTGTCGCGGTATTGACCTCGTCTTTCTTCCTCTCTGTGTCGATCAAAATGTTGAGCCTCTTGAAGACGGTCTGCTAAGGCGTTGATCTGATGGAGACTGTTTGCTCTATGTGGCTATTTATCGACCTACTTAGTTCATTCATGTCAAACGGGGTGTTGGGAGTCATGAAGGACACATGCTGGTCACATCCCAGTTCAAGTTGGACCAGGGAAATGTCTTTACGCAGTGCTTGAAAAGTCTGAGGTTCCCTGGCCAGGACACGCCCTCTTAGGTTTGTGTTAAGTCCATTTGCAATAAACTGGACCTTGTAGGCTTCGTCGAGATCATGATGAGTCAAGGCCAGTCGTTCTGCCCTCTCAAGATATTGTTCACATGTTTCATTGGGTTCTTGCTTTATACTTAGCATGGCAGTCTTGTGCGCAGATGGTTTAAATCTTTCATTTAAAAGATCCTTGAACCCTTGTAAGTTTTGAAACTGTCCTGGGTTAATGGTCTGGAACCAGGTTCCAGCGCTGCCTTCTAGAAGACAAGGAATATAGTCAAGAACAGCATTGCCAGTGATCCTATGGAACTTCTGCCATGCACTGAGCTTGGATAACCAAATACATGGTGATTCAGTGCCATTAAAGTTTGATAATTGGGCAATAGTAGCCATGTTTGTTAGGTTAATTGATTCTGATGGAATGCTATCACTGATATAAAGTTGTTCAGAAAACTGCTGATCTTCGGTTCTCTCTGTGTCTCGAGAATCAATGTGTTGATGCTCTGTATCCTCAGCTGGAATGTTTTCACGGTCCTCTGTTTGTGGGTCTGCTTCTTCGGTGATTGCAGGCTCGTTACAATGAACCTGCACGTCCTCAGCTGGTAAGTTGGTTTCACTCAAGTGAATCTGTTCCTCTGTTTCCACAAGAGGATGGTCTGCCCCAGTTTCTTGATGGCCAGCAGCGTTGTCCAACGTTGGTTGCTGCTGGGACTCCGCAGTACTGGACTGGGAGTGTTGTCCTGTCTCTGTATCCTCTGGTGAGGTTAGGAAGCTTGGAGTCCTATTCCTCAGGCTGTAGTTCAGTGGTCTGTTTGCTTTCATCCGGGATTGTTCGGATCTCTGCACCAACTTATCACCGTGTGATTGGGGCTCTGGTGATAACTAATAATATTCAACCTGAAACACAGGACAGGAGACAATGTAAAATTAAAGATGTTTATTAGTTGAGGTCCATCGCATAAGTGATGATCAAATATAATCATAATAAAAGATATGAAAACAATGATACACTGCAAAATCAAAATGAAAGTGCATAATGATGTCACAGATTCATGTTCATGTGTTAATTAAACATCACTATATGAACACACAATTCATTACACAGGTACAATAATATGTCTACTATACATCTCTATTATGAAAATAAATGATCACATTCAAAGTGTATAATTACATTCTAATGGGGGAAATTAGCTACTAATATATTTGCTTGGCTAGAGAGGGGCTTAAAAGAAACAGACCAAAAATAGAAAATTCACGTGTGATTGTTTACAACTTAAAATAACAGTGACTTCCGGTTTCACACAAAAGGGGGGGGGGCTTACAGAGAGCAAACAATACAAAACCATAACTTCCGGTTATATCCCAAAAGGGGAAGCTAACAAAAATGACAAACATCATTGCAGAACTCAATCTACTATATACAAACACTGACTATGGTTATATGCTTAACACACTTACATCTTAACCCGTATTTTCTCGACATTGTGCATAAGTGCACAAGTACTAAATTATACCTTAACTTACAATCCACATAATACAAGAAAAGCATGATCAGAGGTTCAGTATCACAGAACAAGTTCACTTACATTGATACTTTCTGCATATTTCTTTTCATAATGAATAGACAAGGAAAAATGGCAAGATGGACTACGCGTTTGCACGAAGTGCGGTGTTTACATAGCTAAATGTGAAACCTGTATATGGCGGATATACCATACCAGAAAAGCGCTTAAACTTAAAAATCAGTTTCTAATAAAAAATATGTACATTAAGGTAAATAGAAAAATGTTGTTACTTGATTCTTACAAGTTATCTAATGAGATAAACCTTACTGGTAATTTAAATTTGAATTCATAAAAATAATACAGCTAAATGCAATTCTCATGACACAATTTGATAATAAATCATTACTTACAAGTTCAGCAACAGAAGCAATTATCTAAATGTAACAATAATCAAAAATACAAAGTACAAATTAAATCTACATACCTGAAACACAGGACAGGAGACAATGTAAAATTAAAGATGTTTATTAGTTGAGGTCCGTCGCAAAAGTGATCGGACAAAAACCCTATAGCGTCCCCTGTCCCGGTGTTCAGTTATTCTTGCCATTAATTGTTCCAAAAAGCCGTGAGAGAAAATTAACTCATTCTCGACATCAAAGAAACGGATTGACACAAGGGCTTTGCAGTACAATGACTATTACGTAATTAAAGAAAACAGGATTCCTTCGACAGATGAATCTAAATAACTTAGTTTGATTACTTAAAATTGCACTAATTGATTTCACAACATTTTACCAAAAATACTGACAAATGGCTTAAGGCTTTTTCTCTATGCAAATCCGCGTTGTCACGATTGTCCAAAGTAAATTACAAATAATATCTTATCTGGTCACTATAATTAAAAATATAAAAGATATTTTTGAAGTAAGCAAAAATAGGAAAATATATTTGAGGGTCAAAATGACACTATGATAATTCCCTCTTGGTCAGAAAAATTTTTGTCCTCAAAAATGAAAATGAGATACCTACACATACACATGTATTCAAATGGTGTACAATGAAAAAGAAATATAGTGATGTACACATCCCATGGTATATAAAATATAAGATGTTGATCAGCAAACAAATGGTAATGATAATATTCAAAATTTCTAAGCTACTGTACAATAATGAAGCTTTCTAATGATGACCAAAACGAAATACTCATATACACAAATAAGTCATGCCCAGAAACAAAATTTGCGAGGATGTAAAAATTTACAAAATTTGAAAATATTGGTGATGCGATAACAGAAAATATGGAGTGTAGGGATGCTGAAGTATGTTGCGAATCTTCCTAGCTGTGAACGGTGATATTAAAATTGTAGTCGGGACGTCAATGGAACGATTGGTGTGAGTGTTAGTGATAATGAAATCAGTGCACTGAATGTGAAGGTAGTGTAAAATGAAATATGAAGTGGTGATATGAACAGATGAAATGTCCTGAGGTATACTTCATTGGTCTTTTCAAACAACACTCCATAGTTAATTCTTTGGATGTGCTGATCTGAAGTGGCAGTTGCGCAGACAAAAGTTAGACAGAGGCAGCTAATAATATACATGTATGTATACTGTGATGGTCCGAAGTTCTTTCTTTGGCCAGATCCACCGATAAAGGAGGGAATAGGAAAGATAAGGATTGTGTACAATGTAGAATTATGTCAGTATCAGTAGGCACCATTACTGAGAAACACTAAATTAATTATTTCAAAATACTGTAAACTATTAAAATTTTAACATAATTGTATACAATGTACACAGAGAGAGGGGTTAAAAGAGAAGGGAGTTACAGGTGGATTAGGAGGACAAAAAAATTAGAAAATCTAGTAAAAGCAGGATTTTGTTCTGCGTCTGCGTGCCCGACCGGTCTGTGTCCTGGTAATATGATATTGGCGGATAAGATCTGCATTGATATGCTCTTCCGGCTCCCAGGTTTTAACACTGCTCCCTTGCCATTTAACGAGGAAGAATTTCTTTCCATCGACAAGTTTGTATTGCATCAGTTTCTCAACATATCCTTGACTTTCATCTTCATTTGTATTGTTATCCTCTTCTTGATTTTCATCCTCTGATTGATCATCTTGTTTCCCTGTTTTGTTTTGGTCTCTCCTTGGATGTTCAGGTTCAGGTGCTGCAGAAGGCTGATCATTATTATGAAGTTCCTCCATATCAGGAGTTGTGTGTGCTTCTGTATTGGTTTCACCTGTTTGCTGCAACTCATCTTCTTGAGCATCATTTTCAGCACCTTGAGCGTTGCGATGTTGTGGAGGCAAGTGTGAATCATCAATGGGTATCTCTGGTGGTGGTGGATCTAGAACCTTACGATGCTCTGGCTTCTCATAGTGTTTGAGCCGATTTGCATGGATCCGAGACCTTAAAACTTTGTTATCAGACCATCTACGTAATTGGTATGTGTTGTTTGGTCCCTTTGCAGTGATGTAATAGGGGCTGTCCCATGGGTTATGCAGCTTTGGTGAGAGTCCCTTGGGCACATACGTTTGGTGTAGCAGTACACTCTGGCCAACATCGAAGTCTGGTTCTCTGGTATTCTTGTCGTATTGCTCTTTCTGCTTTTGACGAGCGTGTTGGATGTTTTGTTTAGCTATCTCCTGCACTACCTTGAGATGTTTCATTAGGTTTGTGACGTGAGCCTTAGCATCTTGATTCATACCATCTTAAGGTATCAGAGAAGTGTCAAATGGTAAGTACATCTCTTTGCCAAATAAAATGTGGTAGGGCGCTAGGTCTGATGATTGCGTGGATGGACTCATTCGGATTGCCATTAGAATTCCAGGTAAAATGTCATGCCAGTTTGTTTGGTCTTTGTTAACGTATGTACGCAAACACTGTGCAATGGTACTGTTCATCCTTTCACACGTGGCATTTGTTTGAGGATGATAAGAGCTTGTAAAATGTCTGGTGACTTGGAATATTTGGCACACAGCTGTTATCAGTTTGCTCATAAAGTTCTGTTCACGATCTGTGACAATTGTATATGGTGCACCATACCGACAAAATATTTCTTTAAAGAGCACTTTAGCAATTTCTGTAGATTCCTGCGTCCTGAGTGGGAAAGCTTCTGGCCACTTGCTAAATGAGTCCACAAACAAAAGAATGTATTTGTGACCTTCTGTTGTTTTGGTCAGTGGTCCAAGAATGTCAATATATTAAGAATTTATCTAGTAACAAAAAATACGGCAGCGAGGAAATGGAACTCTGATCGCCAGTACATGAGTTATAATCATGTAGTCGGAAGGATATTATTGTTGAATGATTTAAAAAAGGAACACACTTTTGAATAAGGATTTAAGAAAACTAAACGTAACTAAAACGTTTTCATTCGATAAGGATAGCTATGTAGGAGGAGCCAAGTAGCACGCGGCGCATGGCGTTATACTTAAACTGATTGACAGGCGAAGCACGTGGAGTCCTGAAATAAAATCCCGCTCAATTGACCGGCTATAGAAACCTAAAGCGAAATAATAAAGTTCAGTAATAAAACTTCAATTTAGGTATTATAATTAACACACAAGTTCTCTCTCTCTCTCTCTCTCTCTCTCTCTCTCTCTCTCTCTCCTGAGAATCACTTTAAGCTATGTAAAGTCCAGTATGTACACACTGTTTAAAACATTTCTAAAATTATCAAAACAGTATTACCACAAATTGTGTGACATTAATATTTTACAATGTTTAAGAAATCGGCGATGCAAGTTTAGTCGAAAACCAAGGAAATTATTAAGGTCTAAGAAAGGAAATTAAATTAAAAACATTTTTGTAACGGTTTTAATAAAAAAAAAACAGCGTTACATTTTAGTATGTGTTATCTAATCCCGTATAAAAAAAAATCTAGCAAAATATTGAACTTATCTGGTCAGCGATAATCTCCGTCCGTATTCAGCGAAAGACATTAAGTCAATAAGCCGTATATGGAAGTTTTGCACGCTTTTTGCACCGTACGATTCGTTTTGTGAACGGTACGGTTCGCTTTGTGAACGGTACGGTTCACTTTGTGAACGGTACGTTTCGTTTTGTGAACAGTACGGTTCGTTTCTTGCACGGAACGGTACGGTTCGTTTTAGAGGTGGTGTAGTAGCACGTTTCAGGATCTGTACATTTAAGTGTATTGACAATGTAGTCAAACATGGTTGTTGAAATCTAGGCCTGTCTGTATTTAAAAGTAATTACAATACATTATTTTTAAATTACTCGTTGCATGATAATGTGCTTTTGATCAATAAGAGTTCCAATGATTCCGTACTCTGTATTGAATAGTGTTTTTCAGAATTCATCTGCTATTCAAACCAAGATATTTACTTGCTCAATCATGGTGAATTATTGTTCGTCCTATCAGAATATTAACAGGGTTGTTCAGTGGGATGAACTCATTGATGAATTATGTATAATATGTTCTAAAGAAGCAGAAGAATACAAATACAACTTTTTTTCGGCCAACCTCATCTTAAAACAGCATTCTTCACTAGCATATGCTATGATTCTTTCCGATTTTTTTCCTTTGCCAACTTTGTGCCCTCTCTCAATGTTAATAGTTTCACATTTGTTTTAAACTTCGTACATACTGTAGAAAAGCATTATCGATGTAGATTGAAAGTCAAGTAATTTTTTTTTTATACGAGTGTTTAACCATGATTGACTCTTCGAGTTTTATTTCTCGTTGTTTACCTCACAGCTGGTTTTCCTGGTGTATTGACAATGTGATCAAACATGGTTGTTGAATCTAGGCCAGTCTATATTTAAAAGTAATCACAATACTGTGGAATCATTTAAGGGGGATGTGCGGCCATGTTGTACATCTGAGAATAAAAATGTAAACATTTTTTGAACTGGCTTGTTTTTGCCCAAAACTTGCAAAAACTGTTGACAAAAGATAAAAAAGCAATACATATGACGTTATAAATGTTGTTTTGTATGCAAAGTACGCATACAAGAACAAAACAATGCCTTTTTAATAAACTAAAAAACTGTAGAACTGTGCAGCTGCAGACTTATTTTGAAGATTTGATCTTACACATGCAGTAATGTAGTAACTTTGCCTCAAAATAAGGTACCCTTTTTTCATCAGTCGACATTGGGTCTATTTTAAGAACATGAAAATGCAAGTCTTTACATAGACTTTCTGTGTCTATGGAGGAACATTGACGTTATATTTTCATCGAAAAAAAAGTAATGTCAATTCAAGACAATCTGTGTTGAATGTGACAGTCATCTCTATACCAGTTCCAATGGGATTTTTTTAGTTCTAAAAGTATCAAATTCTCTTTAGAAGTAAGGTAGATGTTCATCAAAAATTAATTGTCTTAAATAAAAAAATATGCATTTATTTTTCGTTAAAAATATAACTTCAATATATCTCCATAGACACAAACAAAAAATATCTCGTGCAAAGTGATAGTGTTTTAGACCCATTTTAAGAATAGGGTACCATCTTTTGAGATAAACTTACAACTTAAATAAGCAAGGTTTGACCTTTTTCTCAACAAATAGTTGAGAAGTGGACACTGATGACCTCATTTCATATTTTTTCCAGATTTTTAAATCTGAATTTGAGTCTGTTGCTGCGCAGTTCTAAGTGATTAAGTAGGAACAGGACGTTGCAGTGTAAAATTATTTGTCAATGAATTTTTATTCATTAACATTATTAACATTAAGAGGTCCCCTACAACATATATTATTTTCATGGCAACTTCCTTACCTTGCAGGAGATATATTTTGATAGGAATTGTCTCCCTTTTCTTTTATTTTGAATATTCTTGACAATTTCAATTTTCTGCAATAATTATTTATTTGATGGAATTTATATGCAGATTTTATTCATTAATTTTAAGAAGGGAAACAAATTTAAAAATTATTTATTATTGGCTTTTTTTACAGAGCAATATCATAATTTTATCAAAATATTGCTAAAATCAGCACTTTAAATTTTGGAGTTTTTGACTCTGTATTTGAACAAAATGTGTTGGCACATCAAAAATTCTCCATGAAATTTAAAAACAAAAATAGATAACATCCTTAGCATGTGCTTTCTAACTTATAAAATGTTCATAGCAACTTTCTGGCATTTAAGGGAGATACAATAGGAATAACCCCTACCCCTATTTCTGGAATTATGACCTTTTGTGACAATTTCTGTTTTGAGCCATCCAAGAAGTGATACATTCTTTAGATTTGTTAATTAACACGAACAGAATAATAAGCAGAATATATATTTGATTATATTAATCGCTTACATTTTGACATTTACATTTCTAAAATTAAACATGTTAAATTTTCCCCAATTCATGTTGTAACAATGACTACTTAGAGCCGTAAAGTACGGAAAAAAGATCTATCAAATCCTATTGACGTCATAATGGATAAATAACATCATAGCATCATAAAATCAAATCAATTATGACGTCATTATAGAGTTAGCACATCAAAGCATTAGTGCAATGATATTCACGTGATTATTGTCCTGTATCCCCTCAAAAAGGCATTGCTTTGCTCTTGTGTGCGTACTTTGCATACAAAACAACCTATAGAACGTCATATTTATTGCTTTTTAATCATTTGACAACAGTTTTACAAAATGTAGTCAGTTTTGGGCAAAAACAAGGAATGTTTAGATTTTTATTCTCAAATGTACAAGATGGTCGCACATCCCCCTTAAATTCGTTGTGCAAACTTTTGTGGATTATGTATTTTTGCCTATTCATGGGGATGTAATTTCGTGGATATCGCTTTTCAGTTTCAGTAAGATACCTAACTCTTTCAAAAATTGTTTTCGTCATGGATATAAATTAGTGTGGGAGGGCTACCCATGAATACCACGAAAAGTAAGACACCCTGAATTTTAATGATTCCACAGCATATTTAATCGTTGTATAATAAAGTGTAATTTTTCACGACCTCTGTACTTTGTGTTCAGTGGCGTGTTTTAGAATTTACCTTATATTTTAAAGCATGATACAAATGTACCACCTAATAGATCATTCTATACTTGCTCAATCAAAGTGCATATGGTGTTCGTCCTAGCAGAATGCAGAATAGAAACAGGGGTGTTTAAGCGAATGAATAAAATTAAAGATTATGTTTAATATTTTCTGAAGAACCATAGATGACACAAACAACGTTTTATAGTCATTTCATGCATATCTTATTTTTCAATTTTAGGCTATGATATGCTTAGGTATGGGATTTTTATGATATGCTATGAGATTTAAATGCAATGCTATGAGATTTGTATGATATGCTTTGAGAAACTGAAATGAAGGGATTAATGATATCGTATGCTATGCTATGGTATGCCATGATATTTGAACAAAAACGCCTCCATACACAGAAGAGTTCCAAACATTGAGAAGTAAAATAATAAAAAGCTAAAATTTACTACTTATCTGCGATGTGAACATTTGTTATGATGAATGAGAATCTATGAGATTTTATGCTACAGTATGAAATACCAATGCTATGCTATGAGATTTTAATGTTATGCTATGTTATGGTGTATGTTGTAAAAGATATGTTTAAACTGACTGTATTCTACCTGTTAACTTAAAACTTAAAACAGCCTTCTTTATTAGGATAGGCTATGATATTTTATTACAGTTATAGTTCTTTATTATTTACCAATTGTCTTTTGAGAACTGAGGTCTTCGGTCTTTAGCGGAATACCCCTATGTTAATCTTCTGTTTTCTATTATATATTTTACATTCTTTCGTTTCCACAGAAACTCCCTCCCTCTCTCTCTTTCTCTCTCTCTTTTTTTTTTTGGTTTTTTTTTGGGGGGGGGGGGTGAAATATTTATTTGCTTCGGCAGTCACTTGTAATATTTGTGAAGATTGATAATTTGCCTTATTTGTTTAGTCGTAGCTTGTATCATTCGGATTTTGTAATTGTTTGGAATTGGAATTGTAGTTATTTCGTGACACACTTGACTCGGATACAAACTTGAACAGATTTAACCCCTTTTAAGGTAAAATATGCTTGAATGAAATGCTTCAAATAAAAACAAGTACTAATATGTTTTGGCGTGCTTGTAATGGCCATTTAATAATATATGGAATATTGAATATATATATAATATATTGAATTTTTCCAGAGTAAACTCAGCACCCTTTTGAGTCATTTTCCTATTTCGTTCACTCCTACGGCACTGTTCTATCTTCTCACCCTCCATCCTCCTCCATCATCTACTTAATTGTAAATATTTTGTACTGGCCAGTGAAATAAGGAAACTTTATTCTTGTAAATGCGTCTTTATTTTGGAGGGTGACAACACACGATTGATGAACAATGAAGGTATGGTACATAGATGACAATATGTTGACGATATACTCTAGACGTTAGATGATAGATGTATGACGTAAGATGATAGACGTTAGACGTTAGACGATTTACTACAAAAAATAGAGAAAAAATATTGTAAATAAACTAATTCAAAACACACATTAGTTCATCCTAGCAAATATATGTTAACAATGATGAAATGTATGACTATCAGATATATCAGTATAACCTAATTCAATTAATCATAATAATAAGATATGCATCTAGTTATAAAATCTGAAATGCCCTAGCAAAGTTTGGCGACCAACAAATGTAAACAAAGAGGCATAACTCTAGACAACTACAATGATATTATACATGTTGCAAATGGAGTTACCTCCCGTAATATATCAATTATAAACATAACGCAATCCAGCGACGTTGCACACATGCCTCATAATTTCACATAACTACTTCCATATAACTTTATTAATGTATCATTAATAATGACCTTGAAATAGCCATACATATATGTATAAATCGTAACTTTATACCTACTCTAAAGTATGAAAATTATCAAATGTACTATAATATAATTCTACTGCACAATGTACATTTGCATTGGAAAACATTCTAATAATATACACGCTATAACACTCACCAATTAAGTAGTTTCCTTTCAGTGAAAATTCAGTACAAAGTGATCTTAGTCATGAGCCCTTCTCACACTATAAATTCACGGACTCTACACACAAAATATTGAGCTCAAAAACTGATGACATCACAGCATAGATATGACTAATTGCAGTATTGGCGGTAACAACCAGTATAGGTATGACTAATTGCAGTATTGGCTGTAACACAATGTACAATGTATGCGCCGATGATGATGATATAGCAGCATTGGTAAATAAATACAGATAATAAGCAATAGAAATACCATCTTGATCTAAGGAGCCTGGATAAAAAAGTACCCTCGGAGACAACATTCTATGCGAAATTATGCCAAATGGGTCAAGGAAGAAGGAAAATCAAATCGCATTAAAATGACACAGTTGCAACTCGCACACAATTGGCTCATGACAAGCAACAAGGAAGTGTTGGTTCTACGAAATTACAACCAATGGAATGATCCAGAGCATTCTTTAACTTTCGGTTTAGGCTTTCACCATAAATGCATTTCTTTCAAAGTAGCCTTTTTGGACTTTATAACATCCCATTTTGTCAATAACTGCCTAACTTTATCAGCTGGAACAAAAAATAGTTCTAGAAATGTCATCAATACTTAAATCTTACAAAAACTCAAACGAGTATAAGGCCCTTCTGTTTTTTCTAAAGCTAAAGAAATGCCAATACTACACAGATCCCTTTAAACTGTCTCATTAAATCTACACACTCGGATTAATAAGCACTACCTCCAAACAAAAATTCATCTTAATAATGAACAATACTTCTCCAATTTACATCTCCGAGACAATTCCCAGTGAAGGAATGTAGAAAGTTTCTTAAATAAAGAACACGACAATAAACGTACATTTGTCAATGTGCTTTAGATTGCTTAAATCTTAATAAAAAAAAACATCCTGTGGACAAAGTGGTAACAGGCGAAATGCACTAAAATGTTAATTTAGGCTAAAAGGGCACCCTCACCATTACTTGCAATAAGAGAAACTGCATCAGCAAAATTGGAATAATTTACTGGAAATGAATTGGAGTCTATGTATCCATTAACTATGTCACCTTTTGAATATGACAAATAAGTGATCATTCGCCAGCCACCTTGCTTCATCGAAACTAAACTATTGAGATGCAACGCAAATTACTTATAGGAAAATATAGAAATGTAGCCATTATTCTCCCTATCATAACTCCTCTATCAATTTTTTTCTGTACTTGAAAGTATTTTGAACTGCAGATATTATGTCCTTAAAGGACATATCGCATGTTTTTCAGTTTTCAGAATTTTTTTAATAAAATCATTCTATACTCATTAAAAATGAAGTTTATTATCTTTTACACAAGATAATCTGGTTAATTCATTAGTTTGAAAGCGATGAAATTCAAATGTCGCGATATGTATATTTTCTCTCTCGATCTACCCGCCATTATGTGTGACGTCATATGCGACCTCGAGCGAGAAGGTGCTGTTAGCCATCTTTGTAATTGGATTAGTTTTGAACGACAATTAAACTAATTATCACCTATCAAATCGTCGTTAACGGGACATGATGGTGTTTTGTGTCTCCTACGGGTATTCTAGCCGTCAAAAAAGGGGATTTAGACCTTTTTTCTTAGTTTCTCATACGAAATTGTGCGGAAATCTTGGGACAAATATCTGACGACGAGAGGATGTATAAATAAACTATTAATATATGTATTGTTAAATATATGGTATATTTTTGTAATTTTAGTTTTATAAACAAGTCGCATTTTATTTTTTATAAAGAGATAAATAGAAGTTTATGCACAGGGACCTGTGTACAATAAGCAAGTTCATCGGAGGAAAACAACAAGAGAGGACGTCATATCGGACAACGCCTCGCTTCTTTAGATGTTTTCACATTGATATTGTTAAACTATACATAAGGGATTTATTCATTCAAAGCTCACCTCTGCAGAAAACATAAGTACGGTATGTTAGATTTCTGTAAGTTTATTGTTGCGGGAGAAGTCAAGGAGTTGTCGATATTGAATGTTTACGCGATAAATAGACCAAGTTTGTTGATATACAAGTATACGTAAACAGATTAATACTGGAGGTGGGATCTTACAGAAGAAACAATAACTAAGGAAAACGGGTTTTTTTTCTTCCATAACAAGTCCCTGCTATATATGTTTATACAGTGTAATATGAAATAGAGAACCGTAGAAAGTTGTGAACAGTTACGGCCGAAGAAACAAACTTCTTGTGCACCACAGTTTTACAACAATGAACATTCGGAGTCCTGAAGAACGCCAAAAACAAAATATCATTGTAGATTTTAATAAAATAAATGCCCGTTACCGATTTTTTTAAAGCTATAATCCTTACCAAGTTCTTTTTACGTTGTTTTCACGTCGATTAATTTGATCGTTATTTCCGACTTCATGGTCACTTATTCGGCTATATAACATCGTTTTTTTGTCCGTACTGGTGACTCAAACATGTATGACTGAATAATAAGATTCTTCTAATTTAGTCAACATCGAAAAAAACTTCATACATGGTGAATAAATGTCAAAGATTTAAGAAGATAATGCTAATCCTACATTTGTTTACAATCTGGTGTTCGAAGAAGTTCGCATGTGACGTCACCGTACCACGTGACACGCTATCTAATTAAAGAGTTTTTATACGATCAGGGCTATGAATTAAATTGATATTATGGCTAAATGCCGCTTTTTTACAGCAAACAAACTGTTAGAGGTAATTAATATATATACAAGGAAGGCAAAAAATGTAAAATCTCCCATACTTTAGGAACATGCGATATTCCCTTTAAACTCCCCCGTTCTCCAAGTACCATCAAAATTTAAAAAAAAACAAATTTGAAACCCAAAGATAAACAATTCGCATCTTGAAAATTTTGGTATATAGATAACAATTGATCTAAATTTGAAAACTTGATAGATGAATTACCTAATTCCATAATATGATGAAAATTATGTGCCAGAATTAGACTGTGACAGGTTTTGAATGTTGAAACTGCTGGTTACTCGAATGAAGACATGAAATTAAGTTGTAATATTGACTGCTCCGACACTGTAGTTGTATATGCCTTGAAACATTTAACTAATGGATGGAAGTAATTGCATTTAAGACAACTATGCACGTATTTGCAATTTCCCTGATAAATTATCATAATAACATTAATTGCGAGGATAAAAAGAGGTTTTGTAAGATTTTTTGAGCCAAAAATGAATATCATTTTTTAACCAATTGCCTTTGATTTCTTTTGCTCCCCTCTTTATTATTGTGGTGTATCTAAACAAAGAAATGTTTTGAGATTGATGCTTGAAAATAGAAACTTATGCAAAAATTGCAAACGAATCTCTAGCCATTGGGACAGTTTTGGAATTGTCTGCTCCTAATGCTTAGGCTTGACCTGATATACTCCACCCTAAAACACCACCTGATATTGCTGTGCTTAATTGTGATCATTACAAGAAGTGTACCAATTGAAATTTGATGAACAGTTTATTGTATTTTATCCTTACGTTTTTGATCAACTGCACCGTTATGGGTGATACTGATCTGATAAATGGATTGGCTAAAGTATCAAGAGGGTCATATTGAACTTTTAACAGTACCTTGATTATTTTGAGCAGGAACATTTCGGCATGTTCCAGGGGAATTAAAGGTGCTACAGTAGATACAGTCTGACACAAAGTCACAATCGGTGCCTGTTCCACGATGGCGACATCATATTCAGCACGTGTATGATCCTATATATAAGAGGCATCGGCTACACGCTGCTTTTTCGGCTTGAAGATATAATATATACGATTTTTCAAGACAGAAGTCGTGGCCCTTTTTCCGGAACAAGGCTTTTTGCCTTCGAAACCCTAGATGTTCAAAACATACTAATGTTTATTTAAAAACAAATCTCACGATGTTGGTCGATTAAATCTTTTAAATATTTTGTACGTCTGCTTCACTCTAATGACGAGTTGAAAAGGACTATTCTAGATGACATGCGCATTTACATACAAATAGGAATAAGAATTATTATTCTGAAAATATGAAATAATTTGCACAAAATAACCTGGTTTATCCATATTGGAAAATAAGAACAGTAATTTGATTTTAAATAGTTTGGCAGGTATCGAAGACGTTTCAGTACAATACAGTTAGTTTGAGATATGCAGATGTTGTCAACGTTAGAAATACGCCATTTGATTAGTTTTTAACCTAGATCTTGTTAGAAATCGATGGACAGAATATTGAAGATATATGAAACGCAGAACCCTTTTGTAAATTCAAGATGGCTAAAGTAATCCCTTTACTTTAGTTTTAAAATATTTATAACTTACACTTTTTTATAATGATGAAAATATTGAATTGTAGTGGTTGATTGTATTACAATACATACTCGTAAACACATATAAAGTTACCAGTTTTAAATAATTTTGTCCTTGGGAATACAATACATACTCGTAAACACATATAAAGTTACCAGTTTTAAATAATTTTGTCCTTGGGAATAACACTATCCGACAACCAAGACCATGAAGAAATACCTTCTTCATTGTTACTTAAAATAAACTTTAGCTAGTATTGTTATTGCCTTTATCTATATTGGTCATTATTTTCTAGAGAACAAGACAAGAATCACGTGAACAGGCAAAGCATCTAGCGGCTTTTTGGCATCCAGAAAACCAAATTTACAAAAAAGTAAGTTTACCATGTAATGATATCATTTTATTTTAATGATTTATTTTTTTCTAAATTGAAATTGTGCGTTAAAGACATGAAAAAGTTGATTGTACAATTATAAAATACCGTACTTGTTAAATTTGAATAAAATAAAAAAAAACTAGCTTGAAAAATGACCTTTATGTATTTGTTGTAAATATTTCATTTAAAGATGGCAGTTAGTATGGGGAGTGATCTTGAGACAATTGAAACGTTTTTGCAAAGCTTGGGACTAGAAAATTTAGTTACTTCATTCAAAGAGAATGATATCGATTTGGAGTTATTGATGGATTTGTCTGATAATGAACTGAAGGAGATATTGATTGAAATTAACATCACCATCGGGAATCGATGTAGAATTATGAAAAAGATACAGAAAATGAAGGTTGGTGGTAAGTACAGAAAAGTTGATTTTTACTAATAAAATATATAGTTCTCACATATTCAGACTCATTTTTTAGACTTGTATAGTTTTTATTCATTTCGGCAGTCATGACATTCAACGGAACTGTAGGTTCTTTACCAAATATGATTCTATATAGTCGTTGTTCATGGGAAGTACTTTTGTATGCTAAAATATGACATCTAAATACTTAGCCCAGCCTGTTTGATGCGCTGAAATGCATTTTATTTATATTTCTTTGGTAGTTCAATTTGCCGGCAATACCATCCCGTCTGAGTATACAGTTGTCCGTGTTTTGTTAGTCAGTATCAATTTGCACATTTCTTGGAAAAAAAAGAACTTTAAAACTGTCTACCTTGATTGAAGTGTAATTCCAACGCCTTTAAATCCTTTAAATAAAGTTATGTCTGGTAAGGAATGATTTTCACAAAACGTCGTAAATTAATAAAGACTACAAGTATGCACAAGTATCTATTTTCTGACTTTAGAAATGGTCCCGCAATATCTATATTAGTCTTCTGAAACCTGTCACCGCTTAGATATCATATATGATCGTTTTTGCCAGGTTAGATTTTTCCTCTCATGATGTCACATAATCCTCATCACATTGTTACTTTAGCGACCAATAATATTGACTATTTATTAGCTATGAGATAGTCCTTTTTGCGTTTCCCTCTTATCCATGGAAACTTTTATCGTGGCTCCTTAATAGGTGACTCGCCTTTAGAATTCTATGATGCAATGTAAAGCGCCCCATTCGTTGGCCGGGTCAGCAAATATTTTTTTTAATTCCATTTCGAATTTCTTGAAAGCATTACTTTTTCTTTTTTATTAATAATTGAAACATCGGTGTCATATGGATTGAATACACGCACAAACACTTCCTTTTAGTTTGTTTTAACTAGAACATGGGCAATCACTAAACATTACCAAGCGCAAATTTTATTTGGCAACAAATTATTATTTCCAAGATTTCCCGAACAAATTACATTTTTTCTGGTTTTAATTAAAGCTTTGAGGCGCCCGGGTATAACAACATTCTGCTACGGTTAAAGCTTAAGCAAAGTTCTATCATAGAATTTGTCTCCTTGATTAATAGAATCATGATAGTTTAACACCAGTATTAACTATTCTACGATTAAAAAAAACCCAGTTTGATAGACGAAACACGATTATGGGGGCCAAATTTAACTTTTATCGTATCTCTCTCTCTTTCTTATATATATATATATATATATATATATATATATATATATATATATATATATATATATATATATAGTTTATCCTCTTTTAGATCTGTCATCGAATGTTATTCGGCTTGTGACAAGTGGCAAAGAAGTTGGCATACAAATAGGCCAGCATAATATATGCCATTTAAACATAGAAATGTCTGAAGAGTTGCAAATTGAAGAAGAGTCTACAAGTACTGATGACTTAAACGATCTTGTCAATATGAAACTTAGCATGGACCCAGGTTCCTCCTCCGGGGTATATGTGGCCTTCATAGAGGAAAAAATGTTCCGATTATTGACTGAAGATCAAAGAAATAAAATCAACGAGGTTCTGCTGGAAAAATTTGGTGTGGAAATTATTGCTTGTAGGAAAGGCAGCCTTATTCTTGTTTTACGGAAAATGAAACCAATTTTCATTCGCCTGATGCACAAAAACGTTCAGCTTGCATTCCTTTTAACTTTATTTGAACTTCTTGGGTTTTTAATTGATTATCCTTCGGAGATCAACCTTCGAGTGCAGCTGACGCCAGGAGATACGATAGACGTTGATATCTTCAATAAACCTCAATTAAAGAAAAATGGTACAGAATTATCAATTAATGAATTAGACTGATATTGATAGAAATTTAAGGATAAGATAACAACCAATAATACTTCAATAAAAATACACATAATATTCATTTAAAATATATGCATATCACATATTTTTATGCATATTTTTGCAGGTCTTCAGCTGATCCTATCACCTAAAAAAACGATAAAATGTATGTCAGAGGAAATTAAGAAAGAATTAGTCTCAACTATTCTTTGTAATGTTGCAAGTTCAAATATTGAACACAACAACAAATGTGAACTACAGATTGAAGCCCATTTCAGTAATGAAGACACTAATGAAATAGAAGGTAAATTGATAATATAATTAAAGGTTTCCAATAGTGAGAAGTTAAATCAAATGTCTTAGAGTCTTAAGATATGATCCAATCTTATTTAACATTGATAATGTATTTTTGCAAAGATTGAAATACATGTATTTATCGTTAACATTTTGTGTTTAAACCTACCACGGTGGAAGACGACATGGCTTGGAAAAAGGGGTTTAGTGACGTGTACAGAAGAGTTTCAACATTTATTATAGATCTGACATAAATTTTGATACATATAAGTGATGTCAGAACGGCCGTCTTTTTTCTATTAATTTACATAATTAAGAATTTAAGGCTTATAAAACAAAAATTATGTAGCGTCTAAAATGACAAATAAATCAGGCCGTGGCATTTTAGTTATAACTAAATAGTGTACCTAGTAACCAATTAATTTCCCTTTAAACTATATATAATGTCCCAAAGTGATTTGAACAACCTCAGGAAGCAAATGCCAGGTGAGAAAGTCAAGTGAACCCATCTCAAATTCTAGATATTTTGTTTTTACTAACAGGAAATCAAACTAGACGTGATTTTGTTGCGAGCAAGACATCTTCCGTTTGATTTTCAGAATGTGAGATAAGACTTGAGTGGAGTATTCGACAAAAAAAAAATGATTTAAAATCCGGACGATATCTTCATTTGAAGGGTCAGGCTTGTTTTTATCAAGCAAATGTGCTAGGGATAAAAGACCCTCTGGTCCCTACTTTTAAGGACCAGCCCTTTTTCTCGATGTCGAATGAAAGCTCTAATTGTTATTTCAAGCATAATTTGTTGAACACTGGTTAAGAAATTCATAACTTCTCTTGAGATATCTTGAGAGGAAAAAAACATTATAGGGGCCAACCTTTTATCTCTTTATACAGGGGTCATTAAATCTAATTTTAATTGTAACATATTGTTAGCACCATTATTTTCGGCATCATTTTTTCTATATTGCTTTTCAAAATATTTTTCATTTTTGGTCCTTTTATTTAATTTGCGCTATACAATATTTCATTGAGATATTAGTCGAAATGTGTTAAAAATTTTCCGATGTTTTCTATGTCAACTTTTGGGTCCAATCGAGTTTTGATAGTTTTCGTCGATAAATCAAACACTGAAATGACGTCATCAAAATCCTAAACGTATTAAACTTAAACCATTTCTGATCGTCTGTGGGAATATAATCGGTTGGATAGTTTTTGAAAAATCGCCTGGAAATTTTTTTAATGAAAAATGAGGAATAAGAAATAATTGGAAAACAATAAGGTCTTTCAATTCTTCGGAAACAGAAGACCGTATGAAGCAGAAAATAAGATCTGCCAACACTTGAACCTAACAAATGCTTTCCTATACAATAATCATCAGCTATTCCTGGAATATTTTGCTAAAAATAGCACTGATATTTAGAAGAGAAATAAAATAAACTGAAGTAAAATTTAGACAATTAAGAATCAAAATGTCTATCAGTATCTGAACTATCTAAAGAAGGTGTTTTCAGCGTTTCTTTTCAATCTTCATTCAAAATTTATACGGCCATCGCGCTGGGTTCCGTTGATCATAGACAGACAGAATTTAGTCTTGCCTAGATGGCCGAGTGGTTACGCGCTGGCTGCTCACTACTAGGAGATTCAAATCCCGGCCGGGGCGGAGGTGTAGCTCAAATATGTGCTTTATATATATCTGTTCTCTTCACTTTCGGCAGATACATCTTTATTTATGAATTAAGACATTTTGCCAATAAACTAAAAAATGTCTGCACCAGAGTAACTGCTTACACCTTTGGTATTTCAACACGTGTGATATGATGTCAGTAAGCTATAATTTTATTTTACCTGATAAGTCATTATTGTAAAACTGATTAAAACCCTACTTACATTTTCGATAAATTAGTCCGAAATAACAAACATGAACGTAAGGTGGTGGACACGCTTTGGCGGATCCAAGTCAGTGAGAGTTTGCATCAAAATATATACATGTACTTGCAATGAAATAATTTTGAATGATTGCCTAAAGAGAATATATTTACCAAGAACCTACTTAAAGTATAAATAACAGTAAAGATTTGACAAATGTTGAATAAATAAAATAAAGCAATTCGTTTCTTGAATGCACGATTTTAGTTTTGATAAATAGAACTTGCAATGCACGACCTCTGGTGAGAGAATAGGATAAAACTGTCCAGAATGGGGTAACCAAGAACGCGGGTTGACCAATAACGTTAATGCGAAAAGTGTAAGACGATTTCATCATGCATCGCGGGCAGATATTTTGGATCGGACATCTTTGGTTAATACAAAAAAGTTAATGAATAAATTGGACCATTTTAATGCGATTTTAGTTTTGATGGAATGACTTTTCAGAACAGAGTGCCCAGGAACGCGGGATGACTAATTAACAACATGGCGGAATGTTTAGGGCGAGTTAAACTTAAAATATGCAATTAAATATGCATTTACTAGCGTTTTTAATTTCATACATTTTTATTTTACGACATGCAAATTGGTAATAAACTTTATACATTAATTTGTTAACAATTGATAGATTGTAGTATACGTTTATATGGATAAATGATGTATGCATAAAACGGGGAAGTTGAATTGGGAGGGGAGGGTGGCTGACCCCTCCTCAATTTTTTTTTTCAAAACAGCCTTTTACCTAAAATTCTTATTTGAGACAATTATAAAAGTTATAGTGACCTAAAGAACATAATTTAGAGATACGAAGCACTAAATGCCTACTCACGGGTTTGAAAATATAAAAAAAAAAGTTTTTTTTTTCCAGTTAGCTGCAACAAAAAGAATTAAGGTCACGTACATGTATAATTATATCATTCATTTTAGTTTAGATTTTTGACCCCTGCACGATCCTCTAAATATCCAGCGTTTTGTTGTCGGTTTTTTATCCCAATTTTAAGGAATAGGTTAAAAAAGCTATTGAAAAAAATTCTGACACAGTATTATATTTAAAGAAGAAAAGGCTTTCGTTGGTGATTCATGCGGTATATGAAGGTGGCGATATTGCAGAAAAAATACATAACACGCGTTAACGTGTCATGTAAATTTTTTTCAGCAATGATCGCTACCCTCATAACACGCATGACGTATCAAAGAAAGCATCTTATGTTTATATTTACATCTTTCTTTTAATTAATAAATTAAATTAATTAAAAAATCAAATTGATAAATTGATTGTAAAAAGTTATTAAAATGAACCGAATTACCACTTCAGAACATTAGCTAAAAGAAACGGCCAAATTGTCTTTTATGGGAATTTGAGTCTGACATCATCATGTTTATTTCGTGCAGTCTGGGATTTTCCTTAAGTCGCTGTAGGTTTCGACCAATCGATAAAAGGGGCGTGTAGATTTCAGTCCTGTCAGTTTCTACAGAGCTATGAATGTATAATCAATTTCCGTAAAAATAGATGGAATCCTATTTGGCGGATGTAAATATAACTATATACAAAAATGAACAAAAATGTATGGTTTGACATATTAAGCATTGCATCATATAAATACTTTAAGTGATAATTCCGGCGCTTGCGCGGGATATCATCTAGTAATTATATAAACTAACCTTTCTAAAAGTACGCCTCTTTGAAAAAAAAATTTCAAAAGGCAGTTTAAAGAAAAGTTTTGGCTCATTATGTTTATATAAAATTAATTTTGTTTTGAGGACAATTCTTCACACAAATGAGCATTTCCTTCTTTAAAAGCATGAAATCTGTCACAATTCTCTGTGAAGCCATTTTAAAATTCATTTAATGGTCTTAAAACGTTAGTGTGAAGTTCAAGAAAAATTTTACACTGCTTTATGGATAACTGTGCATGTAGTAAAATATTTACATTGAATTCTTTAACTTTATTTTTATTAGTCCACAATAGGGTAAAAAAAAGGGGGGGGGGGTGCTGTATAGATAAGTCTTCACCGCGATTTGTATGTCAATCAGTTCCCATTTTGTTTTTCAGAGTTTTTTGTATAATGGTTTGGCAATTGATTTTGAATTCCTGTGTAGCTTCATCATTAGTTTTATTCTTTTAAACTTTTAATTGACAGATTTTTACGTAAATAATAATAAATGTGACTCCAATTTACGATCGGATTAGATTAGTAATCCAAAAAGTTAAGGTTAGAAAGAGGAAACGGAACTTCATCGTTCAGATCCTACTGTGCCATTTCATAAAATACAGCAATCAACACTCATCGAGTTCGACTTTCCTTACTTTATAGCTAAAAAAAAAAAGGGGGGGGGGTTGTTGAGGTGCAATTTTTTAGCATAAGAACAAGTTCCCATCCGAGATTTATTTTGAGGCAGATGGATTGAAGGCTGCTCAAAGCGAAGCCATGGGGGGAGTCCTAAGGTCGAAGACTTCGGAAGCCCTATATTTTTTTACATTTGAAAAAAAGTAAAATGAAACCGTAAAGTTAGCCGAAATATTTCTATTCTCGTATTATACTATTTGCATTATTTTCATCATTTTAAAGAAATATTTAGAAAAAAATGTCATTTATTTATAAATAGTCTTTAAAAAATCTTGCTTTTCTGAAAATATTCCTAAATTATAATTTATTACCCATCGCATGGAGATTTTACATTTTTTTATGTCATACCGCTATTTTTTTAAAGAACCAACACTATGTATACGGACTTCTAGATTACTAGTACACATAACAACTTCCATTTTAAGGTTGTTCAGGGAAGAGGAGTTCGAGATTGCCCTATTATTCAGGATACTGTCCTGTTCAAAAATTTAGATTATTAGTAATCAAAATTTGTACATGACAAAAGGTTTGATTCCTTATAATCTAAATTGTTGTAAAGGACAATATTTTAAGAACTCTTCTGGAGAATTCTTTTATAAACTAACAAATTTGAACAATTAGATACCAATTTTCTAACCACGAAATACTCTTGCAGATAACACATAAATACTGACATTACCAACCAAGAATGAAAATACATATCAACAGCAAACCCCTATTGTTGCATGTGGTACTGGGCTTCAGTGAAAATCACAGTTTCAAGTTTACATAATTGCATGGCCAATGATCCTTTAAATACAGTTTGTATTAAATATAGTTGCACTTCAATAAACCGGCATTTGGTTTGTCAGAGCATTTTTCTCATAAGTACAAAAGCTGCCGAAACATTCACCAACTATATAAGACTAGCTAGATCTGCCACTGACAGGTGTTTAAAGATTTATCCAAATGGACCCAAATAAACCCAAAAATGATGAAGAAAATAGTTTTAACGACTCGTTTTATTGCATGTAGTATCGGGTTCGTCCTTTAAGAATTATATCGCCAAATTTCCCCCCGACCTATTTAGCACACAATATGCCGTTTTAATATGGGGGAGGGGGTGCCGGTAGGGGGACATATATTGCTAATGCAATATTCTCAGAATGTTAGTTCATTTTGTTCTGCAACAGCTTTAAGAAAAATAGCATAGGAAATGCAACATTTTCTTTTACTGAGTAAACTTATAATGCTTATTTTTAGTTTTTAGTCGATACTAGTAGATTTATCAGCAAAGAAATTGTAACTAGGTTTTTCCAATACGTGTTGATATAGCCTTCACGACATCCACAGTGAATTGGACAATAAAAAATTATAAAATAAAATGCCAATCATTAAAGCTTATCAATAATGCTCTTATTTTGTAGCTCGATGGAGTTCAAATAGAACAAACTTCACAACTAATGAAATAAGGATTGCGCTTATCGGAAAAACTGGATCTGGGAAAAGTGCCACTGGAAACACCATATTAAACAAAAAAGCTTTTGCGCAAGTCTTTTCGTGGAGGTCTCAAACAAAAAAATGCTCACAGGACTCCGCAGTTCGATTTGGGAAAAAAATTGTTGTTGTTGATACCCCTGGAATATTTGATACAGAACTATCAAACGAAGAAACTCAAAAGGAAATAATGAAATGTATAGGCATCACATCACCAGGACCACATGCATTCATTTTTGTAGTGAGTCTTGGAAGATTTACAGAGGAAGAAAAGAAAACCGTTGATCATTTTGTCAAGTGGTTTGGCAACACTGTGTATCAATATTTTATTGTTTTATTCACGAGAGAGGATGAGCTTAAAGAAAATGATATAACTTTTGAACATTTTCTAACTCAAGTTCCCGAAACACTGAAATCGTTTATCAAAAACTGCAGGGGAAGAGTTTTGGCTTTCAACAATAAGCTCTCCTGTGAACAAACTGATGCACAAGTGAAAAATCTTTTGACTATGATTGAAACAAATGTTAAAAGAAATGGTGGCAGTTGCTATACCAATGAAGCTTACATTCAAGCTGAAGTTCAGGTTAAAAGAATGGAAGAAGAAATACTAAATAAAACAAGAAAGGAAGCAGAAGAAAAACTAAAAGCATTACGAGAATCAAAAGACAAGCCATATGTAAAGGCAAATGCGGAAGATGTTCTTCAAAAATTAGAGGAAAAAGAAAAGAATGTACGTGACGATGTTAGGCACGTAATCGAAGAGGAAGGGTTCTTTCCACGGACATTGAGTAATATGCTATCTTGGTTGGAGCGAGCGGCTGTATCAAAAATAGCTTAGACAGATAAATCATCTCCCGTTTGATAAAGCAAACGTTCATCACTTGGATAGTATGCATCACACATATGAGATAAAATAGTTTAGGGTAAATTACATATTTAAACAGTTAAGTAAGAAACTATATTTTGTAGCAGAAAAAAGAAAAAAATAGAAAATAAACGGTTTTTTTTTAAATTTCGATATTTTTTTTAGTTCTGTAACATTAGCATCCTATTTTTCAGTGCAGACAAAACTTCCTGAAATCTTATGCTTTGGGGTATCTTTATTATGTTACATATGTTATGTTGTAATATAAACATAAATGAACAATTTTTGTGAATTCTATCGACATATGTTGGCATATTTAGCAAATATTTAATTAAAGTCAAGAAAAAAATGAATTCCAATTTTTAACTATACTCTGTCCCGAGATCAGATTGCTTCCACCACTTTTCGCTTGATATTTCGATAATCATAAACACCTTTGTGTTCAATGTACGTTCATCCACTAATATTAAAAAAATGTCCAGATTATCTGTTCTGAAACGCCCCTCTACCGCTTCAGGTTTCAATATACAACCCAAAATAAAAAGTATACGGGGATTTTGCATTGCATCAGCCATGAAATAGCCCGGATGATAACGTTGGAAAATTGTGCGAGGTATTCCGAGTAATTCCGAATGGAGAAAAGATGTAAACATTTCCCATTATAAATCTCCGTAAGAAATTTGTTTTCGTTCCTGTGAATATTAATGAGTGAAAAATGAAAATGTGTCAATGAGGGTGTCTTGGATATTTTCCCTTTTATCGATTTCAGCTGTATTTCTTTCACATGTATGTGTATTATTTTTAAAAATCATCAAAAAGTGATGAAACCAATAACTTGGGACAGACATTGAACCGAAGTTTTGATTTTATTTTTTTTTGAATTTATAAGATTTCTGACAAGTTTTTTATAATGTGAGTAAAAGTTTGAGACTTTGAAATAATTCCATTGCAAGTCTAAACTTAACTGTTTGAAAACAACGTTTTATTAGTACAAAGAGTCGGAATAGGTGATATAATTTAATTTAAAATTATAATTTGAATTTCATTTCTTTCAAACAAAACAAGATATATGTGAGCTCCTGCTCACAAGTACACCCCTGATGTGGTGTGAATATACAAAAAAGCAAAATCTACATTTAAGGGGAAGTTGATATTGAATTTGCTAAAAAATGATTCCCACTGTAAGGCATTGCTAAACAAAGAGTATGTTAAAATTTCAACCATCTGCAATAAATAGTTGCTAAGAAATCTTTGAGGAAAATTTATTTGAAAGTTAAAAATAAACAAAGTCGTCTTTTTACAGGAAGTGGACGTCTAATTTGTATAAAAATATTGCATACTTAGACTAAAATAGTGTTAAATGTTTAAGCATCTGCAATAAATAGTTGCTGAGAAAAATGCGACTGAAAATTGTTACGGACAGACGGACAGACGGATAGACAGACAAGGGTAAAACAGTAAACCCTCTAACCGTCAGAGCGAAGGATAAATAAGTTTGTATTTGGTAGCAATGTTCATAGCGATAAAAATAATAATAGAGGAAAAGGCAATTTATCTGTGTTGTACTTTCATTGAAGAAAGATCGTATTAAATGTGCCTTCACGCTGAAAGTAGCATATTAACCCCCATTTTTTGTTTTGATTTTTGGTTAACCTGTGTGTGTGTAGATTTTTAAAAAAGAATTATTTAAGGACTCAGCCCTCTTAACGTTCCATTCAGCTAAAATTCATGTATAAGCTTATTTTCAAAGTGCGTTGACTTGTTCCAAAATTTAACGCACTTTGGAAATTGTTTTCATATACGTAAGTGTTTTGCAAGACAGCATAAACTTCAGAAAGCGAGGTGTCTACTTGTAGAAGCCGATAAAAATGAGAACACGTTCAACTTAAAACTTTTGGGCCCGTTACTGTCTAAGATTTATTATCGCTTTTTGAAATGCTGGTTGCAGTGTTCCTCCTGCTAGCATTATTTAACACATTTCCTACATAAAATTCGGCTGTAACCTCTTTTAATACTTTCCTCTGGTCCGTTTCACCAATCGAAGTAACCTTGCTTCTCCGCGACAGGACAATTTTTTTACGGACAGCCAATTCTTTTGAATTACCTTTAACAGGCTACCCCGTTCCTGAAAAGTCTTGATAACTGATCAACATATAGATTCTGGCATTCCAAACACCTTTGATATCTCCAAAATCCTTAATCCATCATTTTTTAATTTTATCATAATCACTTCTTTCTTGTCCGGTGACAATTCTTTACACCTACGACCCATCTTAATTTACATTAAAATCTTACGACGCAATTTATTCTAGCAGACGTATTTATATACGTCACTCATTTAATAATGTTTACTGATTTCGGGGATCGTCTTAAAATTGAATTTCATTCAGTATTAAAATCGTAACATACGTTTTCAATACGAAAGGCAATAACTCTAAGATCGCGTCCGCCATTTTCCGCGAATACTTTTGGCACGACGCTGTACCTTATTACTACTACACTTCTCCCCAAGTAAGTCAAAATATGCATTACCGAATGACCGAGTTTTGTGGAAATTTTATATAAGCTCTATTTTCTTTAACTTTAGGCAGATTCCCAACCATTTTTACAACAGTTGTCAACGACTGGCTCTATTGAACGGACTATAAGTTTAAAACTATGTAGAGCTGAAACTGTGTGTTTATACCGTTTAAAAGGTATTATAAAGAGCTATTCAAGAGTACCGTTAACGTCGAAAGTAAATCTAGAAGTTCCTCTAAGAAGCAGAGTTCTTAAACCAATAACATGAGTATCAAAAACAAAAAGAAAAAAAGTTTTAGATTTTTGGTCCCTTAAAACCCCTTATTACGTATCATATGATAAAATTATGGTACTGTATAGATGAAAGACTGTACAATAAACATTTGTGCTTCTATAAATGATAACAAATTATTACTCAGTAAAGAGTTATGATAAAAATACTTGAAAGCCCTATTGACCCCAAATTTGAGGGACCAGTCCCTTTTTCTTGATATCAAATGAAAGGTATCTTAAGTATAAACATATTTTGTTCAACAAGTCTTCAGGAATTGTTAACTATTCTAGAGATATCCGAACAACAGTGTTTTAAGGGCTGACCCTTTAACTCCTTACTGGGGCCATGAATCAAAAATTACTAGATAGCATGTTGTTAAAAACATCATTCTGAGCAACTTTTATTCTACATTGCTTTTCAAAATATTTCTCCTTTTTCAGATATTTATGATCAAAATTTTGGACTTCTGGTCCCTTGAAAACCCTAATAACCTAACAAAAGATTTAAGTATGGCACTGTATAGATAAACAGTTGTACAATGAATAATAGCAATTTATTGCTCAATAGATGGTTATAATTTTTTATTTATTTTTTTTTTGGGGGGGGGGGGGGGGTTAATTGGTACCCGGTAGAGTTTAGATTTAGAATATAGAAGCAATTCAATACATCAACATTCTTAGAAAAATATTTGTCTGCGGACCATGAGGGTTCTAATCTTAAAAACAAATTTGATTATTATAGACAAGTATGAAAAAAAGATATTTGTTCATTTATGCCAGTCCTTTTAGCTTATCTAAGCGAAAAGCCCAAGTGACAATTTCTCATCACTTTTTGACCAGCGTTTATCTGTCTGTCTGTCGCACGTCCGTCTATAAACTTTTTTTTTTACATTTTCGACTTCTTCTCCAGAACCGCTGGCCAATTCCGTCCAAACTTTAAGTAAAACATTATTGGGTGAAGGGAATTCAAGTTTATTAAACGAAAGGCCACGCCCTCTTCCACATAGATATAAAAACGAATTATTAAAAAATGTGTTGGTATTTTATAAAAAAAATCTTTTTCTTAAAAACCATTTGGCCAGAAAAGCTGGCACTAGTATGAAAGCATCTTAAGGTAGTGTAGATTAAAATTTGTTCAAATCATGATCCCAGGGTGTAGGATGGGACCACAATGGGGGCGGTCAAATATATATATATATATATATATATATATATATATATATATATATATATATATATATATATATATATATATATATATAATTCTCAAAAACTATTAGGCCAGAAAGGTTGAAACATATGTAGAAGCATTCTAGTAAGGTACATGTACGATATATTCAAGTTTGTTCAAATCATGATTCCCGGTGTAGGATGGGGTCAGAATGGGGGCGGACAAATTTTTACATAGGAATATATATAAATAATTCTTGAAAAATCATCTTCTCAAAAAACTATTAGGCCAGAAAGACCGAAACGTGTGTGGAAGCATTCTAAGGTAGGATGAATCAAGTTTGTTTAAATCATGATCCTTGGGGTTAAGGTGGGACAACAATATATGTGGTCATTTTTTTTGCATTGGAATATTTAGAGAAAAATCTTTAAAAATCTCCTTCTCAAAATCATGGACCAAAAATGGCGGAAACTTTTGTGGATGCATCTTCAGGCAGTGTTGATTGATGTATGTTCAAATCATGATCCCTAGGGGTGGGGTGGGCTACAATGAGGGGGTCGAATTTTTACATAGGGATACCCTAAAACCTTGAAAATTAGCCGGATTTAATAATAAGCCGGTTTTGAAAATAAGACACCTATTTCTTGCACTGAAAAATACTCAAAAATAAGCCTGTTTTGAAAATAAGCCAGTCATGACAATTGTGCTAGTTCGGAAAGAGTTTAGACTACCGTAAAGTCTCATGTGTAGCACGCACCTGTGTATATTATGCATGCGTACATAGTGTATTCAATTCGTTTAAAAGTAATAACGTACGTTTGTGAATCTCAACGAAAACAATCCACAGAGGTAATTACCTAATTGATAATTAATTCAATTATTTGATTATCGTTTTACTAAAATAAACATTGTGATGAAACGTCTATAAATGTCGTTTATCGTCATTATCTAGTCGTATACATATGATCGGTCTATTTTTAAAGTGTCCATCTGTATGCAAGCCAATAACGGCATAACGGGACATAAATTAAATAAGTTTTAATCAAATCATATTTATCGCTTATCTTCCTATACTCATACAAACTGTGAAATCCGACAAAACAGTGCATGCTTCTGACACCGGAAATTGTTAAACAAACATTGACCACGCGACGAGTGAACAGGTGGCTGGTTACGTAATGGCAATTACACTGGCTAGAACTTGTTAGATGTAAGGAACAGTGGTCAGAGTGCATATATATTCTAAAACATGAAATAAAATTGAAGTAAAACACTTTAACACTTTGCATTTTACTCTTACAGGTGTTTACCTGGATATACCATTTTTAGAACAGTCAAATAGTTCACAACCGATCAATTACAACTTATATTGTTTTGATAATAAGCCATGATTATGATCTCATCGTTTACGGGATTTTTGCATTGATAATAAGCCGCGATTTGAAAATAAGACGGTTTTGAAAATAAGCCCCCACTTTCTTACCTAAGGTTAAAATAAGCCGCGGCTTATTTTCAAGGTTTTAGGGTATGTACAGAGAAATCTTTTAAAGATCCTTTTCTGAAAAAACCAATAGGCCAGAAAAGCAGAATCCTTACGTAAGGTAAATTTAAGTTCAAATCATGATCCCTTGTGAAAGGGTGGGGCCACAATTAGGGAAGGGTCATATTATTTAGAGACAATTCTTTAAAATTATTCTTCTAAAAATATGTGTTTAAAAATCTTTCGTAAACACATCTTCAGGTTGTGAAGAATCAAGTTTGTCATCATTATGATAATCAGGATTAGGATGTGGCCATATTTGGGGTCAATATTGCATAAGATCTCTCATAACTTAAAATGTTAACATATAGTATTACCTATATGCAATCTTCTTAACATATTGTTAATTCTCAATTGTTTAAACTAATTCCTGGACAATTCTTGAGCTCAAAATGCGGTTCAAAGTTTGATGTTGGTTTATATTTATTATAACATTTGTTTAAGATCTTCTTGAGATCTGCAATGATCAATATGTGATATGACTATGAAATCATCTTGTTACAAGATAAGCTTTATGTTTTATGTTTACATAAGAACATATGGAAAAAAATTAAAATTATTTTTATTCAGGGTTAATTCTCCAGTATTGTTCAGCTATTGTGTTTATGAATACTCCATGAAGCTGATTTTATTATCGCTATTGTTGCTCAGATGAGCGATGTGGCCCATTTGTGTGTGTGTGTGTGTGTGTGTGTGTGTGTGTGTGTGTGTGTGTGTGTGTGTGTGTGTGTGTGTGTGTGACTCAGTAGAGCTGCTTCAGTCAAAGTTATATCGCTCCACTTAGCAATATGGTCAATGGGCTATTGTTGAAAAGTTGTCAAATTAGAACTAATTAACTTTATTCAACAATTTATGTAAACAAGTAAATGAAATAGCAAAAATAAAATAAAACTAGACAAGATCTCGTTGCGAGCAACGAGGAGGTCTTCCTTCCAATTTTAGAAGTTGAGATACATGTATGACCTTTATTTTGCTATTTACCAGCTAAATGATTTGTAAAAAGCAAAAAAAAAAAAGATCTCTTGATTCTGAACAGACAATTTTCTTCTATTTCTTTATCTTTTTTCCTTTTTTTTTTTTTCAGCCCCTTTTTCTTGATATCAACTGAAAGATCTTATTATTTTAAACACATTTTGTTCATTAAGTGTTCAGAAATGTGTTACCGTTCTTGAAATATTTGGGAAAGATTGCTTTAGGGGCCGACCCTTTATCTCCCTGTAGGGTCCATTTGACGAAACTTTGATGGTTAAATTTTATTACGAACACTATTCTTAGCATTTTCTCTTATATAATGCTTTTCAAAATATTTCTCCTTTTTAAGATATAAATGATCAAAATATTGGACTTCTAGCCCCTCAAAACCCCAAATTATGTAACATATCCGAAAACTTTTAACATGCGTAGATAAAGAGCTAGAAGATTAACATTTTTGCTTCTATATTACATTACAAAATGTTTCTTATTAAAGAGATATAGATGAAAGACTTTAGACCCTTCTGGGCCCCTAATATGAGGGGTCAGCCCCTTTTGCTTGGTGTCAGTTGAAAGGTCTTGTTTATATAAACTTTTAATGTTCTACATATGTTAACAAAATATTTATGACAAGAAAGATATTCGTGATCAAATCTCAAATTTCCCAAAAAACTGTCAAAAAAGTTAACATCAACATTTTCAGGTTCAGGCGAGCTTCCAGGACAATGACTTCTAGTCAAATCTAAAACAAGCATGCAAATCTACCATAACCACTCTATCTTGCACATAAATTTCAAGTCTTTAACTATAACGGTTTTTGAGGAGATGCGTGGACAATATCATGTCCCAAAATACATGAAAAAGGGAGATAATTCAGAAGCGGAGTTGAATTTTCAGACAAAAAGTTGTATGCAATGAGAGGTTCACCTAAGACATCATCCCTGTAAAAATCATTAAAATCGATGGAGAAATGGCTGAGAAATTAAGGGTGTCTACCAAGAAGAATAATTAAATACTATAGAAGAATGAGAAACAGTAGAATAACAGTAAGGTCTTCCGCTGAAGACGGAAGACCTTAATAAAATTCTTTTGTGAGCCAAAGAGAAATAACTGTATTTTACGTATAACAAGATAATTTTAACAAAGAAAATAAATGGGAAATGAACAATTTTTTTTTTATATAATAACCCCTCCCCAAACATCAATAAGATGAAGATTGCTATTCATAAAGTTCATACCGAAAAGTTTGTTCTTTTTCTCCGCTAATACTATATAGGGCTGGATGGTTGTGGCCGTATTAGACTTTGTTAATATCCTTGAGATAAAGACCTCCTTATAGAGATATAGGATAATATTCAAATTGAGAGTGGCAATAACTGGTAATATCATTTAGCAGTCTAGAGTCCTATCTAGCAGTCCGCCCAAATTCTTTATCCCTACAAAATACATTTTGAAGCTAGCGTTCTAGAGCGATCTAATAAAATCCTGGACAGTCCTATGTTTTAGTTATTGTTTAGATCCCTGAGTTGAATATAAAACACACAAAACTTGTTTGTTTTGTTTATGAGATGAAAACACAGACCGAAACATTTAAGCATTCATATTTCTGCAGAAATTAGGTATCCAGAAAAGTAGTTGTAATATCCTTCTATATGTCTTCCATGACCCAGGCGTCTAACCCATACATTATCTCCCTTCTTCAAATTTAATATCACCGTTCCCGAACCAGTTTCTGGTGAATACACAGACGAGGCAATACTCAAAACCTGACGGCCATTATGTACAATTGCAACAGTTATCCCGACTTTGGTGTTGGCACGTACTGAACAAGTAAAAACATATAGCCCTTTCCTTGGTACAGAAAAGTGTCCTGACCATTTATTATAGCCGTTTCCAACGTTTGTAATGATACTGTCATATATTATTGCTTGATTGTTTCCCAGATAAGCATTGTGGGTTAAAACTGCGCTGAAACCTATAGCAGGATTGGATATTCCTAAAATGATATTATTTTGCATTGAATTTCTATGCCATAAAAATAAGGAAAGCAATTTGCACAAAGAAACAAGTTTGATAAAGACAACAACAGCAAAAACCCAGAAGATTTACAACACCTTGATGGACAACAGTTGATAGTAATATGAAAGTCGCAGTGAAGATAGAAATGTTCATTTTTTCAAACGTTTGACGTCCCTTTCAATTCGATCTGAAATAAAGAAAAATGTACATTAATCAAATCGGATAACTTCATAAAGCAACAAGCATGACGAAAATTAAAATGATCGAAATCTGTGCATATTTTACATTAAAGTTTTGAAATTTAACACTTCTAAGCTATGCTCATTACCTTCAAGTCTCAGTCTCTCTCTCTCTCTCTCTCTCTCTCTCTCTCTCTCTCTCTCTCTCTCTCTCTCTCAATTTTCAAAAACTCGTTTATTGGAAATTAAAAAGTACATCATTAATCATTATTACTTCATAATCAGTTCGCAGCTGAAAAATAATTAAAGAAACTGTATGTTTATAAGTTCCAATTCCCATTCTTTTAAGTCATTTTGTGGTCAGTTAATTAATTCACACCTATAGATATGAAAGAAAGCTGCTCTGATTTAAAATTCGCAGTAAAATAAATTTATCAGTCAATAGTTAGTTCTCCTTAATAAATGATATTAATGCACAAAAAACCAAGCGCATAATAATTAACAATTGTGAATAGTCAGAAATGTTATTACCTTAGTGAATATTTTTGTGTAAAGGTTACTAAAACGACAATGGTTCTTTTTTCCACTGAAAAAATAATCGTATTATTTTTTCGAGAGATTTTTCTGAATTCTCAATGAAAATGTTATGCTTTAGATTATATTTACAATAATGAATTAAGACAATGTATCAGACTAAACAAATAACGAATCATGCTGGATATGAAATGTTCTAAGAGAGAGAGAGGAGAGAGAGAGAGAGAGAGAGAGAGAGAGATTATGAAAGGCATGGCCCAAAGAAACCACAACAGTATCAGAAAAAGATAGTTCAATACATACAACTCTGGCTTAAGCGTGTCTGTCCTATTTTACAAAGCTTCAATTTCATATAGGTTGTTATATAAGTTGTACTTTCATGTCACAGCTGGTTATTATATACTTATTAAGACAATGCGATATTTAGCTGTGTTGTGCAGAAAGTAAAATGCCGACCGAATGCAGGCAAATCACTAAGTTAAACGATACTTTAAAATAGAGCACCTGTTAAACTAGTGTTACATCACAAATTAGGACAATTCAAAACGGGTATGAACAAACCAAATTTAAATTCAACCCGACAAGATAT
This sequence comes from Magallana nippona, assembly GCA_033439105.1. NCBI lineage: Eukaryota > Metazoa > Mollusca > Bivalvia > Ostreida > Ostreidae > Magallana > Magallana nippona. The sequence continues at coordinate 32,226,838 of CM065921.1, read as the reverse complement.
GCACAGTTTCGAAGATGAAAATAGCCCTAAACTATAGCCAGGGTAAAGATTTTTAAAAAGTAAAGTAGTAATTATTTTCTTGTTTAATACCCAAAGTCTGATCTCACCTGCATTACGCTTTTTTATTATTGAATATAATGTCAAATCAATTGATCTTTTGTAAATAGATTCAACGGCTATTACTATTACAAAATATTACAACATTAGCCTTCATGTTGCAGATTTTGTATTTATATCCACCCAGTAAATTCAAAATTTACAACATGACACCTAGTTCAGGGGTTTAGGCGTTTGCGTAGGGCCAATATGGCCACGTAGTAAACTTTTATGATATTTTCTTTCTGTACTTTCCCAATCGTGGGAAAATAAATAAATGTATCGTTATTATGTCAAAAATGTCCTCTTCTTAAATTGTGATTTTGTAACTTAATGTACTTAGTAGTCCATAGTAGATAATTTTCTATTTTTCTTCACTATACTTTAATAGCCCTGAAGAGGAAAATAAAGTACAAACTAGAGCCGTGTTCGTTGCAAAGCAACGAAGAGGTCTTCCGTTGCAGCTTCGAGTCGAGAAAGGATTGTCAAACAGTCTGATAGAAACCACCCCTTTTCCTTGCACTTGTCAGGGTATTGATTGGAGGTCATCTTCACACGACCATTACTACTGACTACTGATCAGAGCTTTAGAAAATCAATAGGAACTCTTCAAAGGAGACAGACAAATTAATTCATGTCCATTTATATGTAACCTTCAGAATAAGTATTGAAGATATGCACCTAAACATTAAACATATAAAGGTATGCCTTTGGTAAGTAGAAGTATATCTAGATTGTATGCAAATGTGAAGGTCTTGTAAAGATAACCTGTTGTCGATACCTATCAGACCCTGACGAGTATAAGAAGAGGGATGGTTTTAATCAGATTAGACTGTCAATATGATAATAGTACGTTCAGAAAATCGAAAACGAGGCTCAATTTCAAAGTATTATTTTTATACCAGGCCAGTTCTCCGTTTAACTTACTTCATGTTTACATCAGGTTAGGATAATTTAAAGAAAAAAACATCATATATGTACATGTATATAATTATTCAGAACACAAACACAAAATGATAAATACGGTTATGTACAACTGATTACAAGATACAAACTGGGACTAGCCTTATATCAAAGTGTAATCAACACAAATTCCACTGCGCTAATGCATGCAACAAACAGTGTTATGTCTGATAAACATTTCCCTGTACTCATACTTACAGCTCTACTGCTTACTAAGGGAATAATTTATATAAGGGCAGTGTTAAAATTAAACAATTGAAACGAACACAAATTGTAAATAAACGATGACGCCTTCTCCCGCCTTAGGGTGCGCTGTACGAGAGGTGCTCAGCAGGAGGGACAACTCTCGTATAATGTTAGGCCATACAGCCACTCAGGATCGTTTTTGCTAGGGGGAACATATTTATCCGAAATCTTGACAAGCAAATCTTCAAAGTCCTAATCCGTGGTGGTGGTGGTAGTGGAGGGGAAGCTGTGAGGCAGCTGTATCTTCTATTGTTTAATATGCTTTTGATTTAAATTTGCGAAAAAAAATTTTGCTTTCTCCTTAAAAGTGTGTGTGTGTGGGGGGGGGGGGGGGACAATGCCCCAAAATCCAATTTTCTAAATGTCAATTTAAGGAAAATTTTGATTGCGAGGAAGGGGGAGCAGTGCTCCCACTGGATCAATTAGAGGTACTGTGAGCAAGCTAACAAATGATACCCCCGCTAAGAAAAAATCATAACTCAAGTATTTCTCTACTAAAAAATAATTGATGCTTCTATTTCTTATTATGACACTGGAGTTGCACAAATGACCAAAGCTCAAGTCAGAACATATTTAAGGTCACAAGCAATCTTTGTGTCAAATTTTAGCTTCTGATCATTTCTATTAACATTGTGAATTTTTTCTTCCACTGACCTTGAATTTGCCAAAATGTCCTTGGGACAAATCATTACACACCCTCAGGTTATAAGCCATCTTTATGTGAATTAGAACCTTGTTTTTCCATAAAAGCTATATAGACCAGACACGAATTTTGCACTTTCCCTGTCAGTTTCCTTGATCTTGTCCAAATGATCTTAGGTCAAGGTCATGACACACCCTCAGGTCATAATCAATCTTTGTATGAAGTAAGAACTTCCAATGCTTCTGCATAACAAACTAGGATATGGACAGGACACGAATTTTGCACTTTTCCTGCCAGTGACCTTGCCCAAATGACCTTGCATCAAGGTCATTACAGACCGTCAGGTCATAAGCAATATTTGTGTGAAGTAATAACTTCCAATGTGATTCCTATATAAGGTGATTCCTATATACCCCCCGAATTCGTTTGCGGGGGGTATAAAAATCCTTTTCGCCACTGTAGTGCGTCACAAAGAACGACCTATGTTTTACTATCATTTCTATCAAATCACATATACATGTATATGTGTTAGTTATTCATATTTTGTACTGTTTAAATATACATGTATTGACCAATGCATTGTATGTACATTTGCACTCGGAACCCACGAGTTTTCTATCCGTTACACTACCTTAAAAGCAGTATAACGGATAGGAAACCCGTGGGTTCTGACGATGTCTCTTCATTGACATTTGACAATTTGCATCACTACATGATTTCCAAGTGGTAAGGTATCAAAGCTTTTGAAAAGTTAAGGTACTGAATTTCTACAGTTCTAAGTTTGAGGTAAAAAAAAACCAACACTTTTTTATATGATGAAACAAAAACAAAAATACCTTTATGGACTCATACACATAAATAAGAAGAGGAGCAAAAGCCATAAAGACATTATTTCTTTTGTTCTAGATTATTTCTGAGTTAACAGGCTACAAGTTCACTATCTCCTATTTTGACAGGCCAGATGTAAAAATAAAATATTCTGCTTGGTTTTCAGTCAATTAAGTTGCATTACTATCTCATACTACACAGCTTCAATAAAGTGTTTTTAATCAATGTTCATATAAAAATAAATAAAATACCCAAGAACACATATTTATCTCACTTAAGTGTAACTTTAAGAAGTGCATTTATTTTTTGGGAGGAAAATATGTCGCTATATTATTGTTTGTAAGCCAAGTGAACAATGGTCTTTCAAAGAAATAAGAAAATTGTCGACACTTGCAGTACTCTGATGATTTCTATGGCGACCGACTACATTGCATCATATAATCGAATTTCCTAACTTCTAATCCAGAGAACCAATTTTATTTAAGATCTTTGACTTAAAAATTTTAACTTATAATATATATTTTATTCTGTTCATAACTATAGAAGTTTAGCGTGATCAACAATTTAATTATTAGCCCCATTCTCAGATTACGATCTCGCACCTTTAACGTGAATTAAGATGACTGACTTCTAGTTAGACTAGATATCTTATTGTTTAACAATTGACCACTGCAGTGAAAGCACCCTTCTAAGTGTTTAATCAATTACATATCAATTGATGATCTGCAGCCATAAATAACCTGGGGCTATATATGTTCTGAGATGTGTGCGCTGAAGCGACACGAGATTTTTGGTCGCATGTTGGATAGAATAACACAGGCTGATCGAATAAAAGAACGGATGGGAAAATTTTACACACAATAGGTCACCAAAAATTGATATTCGCCACATTTGGATTCCTTTTCGCCAGTTTTGAAAAAAAAAGTCAGCATGAGCACTTTGCAGGAGTGGTCAACACAGCAATGAATTCGTTTTCATAATGAAACAAACGGCCATGTAGAAGTAGTACAAAAGTGATTATGTCATTGCTAGAATCAAAACAAAACTTGTTTAAAACTCATGTGGATATTCTTTTAAAAAATCACCCAATCCCTCAATTCCGGACATTTCTTTTATCGTGCCAGCACCTACCGCATACGTGTAACATTGAAACACGGAACTTTGATTTTAATTTGATTTGATTTTTTTGACTGCCTTGAACGCTCGGAGAATATTTAATTTTTTGAATTCATTTTTTACTTTGTACACCCTGGTAAATAATGCACCGAAATTTGAGATCTATCTCTCTCTCTCTCTCTCTCTCTCTCTCTCTCTCTCTCTCTCTCTCTCTCTCTCTCTCGCGCGCGCGCGCAACTCTATGAAAATTTCCTTTATTTTCTACGAAGTCTGTAAAAACTCTCAGCATAAATTAACGGAAATAATCATGGAAACATAAATTAATCTTCAGTTGGAACACAAGTCGATTTTAAATGGACCGGTCAAGCCCGTTAGAGGCCGAGGTTTTTAACCGGTTTACTTCAGGTGTTCAGGTGTGAAGCCCCGAGGGAAACATGCTCGCTTGTGTATATTGTCTATATGCACGGGTCTTAAAATGCTCTCAACAGAGTTTCTCAGATGATCTAGAAAATTATTGTATTTATATAATTATGTACTAGGAAAAACAAATTAAATGTCAATCGTTGAAATGAATATCGGCATGAATAACCGCCAGCGACATGAGCAAAATCTTTCGTTTGTTTGAACAAGTTTTCGACGGGATTTACTGAAAAATTATGCAATATACGATCATCGTACCATACTCAAATACTATTGCAACTTTTATGCAACATACGTTTGTATAACTTCTCCGATCATCTGCTACAGTGCACAATAATTCTACCAGCTGCGCATTTACCAGAGTTAATTGTCTGTACCTGTTTCTCTTCCGGTTTCGGCTAGGGAAATTTCTCAAAGAAATGTGATAACTAACGTTTTAAATCGTAGACACAATATTTCATTTATTTATATAATTATTTAATCTCAATTATTCCCAAAAATCTTCAATTATAAAAGAAATTTTTCATGGATGATCGGCGCCACGTGATTTAGATAGACTATAGGAGATCAGCGCGTTTGGTGTGGTACATAACCATGCAAGTACGAGTAAATTTTTACTTCAATCTTTCAATTTCCAAGAGTAGAAAATTTAATCTGTCGAAGGTAGTTTCTTCTTTAAGGTATGCATTAAAAGACAAAAGTTGATTGCACGGTCATCGCGAGCGCCAAACATGGTATACACAGGACGAGTAAACGAATATCAATCATGCATTTTCTATCATCCAATATGAGGCCTCGATTCAGTTGATTGACAGAGGTACACTGACCAGATAAATTTGAAGGCGGAGCTTATTTTCTCGGTCTTTAAAGGTTTAATCTTTGTGGGTTTTTGTGCTTATCCTAAACATTATTTGTACAGTTTTTAGAACTTTTTAGTCTTACTAAACCAACATTGATCTATGACTGACGATGCTTCTAATTTGGAATAATATATTTTTATTAAATTTCAGAACGATTTCTTAATTTACACTCTATCGTTCTAAGACGAAGAAACTTCTATAACATAAGATCAAAACAGATGAGTTCTTGTGTTTGCGGCTAAAAACCCATATATGAAGACGCGAATCCTGTGTATTAGATAACCGCTGACCGCTAAGTAGTCCAGCCGCAACCGATCTCCTCGGCCGCGGGCGAGGGATAGGTGAACCAAGGATAATTTAGAAAGCTAGCAGTATTTTTAAATGACTTAAATATATTACAACAAGTTATTTTCTTTACATAAATACCAACCATTGATTTATGTGTGATGTTGCTTCTAATTGGGAATTACACTGCTTTTATTTATTAACAGCACGATTTCTTTATTAACACTCTATCGTTTAATTCAATTTAAGAAGAATTAACTTTTATATGTAATCAAAATTAAAACAATGCTATGTGTTTGCGGCTAAATAAACCCATATATGAAGACCCGAATCTTGTGTATTAGATAATCGCTGACGGCAGGGTAGTCCAGCCGCAACCGATCTCCTCGGCCGCGGGCGAGGGATAGGTTACGTAATGGTATACACACACAGCTCAGATCCCAGAAAGATTTCAAATGCATGCAGTATAATAACTAATATGTATAACAAAGAAGTTTTTTAAATCCGTAATTTGTGTCTTACTAAAAAAGAATGTTTATATTTTGTGTTTATTGTTTTTATAGAATTTTCACTCTAAAAACAACAAAATTGGCTTATAATCCTCACATAAAATCATATATACTGTAAAAAAAAAAAACCTTTTCTAATGAATTAAAGCATCCTGTATAAACAGATACACTTTCTGAGATAACTTTATGTCAGTTGTACACTCAAAGACTATTCGTTAACTTGCCAACTGAAAACAGGTACATGTTAACAAGTAAAGCTTTTTACACTCATATTACGCAATACCCTAACAAAATAACATTGTAACGACATTGATAAGATCCCAATGAACAACTTTTCCAGCGACAGCCATATCGAAATCTTAACCGTTTTTGAGTTATAAAACAAAACGTTTCAAGGGCTGTTGGCCCCTTATTTAAGGGGCCAGCCCTTTTTCAATAGTGTCAAATGAAAGCCCTTGAAATTCTACACAACTTTTATTCTACATGTCTTAACAAAATATTTTTTGTTTAAAAGATACAAAGGAAAATATGTGTAAATTTTTGCACTTTTTGGAATCCCGTTTTTGACCCCCTACCTTTTTCTAAATAAAATACGAAATCCCAAAACAAAAACCGATGTGCACAACTTCAATGCCTCTATTATTCAAATTCGTTGGATTCCCATTCCCTGCTATTATAGTCTCAGAGCCTTTGTCTGGAAACCAAAGGCCCTAAAAATTTTTCAAAGGGAAATAACTCGTTAACGGAAGAGGAATTTTTAAGTTTATGATATGTTTTAGATAGTGTTTGGTAAAGTCTATTAGCCCTGAAAATTTGAGCAAAATCCGTTTAGAAATGAGCAAGATATGAAGCTTCAAAGTTCGCGTCTAGGAAAAAAAAAAAAAAAAAAAAAGAAAAACTAGACACGATCTCGTTGCGAGCAACGAGGAGGTCTTCCGTCCGATTTTTTGAAGATGGAAAGACCTAGCCCTTGATCTTCGTCAACGAAACATATCTGGAAATGGGGGTGGGATCTAAAAGAGCTATGGGTGAAAAACTATCAACCCCTCTGGGTCCTTTATTTGAGGGATCAGCTCCTTTTCCATCATTTCAATTAAAAGGTATTTTGGTTTTAAACACTTTCTATTTAATAAGTGTTTAGAAATTCGTTACCATTCTCGAGATATCTCCGAAAGATCATTTTTGGAACCGATCCTATATCTCTTTTTAGGGTCCAGATAACAAACAATATATGGTGGTAGATTGTTAAGCATATTTTTTTCGCATCTTTTGTTCAATATTGCTTTTCAAAATTTTCCTCCATTTAGGGATATTGAAGATCAAAATTTCGGACTTCTGGCCCCTTAAAATCCCTAATTACGTAACAAAGGAGTAAACGTTTGCCATGTATAGGTAAATAACGTTATGATGAACATAATTGCTTCTATAACGTACATGTATTACAAAATATTTCAAAGTTATCATTCAAAGACTTAAGAGCCCTCGCGGTCCCTAATTTGAAGGGCCAGCCCCGTTTTCTTGATGACATAAGAAAGCTCTTTTCAATTCAAACACATTTTGTTCTACAAGTGTTTAGAAGTTATGTACCGTTTTTGAATTATATAGAAATGATCGTTTTAGGGGCCGACCCTGTAACTCCTTTTAGGGACCGGATAGTAAAGAAAATATGGCTGCATATTGTTTAGCACATTATTTTGAGCATTTTCTGTTCAATATTGCTTTTCAAAATTTTCCGCCATTTTGAGATATTGAGGATCAGAATGTCGGATTTCTGGCCTCTTAAAATCCCTAATTACGTAACAAAGGAGTAAACGATTGACATGTATAGGTCAATAACATTATGATGAACATAATTCCTTCTATAATGTATTACAAAATATTTCAAAGTCAAAAGTTATCATTAAAAGACTTTAGAGCTCTCGGCCCCTAATTTGAAGGGCCAGCCCCTTTTTCTTGATGTCAAAAGAAAGATTTTGTCAATTCAAACACATTTTGTTCTACAAGTGTTTAGAAGTTATGTACCGTTTTCGAGATATATGAGAAAGATCGTTTTAGGGGCCGACCCTGTAACTCCTTTTAGGGACCGGATAACGAAGAAATTATGGTTGCATACTGTTTAGCACATTGTTTTGAGCATCTTCTGTTCAATATTGCTTTTCAAAATTTTCCGCCATTTTGAGATATTGAGGATCAAAATGTCGGATTTCTGGCCCCTTAAAATCCCTAATTACGTAACAAAGGAGTAAACAATTGCCATGCATAGGTCAATAACATTATGATGAACATAATTCCTTCTATAATGTATTACAAAATATTTCAAAGTTAAAAGTTATCATTAAAAGATTTTAGGGCCCTCTCGGCCCCTAATTTGAAGGGCCAGCCCCTTTTTCTTGCTGTCAAAAGAAAGCTCTTGTCAATTCAAACACATTTTGTTCTACAAGTGTTTAGAAGTTATGTACCGTTTTCGAGATATATGAGAAAGATCGTTTTAGGGGCCGACCCTGTAACTCCTTTTAGGGACCGGATAACGAAGAAATTATGGTTGCATACTAATTAGCACATTGTTTTGAGCATCTTCTGTTCAATATTGCTTTTCAAAATTTTCCGCCATTTAGAGATATTGAGGATCAAAATGTTGGATTTCTGTCCCCCTAAAATCCCTAATTACGTAACAAAGGAGTAAACAATTGCCATGTATAGGTCAATAACATTATGATGAACATAATTCCTTCTATAATGTATTACAAAATATTTCACAGTTAAAAGTTATCATTAAAAGATTTTAGGGCCCTCTCGGCCCCTAATTTGAAGGGCCAGCCCCTTTTTCTTGATGTCAAAAAAAAGCTCTTGTCAATTCAAACACATTTTGTTCTACAAGTGTTTAGAAGTTATGTACCGTTTTCGAGATATATGAGAAAGATCGTTTTAGGGGCCGACCCTGTAACTCCTTTTAGGGACCGGAAAACGAAGAAATTATGGTTGCATACTGTTAAGCACATTGTTTTGAGCATCTTCTGTTCAATATTGCTTTTCAGAATTTTCCTCCATTTTCAGATATTGAGGATTAAAATGTCCGATTTCTGGCCCCTTAAAATCACTAATTACGTAACAAGGGAGAAAACAATTATCCTGTATAGATCAATAACGTTATGATGAACATAATTGCTTCTATAATGTATTACAAAATATTTCAAAGTTAAAAGTTATCATTAAAAGACTTTAAAGCCATCACGGCCCCTAATTTGAAGGGCCAGCCCCTTTTTCTTGATGTCAAATGAAAGCTCTTGACTTAATAAAGTTTTGTTGTTCTACATGTTATAACAAAATACTATCAACAAAAGAGATGTTGAAAGAAAACCACAAAAATTCACGACGCTTTTTTAACCGTAATATTCGAGCTCGGGCGAGCTTCGGCGCTTTTGGTCACAGAACAATATATATACCACATGTCAGATCTACAATCTTTCGTCTACAATCCCTGAAATTTTGAACTCAATATCTTTAATCGTTGAGGAGTTTACCCCTGGACAAGCCGACCCTCTGAAAATCGCTAAATTGTTAAAATCTCAAAACCGGAAGTGACGTCATCGTTAAAAAAAATTTCCAATAAGGTTCAGATCATCATCTATCATATCTGAAAGTTTCGTGTAAATCGGTCGAGTAGTTTCTGAGTAATCGCGTACACAAAATTTGTAAGAAAAAAAAAGAAAAATAATAATAACTAGATGGTTCTCGTTGCGAGCAACGAGTGGGTCTTCCGTCCGATTTTTGATTCATTGAGATAAAACCCATCGTTTTTATGATGAAAATCGTAAATCTAAGCAAAAAATGAAAAAAAAAATTTCGTCACTCGGGGCTTGAACCCGGGTCGCATGGGCAATGTCCGCGACTATATCGACTGAGCTACTCGGACTCTCGCTTCAAAACTTTGATGCTTAATATCTCTAGAATGCGTTGATCGATTTTAAAAGAAATTATATATTCTGAATCAGTATAAGGGTCACTATAGAGTGTAAAAATTTCAAAGGAAAAAATTATAAAATAAAAAAGTTGAAAAATTAAATTTTTCAAATTTCCTTCCGGTGACGAACGGAAGTGACGGCGGACATTCTCTTGATCGAGGTACATTAGAAAAACGGTAGATCTATCATCTCTGAAAATTTCAGCACTATAACTTTACTCATTTTTGAGAAACGTGACAGACAAAATTGACTTTTAAAAATCGTAAAACGACGATAACTTCCGATCGGAAGTGAATTTTAAAAAATCGTCTCGGCGGTACAAACTTCATATGGCGAGGCATCATCCCTGAAAATTTGAAGGAAATCGATCGAGCCATCTCCGAGAAATCGCCTGCACAAAATGTGTAAGGAAAAAAAGAATAATAATAATAATAATAATAATAATAATAATAAAATTGAAAAAGAAACAATAGAATAATAGTAGGGTCTTCCGCTGAAGACGGAAGACCCTAATAATAATAAGAAAAGTGAAAAAGAAACAATAGAATAATAGTAGGGTCTTCCGCTGAAGACGGAAGACCCTAATAAATAAGGACTGTTTTCGTCTTAATCTAAATGGAAGAGTGTTTTTCGACTTGTTCTACATTCCAACAACCCTTATGTGAAGAATATTTTTGTTAGAAAATCCAAAAAAAAAAAAAAAAAAAAAAAAAAATTGGAGAGAAAGAGAAAGAGTGAAAGAACAAATCTTGGCTCTGGTGAGATTAGAACACACAACTTTTGCAAATGTCATAACAATATTTCACCGAAGGTTCACGTCAAAACATGGCTGACGCAAAATAATTCCCGAATTTCTCTTTGAATTTGGGGCGTTTCCGCCCGGGACAGGAGCTGATTTTTTGTATGAGATGATAAACAGCGTGTAAGTTGTCTGACTAATTAGGTTTTGTAACAATGCGAGGTCATTTGAAATATTGATGCATGTTGTTTCCGGAGAGGGGTGAATAGGCCCGAGCTTGATTTTCGTCGTAAATAAATCGAAAGTAGAATTTTGAGGTGTGGATCTCGGTTAACGACAATTAGGGGAAGTCCTAAAACAATGACTGATGCATTGTACACATGTATTTCAGCGTTGAGAATTTTTTTTGTGTCGTTTACTATTAAGTTTGACTGTTTTATTCCAACAGGATTGATACAATCTTTATAAATGTAGAAATAACAAACTCGGTAACATGTAAATTTATTCGTTAAAAAATCGATGACAGTAGTTTTCACAGTTCTAACACTCAGAAATAGTTCACACGCTATCATAGATACAGACTAAACGGAAAACAAGAAATACACATGCACCAGAAATATTACACAGCTGCTTACATCCCGAGTATTGTGTAAATTTTAATTCTCCGTATAAGCAATACGCGCCGTTTGATCTCAGGAATTTCTTCTAAATTGTTCAATCCGCTATATATTTTACAGACAATAAGAATGAGGTCCGAGGTACATTTTCACGAATTTTAATTAGGATTGAGTGAAGGGCTCGGAAGTTAGAATTTTTTTCTACAGTACATGTCAAGCACGCAAATTGGAACTCAAATGCCAAAAAATTCATAACTGTGTTAAAAATGAACGAATTGGTCTGGTAATTAGTACAGTATTCTAGAATGGTACTAGGTTGAAATTAAAGGTCCAAGATCAAAGATCAAGTAAAATCGGGGCAGAAAAACTAAACGATTTTGTGAATCGGAGAGAAAGGGGCGGGGGGGGGGGGGGTGGTGGTGATGACTTCTATATTTAACGTACAATGTTAAATTCTAAATATTACATATTACACAATTACTATATGAAATACATATGTTAGATCAATGTATAAGCGTTGTATTAAAGATGTAACTATTGATTTTTCTCAACATTTTCACTTTATTTCAGTATGAATACACAGCTAATGATCTCAATACACAAATACGGGGAAAAGCGCCGTTATTGTACCTTCTTTTACAAAATTAAAACGGAAAAGAACAGAATCCATCATTTTAAAGATAAAAACGTAAATCTGAGCACATAACAAGGGAAAAACATTTTCGTCACTCGGGGCTTGAACCCGGGTCGCCTGGGCCATGTCCACGACTCTAGCGACTGAGCTACTCGGACTCTCGCTTCAGGACTTTGATGCTTAATATCTAGAGAATGCGTTGGTCGATTTTAAAACAAAATACATATTCTGAATCAGTAAAACGGTCACTATCAATTTTATAGAAAAATATTTTAAAACAAAAAAGTTGAAAAATTCACTTTTTTAAATTTGCTTCTGGTGACGACCGGAAGTGACGGCGAACATTCTCTTGACCGAGGTACACCAGCAAAACGAGAGATCTATCACCTCTGAAAATTTCAGCCCTCTATCATTTCTCGTTTTTGAGAAACGTCGCAGACAAAATTGACTTTTAAAAATCGTTTAACGATGATAACTTCTGACCGGAAGTGAATTTTGAAATATTGTTACGGCGGTACAAACTTCAGATTACGAGGCATTATCCCTGAAAATTTGAAGGAAATCGCACGAGCCATCTCCGAGAAATCGCCTGCACAAAATTTGTAAGAAAAAAAAAAAAGAATAATAATAATAATAAGAAAAGTGAAAAAGAAACAATAGAATAATAGTAGGGTCTTCCGCTGAAGACGGAAGACCCTAACTAGACTCTTGTTGCTATAGCAACAAAAAGGTCTTCCGTTCTGATATACATGTATGAATTTAACTATGAGACATTGCTTCTCTCAAGTAGAAAAAGTAATGGATATGATAATTACTTGGAATGAAAAATGTATATATACGTTACTTCTATTTAAAACAACAACGAGAATGAAAAACATCATCAATTTTTAAAGTACCTTTTGTGTCGACCGGAAGTAACGCCGAACCCAAAAATACACGTTTAACATTTCTACAGTCATAAGTCAATCTTTCCTCAAAGTTTGGTTTTTCACCTCTCTGCCTAATCTGAGATCTCATCGAAACAAGGTTTTTTGTCTCGGGACCGGAAACTGACGAACGGAAGTGATTATTGAAAATAAGAGCTGGTATTTGATGCACATTTTCCTATTGTACATCACTATTTATCAGGCTATATGAAACAACCAAGAAAGTCAGGTAAACTTGTTAAAAACATGATTTGTTTGAAAACTTCCGGTGAAGACCGGAAGTGACAGTTAACAAAATGAAAGCGGTTAAACACATCTTCTGACAAATGTCTATTGTCCTTGTAAGTTTTGCGTCTTAATCACTTAAAGTTTGTAAGATCTGACAGCTAAAACATTTGTTTAAAAAAAGGTTATCTGAGATATTTGAGATAACTCACCGGAAGAAGAAATTTTGTGTTTATTTAACATCGCATACATGACATATGACATAATGTAAACTAATATTTCAATTCTATGTAAAAAAAAACTAAAATAGATCAAAAAAATAATTTTTGAAGTGCTTCCGGTGACAACCGGAAGTTACGCCGAACAAAACAAAATAGTGTAAACACATCTACATATATAGGTCTATGATCCCACAAAGTTTGATTGTTCAAGTCATTACCGTTTTTGAGATCTGGAGAAGTCAAGGTTTTTTGTCTCGGGACAGGAAACGGACAAACGGAAGTAATCAATGAAAAGGATAGGTAATTTTTCTCAAAGACTAGACAACGGGACTTTATTGCCTATCAATATATTTTAAGTTGTCAAAGAAATACAGTTAAACTTTTAAACAACTTGAATTGTTTGAACTCTTTCGGTGTGGACCGGAAGTGACGGTTGACAAAATGAAAGGGGTTAAACACATCTACTATCAAATGTCTATCATACATGTAAGCTTTGAGCCTTGGTCACTTACAGTTTCTTAGATCTCGCTGTTACAACATTTGTTTAAAAAAAACAACCTGAGATATTTGAGATATCTCACCGGAAGTAGATTTTTTTTCTTTATTCACCATCGGATAGATAACATATGTAAAGATTTTTACTTATATATAATTTCTATGTGAAAACAATTATATGCGTAAAAAAATATTTTTGGAAGTGCTTCCGGTGACGACCGGAAGTTATGACGAACAAAACAAAATAGTTTAAACACATCTACAACTATAGCTCTATCATCCCATAAAGTTTGGATGCTCAAGTCTTTTTGGTTTTTGAGATCTCGATGTCACTAGCTTTTTGTCGCGGGACAGGAAACGGACGACAGGAAATGAATTTTGAAAAAATGAAAAAAACGCCAAGAGATATTATCATTGTCTATCATTCCCGAAACTTTCAAGTAAATCTATCCAGCCATCTCTGAGAAATCTTGTGGACAAAAAAAGGAAAAAAAATAATAATAATAATGACCTGAATTTTGATCTCAGCTAGCTTCCGTACTCGGAATTTCCGGACAATAATTTTTCCAGGAGAGATTACACTAGCATGTCCTCTATCATTCCTGAAAGTTTCAGCTTTCTATCTTTAGTCAGTTCTGAGAACATGCGTGGACAAGAAGTCAAGAAAAAAAGACAAAATGGCGGATAAGTCCAAACCGGAAGTGATTTTTACAAAATCGAAAATGGGGTACAAACTTCAAATGATAACAGATCGATGCTGAAAATTTGACGAAAATCGGACGACCCATCTCCGAGAAATCTTCTGCACAAAAATTGTAAAGAAAAAAAAAAGAAAAAAAATAAAAGTGAAAAAGAAACAATAGAATAATAGAAGGGTCTTCCGCTGAGACGGAAGACCCTAATAATAATAATAATAATAAAAATAGAATAATAGTAGGGTCTTCCGCTGAAGACGGAAGACCCTAATAATAATAATAAAATTGAAAAAGAAACAATAGAATAATAGTAGGGTCTTCCGCTGAAGACGGAAGACCCTAATAAATAAGGACTGTTTTTGTCCTAATCTGAATAGATGAGTGTTTTTCAACTTGTTCTACATTCCAACAACCCCTTTGTCAAAAATGTTTTTGTTAGAAAATCAAAAAAAAAAAAAAAAAAAAAAAAAAAAATCAAAAAAAATGGAGAGAAAGAGAAAGAGAGAAAGAACAAATCTTGGGTCTGGTGAGATTAGAACACACAACTTTTACAGTTGTCATAACAATATTTCACCGAAGGTTCACGTCAAAACATGGCTGACGCGAAATAATTCCCGAATTTCTCTTTGAATTTGGGGCGTTTCCGCCCGGGACAGGAGCTGATTTTTTGTATGAGTTGAAAAACAGCGTGTAAGTTGTCTGACTAATTAGGTTTTGTAACAATGCGAGGTCATTTGAAATATTGATGCATGTTGTTTCCGGAGAGGGGTGAATAGGCCCGAGCTTGATTTTCGTCGTAAATAAATCGAAAGTAGAATTTTGAGGTGTGGATCTCGGATATTCGGTTAACGACAATTAGGGGAAGTCCTAAAGCAATGACTGATGCATTGTACACATGTATTTCAGCGTTGATAATTTTTTTTGTGTCGTTTACTATTAAGTTTGACTGTTTTATCAACAGGATTGATACAATCTTTATAAATGTAGAAATAACGAACTCGGTAACATGTAAATTTATTCGTTAAAAAATCAATGACAGTAATTTTCACACTTCTCACATTCATACGTAGTTCACACGCTATCGTAGATACAGACTAAACGGAAAACAAGAAATATACATGCAACAGAAATATTACACGGCTGCTTACATCCCGTGTACTGTGTAAATTTTAATTCCTCGTACAGGCAATACGCGCCGTTTGATCTCAGGAATTTCTTGTAAATTGTTCAATCCGCTGCATTTTTTTACAGACAATAAGAATTGGGTCCGAGGTACATTTACACGAAATTTCATTAGGATTGAATGAAGGGCTCTGGAGTTAGAATTTTTTTCTACAGTACATGTCAAGTACGCCAATTGAAACTCAAATGGCAAAAAATTCATAACTCTGTTAAAAATGAACGAATTGGTATGGTAATTAGTACAGTAATCTAGAATGGTACTAGGTTGAAATTAGAAGTCCAAGATCAAAGATCAAGTAAAATCAGGCTAGGTAAACTAAATGATTTTGTGAATCGGGGAGGGGGGGGGGGGGGGGGGGGCTCGGTGCGTGTACTCTGTAAATTTTAATTCCCCTTATAGGCAATACGCGCCGTTTGATCTCAGGAATTTCTTCTAAATTGCTCAATCCGCTGCATATTTGGCAGACAATAAGAATGGGGTCCGAGGTACATTTACATGAAATTTCATTAGGATTGAGTGAAGGGCTCGGGAGTTAGAATTTTTTTCTACAGTACATGTCAAGTACGCCAATTGAAACTCAAATGGCAAAAAATTCATAACTCTGTTACGTAGAATATTAAATTCTAAATATTACATAATACACAATTACTAAAAGAAATACATATGTTAGAAGAATGTAAAAGCGTTGTATTAAAGATCAAACTATTTATTTTTCTCAACATTGTAACTTTATTTCAGTATGAATACATAGCTAAGGATCTCAATGCACATATACGGGGGAAAGCGCTATTATTGTAACTTCTTTTTTCAAAATTTAAACGGAAAAGAACAGAATCCATCATTTTAAAGATAAAAACGTAAATCTGAACACATATGGAGGGAAAATGTTTTTTCGGCACTCGGGACTTGAACCCGGGTCGCCTGGGCAATGTCCGCGACTATATCGACTGAGCTACTCGGACTCTCGCTTCGGGACTTTGATGCTTAATATCTCGAGAATGCGTTGATCGATTTTAAAAGAAAATACATATTCTGAATCAGTATAAGGGTCACTATTGAGTTTAAAAATTTCAAAGAAAAAAATTAAAAAATAAAAAAGTTGGAAAATTAAATTTTTCAAATTTCCTTCCGGTGACGAACAGAAGTGACGGCAGACATTCTCTTGACCGAGGTGCACCAGAAAAACGGTAGATCTATCATCTCTGAAAATTTCAGCACTATAACTTTACTCATTTTTGAGAAACGTGACAGACAAAATTGACTTTTAAAAATCGTTTTTCGACGATAACTTCCCATCGGAAGTGAATTTTGAAAAACTGTCACGGCGGTACAAACTTCAGATGGCGAGGCATCATCCCTGAAAATTTGAAGGAAATCGATCGAGCCATCTGCGAGAAATCGCCTGCACAAAATGTGTAAGGAAAAAAAGAATAATAATAATAATAATAATAATAATAATAAAATTGAAAAAGAAACAATAGAATAATAGTAGGGTCTTCCGCTGAAGACGGAAGACCCTAATAAATAAGGACTGTTTTTGTCCTAATCTGAATAGATGAGTGTTTTTCAACTTGTTCTACATTCCAACAACCCCTTTGTCAAAAATGTTTTTGTTAGAAAATCAAAAAAAAAAAAAAAAAAAAAAAAAAAAATCAAAAAAAATGGAGAGAAAGAGAAAGAGAGAAAGAACAAATCTTGGGTCTGGTGAGATTAGAACACACAACTTTTACAGTTGTCATAACAATATTTCACCGAAGGTTCACGTCAAAACATGGCTGACGCGAAATAATTCCCGAATTTCTCTTTGAATTTGGGGCGTTTCCGCCCGGGACAGGAGCTGATTTTTTGTATGAGTTGAAAAACAGCGTGTAAGTTGTCTGACTAATTAGGTTTTGTAACAATGCGAGGTCATTTGAAATATTGATGCATGTTGTTTCCGGAGAGGGGTGAATAGGCCCGAGCTTGATTTTCGTCGTAAATAAATCGAAAGTAGAATTTTGAGGTGTGGATCTCGGATATTCGGTTAACGACAATTAGGGGAAGTCCTAAAGCAATGACTGATGCATTGTACACATGTATTTCAGCGTTGATAATTTTTTTTGTGTCGTTTACTATTAAGTTTGACTGTTTTATCAACAGGATTGATACAATCTTTATAAATGTAGAAATAACGAACTCGGTAACATGTAAATTTATTCGTTAAAAAATCAATGACAGTAATTTTCACACTTCTCACATTCATACGTAGTTCACACGCTATCGTAGATACAGACTAAA
Organism: Magallana nippona; assembly: GCA_033439105.1. Classification (NCBI taxonomy): domain Eukaryota; kingdom Metazoa; phylum Mollusca; class Bivalvia; order Ostreida; family Ostreidae; genus Magallana; species Magallana nippona. The sequence continues at coordinate 32,208,898 of CM065921.1, read as the reverse complement.
CGGAAAACAAGAAATATACATGCAACAGAAATATTACACGGCTGCTTACATCCCGTGTACTGTGTAAATTTTAATTCCTCGTACAGGCAATACGCGCCGTTTGATCTCAGGAATTTCTTGTAAATTGTTCAATCCGCTGCATTTTTTTACAGACAATAAGAATTGGGTCCGAGGTACATTTACACGAAATTTCATTAGGATTGAATGAAGGGCTCTGGAGTTAGAATTTTTTTCTACAGTACATGTCAAGTACGCCAATTGAAACTCAAATGGCAAAAAATTCATAACTCTGTTAAAAATGAACGAATTGGTATGGTAATTAGTACAGTAATCTAGAATGGTACTAGGTTGAAATTAGAAGTCCAAGATCAAAGATCAAGTAAAATCAGGCTAGGTAAACTAAATGATTTTGTGAATCGGGGAGGGGGGGGGGGGGCTCGGTGCGTGTACTCTGTAAATTTTAATTCCCCTTATAGGCAATACGCGCCGTTTGATCTCAGGAATTTCTTCTAAATTGCTCAATCCGCTGCATATTTGGCAGACAATAAGAATGGGGTCCGAGGTACATTTACATGAAATTTCATTAGGATTGAGTGAAGGGCTCGGGAGTTAGAATTTTTTTCTACAGTACATGTCAAGTACGCCAATTGAAACTCAAATGGCAAAAAATTCATAACTCTGTTACGTAGAATATTAAATTCTAAATATTACATAATACACAATTACTAAAAGAAATACATATGTTAGAAGAATGTAAAAGCGTTGTATTAAAGATCAAACTATTTATTTTTCTCAACATTGTAACTTTATTTCAGTATGAATACATAGCTAAGGATCTCAATGCACATATACGGGGGAAAGCGCTATTATTGTAACTTCTTTTTTCAAAATTTAAACGGAAAAGAACAGAATCCATCATTTTAAAGATAAAAACGTAAATCTGAACACATATGGAGGGAAAATGTTTTTTCGGCACTCGGGACTTGAACCCGGGTCGCCTGGGCAATGTCCGCGACTATATCGACTGAGCTACTCGGACTCTCGCTTCGGGACTTTGATGCTTAATATCTCGAGAATGCGTTGATCGATTTTAAAAGAAAATACATATTCTGAATCAGTATAAGGGTCACTATTGAGTTTAAAAATTTCAAAGAAAAAAATTAAAAAATAAAAAAGTTGGAAAATTAAATTTTTCAAATTTCCTTCCGGTGACGAACAGAAGTGACGGCAGACATTCTCTTGACCGAGGTGCACCAGAAAAACGGTAGATCTATCATCTCTGAAAATTTCAGCACTATAACTTTACTCATTTTTGAGAAACGTGACAGACAAAATTGACTTTTAAAAATCGTTTTTCGACGATAACTTCCCATCGGAAGTGAATTTTGAAAAACTGTCACGGCGGTACAAACTTCAGATGGCGAGGCATCATCCCTGAAAATTTGAAGGAAATCGATCGAGCCATCTGCGAGAAATCGCCTGCACAAAATGTGTAAGGAAAAAAAGAATAATAATAATAATAATAATAATAATAATAAAATTGAAAAAGAAACAATAGAATAATAGTAGGGTCTTCCGCTGAAGACGGAAGACCCTAATAAATAAGGACTGTTTTTGTCCTAATCTGAATAGATGAGTGTTTTTCAACTTGTTCTACATTCCAACAACCCCTTTGTCAAAAATGTTTTTGTTAGAAAATCAAAAAAAAAAAAAAAAAAAAAAAAAAAAATCAAAAAAAATGGAGAGAAAGAGAAAGAGAGAAAGAACAAATCTTGGGTCTGGTGAGATTAGAACACACAACTTTTACAGTTGTCATAACAATATTTCACCGAAGGTTCACGTCAAAACATGGCTGACGCGAAATAATTCCCGAATTTCTCTTTGAATTTGGGGCGTTTCCGCCCGGGACAGGAGCTGATTTTTTGTATGAGTTGAAAAACAGCGTGTAAGTTGTCTGACTAATTAGGTTTTGTAACAATGCGAGGTCATTTGAAATATTGATGCATGTTGTTTCCGGAGAGGGGTGAATAGGCCCGAGCTTGATTTTCGTCGTAAATAAATCGAAAGTAGAATTTTGAGGTGTGGATCTCGGATATTCGGTTAACGACAATTAGGGGAAGTCCTAAAGCAATGACTGATGCATTGTACACATGTATTTCAGCGTTGATAATTTTTTTTGTGTCGTTTACTATTAAGTTTGACTGTTTTATCAACAGGATTGATACAATCTTTATAAATGTAGAAATAACGAACTCGGTAACATGTAAATTTATTCGTTAAAAAATCAATGACAGTAATTTTCACACTTCTCACATTCATACGTAGTTCACACGCTATCGTAGATACAGACTAAACGGAAAACAAGAAATATACATGCAACAGAAATATTACACGGCTGCTTACATCCCGTGTACTGTGTAAATTTTAATTCCTCGTACAGGCAATACGCGCCGTTTGATCTCAGGAATTTCTTGTAAATTGTTCAATCCGCTGCATTTTTTTACAGACAATAAGAATTGGGTCCGAGGTACATTTACACGAAATTTCATTAGGATTGAATGAAGGGCTCTGGAGTTAGAATTTTTTTCTACAGTACATGTCAAGTACGCCAATTGAAACTCAAATGGCAAAAAATTCATAACTCTGTTAAAAATGAACGAATTGGTATGGTAATTAGTACAGTAATCTAGAATGGTACTAGGTTGAAATTAGAAGTCCAAGATCAAAGATCAAGTAAAATCAGGCTAGGTAAACTAAATGATTTTGTGAATCGGGGAGGGGGGGGGGGGGGGGCTCGGTGCGTGTACTCTGTAAATTTTAATTCCCCTTATAGGCAATACGCGCCGTTTGATCTCAGGAATTTCTTCTAAATTGCTCAATCCGCTGCATATTTGGCAGACAATAAGAATGGGGTCCGAGGTACATTTACATGAAATTTCATTAGGATTGAGTGAAGGGCTCGGGAGTTAGAATTTTTTTCTACAGTACATGTCAAGTACGCCAATTGAAACTCAAATGGCAAAAAATTCATAACTCTGTTACGTAGAATATTAAATTCTAAATATTACATAATACACAATTACTAAAAGAAATACATATGTTAGAAGAATGTAAAAGCGTTGTATTAAAGATCAAACTATTTATTTTTCTCAACATTGTAACTTTATTTCAGTATGAATACATAGCTAAGGATCTCAATGCACATATACGGGGGAAAGCGCTATTATTGTAACTTCTTTTTTCAAAATTTAAACGGAAAAGAACAGAATCCATCATTTTAAAGATAAAAACGTAAATCTGAACACATATGGAGGGAAAATGTTTTTTCGGCACTCGGGACTTGAACCCGGGTCGCCTGGGCAATGTCCGCGACTATATCGACTGAGCTACTCGGACTCTCGCTTCGGGACTTTGATGCTTAATATCTCGAGAATGCGTTGATCGATTTTAAAAGAAAATACATATTCTGAATCAGTATAAGGGTCACTATTGAGTTTAAAAATTTCAAAGAAAAAAATTAAAAAATAAAAAAGTTGGAAAATTAAATTTTTCAAATTTCCTTCCGGTGACGAACAGAAGTGACGGCAGACATTCTCTTGACCGAGGTGCACCAGAAAAACGGTAGATCTATCATCTCTGAAAATTTCAGCACTATAACTTTACTCATTTTTGAGAAACGTGACAGACAAAATTGACTTTTAAAAATCGTTTTTCGACGATAACTTCCCATCGGAAGTGAATTTTGAAAAACTGTCACGGCGGTACAAACTTCAGATGGCGAGGCATCATCCCTGAAAATTTGAAGGAAATCGATCGAGCCATCTGCGAGAAATCGCCTGCACAAAATGTGTAAGGAAAAAAAGAATAATAATAATAATAATAATAATAATAATAAAATTGAAAAAGAAACAATAGAATAATAGTAGGGTCTTCCGCTGAAGACGGAAGACCCTAATAAATAAGGACTGTTTTTGTCCTAATCTGAATAGATGAGTGTTTTTCAACTTGTTCTACATTCCAACAACCCCTTTGTCAAAAATGTTTTTGTTAGAAAATCAAAAAAAAAAAAAAAAAAAAAAAAAAAATCAAAAAAAATGGAGAGAAAGAGAAAGAGAGAAAGAACAAATCTTGGGTCTGGTGAGATTAGAACACACAACTTTTACAGTTGTCATAACAATATTTCACCGAAGGTTCACGTCAAAACATGGCTGACGCGAAATAATTCCCGAATTTCTCTTTGAATTTGGGGCGTTTCCGCCCGGGACAGGAGCTGATTTTTTGTATGAGTTGAAAAACAGCGTGTAAGTTGTCTGACTAATTAGGTTTTGTAACAATGCGAGGTCATTTGAAATATTGATGCATGTTGTTTCCGGAGAGGGGTGAATAGGCCCGAGCTTGATTTTCGTCGTAAATAAATCGAAAGTAGAATTTTGAGGTGTGGATCTCGGATATTCGGTTAACGACAATTAGGGGAAGTCCTAAAGCAATGACTGATGCATTGTACACATGTATTTCAGCGTTGATAATTTTTTTTGTGTCGTTTACTATTAAGTTTGACTGTTTTATCAACAGGATTGATACAATCTTTATAAATGTAGAAATAACGAACTCGGTAACATGTAAATTTATTCGTTAAAAAATCAATGACAGTAATTTTCACACTTCTCACATTCATACGTAGTTCACACGCTATCGTAGATACAGACTAAACGGAAAACAAGAAATATACATGCAACAGAAATATTACACGGCTGCTTACATCCCGTGTACTGTGTAAATTTTAATTCCTCGTACAGGCAATACGCGCCGTTTGATCTCAGGAATTTCTTGTAAATTGTTCAATCCGCTGCATTTTTTTACAGACAATAAGAATTGGGTCCGAGGTACATTTACACGAAATTTCATTAGGATTGAATGAAGGGCTCTGGAGTTAGAATTTTTTTCTACAGTACATGTCAAGTACGCCAATTGAAACTCAAATGGCAAAAAATTCATAACTCTGTTAAAAATGAACGAATTGGTATGGTAATTAGTACAGTAATCTAGAATGGTACTAGGTTGAAATTAGAAGTCCAAGATCAAAGATCAAGTAAAATCAGGCTAGGTAAACTAAATGATTTTGTGAATCGGGGAGGGGGGGGGGGGGGGGGGGGCTCGGTGCGTGTACTCTGTAAATTTTAATTCCCCTTATAGGCAATACGCGCCGTTTGATCTCAGGAATTTCTTCTAAATTGCTCAATCCGCTGCATATTTGGCAGACAATAAGAATGGGGTCCGAGGTACATTTACATGAAATTTCATTAGGATTGAGTGAAGGGCTCGGGAGTTAGAATTTTTTTCTACAGTACATGTCAAGTACGCCAATTGAAACTCAAATGGCAAAAAATTCATAACTCTGTTACGTAGAATATTAAATTCTAAATATTACATAATACACAATTACTAAAAGAAATACATATGTTAGAAGAATGTAAAAGCGTTGTATTAAAGATCAAACTATTTATTTTTCTCAACATTGTAACTTTATTTCAGTATGAATACATAGCTAAGGATCTCAATGCACATATACGGGGGAAAGCGCTATTATTGTAACTTCTTTTTTCAAAATTTAAACGGAAAAGAACAGAATCCATCATTTTAAAGATAAAAACGTAAATCTGAACACATATGGAGGGAAAATGTTTTTTCGGCACTCGGGACTTGAACCCGGGTCGCCTGGGCAATGTCCGCGACTATATCGACTGAGCTACTCGGACTCTCGCTTCGGGACTTTGATGCTTAATATCTCGAGAATGCGTTGATCGATTTTAAAAGAAAATACATATTCTGAATCAGTATAAGGGTCACTATTGAGTTTAAAAATTTCAAAGAAAAAAATTAAAAAATAAAAAAGTTGGAAAATTAAATTTTTCAAATTTCCTTCCGGTGACGAACAGAAGTGACGGCAGACATTCTCTTGACCGAGGTGCACCAGAAAAACGGTAGATCTATCATCTCTGAAAATTTCAGCACTATAACTTTACTCATTTTTGAGAAACGTGACAGACAAAATTGACTTTTAAAAATCGTTTTTCGACGATAACTTCCCATCGGAAGTGAATTTTGAAAAACTGTCACGGCGGTACAAACTTCAGATGGCGAGGCATCATCCCTGAAAATTTGAAGGAAATCGATCGAGCCATCTGCGAGAAATCGCCTGCACAAAATGTGTAAGGAAAAAAAGAATAATAATAATAATAATAATAATAATAATAAAATTGAAAAAGAAACAATAGAATAATAGTAGGGTCTTCCGCTGAAGACGGAAGACCCTAATAAATAAGGACTGTTTTTGTCCTAATCTGAATAGATGAGTGTTTTTCAACTTGTTCTACATTCCAACAACCCCTTTGTCAAAAATGTTTTTGTTAGAAAATCAAAAAAAAAAAAAAAAAAAAAAAAAAAAATCAAAAAAAATGGAGAGAAAGAGAAAGAGAGAAAGAACAAATCTTGGGTCTGGTGAGATTAGAACACACAACTTTTACAGTTGTCATAACAATATTTCACCGAAGGTTCACGTCAAAACATGGCTGACGCGAAATAATTCCCGAATTTCTCTTTGAATTTGGGGCGTTTCCGCCCGGGACAGGAGCTGATTTTTTGTATGAGTTGAAAAACAGCGTGTAAGTTGTCTGACTAATTAGGTTTTGTAACAATGCGAGGTCATTTGAAATATTGATGCATGTTGTTTCCGGAGAGGGGTGAATAGGCCCGAGCTTGATTTTCGTCGTAAATAAATCGAAAGTAGAATTTTGAGGTGTGGATCTCGGATATTCGGTTAACGACAATTAGGGGAAGTCCTAAAGCAATGACTGATGCATTGTACACATGTATTTCAGCGTTGATAATTTTTTTTGTGTCGTTTACTATTAAGTTTGACTGTTTTATCAACAGGATTGATACAATCTTTATAAATGTAGAAATAACGAACTCGGTAACATGTAAATTTATTCGTTAAAAAATCAATGACAGTAATTTTCACACTTCTCACATTCATACGTAGTTCACACGCTATCGTAGATACAGACTAAACGGAAAACAAGAAATATACATGCAACAGAAATATTACACGGCTGCTTACATCCCGTGTACTGTGTAAATTTTAATTCCTCGTACAGGCAATACGCGCCGTTTGATCTCAGGAATTTCTTGTAAATTGTTCAATCCGCTGCATTTTTTTACAGACAATAAGAATTGGGTCCGAGGTACATTTACACGAAATTTCATTAGGATTGAATGAAGGGCTCTGGAGTTAGAATTTTTTTCTACAGTACATGTCAAGTACGCCAATTGAAACTCAAATGGCAAAAAATTCATAACTCTGTTAAAAATGAACGAATTGGTATGGTAATTAGTACAGTAATCTAGAATGGTACTAGGTTGAAATTAGAAGTCCAAGATCAAAGATCAAGTAAAATCAGGCTAGGTAAACTAAATGATTTTGTGAATCGGGGAGGGGGGGGGGGGGGGGGGCTCGGTGCGTGTACTCTGTAAATTTTAATTCCCCTTATAGGCAATACGCGCCGTTTGATCTCAGGAATTTCTTCTAAATTGCTCAATCCGCTGCATATTTGGCAGACAATAAGAATGGGGTCCGAGGTACATTTACATGAAATTTCATTAGGATTGAGTGAAGGGCTCGGGAGTTAGAATTTTTTTCTACAGTACATGTCAAGTACGCCAATTGAAACTCAAATGGCAAAAAATTCATAACTCTGTTACGTAGAATATTAAATTCTAAATATTACATAATACACAATTACTAAAAGAAATACATATGTTAGAAGAATGTAAAAGCGTTGTATTAAAGATCAAACTATTTATTTTTCTCAACATTGTAACTTTATTTCAGTATGAATACATAGCTAAGGATCTCAATGCACATATACGGGGGAAAGCGCTATTATTGTAACTTCTTTTTTCAAAATTTAAACGGAAAAGAACAGAATCCATCATTTTAAAGATAAAAACGTAAATCTGAACACATATGGAGGGAAAATGTTTTTTCGGCACTCGGGACTTGAACCCGGGTCGCCTGGGCAATGTCCGCGACTATATCGACTGAGCTACTCGGACTCTCGCTTCGGGACTTTGATGCTTAATATCTCGAGAATGCGTTGATCGATTTTAAAAGAAAATACATATTCTGAATCAGTATAAGGGTCACTATTGAGTTTAAAAATTTCAAAGAAAAAAATTAAAAAATAAAAAAGTTGGAAAATTAAATTTTTCAAATTTCCTTCCGGTGACGAACAGAAGTGACGGCAGACATTCTCTTGACCGAGGTGCACCAGAAAAACGGTAGATCTATCATCTCTGAAAATTTCAGCACTATAACTTTACTCATTTTTGAGAAACGTGACAGACAAAATTGACTTTTAAAAATCGTTTTTCGACGATAACTTCCCATCGGAAGTGAATTTTGAAAAACTGTCACGGCGGTACAAACTTCAGATGGCGAGGCATCATCCCTGAAAATTTGAAGGAAATCGATCGAGCCATCTGCGAGAAATCGCCTGCACAAAATGTGTAAGGAAAAAAAGAATAATAATAATAATAATAATAATAATAATAAAATTGAAAAAGAAACAATAGAATAATAGTAGGGTCTTCCGCTGAAGACGGAAGACCCTAATAAATAAGGACTGTTTTTGTCCTAATCTGAATAGATGAGTGTTTTTCAACTTGTTCTACATTCCAACAACCCCTTTGTCAAAAATGTTTTTGTTAGAAAATCAAAAAAAAAAAAAAAAAAAAAAAAAAAATCAAAAAAAATGGAGAGAAAGAGAAAGAGAGAAAGAACAAATCTTGGGTCTGGTGAGATTAGAACACACAACTTTTACAGTTGTCATAACAATATTTCACCGAAGGTTCACGTCAAAACATGGCTGACGCGAAATAATTCCCGAATTTCTCTTTGAATTTGGGGCGTTTCCGCCCGGGACAGGAGCTGATTTTTTGTATGAGTTGAAAAACAGCGTGTAAGTTGTCTGACTAATTAGGTTTTGTAACAATGCGAGGTCATTTGAAATATTGATGCATGTTGTTTCCGGAGAGGGGTGAATAGGCCCGAGCTTGATTTTCGTCGTAAATAAATCGAAAGTAGAATTTTGAGGTGTGGATCTCGGATATTCGGTTAACGACAATTAGGGGAAGTCCTAAAGCAATGACTGATGCATTGTACACATGTATTTCAGCGTTGATAATTTTTTTTGTGTCGTTTACTATTAAGTTTGACTGTTTTATCAACAGGATTGATACAATCTTTATAAATGTAGAAATAACGAACTCGGTAACATGTAAATTTATTCGTTAAAAAATCAATGACAGTAATTTTCACACTTCTCACATTCATACGTAGTTCACACGCTATCGTAGATACAGACTAAACGGAAAACAAGAAATATACATGCAACAGAAATATTACACGGCTGCTTACATCCCGTGTACTGTGTAAATTTTAATTCCTCGTACAGGCAATACGCGCCGTTTGATCTCAGGAATTTCTTGTAAATTGTTCAATCCGCTGCATTTTTTTACAGACAATAAGAATTGGGTCCGAGGTACATTTACACGAAATTTCATTAGGATTGAATGAAGGGCTCTGGAGTTAGAATTTTTTTCTACAGTACATGTCAAGTACGCCAATTGAAACTCAAATGGCAAAAAATTCATAACTCTGTTAAAAATGAACGAATTGGTATGGTAATTAGTACAGTAATCTAGAATGGTACTAGGTTGAAATTAGAAGTCCAAGATCAAAGATCAAGTAAAATCAGGCTAGGTAAACTAAATGATTTTGTGAATCGGGGAGGGGGGGGGGGGGGGGGCTCGGTGCGTGTACTCTGTAAATTTTAATTCCCCTTATAGGCAATACGCGCCGTTTGATCTCAGGAATTTCTTCTAAATTGCTCAATCCGCTGCATATTTGGCAGACAATAAGAATGGGGTCCGAGGTACATTTACATGAAATTTCATTAGGATTGAGTGAAGGGCTCGGGAGTTAGAATTTTTTTCTACAGTACATGTCAAGTACGCCAATTGAAACTCAAATGGCAAAAAATTCATAACTCTGTTACGTAGAATATTAAATTCTAAATATTACATAATACACAATTACTAAAAGAAATACATATGTTAGAAGAATGTAAAAGCGTTGTATTAAAGATCAAACTATTTATTTTTCTCAACATTGTAACTTTATTTCAGTATGAATACATAGCTAAGGATCTCAATGCACATATACGGGGGAAAGCGCTATTATTGTAACTTCTTTTTTCAAAATTTAAACGGAAAAGAACAGAATCCATCATTTTAAAGATAAAAACGTAAATCTGAACACATATGGAGGGAAAATGTTTTTTCGGCACTCGGGACTTGAACCCGGGTCGCCTGGGCAATGTCCGCGACTATATCGACTGAGCTACTCGGACTCTCGCTTCGGGACTTTGATGCTTAATATCTCGAGAATGCGTTGATCGATTTTAAAAGAAAATACATATTCTGAATCAGTATAAGGGTCACTATTGAGTTTAAAAATTTCAAAGAAAAAAATTAAAAAATAAAAAAGTTGGAAAATTAAATTTTTCAAATTTCCTTCCGGTGACGAACAGAAGTGACGGCAGACATTCTCTTGACCGAGGTGCACCAGAAAAACGGTAGATCTATCATCTCTGAAAATTTCAGCACTATAACTTTACTCATTTTTGAGAAACGTGACAGACAAAATTGACTTTTAAAAATCGTTTTTCGACGATAACTTCCCATCGGAAGTGAATTTTGAAAAACTGTCACGGCGGTACAAACTTCAGATGGCGAGGCATCATCCCTGAAAATTTGAAGGAAATCGATCGAGCCATCTGCGAGAAATCGCCTGCACAAAATGTGTAAGGAAAAAAAGAATAATAATAATAATAATAATAATAATAATAAAATTGAAAAAGAAACAATAGAATAATAGTAGGGTCTTCCGCTGAAGACGGAAGACCCTAATAAATAAGGACTGTTTTTGTCCTAATCTGAATAGATGAGTGTTTTTCAACTTGTTCTACATTCCAACAACCCCTTTGTCAAAAATGTTTTTGTTAGAAAATCAAAAAAAAAAAAAAAAAAAAAAAAAAAATCAAAAAAAATGGAGAGAAAGAGAAAGAGAGAAAGAACAAATCTTGGGTCTGGTGAGATTAGAACACACAACTTTTACAGTTGTCATAACAATATTTCACCGAAGGTTCACGTCAAAACATGGCTGACGCGAAATAATTCCCGAATTTCTCTTTGAATTTGGGGCGTTTCCGCCCGGGACAGGAGCTGATTTTTTGTATGAGTTGAAAAACAGCGTGTAAGTTGTCTGACTAATTAGGTTTTGTAACAATGCGAGGTCATTTGAAATATTGATGCATGTTGTTTCCGGAGAGGGGTGAATAGGCCCGAGCTTGATTTTCGTCGTAAATAAATCGAAAGTAGAATTTTGAGGTGTGGATCTCGGATATTCGGTTAACGACAATTAGGGGAAGTCCTAAAGCAATGACTGATGCATTGTACACATGTATTTCAGCGTTGATAATTTTTTTTGTGTCGTTTACTATTAAGTTTGACTGTTTTATCAACAGGATTGATACAATCTTTATAAATGTAGAAATAACGAACTCGGTAACATGTAAATTTATTCGTTAAAAAATCAATGACAGTAATTTTCACACTTCTCACATTCATACGTAGTTCACACGCTATCGTAGATACAGACTAAACGGAAAACAAGAAATATACATGCAACAGAAATATTACACGGCTGCTTACATCCCGTGTACTGTGTAAATTTTAATTCCTCGTACAGGCAATACGCGCCGTTTGATCTCAGGAATTTCTTGTAAATTGTTCAATCCGCTGCATTTTTTTACAGACAATAAGAATTGGGTCCGAGGTACATTTACACGAAATTTCATTAGGATTGAATGAAGGGCTCTGGAGTTAGAATTTTTTTCTACAGTACATGTCAAGTACGCCAATTGAAACTCAAATGGCAAAAAATTCATAACTCTGTTAAAAATGAACGAATTGGTATGGTAATTAGTACAGTAATCTAGAATGGTACTAGGTTGAAATTAGAAGTCCAAGATCAAAGATCAAGTAAAATCAGGCTAGGTAAACTAAATGATTTTGTGAATCGGGTGAGGGGGGGGGGGGGGGCTCGGTGCGTGTACTCTGTAAATTTTAATTCCCCTTATAGGCAATACGCGCCGTTTGATCTCAGGAATTTCTTCTAAATTGCTCAATCCGCTGCATATTTGGCAGACAATAAGAATGGGGTCCGAGGTACATTTACATGAAATTTCATTAGGATTGAGTGAAGGGCTCGGGAGTTAGAATTTTTTTCTACAGTACATGTCAAGTACGCCAATTGAAACTCAAATGGCAAAAAATTCATAACTCTGTTACGTAGAATATTAAATTCTAAATATTACATAATACACAATTACTAAAAGAAATACATATGTTAGAAGAATGTAAAAGCGTTGTATTAAAGATCAAACTATTTATTTTTCTCAACATTGTAACTTTATTTCAGTATGAATACATAGCTAAGGATCTCAATGCACATATACGGGGGAAAGCGCTATTATTGTAACTTCTTTTTTCAAAATTTAAACGGAAAAGAACAGAATCCATCATTTTAAAGATAAAAACGTAAATCTGAACACATATGGAGGGAAAATGTTTTTTCGGCACTCGGGACTTGAACCCGGGTCGCCTGGGCAATGTCCGCGACTATATCGACTGAGCTACTCGGACTCTCGCTTCGGGACTTTGATGCTTAATATCTCGAGAATGCGTTGATCGATTTTAAAAGAAAATACATATTCTGAATCAGTATAAGGGTCACTATTGAGTTTAAAAATTTCAAAGAAAAAAATTAAAAAATAAAAAAGTTGGAAAATTAAATTTTTCAAATTTCCTTCCGGTGACGAACAGAAGTGACGGCAGACATTCTCTTGACCGAGGTGCACCAGAAAAACGGTAGATCTATCATCTCTGAAAATTTCAGCACTATAACTTTACTCATTTTTGAGAAACGTGACAGACAAAATTGACTTTTAAAAATCGTTTTTCGACGATAACTTCCCATCGGAAGTGAATTTTGAAAAACTGTCACGGCGGTACAAACTTCAGATGGCGAGGCATCATCCCTGAAAATTTGAAGGAAATCGATCGAGCCATCTGCGAGAAATCGCCTGCACAAAATGTGTAAGGAAAAAAAGAATAATAATAATAATAATAATAATAATAATAAAATTGAAAAAGAAACAATAGAATAATAGTAGGGTCTTCCGCTGAAGACGGAAGACCCTAATAAATAAGGACTGTTTTTGTCCTAATCTGAATAGATGAGTGTTTTTCAACTTGTTCTACATTCCAACAACCCCTTTGTCAAAAATGTTTTTGTTAGAAAATCAAAAAAAAAAAAAAAAAAAAAAAAAAAATCAAAAAAAATGGAGAGAAAGAGAAAGAGAGAAAGAACAAATCTTGGGTCTGGTGAGATTAGAACACACAACTTTTACAGTTGTCATAACAATATTTCACCGAAGGTTCACGTCAAAACATGGCTGACGCGAAATAATTCCCGAATTTCTCTTTGAATTTGGGGCGTTTCCGCCCGGGACAGGAGCTGATTTTTTGTATGAGTTGAAAAACAGCGTGTAAGTTGTCTGACTAATTAGGTTTTGTAACAATGCGAGGTCATTTGAAATATTGATGCATGTTGTTTCCGGAGAGGGGTGAATAGGCCCGAGCTTGATTTTCGTCGTAAATAAATCGAAAGTAGAATTTTGAGGTGTGGATCTCGGATATTCGGTTAACGACAATTAGGGGAAGTCCTAAAGCAATGACTGATGCATTGTACACATGTATTTCAGCGTTGATAATTTTTTTTGTGTCGTTTACTATTAAGTTTGACTGTTTTATCAACAGGATTGATACAATCTTTATAAATGTAGAAATAACGAACTCGGTAACATGTAAATTTATTCGTTAAAAAATCAATGACAGTAATTTTCACACTTCTCACATTCATACGTAGTTCACACGCTATCGTAGATACAGACTAAACGGAAAACAAGAAATATACATGCAACAGAAATATTACACGGCTGCTTACATCCCGTGTACTGTGTAAATTTTAATTCCTCGTACAGGCAATACGCGCCGTTTGATCTCAGGAATTTCTTGTAAATTGTTCAATCCGCTGCATTTTTTTACAGACAATAAGAATTGGGTCCGAGGTACATTTACACGAAATTTCATTAGGATTGAATGAAGGGCTCTGGAGTTAGAATTTTTTTCTACAGTACATGTCAAGTACGCCAATTGAAACTCAAATGGCAAAAAATTCATAACTCTGTTAAAAATGAACGAATTGGTATGGTAATTAGTACAGTAATCTAGAATGGTACTAGGTTGAAATTAGAAGTCCAAGATCAAAGATCAAGTAAAATCAGGCTAGGTAAACTAAATGATTTTGTGAATCGGGGAGGGGGGGGGGGGGGGGCTCGGTGCGTGTACTCTGTAAATTTTAATTCCCCTTATAGGCAATACGCGCCGTTTGATCTCAGGAATTTCTTCTAAATTGCTCAATCCGCTGCATATTTGGCAGACAATAAGAATGGGGTCCGAGGTACATTTACATGAAATTTCATTAGGATTGAGTGAAGGGCTCGGGAGTTAGAATTTTTTTCTACAGTACATGTCAAGTACGCCAATTGAAACTCAAATGGCAAAAAATTCATAACTCTGTTACGTAGAATATTAAATTCTAAATATTACATAATACACAATTACTAAAAGAAATACATATGTTAGAAGAATGTAAAAGCGTTGTATTAAAGATCAAACTATTTATTTTTCTCAACATTGTAACTTTATTTCAGTATGAATACATAGCTAAGGATCTCAATGCACATATACGGGGGAAAGCGCTATTATTGTAACTTCTTTTTTCAAAATTTAAACGGAAAAGAACAGAATCCATCATTTTAAAGATAAAAACGTAAATCTGAACACATATGGAGGGAAAATGTTTTTTCGGCACTCGGGACTTGAACCCGGGTCGCCTGGGCAATGTCCGCGACTATATCGACTGAGCTACTCGGACTCTCGCTTCGGGACTTTGATGCTTAATATCTCGAGAATGCGTTGATCGATTTTAAAAGAAAATACATATTCTGAATCAGTATAAGGGTCACTATTGAGTTTAAAAATTTCAAAGAAAAAAATTAAAAAATAAAAAAGTTGGAAAATTAAATTTTTCAAATTTCCTTCCGGTGACGAACAGAAGTGACGGCAGACATTCTCTTGACCGAGGTGCACCAGAAAAACGGTAGATCTATCATCTCTGAAAATTTCAGCACTATAACTTTACTCATTTTTGAGAAACGTGACAGACAAAATTGACTTTTAAAAATCGTTTTTCGACGATAACTTCCCATCGGAAGTGAATTTTGAAAAACTGTCACGGCGGTACAAACTTCAGATGGCGAGGCATCATCCCTGAAAATTTGAAGGAAATCGATCGAGCCATCTGCGAGAAATCGCCTGCACAAAATGTGTAAGGAAAAAAAGAATAATAATAATAATAATAATAATAATAATAAAATTGAAAAAGAAACAATAGAATAATAGTAGGGTCTTCCGCTGAAGACGGAAGACCCTAATAAATAAGGACTGTTTTTGTCCTAATCTGAATAGATGAGTGTTTTTCAACTTGTTCTACATTCCAACAACCCCTTTGTCAAAAATGTTTTTGTTAGAAAATCAAAAAAAAAAAAAAAAAAAAAAAAAAAATCAAAAAAAATGGAGAGAAAGAGAAAGAGAGAAAGAACAAATCTTGGGTCTGGTGAGATTAGAACACACAACT